>OX439036.1:13386161-14586161 GCA_949317995.1 Acholoe squamosa
ATGGTAAACATCTAGATTCCAGGAGGCACACTTACATTGAATCAATATCAGTAAAATGTGTGTGTCAACAATGAGTCAACAATAAAAATTACACTGTTGATTCTGCGGGAACAATCAATGTTAACTAAATTTTGAGGTGAGAACAATATTGGAGGTGATATGTCTGCTGAGGATCATATATTGAAATGAAAATATCGAATCGGTCTTGGTATAAGGGGCTGATCAACATTTTCAACACATATCAACCAGTTATCAACATTGATTTAAAGTTTCTGACCACCAGGACTAAGTATAGTGTGAAGAGCCTGCGACTTCTCCTCTCTAGCCTTGCATCCCTATAATCGCTCAGCCAACTCTACACCGGAAGTGTACAGTCAGGGCAAGGGTCTGTTTCCGGTCCACACTCTATATTCTATACCAGTCTATAAAGGGAGTGTCCATTTTTAACAACAGGGTAGGATGATGGGTTTAACAGGTGGTGGTGGCAAAAGTCAGATAAAAAGCGTGGCTCACATACAATTTTTGACCCATTGGGGGAAGAAAAAAAAAAAGGTTTGTTTCCAGTTACCCGACCGACCCTAGCAAAACAGGGCTGACCCTAGAATTTTTTATTTTGGTAATTTTCTATATTTTTGGGAATTTTTAGGCATTTTTCCCGTAATTTTCATAATTTTTCATCAATTTTTCGTGAAGCTTATCAAGGTACCCATCTAATAATAATAATAATAATAATAATAATAATAATAATAATAATAATAATAATAATAATAATAATAATAATAATAATAATAATAATAATAATAATAATAATAATAATAATAATAATAATAAAAAGAAAATCCGACCTACCGACCCTAGAGATATTAGCTTTGTATCTGGAAACACACAATATTTTTTTTGGCCTTAGGAAAAAAGGTCACTCCTAAACACTGAACACATGTATGCATCCGACAGCCCACCACGTTGGCTGTGACCCCACTTAAAACCTCGGTACCTTTTATTAACCCGCTCAACACCCACTCTCACCCCTACCCACCTCTGCCAATAGTACCCCTCACCCATGCATTCAGTGTCTTGATCATACTCTGGTACCCTGTGGTATTAACCCTCAAGGTACCATCATACAGGAAGCAGTAAAGCTTAGTTGTCTTAGGCTATGTATACAATTCGCACCATGCCCCTCTTCAAGTCACAGGAACATCAAATGGAACAGAGCATGTATACTGCTCACTCTTTGTGTATATTTCTGTAGTCTGAAGTATATATATATATATATTCTTTCGCGGTGACAAGTTCAAGGTCATTCTAGTTGTTACTAGTGCCATGATATTGCGCTAGGGCCAAAGAAAAAGGTTTGTTTCCAGTTACCCGACCACCCTAGCAAAACAGGGCTGGTTCTTTTTTTTTTTTTAGACAGTCCTAGACCATAGTATTAACACCAATTGAGGTACAAAAATGGCAGACAACTTTTTGGAAAGATCTCTTTCTGCTGAATAAGCCTATAATTTTCATAATACAATTTCTATATTTTTGCCTTAGGCCTGATATTTATTGAAATCATTTATCTTTATGTACTTGATAACCCAACATATATTTCTATCGCTATACATTGAATATCATTGTACTATGTGTACATGGCTACCACCTGTACACTCACCTTTCCCCTTATTAGATATACATACCAATGCCAGGGATCACCCCAATATATCCTACATGTAAGTGACAAGTCATTTATTGCCAGGTGGGGGGGGGCTTGTTAGATATAGGTGGGGGGCGTTGTTTTGAAAAAGAGCCACCTGGTTGGGGAGGGGGCAAAACTGAATAAACCTTCAAAGGGTAGAGGGTATATTATTGCCAGTAGTTTGACTCTGCAAATGTCAAAATACCACCCATACATACTTCATTGTGAGAGGTATGCCTATGTGATCATCAAAGTATGCCTAAAGTCGGACACATATTACTCCCCTTCTCTGACACTATGTTGGTACCAGCTCATGGATTTATTTTGGGTATATATGGTATATATTACCACTTATAGATTCATGTAAGTTGTATACTTATTGCTAGATATACGCTAAATATTTAGCAACTTATTGGGATGGTCTATTACACAGAGCCCTGCTGTTTGGAAGTCAATGGCAAGTCACTTGCCACTGACTTGAACCTAGCATTCTGCCTGTCACTGGTAATTTAGAATGAACAAGAGAAAAATGTATTTTGTCCAGCAACATTATGTTGCATTGAATCCCATTGTATAGCTGCCAAGTTGGTCATAGACAAAATTGTAATTTTTACAATTTAAGAGGTAAAATAGTCATTTTCTGGCAAAGAATTGTAATCCATTATTTATTAAAATATCACATATGCAAGGATATTTCTAGCCTTTTAAACTATTTTTCTACCAAGACCTACATCGATCATAAACCCCTTTCTCATACTAGACATGTTATAGCTCGATATACCTAAGATTCGTAATTTTGGCACCAAAAATTGTATTGATTGCAATAGGGGTAAAAAGGATTGTAACACTTACAAAATAATTGTAACACTTCGCAGTTCTGTATAGCATTGTATTATGCAAATTCCCTTTAATGTACAATTCATATACAGTTCTTTATTATTCTTTATCAATGGCATACCATACTGTCCGACTCTGGGGTCATGTCTGGCATGGACTGTCCAACTCTAGGTGCAATTTCAGCCCGTAAAGTTGATGTATTTGCATATAGATTATAGATAAGCACTGGGCCCCCCCCCCAAAAAAAACAAAAAAACAACAACAACAAAACAAACCTACCGACCCTAGCATTGCAGCTCATGTAACTGGAAACACACCTTTTCTTTGGCCTAGGTACCAGTGTAACCCCTCTGCTTTTCTGCCCATTGCAAACCTGACCCAAGCATTCAACATCTAATCATTGCCCCCAACCCCACCCACTTACCTCCATTCAGGTCCACCTCCATGGCAAGGTGAATGACTGCTGCACACTACTGACCCCCCACCCTGTCCTTCCCAAGCCCGATTACCCTCAGGCAATATTGGGAGGTCTAACCCTTTAGTAACTGCATACACTACCCTACAGTTTGTGTCCATTCAGGGAGTGGACATTTTTTTTAACAGCAGCTAGAGCTGTTGGATTTGAAAATTCGTGGGCCCCTGCTTGGAGGGTCTGAAATGTTTTGCGCTCCCCTGTTTATTCTTGCAAATTTATGCAGTCATGCATCTTGCCGACCGTATCATGCAGGTAGCCACGATACATGAATGAAAGGAAGTGTCGGATTTAGGGTGATAAATGCCCCCACCTCCTTTCTGTACCTAGGGGTTTATCTGCCTATTTCATGCCGACCAATGAATGTCCCCCCTCATCTTCTTTTATCGCAAAAGAGGGGCGCACTGGCTACTGTGAGTGGTTGGAACACCAAAGCACGGCGCAGTCCTTGACCATCTATCCATGCATCAGCACAGCAGGATTGACATGATGTATGTATTAAGAAGGGCCTAGTACATTAAAAAAAGTAAAATGAAGGCTTTCAACCTTCAAGGGTCGCTGACCCAGGAGTGCATCGTGCCCATTGCTTGTCATGATGTGCCAATATCGGGGTATCATACCGACCCTCTAGGCATGCATCAGCCCCATAGGCCCCCCGGCATGATGCATGAATGTAGCCCTGGCATCATAGGGACCGACGGGCATGATGCCTCAATGTGTCAGTAGCCCTTTAAAGGGTTAAAGGGCCACAGACACCGAGGCAAGGAGTGAGTGATTACCTTTCTGCTCACGATCACAGACGAGCAACTCACCCAGGCCACCCTCCCCTCTCTCAGCACCAAGATGGATGCCCGGCATTAAGCGCCCTCTGTATACAGAGATAGAAATCAGCATGGCCCTGTCGACGGTGGCGCCTCCACCGGCAGTATTCATCACTGTCTTAGCCACCCCTTCCACCTACTGGAAAGCCCGCGGTATCAGTCTAGAATTATACCCACTGGGTTAACCATTTTGAATTCCGCTGGGTACAGTAAACCTCAATGACAAGACATGCCATGATGGGTACCACTCACTTTCAAGGACAAGCTTGTGCTATCAGCTATCTATGCATGACACCAGAACCAGCTCCAGTCCCGCTTGTAGCCGCCTAGGGTAACTTGCCCAGTTCTCGGACAGTTTTACTTTTGGGAGACTACTCAACTGGCCCAACTCGGTTTCCTACATCTAGGCTCGGCAGGATGCATGGCTAGGGCCCCTTGGTATCATAATAAAAGGTCTCCCTAGCTGAAGCCTAATATTCATAGGGGTTTTGTATAGACATTCAAAAGTGCCCAGTTCTTGGACAGGTGTCCCAGTTCACGGACAGCCTCTGTATTTTAAAGATAGCTTTACAAGCTGAAGCAGGCTCAACACCATTATTAGATATTGATGAACTAGAAGTCTTGATGTATTTGCTAGTATATTCACTCTAATTTTGGTTTTAGAATATCAATTACCAAAATTGTCAGGAAATAGGCATGTCATCATCATGCCCAATTACCGGACACAGCATTTTCAATGGTCCAATTCTCAGACACAAGTTTCAAGTGATACCAACAGAGGGCACCACACACTTTGAAATTTATCAATTTGCCATTGGGAATAGACATCTATTAGATATACAAAGAGGAAATCAAAATAAAACCGCCAGTAGTAGTTGGGCTTCCCCATTTCAGTGTAGGAGTGTGAAGTTCATCACACTGTCAGTTTTCCTCTCTCCAAACTGATGCATTACCAAAGAGGAAAGGAGGAAATATCTCAAAGATCTTTTCAAAGTCAGGATGTACATACATTTATAGACAATAAATATCTATAGATACCTATCTAGAACTTTAAATTGGCATTCTTATGCTCTAAATTTCATTTTCCAAATCTCTATAAGCCTTTATATATACGACGATACACACTCACCACACCATCAATCTTACACCTTTCTTATATTATCGCCCACTGAAGCCACGTGACTTTCCTCTCATTGAGGCGGCTGGATGGGTTTGGGGATCCGGCACACAATGAGTATATATACACTGCGTCTCCAGCCTGCAGGAGGGGGGGCACTTCCTATCCTTTCTATAGTTTCCCCCAATTCCATATGTCAAAAGGCCCTCTGATGTGTCACATTTTATAAGGGGAGGGTGGAGGTCAAATATACAGAGAAAAGGCCTAATACCATAGCTCAATCAAGGGTGTATACATGTACTTCAAATTCAACCCTTGTTCATTAAATGGTATTCAGAAAAATCAACTTGGACCATTTTACTGTGCCTGAAAATGCTCATTTTTGTCTTAAATGTATTGATTGTTCTTCAGAAATTGCCCGAATAACAGCCCTTATCAAAGAACCTCGAGGGCAGTATACAAAGTTGGGTGAGTGCCACCCCCCCTCCCCGCGAGGGCGTGCAGCCCTAAGCCCACTTAGTGCCCCTGACGACCTGGGAGCCGCGCCGACACCTCCCAGGCAACACCTCCACGGCCATTGTTGCCGTCCCCAGGGAAGATACATCACCCCACAGGTCCTCGGGTCTCTCTGGAGGAGCTATTAACCCTTTAGGGGCTACTGATGGAGGATTGTATCCTACTCATTGGTCGTCATGATGCACCGATGAAGTGCTGGCGAGTCTGCTCACCACCAGTTCATTGGAGCATCATGACGACCCTGCGGGGGTATAACAACCCTGTAGGGTCGGCATGATGTCGGCATGATGTACGAACGTAGCCCTGGTGGGTATCGTGTCAGGGCCACATTCATACATTATGCCGACCAAAGCATTAAAGGATTAAGGGATGGGGGTGATGGGGGTGGGAGAGGGGCTGACTACAGTACTGTATAACTTCTGGTGTAAGGCACACCCCAAGTACAGCAACGTTTCCAGACCACTGTTGACGATGTGCAGCTATGACGAACGCCATCTTGGAATATCTCATGCACAGGTCACCAGAAGCTTGTTATGTCAACAAAGAGACAGTATCGAGAGCTATGAAGTGGAGAAAAGAAGATGATTCAGAGATTAGAAACTATCAGAAGTGCCCTGCTAGCATCACTCATCCAAATGATGTCTTTTTTTTTACGTAAATCACATGAGTTTTCACGTAAGAATGACGTAAAGTGCACGAGTTGTGCCATCTGGGTGTGCACGTTCTTGCACTCTCAACAGGCATCTTGCTTTGTGGATTTGAATAAATTTTCTAGCTTAATGCATGTTCTGCATCCTCGCAACTTTAGAATAATCTATACGGTAAGCTGAACTTTTGGTCGGAAAAGGTGGCCATTCCTTACCATAGTCTTTTATATATATATATAAAAAAAAAAACGAAAAAAAAAGGAGGCACTATAGGCAGCAGTAGACCTCTGGGGCACATTTCACAATTATGCTAACCAGAATTAATATTGTTAAAAAAATGCCTTCCTGAAATAGTCTGAAAGCTGCGGCTTATACTAGTATGTGGAGGTTTACGGTAGGTGTAAGTTGCCAGCCACATCCAACTGTCTCCTCTGCTTCCTCCCCTACCACCACACGTACAAGATGTAGTGGTAACACCTTATACTTCTCACTGTAATAAAGAACAGGGGGTAAAGAAGGTACGAGATATGGGAGAAGGTATATCCTATCCACTACATGCATGGGTTCGTATATAGGAGACAGATGTCTTTATAATATAAAATATACATTGCATCTTTCCCTCCACCCTGGAATAAGGCATATGGTCTGTTTAGATCATGTTTAGAGGAAGCTGCCATATAAAACTGGGCATGCCTCAGGAGAAAAAAAAACAAACCTTTCAATAAACCTTGCACCCAAGCCCAGTATGGTGTCCAGTTCCGTCACTGTGCATGCCCACTGCCCGGTGAGTCATGTCGGCTGGAAGTCCACTGATAATTGTATAAGGATTATTTACATTTATTTTGCTTCTGGTGGGGAAAAAAATCCCCTATGTCTTGAGGGCCCCCTATATCATAAGCCTACATTAAATTTTAGGTATATATAGAATGTGGGTGCCCCCATCCTAGAGCATTGCAACCTCCCCATGAAATGTTTAGATATAATATGTATTGCACATGTGTATTGCACAAGCAGGTACCTTATTATGTGACCTTTTTAGGGCGTTTGTTTTTACTCAATGACTAGCTATCATCTTCATTGATGAAGATAGCACTTGTATCTGACTGACATGAGCATTTCTGTGTGCACAACAAGAGGAAAAAGGTCTACACAGAAAAGAAAGTGACTGCAGCAGATGGGGCACTTTGCAGACCAAACTACCCTTTCCCCTATGTGCAACACCCTAAAGTCCTCCTCCCGCACTCCCCCATTGCCGCCATTACTGCCTGGCCATGCGAGATCTCGGGCGCGAGAAGCGTGTAAATAACCCTTATACAATTGTCAGCGGACTTCCGGCCCATGTGACTCACTGGGCAGTGGGCATGCGCAGTGACCAGGCACGGTGACCAGAAGGACACGGTACTGGCCTTGAGTGCAAGGTTTATGGAACAGTTTTTTTTTTCTCCAGAGACAGGCCCGGGTTTATAATGGTACCAGCTTCCGCTAAACATGATGTATACAGACTTTACGTCTTTTTCCTTACTACTATGGATGGCTGGAGGATTTGCCACAAAACCTCCGAGACGCTTTTGTGGCAAATCCTCCGGGTCCGCGGACGTTTTCCATTACATATAAGACCTATGTTAGCTTCGAGAACAACAACCAATGCAAAGGGTGCTTTGCTTGTTGTTCTTATACTACACTTATTTGATGTTTAACATCAGGCAGCATATCTCAAATCTTCCATTGAAAATTTCACAAAAAGAGATATACCTCTTTTTATAAAATATCAATTCTATGCAGTATTAATACAGCATAGAACTGATATTTTATCTCTTTTTGTGGTATTTGCAATGGAAGATAATTATATTGGCCGACTAAGGGCATTCATGAAAGATAGCCGCTACTACATGGAATTTTCATTCATCAAAAGGGGATTCCTGGTAGTGTTATTAAAAGACAAATAATGAATTATCAGTAAGGATAATCCCAATTTATTCTAAGACCAAGGATATTCCAAGGGCATTCCGCAGGGCTCTATATTAGGCCCTCTCTTTTTTCTTCTGTATATCAAACGACTGCATTGGAACTGATGATGGGCACAAGACCATGCTAAACGCCGATGACAGTGTCTTTTATGTATCAGGTTCCTCTATGGATATTGTAGAACAGTCTTTACAGCGTGCCTTACATAAATTTATTTCTTGGGCGGGTAAAAGACAAATTAACTATTAATGAAGGTAAAACAAAGATTATGACTTTTTCATCTGCTCAAACATTGAAGAAACTGCGCAAGCCCAATATAGTGGTCAATGGGTCCACTTCATCCTGTGTTCATTCATACAAATACCTTGGAATAATTATTGATCAAGGAATGAATTTTAATTTACATGTAAAGGCATCAATGAAAAATGTACGCTTTAATTCATTCCTACTGTATAAATTATGTCGCATGCTGTTACATGAGGTACTCCTGAGAGTATATAAAACCTATGTGTTACCTATAATAGACTATGCAGATATTTTTTATGGCATAGCCAAAGGAACCTTATTGGATGAACTCCAACGCTTACAAAACAAATTTATGCATTAAAACTTGCCTAGGTTTAAATATATGAACCTCTACTGACAGGGTTCATCATATAGCCAACCTTCCTAAACTTGTTGACAGAAGAAAATATCATTGTAAATAACATGCACACAAAATGGTTAGACATGGTCTTAACCTGATGGTTAGACATGGTCTTAACCTGACAAACCCACTTACATGATGCTCCTGTACTTTTTTATCATAATTTAATTTGTTCGGCCTATGAAAATATCCCTGAAGTTAGATGTACTCAATCGTGGAATGGACTTCCAACTGACACTAGAAATATCAAAGAAGCTGGTACTTTTAAAGATAAAATTTAAATTGATTTGATGACAACCATAATATAAATATGTTAGCTCTCTTCAACTATCCAAGACTTTTGGCTTGAAACCCCTTTTAACATTTTTCTTTTTAAATTGACTCCAGAAGTTTAAATATTCCTGAGTATGCCGCTGTCGTAAGATCATTGTCAATGTCAAACTAAATTTCTTGTAAATCGAATCAACTTTAGTATGTATAATTGGGGGGGGGGAGCATAATAATATTTAAGTCAAACTTGTTATATGTACTACAGCACTGTCAAGACTATGAATCTGCTTTTTATATTGTGTATTCAATGTGCTTATTGGGGATATTGCTCGAATCTGTGTTGTAGTACCGGTATATGTCTATATCATTTTTGCTTGTAAACTCATATGTTCTATGACCAATAAGGTTCAATTTGTTCTAAAAAAAAAATTCGAACCAGCCCTTAGAGGCCGATAATACGGTAATGCATCATACGCATTGGTTGTCATGATGCATAAATGCAGCCATGGTTAGTCACTCACGAGTTATATATATATTATATATAATGGCAAGACACTCTGGTATAGATGAATTTATATCAAACTAGGGGGCCCTACTGTCTATACTTTTCCCCATAGACAGTGGTGCCACCTATATAGTACTGCAAAGATGATAGTGTCATCTTTGCAGTTGGCACCACTGTCCATAGGTTCATGCATAGACAAAAGGCCACCTACTGTGATACAAATTGACCCACACTAGAATGTCTTGCCTTTACCATTACACCTAACATATTCAATAACCAGTCTAGTATTCTATGATTTTTCAGCCTGTGCAGTCATGTATCATGCCGACCTTATGGGGTTGACACATTCCCAGAGGCTCACCCACCATAAGGCATCAATGCATGCTGGCCTGCAGACCTGCCAGAACCCTTGCATCAGCGACCATTTTAAAAATTGGGGCCGTCGTTTGACAGGCAAACTGCCAGAGGTTGTGAGGAGAGGTGGGGGGGGGTGGAGTCATGTGGATTTCAGAAGTTAATGGTGACTTCACCCATATCAATGCAATCAGGGCTTTCATGATCAAAGCTCACGTTTTCCCTCCTGTCATGGGGAGAGCTTTATGAAAAAAGATGAAACCATCAATACTCCATGTTGCTCATTTCCTTAAACCCTAAAGGGCAACTGATGCATGAGTGTATCATGCTCCCTGATCCGCCTGATGCACCTATGCATCATGCCAACCAATAGGCATGATGCACTCTTGCACCAGCAGCCTTTCAAGGGCTCTGCTTTTAACGGCAACATGGTGTCTTCAGATTCATGTGCCATGATGCAGTGTCCTCCCAGTGATGCAGTTATGCATCAGTCTGACCCTTTGGGAGTGCATCATGCCCAAAGGGAGTGCATCATGCCAAAGGGAGTGCATCATGCTCAAAGGGAGTGCATCATGCCCAAAGGGAGTGCTTCATGCCCAAAGGGAGTGCATCATGCCCAAAGGGAGTGCATCATGCCCAAAGGGAGTGCATCATGCTCAAAGGGTTTTCATGATGCAGTCTTGTCAAGTACCGTAAGGCCCATTTTCCACCACCCGACAGGGCCTCTCTATTGACCGATAGACCCACATTGGACGGTGCTGTCAGCCGAATTGAATCCTATGGCAGCCCAGTCGGCCGAGTTGGTGGTTTGGTGCAGCTGTCGGCCAATAGAGGGGCCATATCATTTGGTGGAAAACAGCCGATATGGTACCCCTATCGGCAGACAATTGCACCACACTACCACCTTGGCCGATGGGGCTGCCATAGGCTCTAATGGTGGGGCATGGCCTCTGTCGGCCAACGGTAGCATTCACCAGGTGTCTATCGGCCAATAGAGGGGCCATATCGGGTGGTGGAAAATGGGCCTTATCCTCTCTGTATTTAAGATGTAGGTTATACGTGAGGAACCCTATTGCGCATGAGGATTTTAAACAGTACTAAATTGATCAAAATAAGATCCCAGGTGCACCATATAGGATGGGTACGCGTATTCCACCGTAGCTGATGTGTTACCAATTTTCGGAGCAAATTGGTCATTTTTCAGATTCACTTCCACACACTTCCGTCAAATTGGAAAGAAAAATTCAAGAATTGTGGGGAAATGCATGGGGAATCCACCATGAAAAAATATGATATTCAACCATCATTTCTCTCAAGCCGATTACGCCATATATGGGCAGTGTTATTGTAGTCTCGCAAAGGCTTGATAGCAAATCTATGGGCATAATGTATAAAACACTATACACGTGGCCCTCAAAGGTTTAACTTAATATTTTGGTCATCCATCCTCATCATCCTGATATTTATTGCCTTTACCTTTTTTCCTGTCTACTCACCAGATAACTTGTGAGAACAAAGAAAGATACTGATGCTCCTTTAATTACTGCTAGATCCAATAAATAGAATAAAGTGTCAATCGTATTGAGATGTACAGCCATTTCTTTTGGATAGTCCTCAAGCTTTGTTTGCAGGGACATGGAAGATGTCACCATCAGAATAGGGGGAGGAGTGTTTTTGTGCTGGAGTGGGGGATATTAACCCTTTAAGGGCCGCCAATGCATCAATGCATCATCCTGATTGGTCCTGATTTTTGGGGCATACATGAATTGAAAAGGAGACCGTTCAGACCCCCTTATAGATCTGTGCTATTAACAACATTAACCAGAGGATCCCTCACCGCCCCCCCTCCTCCCATCCATGCATCATGGTGACCAGTGGACATGATGCGTGGATGCATTATATGTGGCAAGTGTATGGTGGAGCCGCTGGTGCAGGAGTCCAATATGTCTGCCTGCATGATGCATCAATGAATTGCTGGCAAGTCAAACCACTGCAGGATACCGATGACGGCGGTCTAGCTAGTCCTGAGGACTAAGGCGTCTGCCGCGTCCGCACTGACGCAAATACGCAGACTCTATGCAGAGCCTCCGGTGGTGAGCGTAGGTGCGCGGGCGTAGTGGTAGTCCTCAGGACTATAGCTAATAATGTGATCCTTAAGTGTAATGCTGCTAGTAGCTATTAAGCTAGTAAGCATAGTCCTAAGGACTAAAGCCTAGTCCCCAGGACTAAGAATATGAGGATATTGTCCTAGGGACTAATTGTACATTCCCATGAATTACCTTGCAAGCCACATGACTTTGTTAAAGATTGTGCTGTTAGTCTCCAGGACTAAGCTTTCTGCCCCTGGAGACTAATTCATAGACTCAGGGACTACTTGTTTAGTCCTGAGGACTACAAAAACATTTGCCTAGTCCTTAGGACTAATGCATGTGGTTCTGAGGAACCACATGCATGTCTAATGTAATTGTGACTAGGGATGTAGTCCCCAGGACTTCAAATTTAGTCCTGAGGACTACTTTTTAGTCCCCATGACTGCTCTGTGTAGTCCCAGGGACTAAAGATACAGTCCTGGGGACCAAGGACTGTGTCTCTAGTCCCAAGGACAATGTTCTAGTCCCCAGGACTGTATCTTTAGTCCCTGGGACTGCACACTGAAGGTAGGCCTATGGTCCTAGAGCATAGTCCTTGTGTTAAGACCCTACATCCCACCTACCCCTTGAGACTTGGCAGATATAGATAGTCCTCGGGACTAAGACCTAGTCCTCAGGACCGGCAGGACTGAAATAGTAGTCCCTGGGACTATGTCTCTAGTCCCCAGGACTACATCTTTAGTCCTGAGGACCAGGCAGCTACATCTTTAGCCCTCAGGACTTAACAGTTAGTCCCTGGGACTGAACCTTGTACCAGGGTATAGATATGGAAAAGGCTGCGTTGATCAATTTCTAGCCTTCAGGACCATTCTTCTAGCCCGAGGACTACACTTTAAGTCCTTAGGACTAAAGTTGTAGACCTCAGGACTAACGTCCAATCACCAGGAATGTCTGTAGTCACTAGCACTAGGTCACTAGCACTAGATGTGTAGTCCTCAGGGCTAAAATATCATCCTGAGGACTATAATCTTTAGTCCTCAGGACTAAGTTTTTAGTGCCAGGGACTATGTCTTTCTAGCACCAAGGGCTGTTCCGCGTACCCATGTGGTTGTAAAAATAGAACGTAGGGCCTTAGTCCCAAGGATTGTATCTTTGTCCCAAGGATTATGTTCTACTCCCTAGAACTATATGTTTAGTCCTGGGACTAGACAGATAGGCTTTGAAGCTACAAGTCAAGTCCTGGGGACTAAAAAGTAGCTCCAGGGACTAAAATTCTAGTCCTCAGGACCAAACCTTGACTCCCCATGAACATGCATCTAGTCCCTAGCAGTTTCAGCATTGTTACTTAGATTCAAAGCCTATAGTCCCTGGGACTGCACAGTAGTCCCATGGACTAAAGATACAGTCCTAGGGACTAGATTATAGTCCTTGGGACTGAGACCCTGGCTCATAATCATCCAAGAGTAGAGAATAGTCATGGTGCCCTTGGGGTGAGATTCATAGTCCCAGTGACCACCTGTTTAGTCCTGAGGACTAAACAGTAAGGGTGCGTTCTAGTCCCCAGGACTAGATGTCGCCGCGTGGCTGCGGCTGGCTGCTGCAGCGTACGAGTCAAACAGGGGCAGCGCGGACGCGGCAGACGCCTTAGTCCTCAGGACTAGCTAGACCGCCGGCATCGGTATCCTGCGAAACCACCAGCACTTCATTGGTGTATCATGACGTCCAATGGCCATGATGCATTAATGCACTATGTACCACCTAAAGGGTTTAGGGATCAGTGGACAGCCAGCAGCAGGTAGTCTGTGTGCCTGTGTACAGTGGATGTACCACCTAAAGGGTTAAGGGTTCAGTGGACAGCCAGCAGCAGGTAGTCTCTGTGTGCCTGTGTACAGTGGCTGTACCACCTAAAGGAATAAGGGATCAGAGGACAGCCAGCAGCAGGTAGTCTCTGTGTGCCTGTGTAGAGTGGATTTATACCTAAAGGGTTAAGGGATCAGTGGACAGCCAGCAGCAGGTAGTCTGTGTGCCTGTGTACAGTGGCTGTACCACCTAAAGGGTTAAGGGACCAGTGGACAGCCAGCAGCAGGTAGTCTCTGTGTGCCTGTGTACAGTGGATTTATACCTAAAGGGGTAAGGGATCAGGGGACAGCCAGCAGCAGGTTGTCTGTGTGCCTGTGTACAGTGGCTGTACCACGTAAAGGGTTAAGGGATCAGTGGATAGCCAGCAGTAGGTAGTCTGTGTGCCTGTGTACAGCGACTGTACCACAAAAATGGTTAAGGGATCAGTGGACAGCCAGCAGCAGGTAGTCTGTGTGCCTGTGTACAGTGGATGTACCACCTAAAGGGTTAAGGGTTCAGTGGACAGCCAGCAGCAGGTAGTCTCTGTGTGCCTGTGTACAGTGGCTGTACCACCTAAAGGAATAAGGGATCAGAGGACAGCCAGCAGCAGGTAGTCTCTGTGTGCCTGTGTACAGTGGATTTATACCTAAAGGGTTAAGGGATCAGTGGACAGCCAGCAGCAGGTAGTCTGTGTGCCTGTGTACAGTGGCTGTACCACCTAAAGGGTTAAGGGACCAGTGGACAGCCAGCAGCAGGTAGTCTCTGTGTGCCTGTGTACAGTGGATTTATACCTAAAGGGTTAAGGGATCAGGGGACAGCCAGCAGCAGGTTGTCTGTGTGCCTGTGTACAGTGGCTGTACCACCTAAAGGGTTAAGGGGTCAGTGGACAGCCAGCAGTAGGTAGTCTGTGTGCCTGTGTACAGTGGCTGTACCACCTAAAGGGTAAGGTATCAGTGGACAGCCAGCAGCAGGTTGTCTGTGTGCCTGTGTACAGTGGCTGTACCACCTAAAGGGTTAAGGGGTCAGTGGACAGCCAGCAGTAGGTAGTCTGTGTGCCTGTGTACAGTGACTGTAGAGGGGTTAAGGGATCAGTGGACAGCCAGCAGCAGGTTGTCTGTGTGCCTGTGTACAGTGACTGTACCACCTAAAGGGTTAAGGGATCAGTGGACAGCCAGCAGCAGGTTGTCTGTGTGCCTGTGTACAGTGGCTGTACCACCTAAAGGGTAAGGGATCAGTGGACAACCAGCAGCAGGTTGTCTGTGTGCCTGTGTACAGTGGCTGTACCACCTAAACGGTAAGGGATCAGTGGACAACCAGCAGCAGGTTGTCTGTGTGCCTGTGTACAGTGACTGTACCACCTAAAGGGTAAGGGATCAGTGGACAGCCAGCAGCAGGTAGCCTCTGTGTGCCTGTGTACAGTGACTGTACCACGTAAAGGGTTAAGGGATCAGTGGACAGCCAGCAGCAAGTTGTCTGTGTGCCTGTGTACAGTGACTGTACCACGTAAAGGGTAAGGGATCAGTGGACAGCCAGCAGCAGGTTGTCTGTGTGCCTGTGTACAGTGACTGTACCACGTAAAGGGTTAAGGGATCAGTGGACAGCCAGCAGCAGGTAGTCTGTGTGCCTGTGTCCAGTGGCTGTACCACCTAAAGGGTTAAGGGATCAGTGGACAGCCAGCAGCAAGTTGTCTGTGTGCCTGTGTACAGTGACTGTACCACGTAAAGGGTAAGGGATCAGTGGATAGCCAGCAGTAGGTTGTCTGTGTGCCTGTGTACAGGGGGCTGTAATCTGCCAGTGGCGTTATCGATCCCTGCCCTGCAGCCCTTCCCTGCGGACAGCAATTTGTGAAATCCTACCATGTAGCATGGCAAAGAGTCCCTGTCCTCCTCCACCCATAAAAGGCAATGTAAAAAGGGAAAGGTCGCCAACTGTCAGTCGGACCAGGGGCTTATTTCAGTGTAGTTGACGGCTACATAGCTCTTGAATCGTCATGAAACACATTATGTGTAGTCCACAGTGACATACATTGTATTTTCGTGTCTACAGTGCTATGCCTGCTCTACCAAATCTTATCCAAATCCTATGTGCATAATAACATAGGGATGACCACTCAGCTAAAAATATTTTTCTTGATTTAAGAAAATAAGATAAATTATCTTACGTGGGGGACAAAACTACCAGTTTTAAGAAAATTAAAAATCTTATAACTGGTAGTTTTGTCCATCAGGTAAGATTCATTAAGATTCCAAGAAAATTATTTTTAGCTGTGCAATTTTCTCTGGCATCAGCATGCCTAGGCCTCTTCATTACGTTAGCCAAATCATCAGTGAACTTTCAAAGTATTTATAAGTCATATTTAAATGAGCTCCTGGGGGCTATTGTGTCAGGTACTATGACTGCGCACAACCACGGCGATTCGAAGCCCTCCAAATCATACTGGGTAATCATTGGTAAAATTACAATGGACATACAATTGACACTTATAAGCTATTGTATAAGATTTGAAAGGACGGTTTCTCAAATCACTCATTAGTTACGTCTAATTCAGGGCTGTAATGCTATAGGGTTGGGATCATAATAATTACATGCTCACAATATGATTTGAAGTGTTGCACTTCTAGCGCTTTAAGAAATGCCCTCCAGCAGTGTGCCCCGCCTTGGGGCAATAAACATGGAATATTAGAGGCCCCTGGTGGCACATGGTAGTGCAGATAGAGGGGTGGGGGCTGTGGGAGGGCCTTGTCTACCCCCTTGTACCCAGGTACCATCCATGTGCACCTATTTCCCATATGGACAGTGTTCTGGCTGCTTGAATTGGACTGGAGGACAGAGCGTCACATACAGGAACGTATCAACGTATAAAGAAAATGGGGTCTTCAAAGCCCAGGTCAGGGTCCAAAGGTTGCACTCAGACATTAAGAATAATATAGGGGTGCATTTTGATAAAGAGTGCCTTGGTTTGGGGAGGATTTTAAACAAAAAAAAAACTCCAAAAAAGGGAGTGGGGTGTGTGTGTGTGTGTCAAAAATAGATATGGAATATTAGCAGTTCAACTACCGGTACTCTTCGCAACTGGGTTCTGGTTCTAGCCGAGGCTTATACAAGAATTTACTGTACATGTATTAGGGAGTGATCATTTCTTAACAACAGGGGGGCTGGTGGGTATACGCCCGGACACATAAAAAAAAATCCCCCCCCCCGTCTCGAAGGGTCAAAATTTGCAAACACGTCCTTTTAACCTATAGTAACACGCTTCTGACCCCCCCGGTTAAGGGGTCCAAAGAAATCTGACCCCTCCTCAAACCCACCAGCCCCCCTGTTGTTAAAGAACTATCACTCCCTTACAACCCCTATCTTGGCCACATGTTCTCTCAAATTCTCCTTGATATTGTGTTTCTTTTGATATACAACATGACCATATTGGACAGGGGGAAGCATCCTCCGAGGTACGGGAAATGCAAACTTGTGAAGAAAAAAAATCCGACCTACCGACCCTAGCAATTCCGATCATGTAACCGGAAACACAGCTTTTTTTTTCTTGGCCTAGGTTGAGGCTACTCTTAACCTACTGCACTAATAAATAGACAAAGGTTCACTCCTAGTGGGTCTGACTGAGGGTTATCTCACGAGGCAAATATCTCACTACGAGTCAACCTTTGTATTCATTTCATGCTATCTGAGTCAGAAATGTTCAAATCTCATCTAAAAGGACATAAAATGACCAGGATCTGCATGTATTAAGATGATTTGGAGCGCTGTCCCTGGCTGTGGAATACTCAGGCGCTCAGCAGTATAGGCCTATACAGTGTCATTTTATAAGATGTTGAAGGTGTAGGTCTTCTCCTACACATGTAAGAGAGTAGTGTCTCACACCTTGGGCTGCTGCTTTGCTATGTTCTCATCGACACTGTATTGATGCATCATGACGACTTAGGAACATAAACCTTCTGTCAGTTTCTATACATACTATTCAGTAATCATGGGTTCACAGGAGCAGGCCTAATGTAAAAGTTGGAACCTGAAGTGTGTGTTCTGATCACACACTGCATATCTATAAAAGGTCAGTACATGATTATATACTACTTAGGGCCTTATTTGGGGCGGCCATTGATGTTCCTGTACAGGCTAAGGTACATTGAAGAGCAGAGACACCTGAGGGATAGGGACCAAATAAAGCACAGAGATTAGAGAACGTATAGAAAGGGCAGAGTTCTGAGAGAGAAGACCGAAATAACTTTATACTAAAGTCGTATGACAGAAGGACATTGTAGGCTGTATTCAAGTGTTAGATCAGCCCCTGAAGTAATGTTTAGTAGGGGCAGCGCAGTGGAGGATGATTCTCCCCCCCCACTCCCACAACTTTGTGCACACTATTTGAGTGTTGAGCTACTTCCAGTTAGTGGGACCCCTGATGTGTGCGTCCATTGCTTGATCTGGAACCTCGTGAGAAAAGCACTGATGGCAGCTATCCCGATAGGCACCAGTTGCAACCTAAAGGATCTGCATTCAATCGGAGAAAATCTTTATACCTTAATGTTGATAATATATCTCGGTAGTTTCCAATATATCAAACAACAGGCTGTAAGTAGTCAACTAAAACAGCATCATGGTGTAAGGTGTAAGTAGTATACTAAATCAGCCCAATGTGTAAGGTTTACGTGGAATTACTAAACGACATGGTATACTAAATCAGCCCATAGTGTAAGGATGTAAGTAGTATACTTAATCAGTATACTCAATCATACTGAATAGGCCCATAGTGTAAGGTGTAAGTAGTATACTAAATAGGCCCATAGTGTAATGTGTAAGTAGTATACTAAATAGGCCCATAGTGTAAGGTGTAAGTAGTATACTGAATCTGTCCATTGCTTAGCCTTAGGGTGTAAGCAGTATATTAAATCAATGTGTAAAGTGTACATAGTATAGCGAGGCCATCTGGAGACCATGCTGCCTGCCATCTCGAATTCTCCCAGGCAAAGGTTGCCAACCTTACTTGGTTGCATTGGTTTAATTTTGGATATCAGCAATCTAGACCATGTGTTGCTCTGTCTTAGCACCGATTGAGCAAGGTACGGCAATTCACAGGAGTTAAATGGGGACTAGTTATTTACGCCTTCACAATCCAATTCCTCGCTATACTAAAACACCCAGTTGTGTAAGGTATAAGCAGGACAACTACACTTGGCTATACTAAAACAGCCCATGGCACCAGTTGTAAGTAATACAAAAAAAAAAATGGACCTTGACTCAGGCATGCTGCAGTACAGTCTTGCAGTTGGAAACAACTTCCAGGACCACAGAGTGCATTATTGCATTAATGCATTAATGCATCATATCTTCATGATGCATGAATGAACTTTGGCAAGTAGTTCTCATGGGCTGCATTCATGCATCATGCTAATGGGGTTGATACAAGGGTTCAGTGAGTAGACTCACTCCATGCATTAGGCCACACATGGACATGATTCCTTAAAGCGTTATCGGGCCCTTCATTGCTCAGACGCTGCTGGGAGGGTGTCAGCGATGGCGGCGTATACAAATATTTTATAGGAGTGTGGCATGCATAATGCTCACAGACAGCTCATACAAGCTCCATAGGCAGTAGGGAGGTACTGACTACTGGGGTAATGAGCCTCATTGCAGATAGGAATAGCTAATGTGACGCTGCATGCATCCTCCTGCTATACGCCACACCCAGCAGACTTGTCCTGAAGGTGGCGCTACGGTCGGTACCTTTGTAATAAATGGCCCTGCCACCCTCATGGCGTCTGTCTCCTGCTCTTATTGCTAACGTATGACACCTCAATGATGCTGCTGAATACATGTGCTATACAAGTTTGACAATTTATGTATAGCTGATATCAAGACAATATCATTGCACATATTTACTTCTGCCAATGCCAAATGCCAGCCAAATTAGCGTAATACCTCATGGATAAGGCGAAAGTTCTAAGCGGCGATATCCATATGTGTCCCTACTGTGTCTTATTTATAAGCTGAGCTAAAGATAGGGATGGCCGAGGATCTTACACCATAGAACAGTGCTAAAGTGCCCAAAATGTAGCCCTACCTGCGTCTTATAGGACATCCCTGAACCCTTATTACAAGCGAGGTGCACCCTTTTATATTGGTAATTGTAGCATAACGATGCAGGAGGCCATTTCTTAACACACTACGACTGCTGTCCTTTAAGTCGTAGTGAGAACCTAACAATTTGGCCATAACAGCACCATGAACTAGTAGTCCCTAATGTCTGCACCAGTGTGACTGCCCTACTAAACCTTATGTAATTACTGCATAGCTGCTTATTGTAGTGAGCAGTCGTAGGCAGTTCTTGCGATAGCTTGGCTTATTCTTGGTATTTTTAAATCGTAGTGGCTGCATGTAGTCGTAGTACATTGAGAAATGGCCTCCAGAGGATGTTACATGTCGATATAGTATCAGGTGTTTGATGTGCGGCTTATATGCAAGGATGGAATAAACTGCGCCTTATAAATAGAACCTTACGACAATCTTATTGCTGGGGTACATTTCTCATTATATGTGTGTGTCTTATGTGTTTGTCATTATAACACGGTTACGTGAGGTCATGGTGAAATTGCCTCAATGCTGCGCTCTGATTAGCTGATTGACTGTACATTATCTGGATGGATAATGCAGTACAGGAGGTTACCTTCATCTCATCTTAGACTTCACTATTGTTATTAGGTGGCTGATGTGTGATTTCTTTGTGTTATCACGTGAATAAGGCACTTTGTCATGGCTGTAGTCATTCTCTAGACTGTCTCAGGGCATGTAAAGACCCTCGACATCTTAATACAGTATAGAGCACTCCCACGGCCATGTTCCATTCCTTATTCCCTAAATAGATTCTGGATAAATGGCCGTTGATAAACAAGTACATATCAGAAGCTAATGTTCTACATTCTAATCATTAGGAGTATTTGATCGCAGAGAACTCGTTACTTAATATTCAATTCCTAGTCAGCGATGTTATGATCACATATGGAGATTAACCTTTTAAGGGCCGCTGATGAATCTATCATGCTCATTGGTTGTCCTGATGCACCAATGAAGTGCTGGTGAGACTATTCGCCACCACTTCATTGGAGCATCATGCGGACCCTCTGGGAATATATGTATCAACCCTGTAAGGTCGGCATGATGCTCTAATGAAGTGCTGCTGAGCAGTATCGCCAGCACTTCATTGGTGCATCATGACAACCCATGGGCATGATACACTCTGCATCAGCGGCCTTTAGATGGTTAAAATGCCATAATTAGTAAGAATCCTCCAAACTACCAACACTAAAACAAGTCTGGAGGGTGTTGCTCCTATAGTAAAAGGAAGAGCTGGCTAAAAGTGCCCTTGTTTCCAGTCCTTTCTTTTCATGTAGCTATAACTTGTCCCTTTTGTTGCTCACAAGTGGTCATTCAAGTATGGTGCTCAAAAAGGGATTTGAGTAGGTACCTAGTCGGGAGAAGTCAGTCAGTATAATATACTATAGAGTGTGTGACATGAGTAGGTACCTGATAGTGCAGCTCTCTCTGTTTTAAACAAGGCAGGTGACTTTTCACTCTGATGTGGTGAGTGCAAGTACTTTGGTGAAGCAGTGCACCACTTGTTTAGAAAAGAGGGCACATACTCACAGCTCTTTTTACAATAGCAGCAACACCCTCCTGGCATGTCACGTATCAGGCTAATTAATGAGGAGGAATAAAATGATTCCTGACTCAAATTTAGCCATCACCACGGCCATCAGTATCCTACACTTATCATTCAAACCGGACAGTGCGTATTACTGATAGTCAGCTAAATTTGGCGTCTAGATTAGGAATCAAGTTCTTTTTATTTTCTTTTTCTATCTTCTTATTTCTTCTTTCTAACAGATGACGATCTCAGAATTATATGTGTATTTCACCGGCAGTTGATTGATGGTTGTGAGCAGACAGTCGTTATGTCCATCTGCGCAGTTACAATTAACTATACTCATTTGAGTGAAAAAGAATTAAGATGTAATAAAAGCAAAAATTTGAATACATCCAAATTAGTCAAGACAGTTAGGTAACATTATAAGGCAATTCTTTCTTCATTCTCAGTTCTACATTACCGAAGTTGATTTCATCCTACCTAGTTTTCAAATTAGTGAGTCTATTCCCAATAGAAGACCAAACCAAATTAATATTTTGTGAAATAATGTGTGTGCAGTCATAGAGCGTGTCTCCAGATAAGGTTATTTTCCACGGGTTTGGCCAAATTTCTTATAAAACATCCATGAATCATATTTATTATGTCTTCATTCGATGATATAATTCTATGCTATATGTATAATCCTGCCAATGCAGGAGTGCATCATGCCCATTGGTCAGCATGATGCACCAATGAAGTGCTGGTGAGTGAGCTCAGCATCACTTTATTGAACCATTACGCCGACCCACTGGGAATTATTTCAATACCCCTGGCGACAATATAATGGCTGTATCAGGCCTATGTGGCCTGTGTTGTCGTCAAGGATATTGAAACATGCCCCAGGGAGTGTATCTACTCTGTAGAATCGGCATGATACATACATGCATGCAGCCCTGGAGAGTTACTCGCCCCACTCCTCCAGTACCCCTCAAATTCCCCTTCGGAGCCTCATAGCTCATGGTATGTTTACGATATTTAATATACAAATTAGAATCAATAGCTTTTTCCTCCAATGCTTACAACAACGCCCACGTACCCACAGCCTTAAATTCTTATTTTGGTAACTGTTGAATCTACCAGGGATCCTCGTAAAACTGAACAGTGGGCCACCGTGATTGGACAGCACTGAACCATTGTAGTTTTTACAAGAAGCACAAGGTGGCAGAATTGTGGTACACAAATGTGCAAGGAATCCATGGGAAAAAAATGAAGGACCTCTGGCAACTTTTGGACGAGGAATGCGCCATTATTTCGACAATATTTATTTTTTACAGTGTGGAAAACTTGAAGGTTAAACAGCAGTAAGGGAGAAAGGAAAAAGAGAAGCAATAGGACTAAAGCAAGTCTAGTAGTAGTACTCACTGTGATTCCTCCAGTGGATGGATGACCCGGAGGATCTTGGGGTGTTTAAGCCGTGATAGGTGTTTGACCTCCTTCCTAAGCACCTCGGCCACCTGCTCACGTCGGCGCGGTTTGTGAAGCTTGTCGGCGATCCGCTTCTCAAAGATGAAGACGGAACAGTCCTGGAACGAGACCGGATGAAAGTAGGTAAGTAGGTGGTCAAGTAAGTTCACAATAGATGATGTATACATTGGGGTTCAGTAATTCTTTGTAGGATTTAAGTTGTGGTTCAAGTAGGTTTATAAGAGACAATGCTTAAGTTGGGGGTTGAAGTAGGTTCATGATAGAAGCTGTATAATTATGTACGTGGGGGGGTTAAGTAGATTTAGGTAGGCTTACAATAGGAGATGTATAAGTGCGGGTCAAGTAGTTTAAAGTAGGTATATTCTGATATAGGAGATGGGATAACAGGCCATTTGCCCTATATCAACATTGAAACATTGACATTCCTGAGAGCTGGGAGAATTGTTGAATCTCAGAAATGGTTTCAGTACCCCTCTACTCCTCCCCTCCCAACTTTATTACATTCTCGGTAGATTTATATCACCTTGGACCTCTGTCGAGATTATAGTGAAAATGTAATCACTTGTAGTGTATCTCCGGCAGCCATATTTAGGGCAGATCAGTTGTTATGAATCCCTTTAGAGATTTAAATATAGTAGATATCACATAAGACTGAATTAAACTGCGTTTTCCTTTTAAAAAAATCAACTAAGGTTATTAATTCTAGTGGTTGTCAATAACAACTATTTCAATAGATGGCCAATTCGTATTTCAGTCCCTGCAATTATTAAATGAATAAATAGCATCCAGATCCAGCTCTCACTATATTATGATGACATTTGCCTTTACAATATCAATCCACAATATTCTATTTGAGCCGATAAAGTAAACAGAGCAGCTATTGCGCAGGCTATATTGAGAAAACGCTCTCATAATAAACTCTAGCAGAATCTAAATCTAATTCTCGCCTGTTTGATGCTGTTAAAAATATCTCTTTATTGAAGGCTGCTGTTGAGAGGAGTCAAATGGCAGAGTCACTTCACTTTTTTCTTCATTTCTTTCCCAGAGCCCTCCGGTCATCAATGCCTCTAGGAAGAAAGGTTTGGGACATTTAAGATTTAAGTGCCTGCTAAAGTAGTTAGGAGCTCTTCTAGGCTCAAATGTCATAGGTATCTGAAGCCACTGCGTGCCTGGGACCGGGAGTCACATGCCTCATGGTCGGATTAGCCAACGACAAAAGCGCAGACGACATTCCACCCGGCTCGGCGTCCGCGCGGGACAGAAAGCGCGGGAAATAGATGACGCTAGCGACAGAATCAACTCCCCACAACCCCTGCCAAATACCGCCATTTCTACCAGTCTCCTCGCATGACTCATCAGCAGGCCCTTAAAAGCCTACATCTTCTTCCCTTTTGTTTCTGTTAACGACCTGATAAAGCTTACATTTCTGAAGTCTTGGCACCAAAGGCTTCAGCCTGGGGTTGCGATTACATTGGCTTTCTTGAATCAGCTGTATGATCCATTTATATGAACTGCCTTTCAGCCGTTGTGATACTGTAATGCAGTACTGGTAAGAAACTAACATTGCTGCACCCATGTATCAGATTGGGGTTGGTACCCTCCCACAGGGGTAGTATAATGACCATTGACAATTCGCTCTGCTTGTGTGTAGACTTGCCAGCACTGTATTGGTGACCAGTGGCGGACTTAGAGGGGGGCGGGAGCACACGCACACCCTCATTTTTCCCAGTATTGAAGAGTTTAATTACATATTTTGGACCCCAAAACTTGCTCAAAAATAGGAAGGGGCGTGGCCCAAAAAGAGGGAGCACACCTCCCTTCCTTTTCCAGATCCTGGATCCGCCACTGATTAGTGTATCAAAGTACATAAAATTTATCTGGAGGCATCATGAAGCCTTTAAAGGTCAATAAAACAAGATTGTGATAAGATCTTATCTAATCTAGGGGGATAGTAGCAGTAGTCAATGGTTAAGACGCATAGTGGTGGAAACATATATGTTAACCTTTGGCCTCCCCCTGTTCCCTAAGCCGCCTTGCCGTGATCCCATACTTAGCCGGTTTGCCCTTTGCCACAGAATACTCCTCCCGCTTGTAGCTCTGCTAATGGCCTTGTCGTCACGTGACCTGGGCAACCCTGGTCCTACCAGTGTGTAAACAACTGTCTGCCAATGCCCCTGTCACACCGTGGGGATCTGGATGGGGGGGGGGGGGATCCCCATGTTATATATCGATTTTAAGAATTGTTTTTTTGAAAATCCCCATACCTCATGTCACCTAGAATATAAGAGTCTACCATGTTGCATGCAGAATTTAAGAAAATTTCCTCTGTAATGCCACTTCATTTCTCCCATATCACTAAGTCCCATGTCACATGCTTGACGTAAGGAAAAGGCCATACCAGTATGTCAAATTTAGGGGTCTGGGTCCATTATTGTGAACCACAATAAGGATGAGACCAAAAAATAAGCATTCCAATTCAATTTATCATATAAGTTCACATACAGAGAATATAATTTACAGAGAGTACAGTCAAATAGGCTATGTAGGACCCTTATAGCCTTCAAACGGCCCCTATAACCTGTCACACAGAATTATTCTCAACAGGCTCCAACCCATTTAGCTGCATAATGCTTCCACATTCATGTTCCTAGGTCTTTAAGATACATCAATGTTGTGGCGCCAACTTCTAAACATAGTATCAACCAGGTAGATTAGGCATGAGCCACTCACCAGTAATACATTCATGCACTTTGACGACCAAAAGTGATGGTACATTAAAGAAATCATCTGTCTCCCTTCGCATCCCCAACATCAGACCAAAAAAATAATTTCATGCGTTTCCAGTAACATGAATCAAAGACCTAGGGTCGGTAGGTCAGATTCTTTTTCTTTTTTTTTCTTCTTCATTTTTTTCTTTTGATTTTGAATAGAAATGTGTATGGGCAAATCTATCTGATTCTTTGAGATAGTCCAAACCAGGAACATGAAAAATATGCAAAAGATATATCTAGTGAAGCTATTATCTGGACATCAACGATTATATTCAAGAAAAATTGATGATGAAATATGAAAAATACAGAAAATAAATCTCAAAAATTCTCTGAAAATCTCAAAATAAAAAAGAGTTTATGGTCGGCCCTGTTTTGCTAGGGTAGGTCGGATGACTGGAAACAAACCTTTCTCCACTACCTTGGGCTGGTTCTATGGTTCTATAGTAACTACCATTCCACACATTGAGTTGATCCTACCAATTGGCACTCACCCCTCGAGCTGCTCGGGCCAAATGACTCCTTACATTTAAAGTGTGAGTTCCCCCTACCGACTATAGCATTCACAGATTGAGCCAGTTCTACTAAATGGCATTCCATCCATTGGGCAGATCCAACCAGCTTACATATATCATAACACAACTTAAGCTATTTGTACTGAGTAATACTCATCTCTTGACCTCTTTCTATGCATGGTATTCTGGTAGATAAACATGAATATGCTCCTATGAACTGGTATTTCACACCTTGACCCTTTAAGGACAAATAATGCATTAATTGATCATGCCCACTGGTCCACTTGATACTTAAATGAAACTCTGGTGAGTAACTTTCCAGGGCTTTTCATGCATCATGCCGACCATATGTGGTTAATACATATCCGCACAGTCGGCATGATGTACCAATAAGGTATTGACGAGCAGATGCCTCTCACAATTTCATCACCTTAATTGTTACACAGTATAGTTCGTCTGGGTTGGGTTTCCTACACAATAAACCCAAATATACTTTCAGCAATTCAAACCCGAGGAGTTGCTGTACAGAGATTTACCTCCAAGTCCAGACAGACTCTAAACCCAGAGACATTGCCGTTTCCTAAGCGGTCACAGTACACATAGCTCCCCCTGGTTGCCTGGTTGGCGTGAAATGGAGGATTGTAATTAAGAGAGATAAATGGCGGCAGGTTTGGCCTAGGGGTGGCGGCAGGATGTGTGTTTTATGCATGAGACCTGTCCCAGCAAGCTGACCAACCCTGATCCACATTGCTGTAAGTCCCCCTCAGGTCGTGGTTACCTCCTGCGGCCTACTGGACCTGACACTTTAAGGACTGAGAGTGCATTAATGCACAGGGGCGTAGGAAAAAAAAGGGGGGAGGCTGGGCCCCCAAATCATAAAGGAGGTATGGCCTGAGTATATATCTAGGTCTCCCAAAATTTCTTGGATTAGAAAACTATTTTTGGCTGTGAAAATATAACTGCTGTCTACACCACTTCTTTACCCTAAGTTTCCATTACCTACATGTCACCCACTGATTTACCCAGGCCCCCCACTGCCTACCTCCAAATACTCAATCTCAGTTACACCTTTGACCTACCAGTGCCTTGCATCCCACAGACAGACTACATATCTCACACACAGTTTAAAATGTTTTTATGATGCCGTCATTGATATAGAAACCTTGAACCAGTCACACTCTTTTTCCACACCCTTCCCACACACCTCTCTACAATGGAGGGTGTTGCACATAGGGAAAAGGGTAGTTTTGTTTAAGACGTTCCTCATGTCAGTGATATTGACTCATGTTAGTCAGGTACAGGTATGTTTGAACGGAGATGATAGTTACGCAAAGCAAGACCACTAAAAGGAGAGTCACACAGTAAGGTATCTGCTTGTGCAATACACACTATTTTTAAACAAGGCAGGTGGTTTTTCAGTCTAATGTGGTGAGTGGAAGTTGAATGGTTAAGCAAAGCATGACTTTTTAACGTGAGAGGGCACCTACTTAGTGCTTTCTTCAGCTTATGTGCAACAGCCTCCAACTTCCCCTCTGCTGGATGCCATCCCTCTACCCCCCACCATCTACTAACACCCAGCATAGCAAGGACACATTTGGGGATGCATAAATCAGTAGCACCAATTAGTCCCTGGAAGCTCACTGCGCCACCACTAACCCCCCCCCCCAGTACTGCCTGGTATATTTCAACTCGGACAGAAAGGTTGTGGCTAGATTCTATAAACCATCTAAAAGCCACAATACCATAGTGGCTATTTTATAGTTTCCATAGCCCTCTAATTTACTTTTTGAACTAGGCCTCCAAATGCCCTTATTTGAACTTACACTCATTTGAATACTATTTCAGTGTATAAGATTTCAATACACCAAAGAGGCTATTTTTCAGGACTGGTCCTTATTATTATGACCCGGTGTTTAAACAGGCCATATGTTAATCCACAGATATTAACACACTAGGACCTGTTGGTTGGCATGATGCATCGATCGAGATCTGGTGCATCAAGCCGACCCTACTGTGCTGTATCAACCACAGTTGGTCGACATGAAATCTTACCTTCCTATCCACCCGACCCCCACACCCATCGCCCATCTCAGAGATTTGGGAAATGAATTTCACCCCCCCCCTCCTCCCTGTGTTAGAGATGATGGAGAAAACCATTACAACCTGCGGCAGGCACTAAAAGGCTGGGAGGTGTTTTGAGGACGACTTAGGGAAGTGATAACAGCTCGTGTACATGGCTGCAGAATGGGGGAGGCTCTTTAACCCTTTAAAAGCTGCTGATGCATTAATGCCCATATGTCGTCATAATGCATGAATGCAGCTCTGGCGAGTAACTCGCCAGGGCTGCATTCATGCATCATGCCGACCCTACGGGAGTGATACACAACAGAGGCGTAGGAAGCAAATCTTCATTGGGGGGGCCCAGCGGGGTCCCAATTTGAACACCTTGAATTATCAGCTCGAGCGCAATGATGCCTATACATACCCATAATAGAATTTAATAGAAAAGTATTTTTGGTGAATTTGAGATCTGATTTGAGGCTCAGGGCTCCATTTTCCCTATCCCTTTGACATATTAATCTAATTTGGGATGGAATGTTTTAGGTCACAAATCATAGAAAGTGTGCATATGGGGCCTTACATGTCATTCGCCCAGACATTTGCCCAGAAAAAGAATTCTTATAAGTATGCTTCTTTTACAATAGCAAGGACACATCTGACATAAATGATAATGTGATTTTCTTAATCTACAGGTCGAAATAGTCTGGACCTGAGATTTTCATGGAGGTATGAAGATTCTTTCTGTAGGAAATTAAGCCCTCAACATGGCTTGTAACTCAAATGTCATTCTCCCTGACACTATTTCGCCCAGACAATTTTGGTCATTTTACCCCCCTGGCGCCCAAAATATGCATATGCATCAAAAACCATATGTAACATGAAGATCTCATCCAGCCTGACACTTTGAGCCAAAGAAATAGAGGGGGAAACTAAAAATTGAAGAGTAGGGGCTGGAATACCTCCAAATTTGTCATATGCAAAACTTCTATGATTTTCGACCTTTAGCTGCTTTTCCATTTCATTATGACTTCTTGGTAAATTTTTTGGGGGGCCCAGACATAATCAGGCCCCCTCCTTTATGATTGGGGGGCCCAGGCCCCCTGGCCCCCTTTTTTCCTACGCCCCTGCACATACTCCCGGAGGGTCGGCATGATGAACCAATGAAGTGCTGGCAAGCAGTCTCACCAGTGCTTCATTGGTGCATTAATTAATGGGCTGATTAATGAGATGATGCACTCCTGCATCAGCGGCCTTTAAAGGGTTAACCCTTGAAAGCCTGCATAGTGCATTAATGCACCAAGCCCATTCGTTGTCATGGTCCGTGAATGTAGTGTGTGGGCTACATTCATGCATTATGCCAACACTATGGGGGTGATAGACTCTCGGATGGTTGGCATGTTGCTCCTATGAAGTGCTGGTAAACAGACTCGACTGATGGGCATGATGCACTCCCTCATCAGCAGCCCTTACATGATGCCTCTAGGATTTTGCTCCTTCATCGTCATGATGGGCCAATGCAGACTTACCAGCAATTCATTGGTACATCATACCGCCCCCCCCCCCCCCCTGGAGTGTATCAACCCTCCTGGATTAGCACGGTGTACCAACTCAGACCTAGAAAGTACACAAAGTGCACGTCATGACGACCAAAGCACATGTTTTACTACATCACTATGCGCTTATAACCCTTAAGAGGCACTGACGCAGGAAGGCATCATGCCTATAGGTCATTATGATACGCCATTGAAGGGCTGCTCAATCTTCTCGCCAGCACTTCATTGGTGAATTATACCGACCCTTCGGGTGTATGTCAGCCCCGTAGGGCCTGCATTATACATGAATGTAGCCCAGGAGGGTGATTCATAAAAACTCACGATATCAGTTGGGGAAGACGACCACAGAATCATGATTTCCGTCAACATCGATAATTCCAAGAAATAATGGAATTATAACTCCTTAAACACACTATGTCATTCACAATAACTATGAACTTCATCAAAATTGTTTAGGGCTTGAAAGGTTGTAAAAATAGATGTATTCTACTCAAATAATTCCAGAAATAACTTACAAGAAGGATCGTTTCTAAATTCATCGTTTACATATAGAAATGTCGTCAGTTTTTATGAATCGCCCTGCTGGCGAGTTACCAACATTAATGCATACCAATAGGCATTATACATTGATGTCGACCTTGGAAGGGTTAAACAGTTATGGGGCCGGTAGTGGCGGCTTTGTAACGCAGTGAATAGCTTCATTTGTGCACATCAAATATTCAATGTAATCTGCCGGTATCTGCATACGATGCCGGCCAACGGACACAACATTCTGACCACCCAACCATCTCTTTTCTCTCTTTTTTTCATTTTCTTTTTTTCCTCTGCAGACCAGGCTCAGCTATGATCAGAGGATGTGGATGTTTCCATAGTCACCATATCATCTAATCAATATCAATATGTTGTTTGAATTACACGGACTGCATCGAGGGAAACTGGGAAATTCAAGTGTACTCAAAACTCCAGGCTGTGGTGGGTATACTCCATGGTTGAGTGTAAGTTTTAAACATTTCATTGGCTTAGTAATCATGGCAAGGACTCTTTTCATCATCAATGGACTGGAGAATACTAGAATAAATTCTAAAAATGGAAAACTCTATAATAAATTGGGAAATTTTTCTAAAATCATCTCTTCCCTGCCTTTCACCATACTATCTGTGATAATTGCAGTATGGCACTTTCCATGCTCTTGCAGCAGAGTGTTGCTGAAAGTACGACCAATACTTATTTAGGAGTACGTCCAAGCTAACATATAAACTGGGGGATCAAAGCATTTCGATGGAGGGGGGGGGGGTGGGGGGTGGGCAGGGTATCTATACGTATGTATGTAGGAACTATCTCTTTTTTTTTTTGTGGGCAGGAGGGGGGGGGGCAAAGCCCTCCGCCAAACCCCTTCCTGGCAAATGATTCACGAGGGCTATATTAAGGCAGCATGACAACCATACAGGGTTGGCACACCCAGTAGGGTCGGCATGTTGCTCCAACTCACTCACCAGCACTTTGATAATGCTAACCCCTGGACAGGATACTCCTGTATCAGGGGGCCATTTCATAACAGCCTACGACTACACTCTTCAAATCGTACCAAAATCCCCATAGGAATACCATTGGCATTTTGTAGTCGTAGGGCTGTGAGTGATCGTAGTACCTTAAGAAATGGCCTCCTGCGGTCCTCAAAGTGTTAAAAGACGTGGAAGTGGCAGTGAATGGCTTCATTAGGGAGTACGTGGTCTCAAAGGTCCTGGTTCAAAGACCACAAGGCGCTAAGTCTGGGTTTTCTACAGGTCTTCTCGCCAATCTTCTAAACCAGCCGCTCTTGTACACCCATTAGGCTGTACATACCAGTTATCATCTGGTATAACACATTTCAAATTCAATAAGTGAATTAAAATGATGTTTCTTCATTATTTGTACCAGCAAACAAATTGTATTGTTGTGACTTATGTTTCAGCTCAGGGTGTGGCTTTCACAACAGTAATAGATGGAATCTTCAATGGAGCAACATAATATACGGATGCTTCTTATCTGCAAGCTTTTATACTATCAGTGACAAATAATGGGTACAACCTGTTCTGCAGTGAATATTTAAGGGAATTAGTTCATTGGTTGAAAATATCTACTGCTAAAGGTAGCTAAGGATCAGTTCTGCACTGAATATCAGGGATTTATTTTATGGATTAAAAATCCCTGCTGCTAAAGTTAGCTTCAGAACAGTTATCCACTGAATATCATGGAATTATTTCACGGGTTAAAAGTCTCTCACAATAAAGGCAGCTTAAGAACAGTTGTGCAGTGACTGTCAGAGATTTATTTCATCTTTTGAAAAAGCTCTCCTGCTAAAGGTAGCTAAGTGTCAGCTCTGGAGTGCATAGCAGTGAATTATTTCCGTTGGTCAAAAATCTCTCATGCTGAAGGTAGGTGAGGAAGAGTTTTGCAGTGAATATCAGGGAATTAATTCATTGGTCAATATTCTCCAGATTCATAGTGCAGACGCCGGTATGAGATGAATCATCTCATCGCTTAAAAACATCTGCCATGCTAAAAAAGAAAGTTCTGCAGTGAATATCAGGGAATATGTCATCAGTTAAAATTCTCTCACGGTAAAGTAAGCTAAAGTATAATTCTGCAGTGAATATCAGGGAGGTATTTTATTAGTTAGGATTCTCTCCTGCTAAAGGTAACTAAAGACCAGTTCTGCAGTCCATCTCAAGGAATTATTCTCCAGTGAATATCAGGGAAAGATTTCACTGCTCAAAAATCCCTCCTGCTGGAGGCAGCCAAAGACCACAGTATTTTGTTCTTTATAAACACCACTAAAGCTTTTACCAGCTATAACATCGCCCATATGGTATGTAGTAATGGTAAAGTGATGGTGCCATATATGCCTGTTTTATCACTAGGCCCACACATGGGTCGGCACCTATTGGCACTTTGACAGAACCCTCCATAATTGTCAACACTGTTTAGGCCTGCCGCCTCCTCTGCTTATTGGCAGCCCTACCTGGAGGGCCGCACTCAGGGTACACCAAGGAAAAAGGGACCTCCTGGAGGAAGGGGCTAGGCACGCCACTGTGTCTCCTCCCACCCTGGAGCTGATGGGGTCTGAACATTTCTGGCCTCCACATAGAAGGGAAACGTGCTTGAATTAGACCTGGGTAGGATGAATAGCAGGTCTTAATGGAAGGGGGCCCATTATACCACAATTATGGGGAACTGAATCTGCAAGGCAGGGAGCAGTGTGAGCAGAGTGGCCGACTGTGGCTATATGGGTATAGGGCACTCAGTTGGAGGGTGTCCAGGAAAGGCCAATTGATTTCCCCAAGACGTGACAGTTGGCCACAAGGATGTCTGTCAGCCCAAGCAGGCCTCCTGTACCCCCAACCTCCTCCACCACACTGTAGGTAAAACTAACTGTTCAATCAACCAGGGATCCTTGTAAAACTAAACAATGGGCTACCATAATTATATAGCATTGAACCGAAGTAATTTTTACAAGAAGCAGTATGCCTATAGTAGTACACAAGTGTAGGCAGACAAGGAATTTTTATGAAAATAACAACGGATTTGTGGCAATTGGGGATGAGGATTGCGCCGTTATTTCTACGACATTTATTACAGTGCACCTTGTTCCTACTCACACTCCAGGGCCGGGCACCTAAAGGTAAAGCCTTCCTTCATGGTCTCTGGTCACTCCAGGGTTTTAGTGTCCTACCCTCAGGAAGCTTTCCCCCTAAATGTGATTTGCGTATGGACGTGACAGTGTTAGAAGCTAATCTAGGCTGAGACCTTGCTGCTGCTCTCTCTACCTTAACTCTACTTCAAGATAGGAAACTAGACTGGTCCTATGAACTGTAAGTGATCCTATAATCAATTTTAATTGAACATATACTGCCTTAAAAACTTAGATTTACTACAGGTTTCGTATTACATTTAGAGTGCACACTATAATTCCGCCTATCGTAATTACAATGTAAAATAGGTTATTGTTTGGTCCATGACTCAACCTTTCTAGGTTGGCATGAATTATTAGATTACATCTTATAGTCCAAAAATAAATTCATAATGTGAATTTACATAAATGCATGGAGCACAGTTGAATATACACACTAGACACACTAAATATATGCCCGCACCTGGTGCTAGAAAGGCGCCAGTAATAGCCAGAGAGGCACTGAACTTGGCACTATATATCCCTTCTTTTTGCTAGTACCTGAGAGACCTTTTGCTTATTTTGGACCCCAAAATTCGCTCAAAAAAGGGGGTTCACCCCCCCCCTTTTGGGTTGCGCCCCCTCCTTTTCCAAATCCTGGATCCGCCACTGTTTGCTGGTTCCCTGAGGTTTCATACCTCAGGGTACCAGAGTAACTAGTATAGAGCTGGGACGGCAGACAGATACCCCGTCCAGAGCCTTGTCTCGGGGAATATGCTCCACTGTAGGAAGGTCAACAGGGGACGTCTTTGAAGGGGAGCAGGCCTGGCGCAGAAAGAACAGGCCCGGGTCATTAATCCCAGGGTCAGAGACAGATTGTGGATGGACTAGGAAAAGGACACCCCGCCTGGACTAGTAAGTCCTTGTAAGATGTTCTGATTTATCTATATAGAGAGAGGGGGGACAATGTCGTATGGAGGGCTGCTCTTAACTAGCTATACATCTTATGATATAATGGGAGTAGAGATAATCCTTCCTTATCAATTTATCTGATTCAGGTGATGCATTGTTTTGATAGAAGGTAGGTGTATGAAATAATCAGTAATAAAGTGGAAATAAATATGTATATCCTGTGCCTTTTAATTCATCACATACATAATTTATACAGCTCATTTAGCATGCCCCACCAATGCACTGTTCATAATAAAAATCCTGACTCTATGTAAGAATGCCTAAATACTGCTGACTGTATGTTAAAAACCCTACTGCCTTAAAGATGCAATTTCAACTAAAACGACCTGATGGAAAGTTATTAAAGAACCATACTGTGGTCAATGTTATCTCTTTCCCAGATTAATGGTGTATATTCTGTTGACATAATATTATATGCTCCCTATTATGCAAACAGAGGAGATATGCAATACCACTATTCCATGGCGGGAAAGTTTCTGACTAGTTCAGGGGCAAGTAATGAATATAACTAAAGGTGGCACCACCAGCTGGCCCCTATAATGACAGGTATAATACCAACAGTGCTAATTGTCTGTATTCCCTATTAAAATATGCAGAAGCAGTTGTATTTCATGCCTCATTTAGATAGTTAGGCTTTTGGAACCTACTACAATTATATATGATAATGTGAACATTTTGTTTCAAAGGCAATCTGAGGGTACACAGTGCATAACTAAGCCACAAGGTGCCACTAATGTGTCATTAGGTATCCAGTCTGAAGAGGTGTTCACTGACCCATGACCTACCAAACACCTGTTATGTTATCCAGTGGTTTTAGTGTCGACCTACAGTAAAAATTGTGTGTACTAATGTCCATATTTGATGCTGATATATATTACATATTGTTTCAAGACTTAGGGAGGGTTTATAGATAGGGATAACCCATACAAATATGGCATGACTGAAAGATTGCAGAATTTTAGTTGAGATACGATCTTTAATTAGCCGTACTGTACACAGCCAGGGACGTGAGCTGTAATAATATATATGTGAGTGGTCATGAAGAAGAGAGGGCCTGTGAGAAAGCCCATGGATCATTCTTTCTGCTTGTTCGCTGACATATATCTATGAAGCATATGTATATGTATAGTTGGCACGCATCATTAACATTTAGGGACCGTAAAAGGGTTATCTCCTCTTTGCTACCCCTTCACCGGCTGCATATACGTACGAGCGCCAACACATTCATCTGTGAAATTGTGTAATACAGCCGGGAATATTACTTTAGCTTTCAAAGTTGTGTTAAACATCTATTACTCCCACTCTAAGAAATAACTATTGAATCTAACCAGGGAGCCTCGTAAACCTGAACAATGTACCACCATAACTGCATGACAGTGAAGCAGTGTAGTTTCTACAATGAAGCAGTGCAGTACACACTTTGATAAAAGAAATCTCTGTGAAAATAACAGTAGATCTCTGGTCACTTTGGGACTAAGATTTCACTGTTATTTCGACGGCCTTTTATTTACAGTGTACCCAGTCGACCTACCCCTGCATTTATAAAGCAGCAATGCCCAGTCTCCCCCACTAACAGTTCATTCATTTATCTTGGGGAGAGATGGAAATAATGTATTATTGCTCTCTGGGGCCCTTAAAGGTGTAGTTACACAGAGTTTCAGTGTTTCACTGGTTATAATTATACCAGTACATATTCTATTCCATACGTCTGACATGTTTTCCCCATCATACATGTACATTCTTAGAATTTCATTGTGTCTGTGTATTAGGTCTGTAATCATTACTGTAAATTTGTAGGCTATGTATGAAGGAGGGGATTTCAGTTCTGAGAATTTGGAGGGGAGTTTGGTGGCATGTATCTGAGGTATACAAAAATAGGGTTAAAAAATGAAAGGTATGTTTCCGGTAATTATATGCTCAAAAAAAGTCGGATTTCTTTTAGAGTATCCAAGGCCTGATATAGTCATACTTTGAGTGATAGGTTTCTGCTGATGATTATGAGAAAGGGTCGTTTTTTTCTGTATGAAATATGAAAAGAATAATGTGATAAATACATATGTTTCGGATAGAAATTTAGGAAAAAAGAACTTTAAAAATTCCAATCCATTCAAAAGAAATTTTCATAGAAATCGGGAAATTCTGAGGTTGGCCCTTTTTGACTGAGGTCGTTTGGGTGATCGGAAACCCCCTTTTTTCTGGCCCTGAAGGATAGAAAGATAAACACATGCAGGGGGACCCATAGATACAGAGCTCATATAGACAGAGACACACAAGGGACACCCCCCCCCGCGCCCCATTCACACACACACTGGAGGAAGGAAAACACGTTGGTGGAGTTCCGCCAGGGGTGACAGAAGCATGTTCTAATGGCGGACAGGAACTGTCAACGCTTGGCGCCTACACGCCACACATTGCAGTATTACCCTTTGATATCTTCATAGTGCATTAATGTATAATGTCCATTGGTCGTCACGATGCATGAATGCAGCCCTGGTGAGGGCTGCCTTAATGCATCATACCGACTCAAGAAGGTTGATACAAGATCGTTGGGTATACATCATGTACCAATGGAGTGTGAGCACATTATTGGTGCATCAATGGCATCATAGATGTAGCCCTGGCGAGTTTATTTGACAGGCGTTCATTCGTGCATCATGCCAATTTATATGTGGTTGATACACATATCAGGTGTTTGCCATGATACACATGATTATTAAGTGCTGGCAAATAGAAACTCCAACACTTCATTTGTGCATCATGCCGACAAAGAAACATAGTAAAAGCTTCAGCAGTGGTCTATTTAGACAGGGGTGTTGGGGCGCACATCCTCCTTTTCCCCATAGTTAAGACTTAATTTGCGTAATTTTTGACCACATAGAATCCCAAGAAATAGGGATTGCGCCACTGTAGCTTGTGAGCAACGCCTGATTCTAGCCCAAAAAGAAATAGGCCCTGATGCGGTTATCCTAAACACCCCCAACACACCAGTATTGTCTTGGGGCCTTTCTCTGATTGGTTGTGACAGGCGCATGCTGGGGAGGTCAAAGGGTCTTCTCGAGAAATAAAAGTGACACACAACACCAGAGGAACCCAGTTCATTTAATTCTTTAAGGGACGCTAATGTCCCTCTAGCATGTCATGCCCATTGATGCAATACAAACATGTGTCATACCCTTTCCTGCAATAATGCAGTGTCATATAAATTATAGAGAGTCTGCTGGCCTAAATACCATGCTGGAAATGTATCAATCCCAATAGGGTCGGCATGATGAGATTCAGTTTTGTTAGCTTTTGTCCATGAATGTAATTTAAGCAAAGGATGTGGTGGGAGATTGAGTTGTAAGCCTCCACCCACTCAGCAGTCATTTGGAGCTGTCAGAGCACAAAACGTTAATAAGAGATGAAGCCAATATTTTCGGAAGGGAATTGGCGGGAATTGGAGAAAATACCGACGCGTGATTTGGGTGGCTGACATTGTGGTGGTGGTGGCTGATGCTGTGGTGGGTGGGTGGAGAGGGGTGTCTGATTTGGATGCCATAGGGGAATGTACCTAGATACACTGCCACTTTGGCTGATGCAGAATTATCTATGGTCTCTTAACCCTTTAAGGGCTACTGATACAGGAGTGCGTCATTCCCATTGGCCGGCATGGTGCACCAATGAAGTGCTGGTGGGCAGCCTCATCATGTTTAGATCTTAGATTTCTATCTACCCTCTAGAACCTTATATCCCAATGCCTACATTCTCTTTCTTTTCCCCTTTCTTGCACTCTCCTATTATCTAAACAAAAGCATATATTGACAACTCAATGGAATAGATTTGTATTTTGTCTGAGTTCATTTAGCCATATTGAGACTAAGACATAGACAAAAATCAACCCGTCCTTTCCAAAATCTGGGAACCGCCACTTGTTGCCCCTGCCCCGTCCACTTGACATATTGTTACCTTATGTAATCAAAATAAAATCAATGGATGCATGGCTTGCAGAAGGCCTTTATATTTCCATTAACGGGGCAGAAATAATTATTAGGTTTGTCTTATGTGAAAGTGTGAAGTGCAGGGTGGGTTGCTCATGCATGGTACCAACATGCCTTGATAAATTGGTGGAGTAAGGGGCGGCTCCCTACACCGTTTCATACTGTGGGGAAGATACCATTGTCGGCATTACTCCACATTCGCCTCCCCTATTTACATTTTAGCCTAGCGCGTTTGATGATTCCTCCCAGCAGCTGGTCTGCCACAAAATGCACCGTAAGCCCCCTGGCTTTAAGCCGCACCTTGAGATATGGGCTTTTCTATGAGCCGAACTATTGGCCTTAGAAATGTGTCATTTCTAACTAAAAGCCGCTAAGCAAAAGCCAGTGAATAGGCCATAAGTTGAATAACCGGTGACCCATAAACTTAAGCCACAGTCCTTTTTATAAAAAAAGCTGTGGCTTACACTCTGGGTATTAAGGTAGCATTCGGCCACATGTAATTGAGCAAGAGTACATCGAGTGCTCCACATCCTCTCCAAACTAATCAAACCTCCCCCTCTCTCCCCCTCTCTCCTCTAGTACGCGACCTGTGTAGGCTTGTACTCTGTAGATGATGCTACTTGATGATACAAGGCAGGGGAAATGTGTCTTTAAATTCCTGTGGTTTGTTGCAAAATCAAATTTCTGTCATAAACTTCCGTTTCTGAATGCATCTGGATTATAGATGTCATGTTGGAGCCTCTAAATCATGGGCACTCCCTAAGAAGGGTGAGATCCTCCTGTGGTTTGGGTGTGGCTGGAGAGGGAGTAAAGCTAATGGTGACAGAGGGGCTGAGGAGAAAGGATACTCGACGGGTAGTGCTTGTCAAAGTTGCACTGAGGGCGTTATTACACACACGTTAACCCTTTAAGGACCGCTGATTTATTGATGCATCATGCCTATTGGTCGTCATGATGCACCAATGAAGTGCTGGTGAGCAGTCTCATCACCACTTCATTGGTGCATCATGACGACCAATGGGCATGATTCATCAATGTGTCAGCGGCCCTTAAAGGTTTAAGGGACCCTAGATGAGAATACTGCAGCAGCTGCACTGATGTCTTCCCTATACAGGCCCATGTGGTAGTGGCTTCCCTCAGCAGTAAGGCCAGAGCTGCTCCTTACTTAATGCTGAGTTACTGCTGCTGGGGACAGACTGACTGGTGCCTACATGTGAATCATCTTCCACCCCCATCCCACCTACACATAGGCCGAAATAAAGGTGAAACTAGGTCGCATTTTTTCTTCTTTCTGTATTTCCTTTACCGTTTTCCATTAGGGTACCCTAGAAGCAACTAGCAACATATTACATGAGGACCTGAAATAATGCCACTAACTTGACAGAGGTTAAAAATTGCAAATAATCGCTTTAAAAACTGCAGAGAAAAAAACTACCGGTAGTTTGCATATATATCATTTATCTTATTTCTTCAAACGAAATCTAGCTGTCAATAGATCTAACCTCAGGGTTATATCGACCATTCGGGCACAGTCTGGTTCCCGTGCTCACCTCATGCATGCTTACATCACTTCCTGTTCTGATCTTGCACCACTTGAAATGCATCTTGGAAGTATGCTACCTACGTCAATATCACGAGAGATTCTGAGACAAAAACCCTGATCGCCATGCATACATGCACATTGTCCTGATTCCTCGCTATATTGATTATATAATGGGATAATGAGTTGTACAGTGAGGATATTTCAGAGGATGAAGGGGGCCATGAATCAAACAGGCGAGTGCTATGTGGGGATTCAGAGTTATCTGTGTGTGTGTGTGGGGGGGGGGGGGAGCTTGTGAGATAATAAAACAGTAAATGCAGATAACTAGTATCTCTTGCCTTGATAGAAAGTGGTGTGATTAATCAATGGTTGCTGATTCATGCTTCTCGTCAGACCATTGATGCTGCTGGGTTAATTATCGCGAATTTGGCAAAACATGAGATAAAATGAAGGTTTGGCATATGAATGGTGGAAAGTGCATCACACTAAAGGGCCATTTTACTATGAAAAATTCTTTTCATACCAACTCCATGGTATTAAAATCTGACCAAATTAAATAGCTCGAATTTATCTTCTTTAACATAGGGGTGACTATCGGGCATGGCGCATTTGAAGCTTTCGCCCACCAGCTGCTCAGTCTCAAAATGCACCCTAAAACCCTATGCATAAGCCACACCTGCCTATGAGTAAACCTGCAAGCTCAGTGTAGTGTACTACTCGAAGCATCCAGAAACAAACCCCACTTTTTGTAAACTACACATAGCAGCTACAAACTTCCCATATACAAATCATAGCAGCCCAAAACAAAGTGCAATTACCCTATACTACTCATATTAACCAGAAACAAACCACACTTACCCTGTACCACTCATAGCAGCCCGAAACAGACTATGCACATTCCCCCTATATATTTTGGCTAAAATGATGACAATTGATTTGATGTTTCTTGATAGGAGAGTTGGGAGTTGGGAGATTTTTAAGATATGTGTGGTTTGGGAATGAAGGCCCAGGTGCACACATTTAAAACATCTTGATAAGGAGCGGGACACCTTCAAGTCACACTCCCCTGCTCCGAGTGAGCGATAAATGGGGGAGCTCTGGGTGGTGGAGGCATGATAACAGCCGCAGTGAGGGATGATAACACGCCTGCACAAATCCACAGCTCCCAATCTACAGCCCCTAGAGATGGAATATTCATATTCATCATCTTATAGCTCTAAGGGGCTCAAGGTCTATGTTCCTAAGTCGGCAAAATGCACCAATGCAGTGCTGGCGAATCTACTCGCCAGCACTGCATTGGTGCATCATGCCAACCTGAGTGTAAAAACCCTGCAGGACTGGCATGGTGCATAATTAGCGACCAGCGCCGCATTCATGAATGCATCCTGCTTATCAAGGGAAATAATGGATTAATGCACTTTGTAGCCTCTAAAGGATTAAGGCGGTAATCCTCAGCCCTGGAGGCATGGTTCTATATGGATGTAGGCATCAGGCGAGTGCAGTTAGAGGTAGTGGAGAAACAGTCTTCTCCATTCGAGCAGCAATCTGTTATGTAGGAGGGATGATGGTGGTATGGTGTTGTGGGCAATACTACTGGAGGGAGGGAGCTGAGTGCTAACAACAATATGTCTCTCCATGCTTGGGTAGCTTTTGACAGTGAAGCTGAACACTCTAGGGGCCAGGAATGCATTAATGCATCGTGCCAACCCTATGATTCTAATTCACTCCCAGAAGGTCGGCATGATGCACGAATGAAGTGCTGGCGAGCAGTCTCGCCGGCACTTCATTTATGCATCATGCCGGTCAATTGGGCATGATGCACCCATGCATTAATAGCCATTAAAGGGTTAAGGCTCAGACAAGAGGCCGGGATGGGAGAATATTGTTATCATATGTCTCCCCTATTCTCTCAACATATAGATCCCATTCATCACTTAGATTATTACTATCCATATAGACCTATAACGCAATGACGCACTGTAAACCCTGTGAAGAGGCCGCAGCTTAAAGGCACATACAGTATGAGTAAAAACAATAGGGTTTTACAATACAATATTTAGCTGGCTATCTCTAAGCCCCAAGTGCTTCGTGTATGTCATATGTGTGAAGCCAGGGTGTTGCTTTTATGCAGGTGAAGCTTATACATGGACTTTTAGAGTAATTCTATCACAGAATTACTCTAGATGTCCAACATTACCATCATCATCATAGGACATTGATGGCTGATCTGCATACATGCATTAATATACATAATATAATTTAGTACCTGAGGCCTACTCATGTAGACGCCGCATGGCAGCTCCTTCACGTTGATAGCACTTAGTTAGGAGCCTTGAGGACCGACACCGCATGGATGCATTGATTTTCATGACACTGGATTGCAGCGCTGGTGAGTAACCCACCTTGGCCACCTTGGCTGAGTCTATGTGATGTGGGGGACCTACAATATTGGTACACGCCCAGGATGTACCAATGAAGCGTTGGTGAACAGACTTATGACGACCCTACAGATTTTAAACATTCCTAAATGGTCGGCATGATGCACCACTGATTTCCTGATTTATGCATCATGACTATCAAAGGGCATGATACACACTCCTGCATCAGTAACCTTTAACGAGTAATAATACAAAGCTAAGAGCAGTTTACGGAGCAGCTCACATATAGCTGGTCACTGAGCAGGTAATCTGCCATGTCGTCCAACACACCATGTAAGCTTGGTATCATTACCATACATCACTTATCCCAAAGATTTAACCCTTTTAATCGCCATCAATGCATTCATGCATCATGCCTAGTGGTCGTCATGATGCACTAATGAAGTGCTGGGAGGAATTCCCGACCAATGGTCATGATGCACTCCAACATGGGCGCCCTTCAAAGGGTTACTGACCGCCAATTAGGCATTACTGCATCAGCAGCCTTTTTAAAGAGTTTTAAAACAAGTGATTTTGGTATAATTATCCTATGCCGACCTCAGTCAAAATTACTGTAGAATCCCTTATGAAATTGCCCCCGGCCACACTGTACTTACCGAGAATAAAGCAATGAGTGCTTGTGACCCGCATAGCCCCCTCACTCAAACTGCAACAATTATATACCGACCATTAACCAGCAATACACTGCAACATACCCACTCCGACCACTCATCTCCCATGTATCCCTTCTCACATACAATGGTATCAGGGTCTCGTCGCGTGCGTTCTCTAATTTGCTGCTATATAATCATCAGACACACAAGTCAGTGTACGGTGCTAGGTGCCGGGGCTTGGGGTGGGGCGGAGCGCCCCCGGCCTGTGGGATCGCGTGCCGGGTGAGATCGCGCTTTGTGCCGTTGATCCCCGCTCGTACAGCGGGCCCTGCCGGTCAGTGTGCGCGCGCCGTAAAAAAGGGGACCACGGCCGGGGGTCGTGGCACGCAACATCAGGGGGCTATTTCTATATAGCCGACGATTAAGTAGGCCTCAAATCGTAAAGAAAACAACTATGTATCAAGACATACAGGCGTCCAATAATTATTGTACTCTGCCAAGGCCAAATCGAGTACTTACATACTTAAAATAGTGGCCACTCCCTTGGGGAGGAATACTAAGATTGCCAATACGTCAGTGGATTTTAGGATCGCCAGCTTTTTTTTTTAAATAGGCTTCAGGGGGTTATTTCTAATGTGCTACCACTTTACACTCTAAATTCAACCAGAATTCCCGTTGGAATTGCATTGGAAATTGAAGGCTTCGCAATTCGCAAGGCTTTTTTTTTATGATCGTAGTGCCTTAAGAAACGACCTCCATAGCGGCTGTATGGATTATTGTAGCACCTAAGTCCGCTTTGGACTCACTGTTGTAGGAAAACCTGCATCTGTATGGTGATATATTATACATATAATAGTGAGTCTGTCTCCCTGGTATATACAAATAGGACATGGGGTTGGTTGAGGCATACAAAAAGAATCTGCTACAGAAACGTTGATATATGGTAAACACAATGTACTGGACAGAGTTATCTATCATGTATACATTGATGTTTTCCGATTTTAATTCACGAGTTTTGCTCTACCTACAATGTGAGTTGTATTCATTGTCATAAATCTGAGAACTGCGTTTTTGGTTCGTGAAAGTAGTATGCGATATGGGTAGTTAAAGGGAAGTGTAGCTTATTTCAGGTAGCTATAGTAGTATAGGGAAAGCTTAAATTGTTTATAGCTGCTTCGAGTAGTATAGGGGAAGTTTAGTTTGTTTCTGGCAACTGTGAGTGGCATAGGGGAAGTGTAGCTTGTTTCTGGCTGCGTAGTATAGGGGAAGTGAAGTTTGTGTTAACTGCTGTGAGTATTATATGGGATGTGTAGTTTGTTTATGGCTGTTGTTAATGGCTGCTGTGAGTAGTATTGGGGAAGTGTAGTTTGTTTTTGGCTGCTGTGAGTAGTATAGGGGAAGTGTAGTTTGTGTCAGGCTGCTGTGAGTAGTATAGGGGAAATATAGTTTGCTTCAGACTCCTGTGAATAGTATAGGGGAAGTGTAGTTTGCTTCTGGCAGCTGTGAGTAGTATAGGGGAAGTACATTTTATCTAGGGCTGCTCTAAGTAGTATACAACAAGTACACCTTATTTCTGGATGTTATCAGTAATAAGAAAAAAGAACTTCAGTGAATCACAACAATATGACACTAATGGAAGGCAAACCCAGCATGTGTACAGTGCCATTAGGGGATTTCTGATATGATGTGGGCGTGGGAATACAGATCTGTTTGTAAGGATTGGTTCTATTGTACGCCACCAAATGGTTGCTATAGTGAGCGATGATGGAGGAGCCCTAGAGGCAGCCCAGAGGGTAATGGGTCAGGAATGCCACTTGACCCTTTAAGGGTCACTTATAAATACAGAAATAAACATTGCCCAATGGGCGGCATGATGCACCTATGAATTGCTGTTAAGTTTGCCTACCCGCACTTCATTAGTGTATCATGCAGACCTTCCAGGAGTGTATACCTCAAGCCCGTGGGGCCTGATGAACGAATGGGTAACAGGTGCTTTCAGACCCAAAGTCATTTCAGACCCGGTCATTTCAGACCCATGGTCATTTCAGACCCAAGTCATTTCGGACCCATATGACATGTGTTACATCACAACCCCCTCCCCCTGGCCTACTCCAGCAGTGCCTACAGCCCCTCTCCCACATTCCAAGTTTACACTAGGGGTGGAGGGAGCACAGATACTATCTTTAGACTTCTAGTTCTATCCTTAGCCCTTTATTTGTTTCTAGTTCTATTAGATCTTGTAGTTTGATTATTTTTTTACTATTCATCCCAAATCAAATAATTCCACTATCACTGCCGATGGGCAGGCAACTGCTGATGGCCAGTGGCTGCCAATTGCTGCGTGTGGTGTGAAGTACAGTCATTGGCTGGTCACTGGATTTGCTCCAATGAAATGTGCCGTGAGGCCACTCCTGGACCACCCCTTCTGGATCCGCCCCTGACTAGTGTTTTATTCATGCATTATGCAGGCTCTTATTGAGGCTATGGGTCTGAAATGACCTGGGTCTGAAATGTCCATGGGTCTGAAATGACCAGGTCTGAAATGACTTTGGGTCTGAAATGACTTGTATTCCCCCAATTCATTCAGATCCAGCGCCTATTTCTATTCAATAGAGTTTGTTTATTCCCATACCAGTTATTGCCCCTGTAGGATTATTTCAGTAGAAAGTTTAGCCCTTTAAGGAGCGATCGTGCATTAGCGATCATGCCGATTTCATGCATCATGAATCATGACGCATCGATGATTAAAAACATGTCTACATTCATATTGAATACAAGTCACTAATGCACGATCGCTCCTTAAAGGGCTAAACTTTCTACTGAAATAATCCTACAGGGGCAATAACTGATATGGGAAGAAAACAAACTCTATTGAATAGAAATAGGCGCTGGATCTGAATGAATCGGGGCGGAGGAGGATGAAGAAAAAAGGGGCCAGAGAGTATAGGGGATTAGGGAACTGAGGGGGGGCAGGAGGTGAGGGAATATTGCACCGTTGGAGGCGTCACGCAAATGGAAGGAGCAGTAAAGCCCATCAGGCAAGAATAAAGGATATCCCGTGGTCCCTCTCGAGGCCCATCCTTTCTGGTTAGAAGCTCATGTTTCCGGCACGTTGGGTGTCCGTTAGTAGGTTCTGTACACTAGGGATAACGACACTGGCCATTAAAAGGCCGTAAAGAAGCGAGGTCCCCTGGTGCTGGGTCCCCTGTCCTTCACCTGCATCCCCATCAAACCCCTCCCCTTTCTCTTCACCATCTACTTCCACCCGCCCCTCCCACGCCTTCAGTCTTGTTAATGCTGATAGTGCATTGGTACACGATACCCAATAGTTACCATGATACATGAGTGATGAGCAACATAAATGCATCATGCCATCCCTACTCTCAGGGGGTGGGATGATGCACCAATGAAGTGCTGGTGAGCAGACTCGCATCAGGCCGACGGGTTGGCATGATGCACTCCTGGATCAGCGGTTCTTAAAGGGTAAAGTCTCTGTGAGCTACTTTGCTTCCATGCCTCCATCACCTCTACCTCTCCCCTCATACTTGCAGTCATCCCTCCACTGCCCTATTCCTGACTCACTTCCCATCTGTTGGTCACTCTGACCCTGGCATCTCCCTCACACAACCGTCCTATCCCCCTGCCCTTTCGTGCAGCCCTCATGGCCCCTTTTGCTGACATATACCAATAAACACATTTGAGCTTCTCAAAGCAACCACATTTATGCCCACCCCCCTCCCACCTCACAATCCTATATGAATAATGAAATAAGATCACCTAGCTAGATCTTACAAGAAAACGAAACAGAACTGAGAAAATTGTGCAGCTTTGCAGGCACCGGGTATCCTGAACCCCTGGGCCTTGTCCTATCCTTCCCCAATCTTTAGGTGAGTCGCCCTCCTCAGCCCCTTTCCTAAATCTTCAGGAGTAGCACTTTCTCTCCCGGGTCTCTCAACTACTGCTCCCTCCCCTTTTTCCCTGTACTTAAGAGTTTACCTAACCTTTTTTACACACTAGAAATTAGCCAAAATTAGGGGTTAATGAGGGGCGCTCCCCCCTTTTCAAAATCCTGGATCCGCCCTTGACTGTAGAATGTGGAAATAAACCTACAGTATCAACAGTGGGGCGCACTGCCAGGCGAAGTATAATCATGGGACGTCCACATACGATGAGACGTTCACCACACATCTTGGAAGGTCACATGATGGTCACTACAATGGACTTCCTTTTGTAATAACATCGCCAGCAGATCAATTATCATCATCAACCATTTGGTAGATTTGGTTCAGCACCAAGAAACGTCAATGGTGACGACTTTAGGTTCTCAGTTTGACAATACATAAAACAAATACCTTAGGTGGTCAAAATGACGACTTTATGTCATCAACCTGAAGACCTATGTCGTCAGGATGATGACTCTGTATTGTCTTCCAGGTTTTGAGTGAGGGTATGTCAATGTCTCAGGTGGTCTCAGGGTTAATATACCCCATATCCAGCTCCACCCCAGCCACATTTAACCCTGCCAACCCCCTCCTCCCTCCAACCCCATTTGCTATCTCTAACACAAATTCTCTTTACAACTCAGCAGTTTGTGATCATTCCTGTGCAGCAAAACTGACGCTATCACCCAGCTACCAGAGCCACTAAAACGGCAAGTAGAGCAGCTAGGTGGTAAGGGAGGAAATAAAAGAGTGAAAGCTACACCATTATATAGCTCCCACCGCCATCTCCATCCCATCTCCACCCACAAATCTTGTCCATCATCACCACTTTGGGTACAACTTGGGTTACCTCTCTATAACATATTTGAGCACTACAACACCACCCTAAAGAGAAATCCATAGAGGTTCACGAGAATCGCCCCACCAGAATAATTCCACTCGAAATGTTTATCCATAACATGGACGCAGGGAGTATTTAACGAGGCAGAGCCAAAGTCACATTGCCTTCGGCTATCAAGTCATGAAACGAGTTACTCGCCAGGGCTGCATTGATGTATCATGAGGACCCATGCATATCTGACCCTTAACAGGTTATCTATACTCAAATATTTGTTTTCTTTGAAAATTGGCCGGACTCATGATAATCAAGCACATATGTAGTCATTGACGCCGAATACACTCAGCTAGCAAAAGAAAACAAAGAAAAAAAAGAAACAGTTTATATATTGTTCCTTTTTTTAAACTTTCTAAACGTATTTCTAAATGTTAAATTTACTTCAATTTGGTAGTTTCTGTCAACTTTGCGAAATCTCGTGAGAATCGATCACGTGACTACCTGTGCTCATTGATGCCTTATAGTAGCCACTGAGGGCGTCCATTTGTATTCACGTCAGTAAGAAGAGGGCGGGGCACCGAGTGACCGACGCCTGCGTACTTCCGGTCACTAAATCTGTTGATGATAGTGAGCAACTCTAACCATTCAAGGGCCGCTAATGCAGGAGTGCATCATGCCAATTGATCAGCATGATGCACCAATGAGTGCTGTTGGGTCTACTCACCAGAACTTCATTGGTACATCATGCCGAACCTCCGGGAGTGAATCAATCCCATAAGGTCGGCGTTACTCACCAGGGCTACATTCATGCATCATGACGCCCTAGTGAGTTACTCACCAGGGCTACATTGACGCATCATGATGCCCTAGTGAGTAACTCACCAGGGCGTCATGATGCATGAATGTAGCCCTGGTGAGTTACTCACCTGGTGAGTTACTCACTAGGGCTACATTCATGCATCATGACGCCCTGGTAACATTCATGCATCATGACGCCCTGGTGAGTAACTCACCAGGGCTACATTCATGCATCATGACGCCCTGGTGAGTTACTCACTAGGGCTACATTCATGCATCATGACACCCTAGTGAGTAACTCACCAGGGCTACATTGATGCATCATGACGCCCTGGTGAGTTACTCACTAGGGCGTCATGATGCATCAATGTAGCCCTGGTGAGTTACTCACCAGGGTGTCATGATGCATCAATGTAGCCCTGGCTACATTGATGCATCATGACGCCCTGGTGAGTTACTCACCAGGGCTACATTCATGCATCATTACCACCAATGAATTAATGATTCATCAGCCTTTAAAGGGCTAAGAATATAGGTCATCATGCTACAGTAGCCAGTTCCCTGACAGTCCGCAATCACCTGTAGTAGGCACCCCCCCCCCCCCACTGCCTCCCTGCATGTCCCCGGGGGGGGGGGGCGCTGTCGTCAAGATAATAACCCCAGCCCTGACTGACAACCATCGTGCCTCTATTTGATCTAAGTACATATAAAGAAAGTGGTATTTTCAACGTCCTGCTCACCCCAGCGTGCTAAGTCATCTGGCTCAGCCTCTGTTGCCTCAATATAGCCCTCTAAATGCTGGATCGTGGTTTTTTTCTCAATAAACCGTCATATTTATATGAATAAAGACCTGGCGAGTTGTTTTCTTTTCACTAGGTCTATGTTGATGCCAACTCTATTGGACTGATACACTCCAGAAGGGGGTATCATGATGCACAAATGCAGCCATGGCTTGGAAACCTGCCAAGTCTGCATCTATGCATCATAACGACCAATGAGCATGATATATTATACTACCATGCAACCCTTAAAGAGTACATAATCTCTCAGAACGGCCGATTAAGTCGTCATTTCTGACTTCAAACCAGAGGCGACGTCTGACTGCACATCACGGATACAGGCAGATATTCCCTTGTCATATCCTATATAGCCAATCAGGCCTCTCTTTACCTTTCACTGAATAGAGGCCACATTGCAGACTGAAAGCTTTATCTAATTCATATATTGTATTCAACGCCCCTCATTGAATACAGAGGTTCTAGTACTAATCTATAGTGACGTCCATATCAGCCATGACATAAGATGCGCTCCTACACTTGTTCAGGTTGGAGCATGGGGCAGCTGTAGAGACAGGGATCACGGCGTTAGGTAGAAGATCCTCCAGGGTGTCCTCCGCACCTGGGGACACTAACCTTTCCACACTCTGGCCAAGCATCCTACTCCTTATTGGTGACATTGACACTCGCGCACCACTCTGACAAACTCTGATTTCTGTGGTGATATTTGTCTCTCCTCTTTCTATCCCCCCCCCCCCTTCTAGATCTCTCACTGGTTTCGTCTCTGTCTCTCCGCCTCTTCCTCCCCTTTTCTCTCCTTTCTGTTTCTGTCTCTGTATTTGTTAGTCTGCCTGTCTGTATGTCTCTGTAGCTGTCTGCCTGTCTCTGTCTGTCTGTCTCTCTCTGCATCTCTGTCTGTCTCCCTGTCTCTTTCCCCCCACGCCTCTTCCTCCCCTTTTCTCTCCTGTCTCTATCTGTCTCTATCTCAGTCTCGCCCTATCTAATTATCTCCTCTGCGACCTACCACCAGATTCCATTGAAATCTGTTTATAATCATAGGACAGTGTTGAGCTCTTGCTATGTGACAAGCTTCTAGGAAAACCAACGTTCAGGCCATATGTGGGTGTTTCTTGTCCCAGCACTGTATTGATGATCATACACGGATCTACCTCCCAAAATAGAATGATTTCCAAATAGGATAAAGAAATACAAATGGTAGCCGTGTGACAGATATGAGAATACAATACTTTACCATTCATTATTCATTTAACCCTACAAGGGTGGCTATTACGGCACGCCCATGTATAGGTCGACCGGTCCGCTTACCACTACCGGCATTTCATTGATGAGTCATGACAACATTATCAATCTCATATGGTTGCCATGATCCTGTAATGTAGCCATGGCTAGTCACTTACCAGGGCCACATTCATGCATCATGCCAACCCTACAGGATTGATTCACCCCTCGAGGGTCGGCATGATGCACCAATGAAGTGCTGGCGAGCAGACTCGGCAGCACTTTATTGGTGCATCATGCCGACTATGATACTCTCCTGCATTAGTGACCCTTAGAGGATTAACAATTAGAGGGTTAATGTGTCCCACCTGTATGGTAAGCTGAGATGTCAGTTTTGTCATCAGAGGGTTAATGTGTCCCACCTGTATGGTAAGCTGAGATGTCAGTTTTGTCATTAGAGGGTTAATGTGTCTCACCTGTATGGTAAGCTGAGATGTCAGTTTTGTCATTAGAGGGTTAATGTGTCCCACCTGTATGTTAAGCTGAGATGTCAGTTTTGTCATTAGAGGGTTAATGTGTCCCACCTGTATGGTAAGCTGTGATGTCAGTTTTGTCATTAGAGGGTTAATGTGTCCCACCTGTATGGTAAGCTGAGATGTCAGTTTTGTCATTAGAGGGTTAATGTGTCTCACCTGTATGGTAAGCTGAGATGTCAGTTTTGTCATTAGAGGGTTAATGTGTCCCACCTGTATGTTAAGCTGAGATGTCAGTTTTGTCATTAGAGGGTTAATGTGTCCCACCTGTATGGTAAGCTGAGATGTCAGTTTTGTCATTAGAGGGTTAATGCATCCCACCTGTATGGTAAGCTGTGATGTCAGTTTTGTCATTAGAGGGTTAATGCGTCCCACCTGTATGGTAAGCTGAGATATCAGTTTTGTCATTAGAGGGTTAATGTGTCCCACCTGTATGGTAAGCTGAGATGTCAGTTTTGTCATTAGAGGGTTACTGTGTCCCACCTGTATGGTAAGCTGAGATGTTCAGGAAGATGGCAAGGCGACCAACGCAGTTTGGAAACAGTGAAGACGGTTCCTACAAATTGTAGGTATTGTCGAGGGTCAATCTGTATGACTTCATTTAACTATAGTATTAAATTCCCCTGCCCTTTCAGTAAGAAATGCATGGTTTGAATTGAAGATATTGTAGTCTTCTTGTCACTAGTCCATTCATGCATCAATGAAGTCTTGGTGGTTCTGCTCGGCAGCGCCTCATTTTGGCATCCTTAAATCAACCACAGGATTGTACATAGGATATACTAAGGCCTATATAGTATAAAACACCCCCCATGCAGACTGGTCTATGGGTTGCTGCAATCTCCACCTCTGGTCGATTCACAGTGATTTATCAGCGTCATGTGGTGGTTGGTTAAGGCAGGTGCACACACTACAGGCAAATAGTTGGTGACTCGATGTGGGGGGGGGGGGGGTTAGAGGGGGGATGCTGACACCCTTATTACACCACAAAATCCTGCTACATACGGATGAAAGGTATCTCTTCCTGTGAAATGTGAAAAATAGTGCCCTGTTAGTACCAGCAGTCATATCTATTTTGTTACATTTGCTTTATTCTGTTTCATTTATTTCATTTTATTTACTTTTCCTTTGGGGGGGGGGGGTTGAGGGGGTGAGGTCAATCATAGGGACTGTAAGCTACAGTAGCATCTTGAATAATACATTTTAGGGCCACCATATGCATTAGTGCATCATGCCCATTGCCCGTCACGATGTGCCAATGAAGTACCAGCGAGTAGGGCATCATGCCATCTCTCGAGGGGATCTATTAACCCACAGAATCGACATGATGTACGAATGTAGCCTTGGCGAGTTACTCGCCAAAGTCAAGTCTCACAACTTGCTGACATGATGGTTGATGGGCATTAATACATAATGTATTAGCGACCCTTCAAATCCTAGTGCACTATGCTACCCTTAGTGGATTATTTCCTCTTACCCAGCAGCTCTATTCACATGGTTTATTCTATCTAAATGTCAGTGCAGCAACTTGGGCTGAGACAAAACTGAATAATAGATGCTTCCTATTAGGGACTGGCATAAAATTTGCCATGTTTCATTTTCGTTAGAGCATAGGAGGAAGCGATAAGCCCCAGCCCTTTAAAGTCTGCTGAGGAAGAAATGCATCATGACCCTTGGTCGGCATGATGCACCAATGAAGTGCTGGCGAGGATGCTCACCAGCACATCATTGGTGCATCATGCTAACCCTCAGGGACTGCATCAGCTCTGTAGGGTGGGTGTGATACATGAATGCAGCGAGTTATTCGCCAAGGCTACATCCATGCGTCATGACGACCAATGGGCATTAATACATGGCCTTGAAAGGGCTAGCGTAGTCTGCCCACACAGACTCCAGGTAAAGCGATGATTTAGTATGACCCCCCCGGTGAGGCATAAAGAAACTAGTACTGGGAGAAGGACTATAGCAAAGACATTACTCCTTCCCTCAACGGGAATAAGTAATTGAATTCAGCCTCGCCTTCTTTGGCAAGGGACATTGTTAAAGATGACAGAGATTTGTTGGCTCACTTTCTTTCTCCTCATTTCAGTGAAGTAACACTGTTTTGAATATAAAGGGGCTTTTGAAACTCTACTGCTTTGTCAATAAAGTATGTTGGGCTTCATAATTATAGCTGTGTACATATATTATTATCACCATGGCCGTTCTAAGCTGCTTAACTATGTTCCTTCCTCAAACTGTTCCATAATAGCCCAGGCATTACTATAGTACTTAGTTCTTCTAAGTGTGAGATTAGAGGAATTCCTTTCAAGAACTACAAATCCTTTCCCTTTTCTCTCCCTGTCTCTCTTTTTGGCATTTTGAATTTCCCTCCTACTCAAGATGCAAGCTAAAAGTAGTGTTCTTTTATCAATTGAAATAATCTTACCTTGCACGCTTTACGAAGCAATATACCAGAGATCCTGGTAAAACTGAATAGTGGACGATCATATTTGAAGGAGTAGATCTACTGTTTCTCCAATGAAACAGTATAATACACACTGTGGTATTAGGAATCTCAATGAAAATGACAATGGATCTCTGTGCAATTTTGGGACAAGGAGTTCACCGTTATTTTAATGACGTTTTTTTTTTACAGTGTAGGCAAAGCGACTAGTTCAATAGATCATTTATATCTTTGCTAAAACGATTCATTTACTGCAGTCTGAGGTTATCTAACTCATTTCCCTTTTACATCAGAAAGATCTTTTTGTTCATGCAGGGTTTGTAGTACCAATAGTGATAATCCTTCATCTTTGTCTCAGGCTGGACACTCAGGATTGAGAGACCTAACTTGAGATTGCAGGCCCTGGCACTGTTACCGTGGAAAGAGCGGGAAATAACCAGATGGGAAACCCATGTTGTCCCCAGCCCCTCCATGTCATGTGCATTCATCACCCAAACCAACATGGCCGCCACGCACCACGTGGTCGATACAAGCAGACCTATTGGCTGATGTTGTCATGTGACCCTTGGCCTGAGCTAGTGGCATGAAATGGGAGTACTTGTTCAGTGATAACCATGGGCTGTCAAGTTGGCCAGAGGCATCTGTATGGCTTTAGTCATACATGAAGAAACAGCAAATATCAGAGCTTACAGAGTATTAATCAGGATGGAGAACTGTAAATGTATTCACAGTTTCTCCAATCATGTTTACCATAAATGGTTTTCAATACAGTAAGTCGATAGATATCTCTAAAGGCAAGCCCACCGATGTGACTATTGAGGGGCTTCAACACAGCTAAGGCAAAGAGGTCCTTTGAAACCAAATGGTGCATAATCAATGTTTCTTCTCCATTAGTTGCTATAATACATGACTGCATTCATGCATTATGCCGACTTCATGGGGCTGCTGACTAGGAATAGAAAGATTGAATGGCTTCAGGACAGGTAAAGTAAAAAGGTCCACTTGCATCGTCCTGCTCGCATCTCATGATGGGCCAAAGAAAAAAAAGGTTTGTTTCCAGTTACCCGACCGACCCTAGCAAAACAGGGCAAAAAAACCCACTTTTTTGGGGGGATTTTGGAGAATTCTGTCTCATTTTTTTTTTATATTTTAGAGAAATTTTTCATTACATTTTTTCACCATTTCCTGTACCCTTTTTGTGTTCTTCCCTTCTCTCACAGTTGTCACTTTCCCATCATCATTTTACAAAGAAATAAAAAAAATGATAGATCCTTCGATATGTGACCTCACATTTCCTATATAAATGTAAAAAAAAAAAAAAAAGAAATCCGACCTACCGACCCTACCTTTTCAGGCCATGTTACTGGAAACACACCTTTATTTTTTTTTTTTGGCCTCATCACACAGTTTTGCGGCATTTAGTGATACTTGGTTATTTGCATACCACAAAGCACTTTTTACCATATATGACACGATCTGCGAAAAAGGGGCTTAGTGTGGGGGGACTAAAACCCCTTCTTGCAGTACATGTCACATATATATATAAATAGGTTAGTAGATCGCTGGTTATAAACGATGGATTTTTGACTGCTTCAGCCTCTGGTACCCTTGGGGTACCAGATGAAGCAAAGTTTTTAGGCTGTGAAGCAGTGAGGAAAATGCCAGCTAACACGAAATGTCTATTCAAATTTGAAGGAGAAATATTTCCATGATTATAGCCTCAAGGTTCTTTTAAAACTGCAAGGGTAGCCATCTTGGGCCTCCATTCAAGTAGTTCGAAGCTCCTCACGATGTCTTCTCAAGGCCAAGCTACTCAACAACACGAAAACCAGACAGTACTCATCGATACCTACATTTTGATGTCATACATTAAATTCTGATGAGTAGTTCCCCAGATTATACTCTACAAACTCAATGTCCAAGAGCATCTGTTCAGAGAGTGAAGAATTGTTTGACATTGCCATGATACATATTTATTGTTGCTAAGTTAAGCGCCGCTAAGATAAGCGCTGCTAGTGTAAGCCACCAGGTGGCAGCACTGAAGTAGTTTATGAATAGACCATAGCTCTACATGCCTGGGAATAGCCTACAGTCCTTTCTTGGGCCTACAGGCGTTTTCACGTGAAAGGTCACTAGATAGGCCTATTTCCTGTGAAATGCCTATTGCTCCACACTCTAGTGGCGAAGCCACTAGTACCCTTTAATAATGTTCAATGATGCATCCAATGCTTCATCTTCATTAGTCCTGGAGACACATGACTGCATCTATGCATCATGACGACTCGATAGGGGGCCTAAGTCTCGCGATAAACTATGTCGTAAAAATATTTCTGATTTGGAACTAAAATAACCAATATTTGAATTGACCAGAAGGCCTACCATATATGAAATTTTAAGGCTCAACTCTCATTCTTAAAAAAGTTATGCTAGGCCTAAAATTTTCCCCTATCCTTCAAGCTTGCGGACGATAATATGCTGAGCTCAGAATCCGCCTGCATGTGACGTGACTTCGCCTTCCTATGGACCTGGTACGCTGCCTCTTGGTCCCTGGTGTATCAATGATTCATTGGTGCATCATGAAATTCTTGTTGAAAGCAAGGATCTATGTGCGGACTACCATAATACATTGGTGGCCCTCAAATGGTTAAAAACTGTGAACATAGGAGTAGGCCACGTGCAAGCTAATCTACATCAGGGCTCGCATTTGTCCGAATGACCTGAGAAAAGGGTTTACATGAAGGGAAAGTTGACTATTGTCCAACCAATATCTGTCTGTAATTGCACCACAAAACAAGGGCAACTCTCACCAGCACAATATGGTCCCAGTCGCCTATTGGAGCCTGATAGAATTCTCTGTGGTTTGGGCGGGTTTGGCCACTTAGGGCTTGATTGGAGAACGGTCATCAATGGTATTAATGGTCCCATTGGGGGAAAGCCCCGGTGTGGGAACCCGCAAGGGGAGGGTATCAGGCACTGTCCTACCACGCAACCATCCGAGACAATACCTCTCGTTATTATTCATCAGTACCACAAAGGAGTCTTTCCAATATCCGCCCCTAAGAAGGCATCACTATTCTCAGCTATTATAACCCTTTAAGGGTAGTATAATTTCCCTAAGACTCACGGTCCTCTGAATTTATTTTATATTAATCCAGTGCCCATGAGAGCTGTATATTTTAGTATGTTGCCAACACTTGGGGATTGTATCATCCCTGTGGCTAGCACACATGATGCTTGTATTCATGCTTGGAACCCAGGCGGGCTATTCACCATCCCTCCATCAATGCATCATGACGACATAAAAGGGTTATAGGCACAGCAGGTGATTGACTAGAGCAGCTTGGGAGTAGCTCAGAGCATTTGGCCGATGTCACCTTCATTAGGGAGGTACACAGTTGTGGTGTGGTGTATGTGGTAAGGCTATAAGACTGCCTCATTGTCCCTGGAGTAATACTATCACCTGGATTATTAACCCTTTAAAGGGCGATATTGAATTGATGCATCCTTCCCATTGGTCGTCATGATGCATGAATGCAACCCTGATGAGTAACTTGCACTGGCTTCATGCATGCATCAAGACAAGAATCAGTACCGTACACTGGCATAGAGTTGGCATGATGCACCAATAAAGTGCTGATAAACAAGCTCGTCCACACTTCATTGCTGCATCATGACGACCAATGGGCATGATGCACTTCTGTATTTGTGGCCATTGATTAAAGGTATCACATAAGCTTTCATAGTATCAGATCTGGGATTTCTCATCAATCATCATCTAGACAACATTCTAAGCCATGTGTCAAAATATCTAATTATTGTTTGAAATGTCTATGCTCAAAATGAAGAAAACCCATGTCCTGTATTCATTCATATACCCAAACTAGTAATAAATCAGGCATGTCTGATTTCCTGTGTGCTGTGTATGAACAATGTAATCATGTCACAAGAGATCAGCATTTACAATCATTCCAGAAATGTCTCCACAAATATCCAATCTGTCTTTTTTAGTTTTAGTGACTATGCCACCATTAAAGGGCTAAGATGAGGGACCAACTAAGCCTTCTTCTAACACCTGACATAATGTGGGCCTACCTAAGTGTTTAACCTTTCACCGTTTACAGCGAGAATGTCAGCTAGGCATGTGGAATAATATAATTACAGGTTGAGTAAAGGTGAATGACACATTTGAACCGTCTGGAGGTCAATAAGAAGGTGTGTTATGCTCTTAGAAATAACTGTTAACGCTTCTGGTAAAATGTACAGTGAATCATTGTATGCATTTGTGATACAGTGAAGTAGTGACCATTAAAGAACCAGTTTAAATTAGTCTGGCACTGTGTTATGAGATTATACATGAAAATAAACGTGAAAGCTTTGTTTTGCAGATTTGCAGGAGAACCATTGTTATTTTGATCCTTTTTTTCCAGCTTTTGGTTCTGACTAAAATAAGAACTCTTTGATCTGTTATAAATCTTTTTTTACAGTTCAGTTCATCTATACTGAAGGCGTAAGGTATTGGTCCCACGGTCTTCTTTTAACTTAGCTCAGGGCCGTTGTTTGACATTATGTCAATTATCAAGTGAGAGAAGCATGACACTTATTTTGATTTTCAGCTTGAACATTTGGTGTCTATACAGATCATTAGAAACGTGACATTATCATCATCATGCAAATAGAAAATCTCAGTACACACAGAATCACGACAGTTGAAGGAAAAGAAGTGACTACTGAAAGGAGCATAGAAAACCACTGTGTGCAAATACTATAAACCAAATCTTTGTCTCTGTGTTAAGTCCCCTAGAACTCCAGTCTTCGTTATGTTGAAATTCTAAAAGAAAAGGTCTTGCTAAACACCCCAATTCAATAATAACTGACACAGGTCCATCCAGGGAGGGTAGCTCTGGGATCCACAGCACTTGGGGAAGGATCCAACGACATATTAATCGGTTTAATGGTTCCGGCGGTTGTGTCCTTGGGCCAGAAGGCCCTAATGAACCCGACATTAGTTGGCCCAGCAGCAAGGTACCCAATTATTAGTCAGCTCAACATGAGGGGAACAGTTTCAAAGTCGTGGATAAACAAAGCCTGTCATCTGCCGGATCCGCGTGTGCCCCCTGGGGGAATCTCTAGGAGATTGAAGTAGTTTCCGATAGAGAATCCCCCTATTGTCGCTCAGAAAGAATTTCCCTATTATCTCAATATTCAAGATGAGGAAGGCAGGATTTTCCTACTGGATACCATAATGAAGAGCAAAGAAAGTCACTATTTCCTCCCGATCCACAATTGATGAAGCCACCCACAGTGCAAAACCAAAGCCTGACAGCATTTTTTTGCCACTGAATCCAAGCGGGAGACCGGGAAATGTGGGCTGTGTGTGTCCACACTCAATTTTCATTAGGCCCTAATTAGTTGAAATACTAACCAACATTCAAATATGATACTCTGCTGTGAAGAGTCACTACCCCATTATGAGTAGACATTCTAACGATGGTGTTTCTTATACTACATAATAAGGGCACTGCCGATGAGGTAGCTCAAGATGAGATCCCAAATATGGAGATTGGAGAGCAGAAGCTATCAGGGTAATTGAAAAGTGAAGACAAACCTTTGAAATGATTTTGGTGCCTCCAAGCTAATCCCTGTAGAATCCCACACCACTGACTTGTGACTTTTGAGGTGCTCATTTGGAAGCAGGGATGTTTTGTGTGATCACTAGGCGTTAATTGATGGCAGGCGGCTTGACACTTCTGTGCCCGTCTCAGTCAAATTACAGAAAAGGCTCTTAATCAATGCGTGTGTGAATTACAACCTCTAAGCTCTAGATTGCTCAGCTATGGGAGCCTTACCATTTTTAGAACATATTAATCAGTAACACTTTCAGCGCCACTGGGTGCCTTCAGGTATTGGTTCCTTGGTTGCTATGATACATTAATAGTATGGGGAGACTCACTAGAACTGCAATTATCATTAAGACCATTCTGGGAGTCTGTCAATCAAGTGTGGCTGATATGGTACACATAACTTTAGCCCAGGTGCACTCTTGATAATGGGGTTTGACACTCCCAGGAGTCTGCTGCATGAATTGTGCAGGAAATCATCAACATATGATGGAGTGAGGCAGTCTCCTTTCTACAATAAAACACCAAATAACGGTGGGAGCTTTGTCCCCGGAGACATGTCATTCCAAGGTACATCCCAATACACGACCTGCATGTTAGGAATAAGTGTAAATTGCTCAAGACACGTCATGAAGTAAGTCTCGTCATCATGGTCTATGATTGGTCCACATAAATAATTTAGTGGATCCCGGGCTAACCTGTTGACATAGAATGAAAGATGTTAATCTCTTCTCTCAGCTCGCTCACAACAATCGTTTTTTTATTTGTATTTCCCTAATGAGATGTTTGTTCCTCAGGTCATATAGATTGTTACTTTAATATAGATGTGCCTCAGGCCTACGCCGCTGTAGACTGATGCGAGCTGATGTTATGTCTGTCGAAGTAGGTTATCTGCACCGGTCCATTGTGCTATTTCTGTCATCAGACTCATTAAGGAGTTTGTTATTAATTGCCTTAGGTTTCTTGTTTATTTTCCTACTGTCTGCTCTGGCAGGTGTTCAGCAGTTTGTTGTGTGGCTATGGTCTCCATTCTGTCTATTAGGGCCACCATGGATAAGTGTGGGGTTAAAACCCTGAGCTAACATCTTGGCTAATTCATGTATCTTGTCCACCATAGAATTCTTGCAGATATTACCAATATTTTGCTGATGAGTAGACTTACCTCATCTGTACATTGCGCGGTAAGCATAGAGATAAGGGAAATCCTAATCTGACTGTAGGGATATTCTGTCAATATAATAAGGCAGGTAGGATAAAATTAATAAGACAAACCCTGACATACTTAACATGCCATACCTGGCATAGGCTCTTAGTGGCAGCTTCTGTGCCTATGAGAACCTCATGGTCATTCACTTGAATGCCATTGTCAGGAAGGGCCAGTTGTCCGCGCCATCTAAATTTGACATAGGCTCTTCATGTTAACTACCTTGATGACTAAATGGCACCCAAAGGTCATCAGGTAGGGCTAGTTGGACGAACCATATAAATTCGTCAAGATGAAGAGTTTGTGCCAGGGGTTACAAGTTAAATCTGAAAGGTTTTAACACGTTTATTTTATACTTCTCACTCAGAATACGATATCGCCCTACATGTTTTGAGTGTGACTACATTGCAGCGTAGGCGTCTTAACACTATGTAATTACTGGGTCATTCAATAGCCTTACCAGCACCTCTAAATGTGATCGAATCTAGTGAGATTGGCTAAAATCTGGCAGGACAAAATGTAGTATGTCTTGTCACACAGTTCTGTTTGTTGCACATCATAAACAACGTCTGGGCAAAATTGGAGACTACAGTAACTACAGTTTAAATGATGCTGTAGAGTAATGGAAAAGTGTCGTAAAATGATGTAATAACGTCTTCAGATTATGAAACAATCTCTTTTAGAAGAGGAAATATTGATAGAAAGTTATAAAGTAACTTAGTGATTATTATCATAAACTGGTAGAGTAGCAAATCGTTTTATGACGTCATGTAGTAAACTAATTAAATAGGGTCGTAAGCTGATATAATAATGCTGCAAATGCGATAATAGTATAGTAAATTTATGGAATAGTGTCGCGAAAGTGATGAATCCTTTGCCAAAAATACCATGTGCACACAGAATCTGATCTGGTCTGGCTCCATCTCGGGGATAATTTGCAGTGAGCCTCTCACAATCTGTGTGGGTTATTGCCTCATTTAGGACAAGGACTTTATTGGAATAGTGCCTGGAGATCAGGACTGCCCTGCCACCTCCCGGCATCAACCACCCTTTGAGGAAAGCTAATGCAGGATTGCATCATGCCCATTGGTCGTCATGATGCACCAATGAAGTGCCGGCTAGTCTGCACACCAGCACTTCATTGAAGCATGCATACAGACCCTCTGGAAAGTGTATCAACCCCATTAGCTCAGTTACTGAACTCTCTTCTCCGTACCTCCGTGAGAGTTATGGACCAATGGAAAAATAGAAAGGAAATTATGATAAATGGGGGAAAATCATGAAAAACGGATGGAAATTCACAAAAAAACAATCTGAAAAAAATCTGAAAATAAAAAAATAAATTTTTGGCCCAATTTGATAGGGTCGGTCAGGTTATTGGATACAAACCTTTTTTAAGGCCCTATCAGAGGCTGACCATGGTCACTGCGCCAGTCTGGAATTAGCACATGCAAATCAGGATGGGTTAGTTCTTTCTAACTTTATGAATAGCACATGAGAAAGCGTCATAAGTATACCCCCTCCTGCTGCAAGCATCTTGGCCCTTTGAGGGACGCTGATGCAAGACTGCATTATGCCTTAAGTTTGGTAAGATATACTAATGAATTGCTGGGGAGTCTGCTCACCAGCACCTCATTCGAGCATCATGTATCCTTTATGAAAGTGCATCATCTCCATGGAGTCAGCATGATGCATGAATGTAACTCTAGCGAGTAACTCGCCAGGGCTGCATTCATGCATCATGACGACAAATGGGCATGATACATTAATGCATTAGTAGCCCTCTAACGGTGAGCCGTGAAACGTTTGTGGTAAGATGAAGACACATTTTCCTTTCTTCTCCTGTAAATGTGAAGTTAAAAAGATAAATCTCCCCCCCCAAAAAAAAAAAAACAACAAAAAAAAAACGAAAACAAATAAATCCAAAGATTCAAATAGGACAGCCCTGTTATCAATGTGTCTTGTTGGTGGTGAAGATAGTGATAAAACACGATATGATGAGCTTGTCTATCCTTAAGGAAAGGGAACTTCAAAGAGGGAAATAGCAAAAACCTTATTTTAAATGAAGGATGAAATTTGAATTAAAGGAAAGGAAAAACGCACGTAAAAACGTTATCTATCACCTAATTAACAAGATTAATCAAGCTGGGAATTTGATATAGAAGGAGAGGAGAATGGCAGAAATCAGATTGGTGCTCAACATCCGAAAATGAAAGGAGAAAGTCGATCCATCTTGTAGAAGTGAAGTACTATAGGTTCTCTTTTGTTACCATGAAGCCCCGTGTATAAACTGTGCCTTATAAATTCAGGCTGTGGCTTGTACGCATCCTTTTTTTGTGTAGTAACGTATTGTGGTCTGATTAAGTACCTGAACACTTATCAATTTCAATGCCTTTTTATCCTGGCCCCTATTTGAGAGAGGCGCTTATTTGAATACTGCTTTCAGCACTCTGTACATCTACTGCCTATTCGAGAATAGCGCTCATTTTAGGCCCCAGTGATTAAACTTGCCATTATGATATATAGACAATATTAAGGAATGGGAGCCTGTTTGGTACCAAACTACGTTAAGGTTGATCCATCGTCGTAGGGTCGGAATGATGCGCCAATGCATTAGTGCACCATGACGAGAGGTATCATGCTGCCCTTTACCGGGCTAACAAGGGGACATCGTCCTTGGAGATATATCACATCTGACACGGCCTGAGATGTAAGCTTGTGAAATACTGAAGTCGCCAGGGACCAGTTAAGTAGTCAGACTAAGGTCAAGGACGCCACACCCGTGCCTGTCCCCATATACAGTCTGTTTTAGCCCCTCTTTTATCTCGTTTCCTCCGTTCTATCAGATCTATCTCACTGTCTGTGGCTAGTTATCATGAATTTGGCCAAACTCTGTGCAACACTTACTCATACAAATCACATTTCTTGTTACATCTGTGGGGTTAGGTTTGTCATTGCTGAGTTAAATAGCTCTAGGACATGGCGACATGGACGTTTTCTTAGAACATGCTATGGGACATTGACATTTTCTTAGAACATAGGGACAATCAAAATTTCTTAAAATCGACATAATTGCATAGCCATTCTTAAGATATACATGGGTAATGGCACCTAGAGAATTTATAAAATCTAATAGGGTTCACTCTAAACAACTATACCTTAAAGCCTGCCTGTCAAATCTCAGTATAATACAATCAACATTCAACCGAATCACACTGTTTCATGATTTTGTGTGGAATTATGATGTATCTGTTAGGGGCCTACTACTCCCAACTTTGCCAGTGTTCAACTTGCAAGGGAAATCTATTCTATATCTCAAATCTCTAAGTCCAAAAGATTAATCAATGCATAACATGTGTCGGGGTGTTCTGTCAAACACCCCCACATGCAGATACAGGGACCTGGAAATTATATTAGATAATGCTAGATATACATTTCAGTGATGTAGAGCCTAGAACCTGGCTCTCACCCTGACCCTGCAGGGCCTCAGTGGCACATGTATGGGCTCACACACCGTCCCCATTCCCATGTCACTGTTCACCTAGGTAATGCCTTCAGACCGGGGTTAAGGGTGAATTCCCTAAAACCCACCCAAACCCTGCCCCTTTGGGTACGAGGAGATCCTCCTATCACCTATCCCATTACAACCGAATATGATCAGGCCCCGCAGCGCCCCCACCACTTAACCCAAATTGCATCATACCGTTGGTCGGCATGATACACCAATCAAGTGCTGGCAAGACTGCTCGCAAGACCTTCTTTGGAGCATAATGCCGAACCTCCGGGAGTGTATCCACCCCGTAGGGTTTGCATGCATGCTGCAATAATGCATCAGCGACCCTTAAATGGTTAGCACATAAACGCCGGCCACCAGTTTATCAACCTACTACATAAATTGCCACAGCTTTCTCCTTTTATTTCCACCAGGTGTAAAATGCCAGTCGCCGGGCAGGGGTGAAAATGGTGGTACTGATAGCGGCGAGAAAATGTTGAATTGGGAGCTGGGCAAGGAGCAAGTAGGCAATTTAGGAAACAGAAGCGGTTGTGGCGGGTTTGGTGACGGCTGCGTTTGGCGCCTTTTTCCATTTGTCGTCTGCTCCGAGTCCATCACCATCCCATAATAACCACGGTCAGTGTTTTTAAGCGTGGCGCCCCCTAGCGGGATACATTGATGTGGTTGGGGTCGACTACGTGACCTGGAGCGACACCTGGCGGGTTTCAAAGGGGAAACGATTTGCCCCCCACACAGGACGCCCGGTGGCGCCTCCTAGATGGCTTAGCCGGCACTAAGTAAAACAGGAAATGGAATATAGGGACGCTGGGCCGATATGATGGAGCTGATCGGGTTGGGGTATAATCTGCCCGAGGGCAGCCATGCAGGAGATGAGGGGTTAAAGATTTCTGTTTGTCTGTGGGAGGTCAGGGAATCACTTCACCATGTCATAATGCTTTCATTCAGAAATGTTGTCTTTCCTCCCACTTTCCCTTTACTATGAACTATAACATGACCTGTAAACTCTGGATCTGAAAAAAGGTGTGAGTTTGCAATTTTCTTTCTTTACGCCTTACTTCCATTTTTCTTTCTTCTTTCTCTCTTTCTCTCTTTCTTTTTTTTCTTATCGCTCTATATAATCTCTCTATATAATCATTTTTCTTTCATTTTCCCTTTCTTTCGTTGTCTCTAGATCTATTTATTCCAGTTTTCTGTAATTATCTTAAATTCATTCGTTCTCTTTTCCCTCCAGTTTAGAGCTAAATATGTGAACTATTCCTGGTCACCCGTGATGCTACCTCACCCTCACGTTGCCGTTGAATCAATATAAATTCATGGACCTATTCCCAGAGAAAAGGTCAACCCAATGCCCACATCCACCCTTAATGAAAACCTGATTGGGGGGATTTATTCCACACGTGATACATCAACTACCAGTACATTTCTTATCGTGGCCGATTTATCTTCCATTCAGATGTAGATCTGTCAAATTAGCCCTTCATGGGCCGCTGATGAAGGAGTGCATCATGCCTATTGGTCGACATTTTGCTCCGATGAAGTTATGGTACCACTTCATTGGTGCATCATGCCGAGAACCCAGAAGTGTATCAGTATGATGCATGATGCCCTGGCGAGTAACTCACCAGGGCCGCTTAGATATGCATCATGCCGACCAATATCAATGATGCACTAATGCATCAAGTGGCCTCTAAAGGATTAGAATAACCATTGCAATGTACAGATAGGCAAGACCCATGGACATATTCAGCGGGTATTTTTAGCCGCTTTCAAATCAGAGGTATCATTAGACAAGTGGTTTGCATGGGTGTGACAGTTGTGTAGGAGGAATATACAGTTGGGCCAGCTGCCAAAAGGACGAATATCTCCATGCCAACGGGGATGGTGTCCCAGCAATAGAAAGCTTGCTCGCCGAATTGTTTGATTGTTTTTCTCGACATCCCAGTACAGAAATAATGGAAAGATTTCTGTGGCAAAGAATCAGATTTTGTGAGAAACAGTATCCTGGCGAATAATCCACTAGCCACCATTATTGACCTGTATAATCACCGGGGCGCCTAGTCTATACCTCGGCGCTTATCCGAGACATGCCAATGTGGTCACTTTGATTATCGCTGCAGATCTAGCCACCCCGTCATCGCTATTCATTTTCCATGTCGCACACTGGCATCATTCCGTCATCCTTGACGTGAGCAGCTCCATAACGTGAGCAGCTCCTCACCATACCCGATGCTGCTCGTGACAGCCCCCGGCCTGCCCCCACGATTGCCAATCCATGTTGGACAAACTCCCCCCAGGGGCCTCACCAGATCAAAGCCCGGCCAATAAAACAGCCACCAATAAAAATAAACACCCAATACAGCCAGCTACCAAGGTTTCACCTCTTCGCTAACTGGCAGCCGCAGGGGGGGGGAAGAGGGGTTCTGAAAAAAAATTGAAATTTCCATTCTAAGTTTTCACTTTAGCTAACGCGCTGGCGAGATTAGTGTCCTCTCCAGTTAATGGCTTTGGAATTCGTGCAGATGTAGAAGTAGGAGTTCCAAGAGGAGGTATTCCAAGGGAGAGTTGTATTTGTTTTGTGTCTTGCAGAGAGAAAGAGGAGACACGGGGAGTAGAAGGGGTCGTCGAAAACGTGCAGGCTGACTTCCGGTTGCAGAGTTTGAGGTGACACTGTGGCCGCGGGGTGCCTCGGGAGGCTTGTTAGGGAGGTTTGGGCGTTGGTTATTGGATCAGTGAGTCTGATGGCTCCATCAGGACACAGCCACCCCCTCCCCCCTCGGGCACTTCTACCTCAAACAGGGATCCCTCCCCACACAGCCTTGTCCATACCAAGGTTATGACACAATCCAACTCCAGCAAAGCCAGGTATTTTCTGTACATGCCATGAGGCTGGTGGATGACAATATCATAAGGTGCTGAGAGAAAACAGAGAGAAACCACAGATAGTTGATGCTCCACCACTAGAAGCAACAGTTGTACCTATTGGGAACATAATGCAAGGTTATGAAATTTCATCTTGTTTTAGCCTCAGGCTATCCCAGCTGTGTTATGAGGTTTGGAGCTCTGTATTGAACTACCATAAACAGTATAAGGCGCGGCTTATGCGCGAGGATACATAATCATAGGATTTACATCTATTCAGGGTTTATCCAATGAAGGTGCACCAATGAGACACCAATGAAGGTGCACCAATAAAATGCTGGCGAGACTGCTCACCAGCACTTCATTAGAGCAGCATGGCGACCCTGTGGGAACAATAACCCCTCAAAGAAAACAGTGAACCCTTTATTTGTATAGGACCAGAAAATCCGAGTTTTAATTTGGATCTTATAATATTAAGGGCGCGTTGGTCTGAGGTTTCTAATTTTAACTTAATAGCGCTTCCTCAGCCTCAAAATTACCGTGAATGGGGATTCACTTTGCTGGCGGCGACTCATGCGTCAATTTCGCAACTCATCGACTACCTAATTACCTAAAACCTTGTCAAATAAGATTTTGAAATTATTTGAAGGAAAAGGGTTGAGATATGGGGAAGAGTCGGTCCTTTGTTGATATGCTATGGCCGGGAAACCTGAAAACATTATTTTGGCCAATACAAAGGTTACACTCATGTTAAAGGTGTGGCATGCCCTCCTATACCCTCTTGCACCCACTCCTTTTTACAAGATAGACCTCTAGCTCAGGCAGTGCCCTAACCTGTTAGAGCCAAGCCATGACATAATAAAGCCTGTTCACAATCTATCAAAATTTAATTTCAGCTCACCTGACCATACTATACCTTACCCTGGCAGACTCATTGATTTGATATCAAGACCCAAAGTTCTGCTTCCTGCCCCCAGGGGTCAGCTTAAGTTACTTAGGATCGTGGGCCGCTGAGCATGCGCACAGAGGGATTACTATCCCTATCACCCTGAAGGAATTTTTGGTCCTTAACTCTTTAAGGGTTACTAGACCAGGAGCGTGTTGCTCCTATGGTAAAAAGAACTATCATTAGGTACCCTCTTTTCAAAAGAAGTCATGCTCTGCTTCACCTAACAACTTGCACTCACCACATTAGTCTGAAAGGTCACTGCCTTGTTTAAAACAAAGAGAGCTGCACTATCAGGTACCTACTCATGTCACACACTCTATAGTACATTATACTGACTGACTTCTCCCAACTAGGTACCTACTCAAATACCCCTTTTCTAGCGCCATACTTGAATGACCACTTGTGAGCAACAAAAGGGACAAGTTATAGCTACATGAAAAGAAAGGACTGGAAATTAGGGAATTTTTAGCCAGCTCCTCCCTTTAATATAGGAGCAACCCCCTCCTGGAGTCCTTCGTGTCCATTGGTCAGCATGATGCACCTATCAAGTGCAGGTGGGCTTGCTCACCAGCACTTCATTGGTGCATCCGTGAATGTATACACCCAATAGGATCGGCTTGTTGCATGAATGCAGCCCTGGGGAGTTACTCACCAGGACTGCATTCATGCATTATGACGCCCAATGGGCGTTATGCATTGATGCATAAGTGGCCCTGTCATGACGCATGAATGTAACCCTGGCAGATCATGACGATCAATGTACATGATGCATCCATGCACTATTGGTACTTAGATAAGGGCCATATAACATGGTCTTCTGTAGTCCATTCATCCAAGGCTTTACAAGATTTAAAATGCCCCTGATCTCATATTTTCCTTCCCCTCTGTGGTCCACATATGAACGGGGACAGACATTCCTCAATTGGTGCTTAATTTATGTAGTTTTATCGCCATGGATGTGACATCAAAGGGTGTAGATCAAGGGCCTTATTGTACCAAAGCACTATGTGACCATAAAATGGTTTATCAGGGGAGTGCGTGAAGGCTAACCATATCCATAGTTTCACCTTCCCCCTCCAGTGTGTCACCACTTAGGAAGTGGTCATATTTCTTAATGGGGGGTTGCTTTATTTTCAAGCACAAGCGCAAAAAAACAACAACTTCAGACCCCTCTCAGGTGGAGGGGAAAGGAAGTTTTTCTGGACACCCCTTTATACCATAGTACGCTTTGGTTTTTCTTTTCATTTGTTAAGAAGGGATGAAACATATTCTGCCCCATCCCCCATTCTGTTGTTAACAAAATGAAAACTTCCACATGCAAGGCACCAGCAGTATAGAGATACTCCCCCTAAGGGCAAAAAGCCCGCCATTGCACCTCCACCTAAAAACACCCAGTCAACCAGCATTGAATTTCTTGTAAAAATGTTTAAAACTTTGCCTGCAACTTTTTCAGAGTTCTTAAAAAATGAAATTAAGAGATAAAAATAACAAAAAGGAGTAACAATTGGATTCGGAATTTGGTGTAATTGGGAAATTACGCCTGGGAAAGAAGGAAGGACGGACGGAAGGGTTAGGGAATAGGAGTAGGTGTGGGTGGGTTATGGTGGGGGAAAGCTTCAGTGTTGGGGTGAGGGGAGGGGGTGCCTGAGGCTCTTCCATCATCCTATCATCCCATTGCGGCCACCAGGATCGCTGTGGGTGTTACCCGTGGGCTGTAGGACCGGACTCCTAATGCCCCCTGCCGGCAGAGTTACAGGGGGCAGCCGCCAGAGGCGCTGATTACCACCAAGACAAAACTTCTCAGGTGCAAATGTCAAGTGCTAATGTAAGTTGCGAGGACCAGGGTCTGCTTCCTGGGTAGGTGAGGGTGGGGGGGTGGGGCTTGGAGGGAAGCCAGTGCTGAGGTAGCTGCACCTTGAAACTTCCTGTGCCTTTCCTCCTATACAAAGGGGTCAGGAAAGCTGCACTGGGGGGGGGGGGTCAATGGGGGTTTACCCATTAAGGGGCGTAAAGAGTTTAATGTACTTAATGTACTATCTATTTGATCTTAATGATGCACTGCTGAAATCTGGGTGAGTAACTCGGCAATGCTATATTTATAGGGTCGACATGATGCCCCTGGAGGATGTTGCTCCTATTGTAAAAAGAGCTGTGAGTATGTGCCCTCTTTTCTAAACAAGTCGTGCACTTCTTCAACTAAGTACTTGCACTCACCACATTAGTCTGAAAAGTCACCTGCCTTGTTTAAAAAAGAGAGAGCCGCACTACCAGGTACCTACTCATGTCACACGCTCTATAGTTTATTATACTGACTGACTTTTCCCAACTAGGTACCTACTCAAATCCCCCCTTTTCAGCACCATACTTGAATGACCACTTGTGAGCAACAAAAGGGACAACTTATAGCTACATGAAAGGAAAGGACTGGAAACAAGGGCATTTTTAGCCAGCTCTTCCTTTTACTACAGGAGAAACACCCTCCAGTGTTGGCGATTAGACTTGCCAGCACTGCATTGGTGCATCATGCCGATTGAGATAAATTATAAAATTAAATGCATTAAGGGGCCCTAAAAGGTTAAAAGGGACGGGAAATACACATCATGTGGACGGCAATTCCAGCACCAAATAGACGTAATTTATCAATAGACAAAGAAGGTAACACAAAGCCAAGGACCCATTTCCTTCCCCAGTTTCCTGAGTTTGCAGAATTTATGTGCTCGGTTAGTTCAGAACATGTCCACAGAATTGCTACTTATACATTGTATATAGTTTTAGCTAGATGACAGAAATTCTAGTAAAACAGCAGTTGTTATAACGTATAATATCTTTTATGTGTGTGCGTTATGAAGTATATAGAAAGTGTAATTTTTGTATGGCTAGTGTGAGTAGTACATGGAAAGTGTTATTTAAGTGAGGCTAAAGGTTTGATGTGATAACTTACCATAAATCTATTGTCACATATCAAAGCAGTAGTAAATTGACCACTTCATAGATACAGTATAATGTGTTGATTGAGCCAGGATTAAGGTGTGTGCCCTCCTTTACCAAATCCAGTATACACCACTGCATTCCAGTGGGCACAAGTCGTGATATTGACATCAGTTTTACGTGAAGACCCATCAGATCTACATGTAAAAAGATGTCATTCGGATGGGTTCTGCCCACTAGGATTAATGCAATATGTGCTTGGTAAATGAGAGAGGATATAACTGGGGTCTTGAGGGCGAGAATCGTGCTGTAGGTCCTTATTGTAACCCTAGTGGTATACACTTGGACGTAGACAGGAGACTGCGGTGAGAGCAAGTGGTGCTTTGGCACTGTCAGAAGCCAGCAGGTAGAAAGCCTTCACATACTTCATGGCTCAGCATGTGGAAGCTCTCTACCCTGTAGGCTTCAGAGTGATCTAGATGGTTGTTGCAGCTGCGGTCGTGATGATGTAGGCATCAGAGTGATCTAGATGGATGATGCGGCAGTCCTGGTGATGTAGGCTTCACGTGACTGTTGTGGCAGTCCTTGTGATGTAGGCTTCACGTGACTGTTGCGGCAGTCCTGGTGATGTAGGCTTCACGTAACTGTTGCGGCAGTCATGGTGATGTAGGCTTCAGAGCGATCTAGAGGGTTGCTGAGGTAATGGGGACGCGACTCCATGTGGTTGCCTTAAGGGCTAACTTACCTCATCTGATTGCAGGCACACAGCAGAAGCTGCACTGATGTTATAAAGTTCATGAATCCAATCTGTTTCAAATACCTTTCTTAAAGGAACAGGAGCTAGACAGAATACAGCTTGGTCACTTTAGACATTTCCTACTTGAGGACCTATGGGCATTTAACTAGTACAGTATTAATGGCTTAAATCCTTTATGTATTTAATTGTCTCCGTCTTTCGGTACATTTAGCATGGTTCTTTACAATATCAAAGGTAGCAGAGAGCCTGCTGAAAGGAGGCCACTGATGATGTGCTGTTCACAGCAGGTTTCCATGGGGACCATATGATCTCTTCAGCTAAATATCACATTTCATATCCACACCTTGACAGCACTGTCCCATGCTTACATTAGATCTGTACTCACAATACACTGCAGTTTTTTATTACAGATTCTTACCTGTTAAAACTGCGTCTTACATAGCCATTGAAAACTGCATTCTTGCTATCTGATATGGTCATTTAAAACTGCATTCATGCTATCTTACATGGTCATTTAAAACTGCATTCATGCTTTCTTACATATCCATTTAAAACTGCATTCATGCTATCTTACATGGTCATTTAAAACTGCATTTATGCTATCTTACATGGTCATTTAAAACTGCATTCTTGCTATCTTACATATCCATTTAAAACTGCATTCTTGCTATCTTACATATCCATTTAAACTGCATTCTTGCTATCTTACATGGTCATTTAAAACTGCATTCATGCTATCGTACATGGTCATTTAAAACTGCATTCTTGCTATCTTACATATCCATTTAAAACTGCATTCTTGCTATCTTACATATCCATTTAAAACTGCATTCTTGCTATCTTACATGGTCATTTAAAACTGCATTCATGCTATCTTGTATATTGGAACACATAGAAAAATGGCCGACTTCCAGGTCATTAATATAACCAATTGGACTTTTGCCACGCCCTATTATATATTAATGGATATGTGACGTCTCTAAATCCATTAGAAATCCCTTGTCTGCAACATAGTCCAAAATCTGGTATCCATCCAAATCTCCTCTTTATTTTTCTCTAAATAAAGCTGTATCTTTCTTTATATAGATACATGGGGACTCCTTAGAGGGGGTACAGAATCCTTTAAGTCAACCCTTTGAGGGCCGCTAATGCAAGAGTGCATCATGCCCGAAGGTCGTCATGATGCACCAATGAAGTGCTGGCGAGACTGCAAAACCATGAATTGTATGAATACAGCCCTGGCGAGTCACTTGCCAGGGCTGCTGCTTTCAGGCTGCCTTAAATCTGCAATCCTTCAGGGGTTAAACATGGGAGATTACCCTAAGGCTTACTCTGCACACACTATTCCCCAATGACTCCTTGTCCCTCCCTATCCTATCAGCTCTATTCATAACGTCAACTCCCATCAGTTTAATTATTACTGCCTTTCCTACACTGCCCCAAAACTGGCTGGCTGGCAGCAAAAGGAGTATGGCTAAGCACATTATATCAATTAATCTATTACAATATGAGCAACAAGAAGCAATAGCAACCATTTCAGGGCAACATGAATTACACCATTGCAATGTAGCAATTTTAATTTCTACATGGCAACATGTAAATTATATCAATTGCTCCATTACAATATGAGGAACAAGGGCCATTCCAGGGTCCCATATTTTATATCAGTTACACCAATACAACATGGGCATGCAACTTGAGTAACATGAAGCACTATTAATCATTTTAGTGTCATATTTATTAAACATACCGTAAAGCCTTCTGTATCTCCTCAAGGGACCAAGCATGTATTTATATAAAGATACAGCTTTACTTTAAAATATAATAAATCATATCAATTACTCTATTACAAAATAGGCAATAGCCAGCAATATTATACCCTGTATGTCCACATGTTAATTATATCAATCACTCTACTGCACCATGAGCAACAATAAGTAATATCAACTTTCTCAGGGACATGTGTAAATTATACCAGTTACTCTATTACAATACAAAAACTGTGAGTAATATGAACTATTTTAGGGCCGCATATTTAGCGTTTAATCAACGTTATGAGAGAGCACGCGTTTATTTATTTCGAATAAAATGGAGAAAATAGGCATGGCATGTTCATATAGGATATCTAAGGATGTTTCCCTGTTAATAACTCCACCTGGCACCATTGAATTCTATGCTAATGAGGTGTGTAAACATCAGGTATGTTGGAAAACTTTTTCAAATACTCCATGGGCATTGATTTCTACAACCGGTCGGCTAGGTATAGTGGACAGCAAGCTTGTCTCCTGCCACAGCGGCCAGGGATCGATTCCCCGTTGAACCTAAACGGTTTTAATAGGAAATCAATGGCGTGATTGACTTTGTATGCTTGGCCTCTTTATTAACATGTCCGGATTGAAACCAGCAGCTTCTTGAAGACGAACAAAAGGTCTCAGAGTGCGTTATGGCTGGATAAGGGTTATGACCAAAAAAGCACTGTCCAGGCCCAAATCGTGATATAAACCGTTTTAATCAGCTACTCTAGTACAATAATACGAGCAATAGTTCGCAATATTTTGCTTGTTAGTGGACCAATATGTGTAAGTGTTAAGCAATGCCATAGTCATGGCAAGCAGTTCCTAACACGATGAACACCTCATGCTTCAGCAGTTATAATAATCTGTGTTTAATGACTTTCATTATTTTATTCGGTCACCATGTTGAAAACCCAGAAACTGATATAAGGATCTTCATTGCATAATCACAGTATAGACAGGAAAAAGGCACCCAATAAAACTTCTTACAGGGAAGAGCGTTGTAATTAATAATAATCTGTCATCGTGCTATGCAATCACATTGATTAATACATGTTTCGGGTGGAATAATCGGGTACTGATGAGAGGGGTTGTTGCCTAGGATGAATAATTTATACTCATTGCAGTGGAAATCACTTAAGATTAATGAGTTAATTTAAGGAGTGGTGTAGCACCGCCTAGGGCTGCATAGGATGCTGGGGAGTGTGGATGTTATCATGAGATGACTGGTCGCTATATGTCAGTGATGAAACATAATTAAGACTGATGAATGAAGTCCAGCAGATTGACAATGGATCATTAACGATATACATTGGCTCCTATTACCGGAGTAAATTGAGTAGCTAGAATTATTCCTGGAAAGCGATTAAATTTCTCAATTCCTTAGTGTGACCATCTTCCACCTAGTATGGTAATTTATACCTGTTGAAAATTATAGAGTTTAGCTGTGTATAATTTCTGTGTGTTATCAAACCGAGGGATTTGTCATATTCACAACTCAAGCATATAGAAATCCTGATGAAGCCATTGCTTCAGCTGTCCATCACCTCTACTTTGTATAATGGAGGTAGAAATAAGCTCATTACCCTCATTCCCTTAGACAGATCACATCAATGATTCATATCTAGTCTGGTAATCATTTCCTCCCTCAAGTATTTAATTTGAGGATGTCGTATATGATAAAATATCAAGTGCCCTTTAGATCACTGCCTTCATGTCATCTTATAATATTGGCATTGTGTCTAGCCTATACCAAGGTTCCAGGTCATTTAGTGGGTTCACCATTGCCTGGCCTGGTACCTGAGGAGATAATCACGGATAAATACCAGCATCATGGGTACCAGGTGTTTTCAAATGCACCCTAAAGGGTCCGCAGTGAATGAAGGGAATTGTCTCATCCGTCAATAATGCATCCCACTACCTCCTTATCATATAGGCCTGTCCTTATAGTAACATTGGTATATAAGATTGGGCCTGTCAATGTGACTCATAGACATCATTATCTGACTTAGACATCATATAAATACTGACAGCTGGGGAACGCTGACTATTTCAGACTTTGGCATTGGCCTCGCCCAATCCATGGGGATAGGCAAATAATGAAAAAATACTTGCTGTCTTAAAGAATAATTAGGGGACAGTATAGCAGCGTTCTCCTCGCCAATTGATCTGATCACTCATCTAATATAATATAGTCCAGCAGATTGACAATGGATCATTAATCATAAACTTTGGCTCCTATAACCAGAGTAAATCGAGGCGTTAATTGGGTGCGAACATCATTCTTGGAAAGTGATTAGATTTCTCAATCCCTTCATGTGACCATGTTCTGCCTAGTATGGTAATTTATACCTGTTGAAAATTGGAACGTTTAGCTCTGTATAATTTCAGTGTAATATCAAATGGAGGATTTCTTTTTCTTCAAATTTACAGTTCATGCATATAGAATGAATCCATTGATTCAGTTGTCTACTGCTTTTACTTTGTATTATCCCTTTTGCGGCCGCTGATATATTTTTTCACCACGGCAACTCTGCAGGGTTAATATACACCCCCTCCCAGAAACAGTCATTCATAGATTCTATCACTGCTGTTTTGACGACCAGCATTTATAAACACTTTTCCAGAACGGGATGTCCGATCAAACACAAGGGTGTCTCAAAGGGGAGTTTATGCGTGATGTGATGAGAAATAAATTTAACCAATCAATCAAACAATCAATCAGAGTCTATTCTAATCAACATCAGATGGGACTTCTACAATGATATCAATTAATGCACCATTTTGATAACATCAAAGTGGGAATATTCATCTTTCTGCCTGCTGTGATTTCCTAGCACTAGTGCTGTACTTCCATCTACACAATTACTCACAGGTCATTTCCAGCCGATGTATCAGGTCTAGCCTAGGAAACGGCTCATTAGTACTCATATATCACCTTGTCCTATATAAAACTAGATCTATAAAGCAGCTACAAAAGGACCTCCTTCAGTAGCTCTCTATATCTGTTAAATAAATTGCAATATTGAGGATTAAGACAGAATATTGGCTTTGGGGATAAACACAATTTAGCAGGAAACTAGTTGGTTATCTGCTGATGTATTTATTGGATCTAATTAGTTAATTCACTAATATTTTTTTTTCAAACATGTTTATTGATCGCTCCACTACGCAAAGGAGGTGATAATATTGCAACCAAAAAAGATTTAGGCTCAGTTTCACTTGTTATTTGTGTATATAAAGACATGACAGTCCCATCCTGATTGCTAGGACTTGTTATATAAGTGATATGATGCACATTGAGATGAGAGAAAAGATGAAATTTTGAGTTGATGTTCAGCGCATAGCCAAGTATACAACATACTCGGTGTGGTGAGTGTTTTGGTCTCAATTACACTGACTGTTTATAGACACAAACAAGGCAGATAGGCTGCTATATAACAATCCCAATAAACATATATTATATATATATATAGATATATATATATATATATATATATATATATATATATATATATATGCAGTACTTGGAAAAGAACAAAACACAAAAGAAAATATCAAAGTATAGCTTGTACCTTGATAGTACTTGGTAATCAACATGAAAATTTGCAAAATAATGCAAATTGGAGAAAATTGCACATCAGTAATAAAAATATAGATTAAAACACATTATTATTTACAAGATTATTTACAAAATTTCAAAATGACCTCGTTCAGAAAAGCTATGGAGAACATTCGAGAAAGGATTAATGAAGGTTGGAGGCAGACTAAGCAATATTAGCCCTAGGTTAATATAATGTGGATATATGGAGGCAACCCTGGTAAGTAACTCGCCACGAATCCAGCCATGGGCCTTTTCCAGTGTATTTCCAATGGATGGATTTATTGCATGCTCTCCAAAAATACCATATATTGGGTATGATTTTGATAATGCCCTGAAATATCAGCTAAGTCATGGGAAGGAGACTAAATAGAGTAGGCTCCAAAGGAGATGGTATGGCCTTTGTGAATATCCTGGTTCATGTTTGAGAAGATTGATTTTTGAGCTATTAGCATCAGTCATTGTGACTCCCTACCTACACTGCAAAAATGGTGTTTAGATTTTAAACATGTTTAGGTCTAAACACGTTTAAAACCTAAACATATAGGTCAGTTAGGTGTCTCATCGACTACACATTTAGGAAATGAACACTTTTATTCTAACTACATAAACATTTATGCTAAACATGTTTAGATGTTTAGAGTTGAGACAGTTGAATAATAGGTGTTTAGATTTAAACATCAATATGTTTAGATACTTGGATGTTGAATCCACACCAGGTAGCAGCACTACCTTTGATTGGACTATCTGCACACAGTTAAAATGATTGTTGTGACAAATGTCCCCAAATCCCATGTTTATCATGGTTTCATTTTATAGAATGTCATGTGAATAGAAAGGGCAATAGAAAATTGACTAGATTCACCTCATGTCACCATCATTACCATAAAATAATCAATAAACTCCATGACTGACACCTATTTGATGTTATTCTGGAATAGATAAGGCAATTTCCTTCCTGCCAAGCTGTTGTACTTTCTTAAGTCTCTCATTCTGATGCAGTGTGTACTATATGTACATGTATATAGCTGTGGCTGACATCTTTGGAGACTTTGACAAGTAAATACCTGCTGATGTCCCCCCCCCCCCAGTGAATGAGAAAAAAGATATATCTCTGTGTTTTAATGCATACATATCTGCAAACCTTAAATCTCCATCAAATCATTTAAACATCTAAACACAAAAATTCATAAACACCTAAACACAAAAATTCATATATCTAAACACAAAAGTTTTAACCTAAACACCTACATTTCTAAACACTTGAGCTAAGCACATTGTTTGGCTAAACATGTTTAGGAAATTAATGTGATTACAAAAACGTTGCAAGAATATGTTTAGAATTGTGTTTAGGATCTAAACACCATTTTTGCAGTGTACGTACCTACCTACCTACCTACCTACCATACATGACGGCACTGTAAGATATATGTCACCGAGATAACGGTGAAATCCAAAGGTGCCAGAGGTATGTCAGTATGTTCACAAAGATTCCTTGTACCAATGCACTGCCATCTGGGGCTTCATTGCAGAAACAACACTACTTTACTGTAACATGATTACTGCGGTCCACTGTTCAGTTTTATGAGGATACCAGGTAAGATTCAATAGCTAATGTCTAATGTCTTAGACCGTACACATCCCCCATAACCATTCCCTAAAAGCATCAAAAACCCTCAATAATCAAATCAGCTGTGCATTTGTAGCCTAGGCCTAAAAAGGTGTGTTCCCAGTAACCCGACCGACCCTAGCAAAACAGGGCAAAAGATTTTTAAGGAATTATTCATGAATTTCTAGCTATTTTTCTTGATTTCCTTTTCGTATTGTCCTTAGATTTTCATCCATTTTCATCCATATTTTAACACATTTTTCATATACTTTTCCTATTTTTTACCGTAAAAGCAAAGAATCTGGCATATCTACCCATACATTTCTATACAAATTTAAAAAGAAAATATTAAAAGAAAATTCCAACCTACCGACCCCAGATCTTTGGACCATGTTACTGGAAACACACAATAACTTTTTAGCCCTACATATCTCACTGGTGCGAAAGCTGGTTATTCAAAGCAATGCACCTTCAGATGGAGAAAAATTGACGTGAAACAAGAATATAGAGTTGGTGATTAGGAGAGGGAGAATTGGGTAAGTGCTTCACTTTGCCTGCGTCACTATGAATGTCTCTGGATGAAGAATTAAGGGCTTGGGGAGAGAGGGAAAGCGTCCCCCATGATCTGACATGCGACACGTTCTCTCAGTCTCATGCAGAGAAAATGCCACACTGTAGAAAATAACTGTTGAATCTACCAAGGATCCTTCCGAAACTGACAAGTGGACCACTGTAAATGTATTGCAGTGAACCTGTGTGGTTTTCACAAGAATCCCCAGGTGGCAGTACAGTGGTACAAGGAATCTCTGTGAAAATAATGACAGATCTCGGGCAACTTTGGGACGAGAATTCCATCGTTATTTCAAAAACCTTTTTTTTACAGTGCACGTTTTGTGCTTCATAGCAGAGGTTGGCAATAAGCGCAAGAAAAGAGCTTTATATGTGTATAGCCCTGGGGGAATGGCCTGGTGGATTAGACCTGATGGGTGTAGGCTAGGTGCTGGGCCTGGGGGAATGGCTTTGCTGCTTCCTAACTATGGCAATATAGTGAGGAATGGGGTATATTGGGGGAGCCGCTGTGACGAGATTAGCAGGGTTACTAGATATGGTGTGAGTCTATCAGGCTGGATATAAGGAAAAGGCATTTCCAGGTTACGCGATCTAACCTAACAGAACAGAGCCAACCATGGCATTTCTTATTTGATTCTGGAAGATTGTATTTTGGTCACTGGACTTGACTGATGACTCGCCATAACAAATTCGCAGCTGATTTATTCTAGGTCTTAATTCAGTCCTGATTAAAAATAAAAGAAAGAAAAAGAAAAATAATCTTAGAAAAGGTGCATCTTACCTAGCCCAGATTTTAAAAACTATGTAACCCGGGGGCAATTATATCTTCTTTTCCTTTTGGGCAAATGGAAAAACTTGTATATTGGAGTAAGGGATGATGTCAACAATAGATGAAGAAAACCTTGTGACTCAGAACCTGTAAAGGCTACCGGTGAATTAATTGATAACATTAATGGACCTAAATCATTGTAGGGTCAGATACATGGTACATGATACATGGATCCATCCCTGGCAAGTTACTTGCCAGGGATGGATCCATGTATCATGTACCATGTATCTGACCCTACAATGATTTAGGTCCATTAATGTTCTATAAAGTTCTGATGAGCAGACTCCCCTACATACCATTGGTGCACCATGGCGACCAATGGGTATGACGTGCCGCACCTGCCCTCAATTAGTCTTAAAGAGACCTACATAGCTATGACAGACAGATTAGAGGATAATGACAGTTTGTCTAGGGTATGGTTTGGGGAAAAAGGTGGATTCTTCAGGATGTCATGAGCCGACGCAATCTGCTGGCCTTTCGACATCTAGATACCCCCGGTTTAGGACGGCGTCTTACCTAGTTGGACAGTGTCTGACCATTAGGACCTATTCTGACCGCTGGTGACACAAGTGGGTAGGACGCCCTTTACTTGTACAACCACTATCTGTGTAAAGGGCCAATATCTGTAGTGCTTTAGAGGCAGACCATCCAACCGCTATCTGTGTTAAGGAAATATTATCTGTTTCAAATTCAGTGTGTCAAACGGATATGATCAGTATCAAAGACACCTTAGATACCCCTTATATTATATGTATCAACATAATTATATAAGTCCCAGCATGTTGATGTGGAAATGCAAGTGTTTATTTACATAGATAATGGATGGATGGGTTCTATCGATAGTATTCATCTTTTATACAGAGAGTGGTTTTATGGTCAGCCTCTACGTGCAGTAAATCAGATAGCGGTCATTTACACAGTTAGTAGTTGTACACATCCTCCCCTCCCCACCCCATCCCACCCTTAGAAGCTCTTGAGGCACGGCAGTGGTCGCAGCTCATCAGAGATCTACTCCTGGAGCAGGTCAGAGCAGCTCACGCCCCTCCCCTGACCCGCTAACCCCCATCACCCTCCCCCAACCTTACTGGATTATGACACCACAAATATTGGGGGAAGCCCAGCAAAGCCTTCCTCGACACCAAAGACCTCTCCTGGGGGCCCCAAATCGAGTAGTCGGCGATATGGATATTTCCTTCAGCGGTATGGCTGTGGGTCCTATAGGGGAGGTGGGGCAGTGGGATTTCCCCCATACCAGGTGTGATTTCCTCCGGGAGGTGGGCTTGGTGGAGGTGGCAGTGGCACTGCATTGGGCTCCGACAACCCAGTCCTTTCATGATAAAGCCACCACCGAGCGCTGCTCTAAACCTCAGAGATTAGGTTGGGAAAGGGACTTCTCAGGTGGAGTATATTCTATGTATTAGGGTTGTTATCTTTAAGCCCATGAGTAGAGGTTTAGCGTCCCTAGAGGGGCTGGAAAAAGCTGTGTGCATGAAGCGTCTATTGAATTTGGTGGAATTGTGTTATGTTTGGGCTGTTCTCCCTCGTGATATTGCCTTTACATGAAACATTGATGTGTGGATACGTCCAAAAGCACCTGTCTGACATGAGGAAATATTTACATTATATAAAACGTATTGCAACTAGCATACGTGTTGGAAATCGAACCGTATATATGATATTCTCTGAGTAGTAGTTTTTTCTATTATACTGTGCACGACACACACTAAAACAACCAAAAGGAAATCTTTTACTTGAGAAGTCAATTCTATATCTGACTAGAACAGGAGCCTGTTGTTCCTATGGTAAAAAGAGCTGTCATTAGGTACCCTCTTTTCAAAAGAAGTCACGCTCTGCTTCACTATTCAACTTGCACTCACCACATTAGTCTGAAAAGTCACCTGCCTTGTTTAAAACAGAGAGAGCTGCAATATGAGGTACCTACTCATGTCACACACTCTATAGTATATTATACTGACTGACGTTTCCCAAATAGGTACCTACTCAAATCCCACTTTTTTTAGCGCACTACTTGAATGACCACTTGTGAGCAACAAAAGGGACAAGTTATAGCTACATGAAAAGAAAGGACTGGAAACAAGGCTATTTTTAGCCAGCTCTTCCTTTTACTATAAGAGCAACACTGTCCAGATCTGTATGCAAAAGTAGTATTGTTAGGAAATGACTTAGAATAAAAGATCCTACAGCCAAAGGAAATTCTTGTTTCCTCTTTTCATCCTGTTTTTCTTTTATTCTCCCTTCCTTTCTGAGAACAATTTATTTTGCCAACACTAAGGTGAATTGAAAAAATGCATAAGGGAAGTCATAACTATACCTAGCAGTACTAGTGTATTTAAAAAGTAGTGATTGTTCAGAAGTTTAAGCTGAGATTTAAGAATTGATTTGAAAGTAGAATTAGTCCTGACAGGCATGCTAGCAGGATCCCCAATCATCCTGATTATTGTCAGATTAGGCACTGTGGTAACACACACAGGTGTACAGTGTGAAAGTCAAGGTGTGGCCAACAGGTGTGAGTCTCAATGTCTGCTTTACCTACAGTAAAAAAATGGGGTCTTCAAAGTGAGCAACTTGAAATAATCGAGGCAAAACCTGTCCATTTTGATTTGTCAGACCTTGACTTTGAGGTCACATTTTCAAAGATCTACAACTGCTAACTTTCAAATCGTAGTGGGTATCCTTTATTTAGTGATATTACATTTCAATAGCATAATATTCGTCATGTAGTGCCTTCAGCACTATGACTGCCCTACCAACCTCTAGATGTGATTGTTATATAAAGTTCTGACAATACTGCTCAGTCGTAAGGAAGAAAACCTATGATCACTGGCACAAGCTTTTTTATGCTGTCAAATCTGTCTCTGACCCAAGGGTTGTCAGGTAGGGTCAGCTGCCGGAGCCATCTAAAGTTTTCAAGATTTTCTAGTCTGTATAAGAGCTGACATGTTAGATTTTGACAGAATTTTTATCGTTTATCTTATTCTGCTCACTTAGAAGACCCTAACGGCTCTACATTTTTGTGTGTAGTCCTTGGATGGCTGGCTATACATTGTCATCATATACATAGTTCATAAGTACATAACTAGTTGTCCCTGAGGCTCAAACCTTATAATAAAGAGCCGTTCCCAGGCCTCGGTTCAATGTCCTATGTAGGGTAGGTTCAACAAGTTAATGACAGGTGTATATCTGCATTGTGCAGTAAGCCATAAGTAAAAGTCTTATTGTGCATGAATGGCTGCGGAGTCTCCGACTCTTAGCATATATGTGTGCATCCCGTGGTGGATCTGCCCTATATCCGACCAACATTGGTCCAATTCTGACTTATCTGTCCTTGTTAGGCCTTTTCTTCTCTATTTTAGACAAACTCTTTACTAAGCTATAATCAACCAAATCAGCAGAATGACTATCATTAATAACCCAAGGGAAGACTTGATAAAGCAACAGTGATTCTTGACGACCTAAAACACCACTACTGAGAATACTGAAATATTAAGTCAGGATAACATGAAGGGCCTTCATTTTGACCACCTTGGGTCATCACAATGACGGCTTTATGTTTTGGTGCAGTCAAACATAGGCTTTTATATCAAAATGACTTTTACAGGTCTGACCCCTTTCCCTTGCATCACCCTGTGCCTTCTAGCTATGTATAGATCTAGTCAGCCACCCATAATCTCTGAATTCATACTTCTGACCTATCCAAATGTCGGTTCCAGATCCAACCCTACATCCATAGGACCCCCCTACACACACACACACACACCCACACACACACACACACACACACACACACACACACACACACACACACACACGCACACACACACACGCACACACACACACACACACACACACACACACACACACACACACACACACATACTCAGTCACACACCCAGGAGGGCGGTCAGATTGAGTGGGCGGCACGGCTCGGTTTCACCACTTGGCGGTAGGTAAGGAGGGGTAGGGGTGAAGGGAGGAGAGAGATGGTTGACACCGTGTAGAGGGCGCCACCATATCATACATCACTCCACCTAGCGGCCAGCTCCTACAGGGAGGCCAGTATGAGGGTACACTGCCCAAAAGCCGACCACCTACCTACTGTTTTGATACATAGCCATTAATTCTAGTGTCTCAGACGTGTCGGAACCAACTTCACATTGTGTGGGGATGTCAAAAAAGAAAAAAAGTTGTAAATGAGCAATACTTGGGTATATAATAGGTCAAAATGGGGAATGGCTCGAACGTGAGCTCATATAGAATCTGGTGAATCTGGATCTGGCACCCAAGAAGGACTAAGGAGAAAATGTCCCTCCTCATGATTTAGAGGTTTGAAATGTGAAATTCAACCTTTACATGTGAAAATGTTGCAAAAGTTTGGTAGTCCAATGCCATTATATACTCATATATGAGTGGTTGAGTTTAGGGCGATCTACCCTGTTATCAACCCACCCAGTCACCACCATTCACCACCCAGCCAACATCCCAGGGCTAACATCCGCCCACAAACGCCTCATTCATCCACAACCACCTCCGCAGGCTTCCGGCCAGATAACCTCTAAACACCCTGGTTTTTCAAGGGGGCACGCATTTATTCCATATTTGCCAATCGATGGATAATATGTAAATTAGAGGGTTAGGGTTAGAACTGTGATTAAACGATCGCTGAAACTTTCAGAGGCCAGGAGGGTGTTGCTCCTATAGTAAAAGGAAGAGCTGGCTAAAAATGCCCTTGTTTCCAGTCCTTTCTTTTCATGTAGCTATAACTTGTCCCTTTTGTTGCTCACAAGTGGTCATTCAAGTACGGTGCTAAAAAAGGGGATTTGAGTAGGTGCCTAGTTGGGAGAAGTCAGTCAGTATAATAAACTATAGAGTGTGTGATATGAGTAGGTACCTGATAGTGCAGCTCTCTTTGTTTTAAACAAGGGAGGTGACTTTTCAGACTGATGTGGTGAGTGCAAGTACTTAGGTGAAGCAGTGTGCGACTTGTTTAGCAAAGAGGGCACATACTCACAGCTCTTTTTACCATAGGAGCAACACCCTCCTGGGGAGACTACAGGACAGTTTCGTCTGGTCGGGATTCTAGGGAATACCCTCTCTCATGTTTGGGGTCGGTGTCAGGACTGACAAGTTAAATTTAACAGTTTTAGACTTGTTTTTTTATGCCGTTCGATCAGACCCTAGCGACTCTACTTTTTTATTTATTGTCTTCGGTAAGATCGTCAATTCGTCGGTGAATTTTCAGATTGAAAAGTGTAATACACTCCTGGTGGCAGAGCCAGCGTGTCAGATAGACAGATGGGTATAGATCTAAGCATTGACAGATCTGGACATTGATATAATCGACCCTGGCATGAATAACTTATGGTACATGTTCAGGTTGAAGATTGACGGTGTATTGTCAGCCCTATAAAGACACTAAACATTGTAATATAGAGCATGTACACCTTTTCATACTGCCCCTCCAACTGTCCAGGATGGTCTTGCCAAAAGAAAACGAGGATGAACCTCTGAAAAGGAACCTTATTGGGTGGACCTAGTCCTTGATATGGATCAGTTTAGTCCCAATTTAATATAGAATATTCTCGCTTGTAAGTCGCACCCTAAACTCTAGCCGGTCCTATAAGCTGCATAAGCGGAGTATGCTTGATTATAAATTGCGTCTTATATGCAGGTTACTTTGGTACTATTGGAGAAGTTGGATAGCAGTCTGCAGGTAAAAGAACTGTAATTAAACAATCGCTGAAACCCTCAGAGGCCAGGGGAGACTACGGGACAGTCTTGTCCGGTCAGGATTCTAGGGAATACCCTCTCTCGTGTTTGGGGATTGTGGGTCCCCATTTTCTGGGGAATATTACTACGCATGGTACCCACCTAGATTTCACCACTAGAGCAACCAGCAGCCAGAACTACTTTTACCCATAAATGCTGGTTACCAGAGATGACTCATGCTAGTGGTCGAGCTGGGGCCAGATTGACTACGGGATAAATTGACCTGTGGCCAAATTGACATATAACGATCATGTACAATAGAAATCAATGGTGTCCTTATTTAGGGACACATCTGCATGTGACAAGGCTTAGTACCTGTACGGATATGGGTTGACCAGGAAAGAATTTAACAACTGCATTGCCGAATATTAGTGGGACTTCAACATCTGGTGGGCATTTCTTAATAATACTGATTAACATATTGGAGAAAATCCCCCTCGAAGTCCACTTGTGTCAGCCACCAGTTAAAGTCCCATAGACTATTCCTAGTCAAAATGCCTGCTTCTAGATATTCACTTCAGCCCAAACCTTAAAGAATTAAGCTCAAATATTCATTCAAAGATTCATCCATAGGTTACAGAAGATCCCACAAAAGCTTTTCCTCCATCTTCATTTCTTTCTTTGGATCGGTAACATCAAGTTCAAAATCTGCTTTTACACAGCACTTCATGTTAAAGGAATTTAAATGTTCAAAAATGAAGACAGAAAAGAATTGGTACCAAACCATGGAAGAGAGGAGCTTCTCCGTATTGGCAACATCACCCAACACTATTAAAGATGCACTTTCAGCTAAAACGACCTGATGGAAAGTTATTAAAGAATTTTGTATTCCCTATTAAAATATACAGAAGCAGTTGTATTTCATGCCTCATTTTAATAGTTAGCCCTTTGGAACCTACTACAAGTATATATGATAATGTGAACATTTTGTTTCAAAGGCAATCTGAGGGTACACAGTGCATAACTAAGCCACAAGGTGCCACTAATGTGTCATTAGGTATCCAGTCTGAAGAGGTGTTCACTGACCCATGACCTACCAAACACCTGTTATGTTATCCAGTGGTTTTAGTATCGACCTACAGTAAAACTTTTGTGTACTAATGTCCATATTTGATGCTGATATATATTATATATTGTTTCAAGGGAGGGTTTATAGATAGGGATAACCCATACAAATATGGCATAACTGAAAAATTGCAGAATTTTAGTTGGGATACGATCTTTAGGTAGCTCCTTACCATTGGTAGCATAATGATGCAGCAATATCCATCCCCCTGGTGGCATTATCAGGCACTGATAAAGGCAAATGAGCTGCTCATGTCTCTCAACACCACTATAAGGGTCCATCTTTATGTTTTGGGTAGCTCACCAAGTACAAAGTTATCTAGCTGTAAGTCCCCATAAGCTGTTCCTTATATAGACTGTCCTGGTAGAGGGCTTAGGGCCTACTTCTTACTGCCTATACTGTCCACTTAACCCTTTAAGGGCCGCTGATGCAGGAGTGCATTATGCCCATTGGTCATCATGATGCACCAATGAAGTGCTGGCGATGCTCACAAGCACTTCATTGGAGCATCATGCCGACCCTGCAGGGATGATACATAAACTCGCGGTGGGTCGGCATGATGGCCCAATGAAGTGCTGGCGAGTAGACTACTATAGTCGACACCCATTATATAGGATTTGTATAGGAATTGAAAATAGGCTCATCCTCTAGGAACTATAGAGGCCGTCCCCATGGCCAGGGCAACCACTTTTGCTCTGCCCTTGAAGGGTTAAAGGATGATATCAGTGTACCTGTGTTAGAGCACATCACCACCTAGAACCAATCTACCATGTCAGTGTACCTGTGTTAGAGCACATCGCCACCTAGAACCAATCTACCATGTCAGTGTACCTGTGTTAGAGCACATCGCCACCTAGAACCAATCTACCATGTCAGTGTACCTGTGTTAGAGCACATCGCCACCTAGAACCAATCTACCATGTCAGTGTACCTGTGTTAGAGCACATCGCCACCTAGAACCAATCTACCATGTCAGTGTACCTGTGTTAGAGCACATCGCCACCTAGAACCAATCTACCATGTCAGTGTACCTGTGTTAGAGCACATCGCCACCTAGAACCAATCTACCATGTCAGTGTACCTGTATTAGAGCACATCACCACCTAGAACCAATCTACCATGTCAGTGTACCTGTGTTAGAGCACATCGCCACCTAGAACCAATCTACCATGTCATTGTACCTGTGTTAGAGCACATCACCACCTAGAACCAATCTACCATGTCTTACACACCGACACATTTCCATGCTCTCCCCCCCCGTCGTCATTTTCGTTATAAGCATGCTCTCGTAGAGATCACGCATATGGCTTTTATTTTCTAAATGGTTCCGACAATGTGCTATCTATAGGCAATAGGGCACCTGTATCGAGGGAGACTAAATCATTTTTTAAAATGATTAGAGTAGGCATGTATATTTAATGCACATCGGCCTATTTTACTTCATTCCTCTGTTCTATAAAGTCATGTCTCATAAACTTTGGGCCAAAGTGATGCATGTGCCCCCCACCTCTACCCTCTACCACCAGGGGTGCTTTATACAATGATAATGCACAGCAAAGCCGCTCACCGATAAATCCTGATCTATTGACGTCTGGGGATCAATGGGCCTGGCATGTCCCTAATTAGTGCCGGCTACACACGGCCATATAACCCATAATGGCACATAATGATGGCTGTGGCAGCCCTTTAAGGATTCCATTAGGAGCATATAGGCCCATGCTGCAAGAAATGCTTTCCCCTGCATAAAGTTTAGCCCAAATAAAAAAAAAAAAACGGGTTTGTTTCCAGTAACCCGACCGACCCCAGTAAAACAGGGCAAAAAAACTTGTTATCTTTTTTTTGGTGATTTTGAAGAATTTTGTCTCATTTTTTCAAATTACAAAAAGAAAGTTTCATTACCTTTTGAGGATTTTTCCTGTATTCTTTTCGTGTTCATCCCCTCTCTCATAGTTTCCATTTTTCCATCATTATTTTACAATTAAATCACAGAATTTGATACATCCATTGATATGTGCCATTACATTTCCTATATAAATGTAAAAAAAATTAAACAATAAAAAACATTTCGACCTACCGACTCTAGCTCTTTGAGCTATGTTACTGGAAACACACCTTTTATATTTATTGACCTTAGGTAATGTTGTTTTTGTAATGGTCATAGCTAGTCGTAGCAAAGACATATAAGACCAGCTTACACCAAGGGATTCACTTGACAATCACATTCTAATGGTGAGTGTTACATAGTAGACCTAGCAAGGACTTAAAGTCGTCACCACTGACTAGTTTCGGATCTTCCAGGTTTTCAGTGTAGGCCATACGAACATTATCTCTCTGATATAATCTACGCACTAACAAATGTAGATCTAGAGTTGTCAGTATCTTATAGGTAAGCAGCGTAAATTAACCAAGTTTAACCCTGTCAAATCTAACTTGTCATCCCAGGTACAAGCTTCATATTGGCAACTCTAGATGTCTATTCTAAGCTACTCATCTTGAGGGTCCTATGTATTACTGCAGCGACTTATACATAGGGTTTAACGATAGCCGAGCTGCTCCTCAGGTGGGAGCAGCTCACCTGCCGCACACCTGTTCATACACATGGCGGCTATTCCCTGGTCACCAGGTATGCCTCTCTCAGCTCAGAGACACCTGTCATGGCGCCGATATTAATAGCATAAATCCTGGATCACTACAACTAAAATACTGGGTTTGGTCTGTGGTAAAACTACCCCATATTGTAAGGTGAGGAGAGTATAGGAGCAGACAGAGTGGTGAGATGGGATGGGGGAGGAGATGGTGGGATGGGGACAATTGACATCAGTGGGAGTGTGTGTTCATGATGGAATGGTGAATGGCTGAATCACTTCCGATTGGCAATATGGGTAATGCCAACACAAACAGCAATGCCCACAGTTTTCTCCCAACTACCTCTAAAGCCCTCCTCTTTCCCCTTCCACACAAAAACACATGGTCAACACTCTTGAATTTGGGAAAGATTTGGAGGCGAAACTGTTTGCAGTTGTTTGACAGTAGTTTACAAAGTTGGGATGCAGAAGTAAACAGAGGTGTCAAAGGCATTTTCATGGCTAAGACCTGAAAGTTTAAGCCTACATTTTTCATGGTTGTCGCAAGGTATTAGCTTACAGGCTTCAGGCATTTACTATGGCTATGAGGTAGTAGTATACAGAGTTGGGGCATTTACTATGACTATGAGGTAGTAGTATACAGAGTTGGGGCATTTACCATGCGGTAGTACTGTAAGTATGCATAGTCGGGACATATCTTATGTCTATTGTGTTGTAGCATTCATAGTTTGCGGCATATAATGTGGTCATGATTTTTGGTGAAGGTAGTGAGAATCGAACACTCGCAGACACCTTGCACGCTGCACCCACAGAGTAACCCCCCGCCCAACACACACAAATCAGTACATTGACCTCCCCAATCCTCCCTACTATTTGCACGCCATCCAGTATACCCCCAATGAGACCAACATGCCATGGCAGATATTGATACATATTTAAAAAGGGAAAAAAAGTGATTTCAACAGTGGAAGTAGGACAGGTAGAGAATGCTATGGTGCAATGGATGGAAGTTTATGTGTGAACAAGGGAAAACTGCCTGCTGCAGCGATTGTTCCTTTTTAATGAAAGTAGCAAAATATGGTTCAAGATTTTATTGCATCTTAACTATTTAAACTTTCCAAAGCGAACATTGAAAACTATTCACATGCTACCAAATTGCCAATAACATCCACATCTATAGGATATTCAAAGGGACATTAATCCTTTAAAAAAACCGCTGATGCAAGAGTGCATCATGCCCATTGATCAACATGATGCACCATTGAAGTGCTGGCAAGACTGCTTGCCAGCATCATGCTAACCCTCCGGGAAGGTTCTGCACGATGAATGGAGGTAGTCCTGGAGAGTTACCTTCCAGGGCTTTATTCATGCATCATAACAACCAATTGGCGTGATATATTAATGCATTATCGGTCATTAAAGGTTTAATTAACTGGGTTTGCCTAAATGAATCCTTCAGAAATCTGTTAGGAAAAAAAAGAATGATGGCCTAACTCACGAGAGTCACCTGGCTGCCTATAGTGCAGTGCAACAGCACCCCTCTTCCCCCACCTCACTTACACACACCCTTTACCGTGCTCCTCCACGGTGCCAATACTTCACAATAAAACAGTCCCTCCAGGGTGACAATGGCCCAATGTGCCTTTCCCTGAGGGACCATCGGCAGCCGAGAACTAACACGGGACAATGGCACACCCCGATCAGCGGACGTAGCCATTGAAGCCTAATGCAGACTACGTGGCCAATAGGTGTTCTGCCTTGCTGAGTCTAAACCCAAGCATTGCTGCCTGGAGCTTCTATTGTACAGGGGGTAGGGGACACAGGAGGAATCATGTCTTTACCACCCAGTGAGCACTGAACTACAGCCTTTCCTGTACCATTATAACTGAGCCTCTAAATACTGATAGTGCAGTAATTCTTCATGCCGATTGGTTGTCATGATGCATGAACATACCCAGTATATACAAAATCTTTTTTCCCCTTGGCGGCCACTCAATCCCACAGAGTTTATTATTCCGTAGGTCCAGATTGATCTTGGCAGGACTGAACACCTCAAGATTATCATTATCTGGTAAGAAAGCAATAATTTACTCTTTGTCTTAACAAAGAGTAATGCCTTTTAGGCTGTATAAACCTTTATAATGGTGCAATATGCAAGTTGTAAAGACATATTGTAGCCCAAGGTCCCAAGATTACAGCAAGACATTCGATCCTGCAGTCTGTCAATGTCCGCAGGCCCGACAGCGATTTTGCTGGCAAAAGCCTTGGCTCCACAAGTTTTTGTATTGACTGCATACCCATTGGTTGTCATGATGCATAATTGCAGCCCTGGCGAGTAACTCGATAGGGCTGCACTCATACATCATTCCAACCCTACCTGGATTTATACAGTCCCGGAGGGTTGGCATGATGCTCCAATGAAGTACTGGTGAGCAGACACACCAGCTTATGTAATGAGGAATTGACCAATGAGCATGCAGTGGTGCACAAGTGTCAAGCCATCTTTATCTAACACCAATCTCTTGTTTGAAATAGGTATGTTGAAGCAGACATCTCAAAATGCAATAAATCACCTGTCTCTACTTAGTCAATGTAATTGGACTGTAATATCACTCATCACCATGGAGATATCGATTTAAACTCTCAGAGTAATAGATCACATTATATTGGTTTCCACCATCCACTTTGAACTGTAGAATAATATACCGAATGCAACCTATAGGCGAATATGGTATACTTAAGAACAGAAATTAAATGCTCGGAGTCTAGCCCGAGTTGTTCCACATACCCCCTCACGTTTAGATTGCGGCTTATACACTGGGTATTACCGTAAAATTTATCTAGAGCTTTTCCCAAAGTCAAGATGTGGCCTTATACCAGTCCACCCTATACATGAGGCTTTATGGTACAAATTTCCAAAGAGATTCCCTGTAAATATAAAGAACATTTATTTTTTTCTCCCAGATGATTTCCTCTCGCTTTCCATACAGCTATATGGTTTAGCCTATATGGAGAGACAAGAAACCTTATTCGATATGACATTTCCTCATCAATTTGTAAATCTGGCTTTAGGGGTATGTCTACAACACACTATACACATACTGCCGCCCACCCACCAGTTTACCTCCGCCACAGTACGGGGATCGATAATGTCTCCATTTCTATTTCATGCAGACATCGATTTGTCCATTTTTTTTAAAAAAATTATACTGCTTAAGGGGCACAAAGTGTCTTTTGGTCGTCACTATGCATGGATGCAGCCCTGGTGAGTAACTCGCCAACGCTGCATTAATGCATCATGTCCATCTGGTCTGCATGGGCCTGATACACTCCCAGAGGGTCAGCATGATGCATCAATGCAGAGCTGGTGAGTAGACCCGCGTGCACTGCATTGGTGCATCATGCCGACGAAGGACCATACACCTGAAAGCATTACACAGCCTTTAAAGGGCATTAACCGGCTAGCTATTTTCAGATTGGTGTGGGAGGAGTGAAACCTCAGTCAACTTCTAAAAATAGGTCAAGGGCATAATCACACGCATGAATCGTCAAAGGTTTCTGATTCAAATGGGGCTGGTTATGAATGATGAGATAAATACCAGAATTTTACAGATAAATCACGAAGGCTATTTCCAAATGAGGAAAACATTGCATGCAGCGGACAGAGAGCCTACTATCAACGTCATTGGTTTATACATGTATATGGGATAGGTCAGTTGATATAACTATATTTCACCAGTCCTTGATTTACTGCATTGTACTTAATAACCAATTGCAGGAATCTACAATTCTAAGTAAAAAAGAAAATGTGTATTGGGCTGGGAGACTAATGAACACACACTATGAGTTATTTTCTCTTTCCCTCCTTAACTGTCAGATTTTGAATGGCAGGTGATTCAGGAATGACTCAGTATCTAGAGTGGGCCATCTCTTCTCCGGTTTCCATTTCCACCATGAACTTTACAAATAGGCTACAATCATATTGACGCATAAACTCATTCAGACACTTTCGCATTATTGTTATTAAACTCATCTAAGATTAGGAAAATACAAGTATATATAAAGCGCCCCCTTATCAGATTAACTAGACTGCGCTCTGGCGCTACTGACTGGCCGGGGGGAAATTGAGCCCTTCAAAGGCTGGGAGTGCATCATGCCCATCAGTCATCATGATGCACCAATGAAGTACTGACGAGTCTGCTCACCACTTCTGAATTGGTGCATCATGCCGATCCACAGGGAGGATATTAACCCATAGGGTCAGTATGATGCATGATTGCAGCCCTGGAGGGTGTTGCTCCTTAAGTAAAAGGAAGAGCTAGCTAAAAATGCCCTCATTTCCAGTCCTTTCTTTTCATGTAGCTATAACTTGTCCCTTTTGTTGCTCACAAGTGGTCATTCAAGTATGGTGCTAAAAAAAGGGGTATTTTAGTAGGTACCTAGTTGGGAGTAGTCAGTCAGTATAATAAACTATGGCACGTGTGACATGAGTAGGTACCTGGTAGTGCAGCTCTCTCTATTTTAAACAAGGCAGATGACTTTTCAGACTAATGTGGTGAGTGCAAGTACTTAGGTGAAGCAGTGCACGACTTGTTTAGAAAAGAGGGCACATACTCACAGCTCTTCTTACAATAGGAGCAAAACCCTCCTGGTAAGTTACATGCCTGGGCTGGATTCATGTATCAGGATGAATCATTCATGAAATATCCGCCCTTAAAGGGTTAAGGGTAAGTATTCTCTCTGACTATACCCTTATTAACATCATTAGTACATGGGCGTGGTGATGTCCACGGTACGAGCCACGAGCACTACAGGTACATACTGCTTTCAGGAGAGAATGTTGATATATATTGTGATATTCCCTTTTCTTGGATGCGCTCCCATCGAGTTTCTTGGAGTGGCATGGTGGATTGAAGTATTTAAGTACTAAAATTGGAATTATAATTGATTGAGAAATCAGCGGGAAGATATATTAGCTGGGCATGCTTTATATAATGCCTAACAAAATGAATTATCATTAAATTCCTTTTTTTTTACTGTATTTTTATTCAAAACCCATGATTCTTATCTAAGCAATCACAATTGCACAGTTGTTAACCCTAGATATCTACCTAGCATTTACTCCTATAGGATCTCACTATGGATACCACAGAGGCAGTACCAGTCCCACTGGGTCCCTACCTGATTAAATGCCGTGCCATGTTACACTTAGCTGAGGTAGACAACTAGCCTGGGGGTCCCTGAAGGGTCAGAACCCTCTGCCCCCTCCCACGCCCCCCTCCCCTTACCCTGCCCCACCCAACCCTTCCACACACCCTGGCCCTTTAAACGTAGCATGACGCCTGTGGCTTTACGCCCCTTGTTCTTCATGATGCATAAATGCAGCTCTGGTGTTACCAGTGTCTGCCCTTCGGCAGTGTATCAAGCATTTAGGGTCTGCATGACACATGAATGCAGCCCTGGCGAGTTACTCACCAGGAATAGTTACTTATAGATCAATGTCGATTATAGACAATGGCGCATGCAACATCCTTTTCTCCTGCAGTTAAGGGTTTGTCTGTCAGTGTTAGGCCCCAAATCTAGCCACCAAAAATGGGGGTTTCGCCTGTTTTTGCCTAATTAATGGTCCCGTGCACTCCCATTTTCAGGCTCTGGATCCGTCTTTGGTAAATGATCCCTCAGTACACTGCACTGTCCCTAACCATTCAAGGTCTGGTGATACATGAATGCATTATGCCAATTGATGCACCAATGAAGTGCTGGCGAGACCTGCACTTCATTGGAGCATCATGCCGACTCTGCGGGTCTGTATCAACCCTCTGCGGTCGGCATGATGCATGAATATAATAACCGTGCATCAGGACGAGCAATTGGCATGATGCATCAATGCATTTACAGTCTCATATAGGGTAAACCAAGGGGTCTGTGAGGATGCCTGCATATCGTGTAGCCCCCGGGGGAGTGCTCACCGTTGATCACTGGTCACAATCGGATTCTCATGAATCTTATCTGATTTACATCAGAATTACTGCCAAGGAGAAAGGAGCCCCTCTCCCGTCCTCTGACCTGCCCATCTCCTCCTTCATACACGCACACCGACAGCCGAGGGCAGTAAGCAAAAAATAGGTACATTTATCATGAAAACTCTAACAGTGTTTGAGAAAGCTAGTATGGTTTTGCCTAAAGAAAACGAGGACGAACCTGTGAAACATCTTCCACATAGAACTGGTAGCCCATACATCTTCATCAACTATAGTTTGTACTGTATTGGCAAATGATTCAGTGAACAATGTATCAAAACGTGTATTAATTAATGAGATAACGTGCTTTTTATTTAGTTTAGGGGTTTGCATTTTTATCTCTTTTTTTTTTGCCAAGACCCCCTGGACATATTACAATGAACACTTATTCGCGCAGATTTGGTCAAAGGCTGGACCGCAGCTTTGGGGCAATTCATTTTAAGGGTTTGTCTGTCAGTGTTAGGCCCCCAATCTAGCCACCAAAAATGGGGGTTTCGCCTGTTTTTGTCTAAGTAATGGCCCCGTTCACTCCCATTTTTCAGGCTCTGGAACCGTCTTTGGTAACCTTGGCAGCCGTACACATGCGAGCAGGCAAGCAGACACGATACCCCATGACAGTGCCCATGGGCTATCATTTCTGCTTGACTTGTAACACATGTATACAGCAAAGATACAAAGCCCCTACCCCCGGGCTCTCCCCTGTTTGCCTTGTTTACTGCTCACGACCTGCGTCCCTGGAGGTCCATGGACAGAAGCAACGACCGCGCCGATTGGCTAACAGTAAAGGGCATGGCCTGAGGAGACCTTGTTGGGTTGGCTCTGGATTATTGCCCTTTTTCACTGCGCTCTATGTGCTGCTTCGATCTCAATGAAACCAAGGGAATGAGAAAGGCCCCCACCTCCCTATCCACAGCCGGCATCTAACTTCCCCCGTCCCACCCATCCCATCCTCCCCGATCCTTCTTTCGTATTCTCCCTCGTCTCCTTTGGAGCTATACTGTCGCTTCCGCTTCAGCCCCCGCTAGATGGCAGCACTAACGAGCATGGGTTGTAGGAGCTGGGATAGGGCTCTATGTACCTTGCTAGCGTGTGTGTGTTGGGGGGTTGAGTAACCTGAGGTGGACACATCCATTGGTTGACAGCAGGTCGTCCTCTGAATAGACTGCCCGCTGGTCTAGGTGATGGGTTGTGGATAGCAAGCAATAGACAGTGACAGATGGAACAGAGCTGTACACTATAATGGACATCATGCTGTGTTCATCTACATAGAACCGTGGTTGACCCTTTGTAGTTCGCTACACATCTTTAGATCTAGGCACATGTCCTGCCATTATAAATAAAAGTTAAAATTGAAATAAAAAAAAAAGAGAGAAATCAATGAGGTGCTAGGGAATCTACTTGCCAGCATTGCATTTTTGCCTCACGAGGTCTCCTATGAATATATCACGCGTGTCATTTAGGGAGGGTATATACCAGGTGAACTGATTTAGCCCTGGTGAATATCTTGCCAGAAATGCATTGGTGCGCCATGTTTCACGGGGACCAAAGCCTATGCTTCGTCCAGGGCAATACAAATCAAATTGATGTCAGAGAGAGATAGATAGATAGGTAGGTAGGTAGGTAGAGAGAGAGAGAGAGAGAGAGAGAGAGAGAGAGAGAGAGAGAGAGAGACAGACAGACAGACAGACAGACAGACAGACAGACAGAGACAGAGACAGAGACAGAGAGAGAGAGAGACAGACAGAGCGACGGACAGAGAGACCGCTTATATATTTATTTCTGACCCTATAGAAAGAATGTAACAATCTAACCGAGATGCTTTGATTTCTCAGGATGGATATAATAACCATCTAGCAAGATGACCACACCGGTCTCTGCAGCTCTAACTCTGTGCCATATAAGGACCCTGATATTGCTGTGCAATGCACGCCCAGCAGATCTATACATATCTTAAAGAATTAAAAGCCATATCAATAATAATGACAAAAAGGAGCTGCAGTAGGGCCTGCTCAAGCCTTATGCCCAATAATAAAGTCCCCCTGCAAGAAAAGGGCACTTATAAGGCACTGACATACTCGAGCAGTCCGCTCACACGCGTTGCCATAGCAACAGGGCTCTTCCCATAATGCCATTAGGCGGCATCAGAGGGAGGCTGGTCCTACTTCTGGCCCCTGTGGCCGTTGTATCCATTACCCAGAGATGATTTACAGCCGCTAAATCCACGACACTGTGCTAGGTGTCTAGGACTTTAACCTTTTAAAGCGCGCATTGTGAATCGATTAATGCATTATACCCCATCGGTCGCCATGTTGCATGAAAGTAGTCCTCGCCAGGGCAATATCCATGAATCATACCAATACTCATTATACTGTATGTATACCCCCAGAGTGTAAGCAGACGCAGCCGTCCAATGAAGCGCTGGCGAGCAGACTCGTCAGCACTTCATTGATCTGCATCATGCCAACGTATGGGCGTAGATGCACTGATGCATTAGCTGCCTTTAAAGGGTTAACCTGCCCTGCCATTGTCGGTAATAACCTTCCCCTTTATCCCGTCACCTCACCAGTATTATAACTCCGCCTCTAAACACCACCCCCCCCCTCACCCCAACCATCAGTTTCATCATGTCACTCTTAGCGACCTTCCTCTCGTTTTACACCTCTATTCTAAACCCATCACCTTATACTATTGTATAGGTTCTGCTTTCCTGCATTAGGGCACTTTCATTCATTAGTTGATGCTCAATAATAGCTTTCTTGCCATGACTATGACCGCAGCTGTCAAAATGACATTGAACAGTCATATATATTCAAGAAATCCCTAATATCTACTCTTGGGAGCTGGGTATTTTACATACAGCACAAGACGGGCCTGCAAGGTATTTGATCTGGATCGTGTTTCAATAGTTTCCATGACAGGTTCAGCCAGCTACGACTGGAGATGGGTCAAATCTTAGCAGGTGATCTTAGGATTTTGGCCTTGGTGACTAAATAGCTGGCTACATTACTGGGTGATCGTACTGCCTGCTGGCTAAATAGCCACCACAGCAGTGCTTCAATGAGGGACCCTGGTATGACAATCCTCTGTGTGAATAATTAGTGGGTAGCCTTAGCTCCAGTCATACCTAACCCTCACTCACCAAGGCTTTCTAATAAAATAACAAAGGATTTCACACCTAGCTGACACCTCAGCCCTACTATTAAGAAAGAATAACAGCATACATTGTTTTAGATACAATTAGGTCATTAGATATAGATCTATCAGATGTAATTTGAAAGGGAAATATGTAGAACAATTATACATCATCATGTCTTCCTAAAACTGGCCCCACCAGGCCCCTATTCAAGGCCTGGCCCCTATTTGACACCGATTTGACAGCCCTCCTACCCCGGCCCCTATTCAAGGGAGGCTGCTATTCAAGGCCCGGCTCCTATATGAGACATTATGGTAGTTACTGCAGCCCTATGCTATTTTGAACACAGGAGTGCATACTAGACCATGAAGGAGGTATGACTGGTCACTATGTGGCCAATAGGGGCCCCTACGACTGGGTGCTATGACTTCATAGTGGTGTGTATTGAGCCAGTAGTTGAATAAATAGCAGCTGCTATTTTGAGGCCTCTACTGGAGCTCACTATGTAGTCAATGGTATGGAGTCATTTCTTACACCTCCCACTATGATTTGAGGGTGTCCAGTCGTGGAAACTATTGAAACACGATCCTGAGTGTTAGCCATTCTACAGTTATTGTCATCAAATGCCAAAGACAAACAAACCTCTTCAGCATATAGATGGTGCTTACTTCTGATTATTTTATATCGAACAAAGATAATAAATTATCATTTAGATAAGCAAATACTTTAGACAAATTATGATAATAATATTCTGACATACTATCTAAGTCCATCCCTCCTTCTCCATTCACACCACACCGTCTCCAATCACTGTGCCTATTTAATTCCCTGTCCCCCCCCCTTCTCCATTATCCCTTCCTCCTGGTCTATACTTGCCAACCCCCTCCTTCACCGCACGCCCCATCACGATGCCTCCCGGCTACCATCTTAGCTTGACCATGAAATTAACTGGCGGGTTTATCTTGCGTATCGTGACCTGGAGCAAAGAGGATGGGGTGTTCTGTTGTGTTGGGTGGAGGCGGATAGTGAGGGCTGGAGGGTATTGCAAATAAGCTAAATAGAGCACTAAGTAGGTATGCACTCTATGCAATAACTTTTAAGTTCTGTTTCACCCTTCAAATTCCACTCACCAAATTAGAGTGAAAGGTGACCTGCCTTGTTTGAACATAGTCTGTATTGCACAAAGAGGCCCCCCCTCTGACTTCCTCTTTGCTGCTGTTATTTTGAGTAGCTATCATAGTTATGATGGTTATGGGAAGGTACTTGATTACTCCTGAAAAGTGACCTTTTCACATCATACATTTCCGGCATTGCACTTCCTGACCACTTCTGTGCAACATAAAAAACAGTTCAGGAGTGAAAAGAAAGATGTTGAAATTAATTCTCTTGGCTTATCATACCTATTACATAGGTCCAGTACAAGTCAAAATGGCATATATCAAAGGACAAAACTACTGCAGGTGGGGCACCTCTTAGACAGAACTACCTTTCCCTTATGTGCAACTCTCTACTGGGGGAGGGAATGATGAGGTGTGGTGGAGGTGGGAGAGGTTACACGTACAATCATCTACACTTAACGTGATGGGATCCTCACTTAACTCTATAAGTGTGACCCATGTATCAATGCATCACACCCATTGGCCGTCATGATGCATACGTTCAGCCCTGGTGAGCCTTTACCCTATAGGATTTATATCATACTCCCGGAGGGTCGACATGATGCTCCAATGAAATGCCGGCAAGTAGACTCACCAGCACTTCATTGGTGCATCATGACAACCAATGTGCATGATGCACTCCTGCATCAGCGGCCCTTAAAGGGTTGATTAGATGGGATCCCCACTTAATGAGCTGTCTGTTAGTGTGATGGGTAGGTAGGGGTGTTATCAGCACCTTGCCATATATATGCCACAGTGACACAATGCCAGTATAGGGACATGTTTTAACTAGTACAATGGAAGCATCAAGATAAGATCCTTTTTATAAATGGTTTTATTGGCTTGCTTTTCAGGATATGGTTTAGCAAACAGGTAGTAAAGGAGGCTGGTGATAATACCCATAGACCATTAAACCTCTGTTACAAGATTTTATTTAGGGAATGTTTGGCTCATTCATGCGAGAGAGGCCAAATGGGGTTTAAAGACCAAAACAGCAACAGTGAAATGTGTAGAGCTCTATTGATATGAAACATTTGTCATGCTCCATTTCTGTGCCTTTTTTCCTCATTATTGTACGGCTGCAGATGGGGCAAGGTGTCTTGAAAAGTATATGTGCAAAGAGTTACATTTCACTACTCTAACAATTTACACACATTCACCATAACTCCTATGATTTCTATTCAGCATTTTTATGAATGAAAATGAAAGAAAAACACTACTGCTAGGGTGTTTCGATAACGTAACCAATAAAATAGCGTAAATCAAGTTTCTTACAAAAAAGAAGATTCTTCTGAGGATCTGCTTTGGAGAATTAACCATTTCATATTCTTGAATAAGGATTCTTAAAGGCTAATATGATAGAAAATATAAATCAGAATGAAAGAATCAGTTCAATAATATTATTCATTACTATGGCAGTGGACATCAAAGACTGAACTAGTTAAGGTAGCGTGTATTCAGACTAACACTAATAAAAACACGCAAAAAACCATGGAAGTGTCGTCGGATATTTCCTCTTTGATTCTTGATCCAAATCAGGTAAGGGCGTTGGTTATTGGATTAGATTGAGGCTACAAAGGGGATGCTGCGAGTGAAAAAGGAGCAACCAAATCAGATGACTGCCACTCATGTGATTTGACAATCTCTTTATTACATTTACTTGAAATATTATGTGGTAATATGATTTATGTGCACGATTTAATGATTTCAAATATCATCTGCCCTTTAGCCATTTCAGGACCGCTGATGTAGGAGGGCATTATGCCCATCAGCTGGTATGGTGCATCAATGAAGTGCTGAGAATCTGCTCACCGGCATTTCATTGGAGCACCATACTCTGGGAATATATCGACCCCGCAGGGTGGGTATGATGCATGAATGCAGCCCTGGTAAGTTACTCACCAGGGCTGCATTCATGCATCATGCTGACCAATGGGCATGATCCGCATCAACGCCCCTATTCACCGCAACCATATAGGGTGAGATTGTAGGGCCGGCCTTAGGGCCGTTTTCCACCACCCGATATGGCCCCTCTAGCGGCCGCTAGACCCATAGCAGATGCTATTTTCGGCCGACAGATACCATGCCCCACCATTGAACCCTATGGCAGCCCCCTCGGCTGAGGTGGTTGTGTGGGGCAGCTATCGGCCGATAGAGCACTCATATCGGGTGGTGGAAAACGGCCCTTAGGTATCAGTGAAGTGTTGGTGAGTCTGCTCACCAGCAGTTCATTTACAGTGCATATTGTCAACCCTCCATAAGTTGACCCACCCCATATACAGTATCATTATATTTAATGTATAATAGCCCTGATGGGTTACTCACCAGGACTGCATGAAGACCAATGAGCACGATGTCTCGCAGGCCCTTAAAGGGTATACTATCACTGATCCAATCACATCCTCATACAACTCAATTATGACATGTTGCTGTACAAAGACTCAATTTGATTTCATCTATTGATTTTCTTTTCCATGACGGAGAATTCTCACATGACTTGGTCGGGGGACTACATCTGGTTTGCTTCTTGAGAAATGTCTTATTTACATGACAGGAGAAAGCAGGAGGAGCTTTCTGACAAAAGGCACATCGCTCTATTACAACTGTGGGAATCTGTATGCACTAAATTTAGTGCAACTCTAAGGGCCGTTTTCCACTATCCGACAGGGTACCTCTTTCGGCCGACAGCTGCCCCACACAATCACCTCAGCTGACGGGGCTGCCATAGGGTTCAATGGTGGGGCATGGTCTCTGTCGGCCGAAAATAGCATCTACTATGGGTCTAGCGGCTGATAGAGGGGACATATCGGGTGGTGGAAAATGGCCCTTAAAGATCTTCATACAAAGCGGTGAACGACCTTGGAATACATTTTCATCTATCCACTCCTGCTACTTTTATTGATTTTCCCTTTTTTATTTTAACATGTTTTTGAGTCTTTTTTTCATGCTCAGACATAAAGTGTCCCTCTACATCAGTCACACCCACTGTCCCCACTGGGGAGTGTCCACAAAAGCTTGACTTCTGACTGGGGGATTACCTAACATGCTGTTGATACGCCCACAGACTATACACATGATACACTTATATGGTGCTTGTGAAAAAGCTCCTCAAGACCCCGTTGGTGCATCATGATGGGTATATACCTAGGACTTTTCTGCGGACGTCGGAAGGTTAAAATCATGGTTTATTTGCATGGACAAGGCAGTCTGAGAAAAAGGGAATTCACTGTTCTATATAATTCACCGAAGGACTTCGAAGTGAGTCTTAATAAAGAATTTTTCTATCTAAAACAGAAGCTAAATCCTTCAGACGAATAGAGGGCAGCATGGAACAGGTCATGCGTCCCTAAATGATGTATTAAGTTAATCTACGGTTTTCAAAGGGGTTGGAAAGACACAAAAAGGCAGACTTTAGTTTTGTGAGCCCTTGATAGCCAAAGTCCCATAAGTCACCAAATAACCCTTTAAGGGCCACCAAACTGAACTAGAAACCTACCTCGATAAGTGAGCAGAGAACCTTAAGACTGTAACCCCTTGAGATTTAGATTTGATAGCCTTTCATTTTTTTTTTACCCTTAAAGGTCAATAGAGGGAGCATGAATGCATTATAATGAATAGTTTATATACAGGGCTGCATTCATGCATAATTCCACCTCCATGTGGTTGATACACAACCAGAGGGTCAATATGATGCATCAATAAAGGTCCAGCAGCCCATATTTGCTGCATCATAGCAACCAATAGGCATGATGCACTATTACATAAGCTGCCCTTGAAGGGTTCATTAAAGAAGACATTAAAAGGCAGCCTTTACTTCTGTAAGCCATTGATGGCAAAGGACCCACAATTTACCATGTCTTAAAAGATGATGGGGGTTGGCTGGGAGGAGTTGGCGGTGGTAGTGGGGGGATTTACACCGGGATAATTAAGACAACAGATATAAATCACTTCGTCTTCCATTAGTGGGGGCCGGTGGTAATGGATTTATGCCTGCCCTATTCATCAGAGCTGTAGCCCAGCAGCAGCAGACGCCGCAGCCATTGCTTCATGTGTCATACAAAAATAGAACACCATCCTCAGAATCCTCATCAGTGAGATTCTACCTGCATTGCTACATGGACAATTCCTTATCTCTTTCCTCTTATTTTTCTTTTTTTTGCAATACATATGTATTCTTATCTCTATATGAAACTGGCATATCATGATCATCGAAGGAATCAGGGTCCTTACATGCATATTATAGCCTCTCTTTGCATTTTACTTGAGTGGGATTTCCCTTATTTTTACCTTCTTCCATGAACAGCATTAGATGTTTCTTTCCTAATAAAAGAGAAATAGTTCATTGAACCTTCTGTACCAAGAAACATATTTATAAGCCAATAAGCCATTGTCTCCTTATCAGGCCTATCCCCTCCACCCACAACTGAAACAATCAAAGGGATTATTATAAAGGTGCTCTGCACCTTATCTGCCTATCAGTCTCATCAGGGGCAAAGGCAGGATGCATTGTTATCAACTAATAAGATGATTCCCTCTGTTCACTGCAGTATATTTTTGGTACATCACACAATAACTGGTCCCCAACATGCTGGCTGTTATCAATGCTTATTTCTCAAAGTGCCAGTTCAAGCAATGGCGGCCCCACTGGGCGTCGATACTAAGACCTATAAGGATTGTATGATGCCTACAGATCAGCTATATGATGCACCAACACTGCATTAGGGTATCACATTGACTCTGTTCGCAGAGTGTGCATGATGCACTCATGCAGCATCAGATGTGTATCATGACAAAAATGATACATCAAGGCACTGAGTAACATACAGGGGCGAAGGAAAAGGGGGGGCCAGGGGGGCCTGGGCCCCCCAATCATGAAGGAGGTGGGGCCTGAGTATGTCTGGGCCCCCCCCAATATTTTCCAAGAACTCATAAACACAATGGAAAAGAAGCTAAAACTTTACATCTCAAATTAGATTATTATGGTGATGTCATAGGGAAAATGGGGGTCTGATCCTAAAGTCAGATCCAAAATTTACCAAAAATTACTTTTCTATATGAATTCTATATAAGCATTATATAGACGCCATCCCGCATCAGCCGACAATTCAAGGTGGTCGCGATGGTGCCCTCGCTGGACCCCCCCCCAATGAAGATTTGCTTCCTACGCGTCTGACATATAAAGTCACATTATGTTTTTTTTCTATCTGCACACAACATAGCTGTCACTTTCTCTCTGCTCTTCATTTATCTATTTGGAAACAAACCAATGGCCTCTTGGTCTCAGTGGCCTTTTTTGTTATTCTTCATCTTGGCAATAACACAATCTTCCCATACAGGGTGCTCGTCGAGGGGGAGTATAATGAACTTTTGGGATGCCCAATAAATCTTTCCAGGCTGAAAAAAAAGAGAACAAAAAACAACAACAGGTGTTTCTGTTGTGCTTCAGTGTCTCCTATAAGGACCATTGGTCGTCATGATGCACCAAGTAGTGCTGGCATGACTACTCGCCAGCACTGCATTGGAGCATCATACCGACCTTCTGAGGATGTACTTAATTACCTGGCGAATTTATCACCTGAACACCTTAATTACCTGGTGAGTTAATCACCTGAACACCTTGATTACCTGGCGAGTTAATCACCTGAACACCTTGATTACCTGGCGAGTTAATCACCTGAACACCTTGATTACCTGGCGAGTTTATCACCTGAACACCTTGATTACCTGGCGAGTTAATCACCTGAACACCTTAATTACCTGGCGAGTTAATCACCTGAACACCTTAATTACCTGGCGAGTTAATCACCTGAACACCTTAATTACCTGGTGAGTTAATCACCTGATGACCTTAATTACCTGGCGAGTTAATCACCTGAACACCTTAATTAACTGGCGAGTTAATCACCTGAACACCTTAATTACCTGGCGAGTTAATCACCTGAACACCTTAATTACCTGGCGAGTTAATCAACTGCAGTCATGCATCATGGTGACCAATATGCATGAAATATCATAACTGCCTTCCTAGAGCGACCCCTTCAAAGTTTTAGTTTTATGACTTGCAATTGTCTATGTTATTTAGCATGGTTCACTGGCAGGCATCCCAATCTGATTTCTAAATGTCGTGCACATTACAAGTTTGTAATTATCACTATAGATCTCTGTGCTTCTTCTAGCATCATAACACTTTGATCTGATTGGTCTTATAGGTGTATCATTATCAGAGTATTAATGGCATTAAGCTTTACTGTTTATGATGTCCTTGGTTTTGCTATCCTTGTTCAAGTGATCTGAACCTCGCCCCTTTTGTGGCCTAGGAGACTAATACTAATTTCAACCCTTTAACACCCGCTGATGCATTAATGCATCATGCCCATTGATCGGCATGATGCACCAATGAGTGCTGGTGAGACTGCTCAGTAGTACTTCAATGGAGCATCATGCCGACCCTACAGGGTTGATGCATGTACTCCCAGAGCGTCAGCACGTTGCAAGTGCTGGTGAGACGTGTCAAGCTCGCCAACACTTCATTGGTGCATCATGACGACTGATGGACATGATGCATCAATGCATCAGCGACCCTTAGAGGGTTAGTACCATCCTGCTGGTCGCAGATGGTGTCCTACAACAAGCGAATTAGACAAGATATAAATGTCTAAAATGTGTCACCGTTTGACTGAGAGGGGGATTTCCCATCAGGTAAAACGCCAACTGTTGGACCTGATCCAGGGGTTTCTCTTTGGGCCAGGCGTTAAACCTTTAAGGACCACTGACCATTCACTATTGCTTTATGCCCGTTGGTCGTCATGACACATGAATGCAGCCCTGGTGAGTAACTGGCCGGAGCTACAATTATGCCTCATGCTAACTCTATTTGATTGATGCAAAGGTCGTCATGATGCATTCCCTAGAGCTTCATATTGTGCATCATGCTGACCACTGGTATGATGCACTCCTGCATCAGCAACCCCTAAATGGTTAGCCCAACAGGGGCCTTTTTCTCTTTTTGCAACGATTATTTCAAAGATTATTTTGAAATCTCACAATTTTTCTTTTAGAAGCCATTTCTAAAAGCAATATCATGAGAATTTCTCAGAGGTAGCTTGAAACACAATCTCATGATTTTCCTTTTAGAAATGCCTAGTCATGGAGACTTGAAGATAATCATCAAATAATCTTCAAATAATCCCAATCAATCCGAAAAGTCTCCTAGACATGTTTTATTATTAAATTAATTATTGCATGATTATTGATTGTTTTTGCCATGATCACAGAATGGTCCTTTTTTTTTTAAAAAAAAAAAAACATGGATGAAATGAATAAAATTCAAATTTACTTCATGTTTGGCTATAATTATAGGTCTGTCTTGAAACATGTAGTAACTGTTTCTTAAAAAGATAAACCAAATATCTAAAGAAATGACTCCCTTACTTTTAGGTCAGAGGAAAAAAGTAACCCCCCTCCTTCAGCACTGTTCAGAAAGACTTTAAAGTTGTAGATTAGTCATCAAATATTATCTTGAATGCTGAGTATTATCGTGAAAACCTTTTTAGAAATACAAAAATCGTTTACTTCGGAGACTCTCCTTAAATCATTATCACTCTCCTTAAAATCGTTTTTACGATTATATAATCCCCAAACTATCACGATTTTGCATATAGAAACACTTTTGCTATACGACTTCATGAAAAATAATCGTTCCTAAAACAGAAAAAGACCGCAGGTGAGATGAGACCTTCTCTTTTCACCTTTTCCACTCCTGAGCGCCAGGGATACAAAAGGGAGGAAGGATGCGAAATCCGAGACAGGCCTATTGCCTCCGAGCAGTGGGAGATGCATGGAAACAGAAAGCTCTCACATAATGAAGCCATGGCAAACAAAAAGGCATTGTTTGCTCTCGTGTTAGCAATCCTCTCAGCTCTCAATGTGCCCTCCCCATTGCCCCTCTTCCCAACTCCCCACTACTGCCACTGGACCCAATTGGCAAGGCGCCTTTAGGCAATTCCTGCCCCACTCCTCCTATCATACCATTAGATGAATATATGTGCCGGGTATATGCACTGTTGAATCTACATCTACCAGACAACCTGGTAAAAATGAACAATGAACCTCCATAATTGTATGGCAGTGAAGCAGTGTAGTTTCTGCAGTGTCGCAGTATAGTACACACTGTGGTACAAGGAATCTCCGTAAACAAAATTATAGATCTCTGGCAACTTTGAGACAACGTTAAACTGTTGGCATTCTTTAGACCTGCTCTTCATCAGGGATTTAGGAGGCAATGTACCTTGTGAGAGAGGCATGTTTACAATGCTAAGGGTCGTATGTGCAGCATTTTGAATTTTGCTATTTTGTTAAGGGGACATGTCTTTGAGGAAAATTTCTAAAATCTAGACATTCTCACGCACAATTTGAGATCATTGTGCGAGTAGAAGGCTAAGTTCACTCTACCTTCCTAGAAACTCTAAATAGGGAAGTAGGGGTAGCATGAAGGAGTCTAGTCATGATGGGGACTAAGTATTCAGTGTCCGTATTAGTTTCCTATTCTCTTCTCCACAGCGCCACCCAAGCTCCACCTACTGCATCAAATGTCTCATTTTTATTGTCCCCCTCTTCAAGTATTTAGTGGGAGAAATCGATAGCAATCCATTGACCATGACAATGAGGATGTGGCTGGGTGGCAGAGGCATGGAGAGGGATGGAAGGGGGACAGGTACAGTGGTTATTTATAGAGGAAACCCGAGAGTTGGGTGATGGAAGATTTTTTATCAACTCAACTCTTGTCACTCAATTCCCCCCTAATAAAGAGTAGTTTTCTGTTACTCTTAAGATATATTTCAAGGTGGACAATGTGAGCAGTCTTTAGGACATAAATTCTCTTAAAACTTCTGGTCTGCTACTTACAATTATTACCCATCCAACCCTTTTCAACTGCTCTAAGTAGAAGCAAACCTGATATTAGTTTAGGGTTTCTGTGCACTATTATTTTTGTTTTTTAGTGAAAGTTCACTGGGCCCAGCTGGCCTTATTATCCTTTCTCTTCATTCATTTTTTGGATGGGTAATGAGGAATTATAACAGGCTCGTATAGCAGGTTATGTGTTTTTCTACAAAAGATTTCATTTTGATTTCAGTGCACTATTGGTCGTCAGTCTGCCCCCATACCCCCATTCCCCAGACTCCATTTTACATAGACAGCTGATAGCGTGGCTGTGGTGAGGAGGTAACACGTGGACAAACACTTGCCTCTACCACACCCCTGGGTTAATGCACATTGTGCTGGACACAGTCACGTCCTCTTCATCTTTTATGGACCCCACCCCACACCAGCTCCACCACACACATACACCGCCACCAGGGGGCTATTCCAATATAACTAATAAAGCACTGGTTCCACAGGCGCACTTATCCCACCAATTCTTTCTATAATTGTGATATATTTTAAACCAGTGCTTAAAAGTGTTGGTTCCACAGGCCTACAAAAATGATATATCAAAAGTATAGAAGAAATCAGTCGAATATGACCGATATGGAACCATTGCTTAAAGCTGGTATTCCACTGCCGTCGGTCGGCCGAAATTTTGCTAAACCGATTATTTTTGATTATGCAAAAGTATAGAAAAAAATCGATTGGATTAGCGAAAATTCCCCCGATCAACGGCAGTGGATTGCCCGCTTTACTGAAGTCTATATAACTATATATAACCCTGTGAATAAGCCACACGCTGGGCTCAGGAAGGCTCTATAAGCTGCAGTGGGCCTCTTAAATGGCCTGTGTTGTGGCCTAAATGCAAGATTTCATGGTACTCTTCCAAATCCCACATGCATAATTTCATATGCACCGATTTTAATGAGTAATGTTTGGGGGACCCTGCATAATATTCTACAACTGGACAGGCTCAAATCATGGCCAGAGTCACAATGAGGGTGCCAATAGTGCCAAGAGCTCTATAATGCTGACATATGCATCTATTGTATAGCGGTTCCCGGGGGAGCCACTTGCATGCTGATATCAGCAACTTCTGGACCTGGTCTAGCGCTGTTGCTGGTTTCAGGCAATTTTTGTTCAGTTTAGGGCTGAACCCCACTTAAACTTACGAGAGATTTCCAGATCAGAGCTATCATGGCCGTGCACACAGATTGACAAGAGTCCTTGCTAGTGGGTGGTACTATCCAATTGCAAGTGGGGTTTTTCAAAAAGTAGTGGTTGTGATTTATACTGTAGCATCGTGTGCACTATACTCCAGATCTACACCACGCCCTTGTTTTACTAATCCCAACTACTGCACACGGACATACTCACGACAAGACACTTGCATGACCTGCCACAGTTCTGCCACGCCCAACAGTTGATTATTTTGGACATCTATCTCATTTGTCCTATTTCGTAACACAGCTGCTGCTGGTTCAGCTTACCAATGTCCTCTTGACCTTCCATGACCTTCACTAATAGCCATGATGTTCATCTGTGGCATGTTGAAACCTTCTGGCTATACCTGAGGAGATTCAGAAAGCTACAACAAAGGTAAAATTCAAGGAGGATGTGATGAAGATAGACAATATAAGGTTGAACCTGAAAATGGGTTTAAATTGAAAATGAGAAGCAGGTGTAGAAACCGCGCCGATTCATATTCATATTAATATTCCTATTCATATCCATACTGATATTGTTGGTGATCCCATGTGCATATAACAGCATGCCATCAACTTGAATTATCACTTATATTGATTTCAAACCAAGGTGTACTTAGTTGTAATTATGATGTACTGAGATAATGTGTAGAGTATTCTTTTTTTGACACAAATTTCTATGTATGACACATTATTTTGTTCCTATCTATTTTGCCTTCTGTTTGTTTGTATGTACTTCCTATGTTAACAACTTATTGTGTGAATATTGCCAGCCCCTATTTTCCAACTCCTGATTATGTTCATATTGACATTTGTCGAGATATATGAAGTTTTTGTACTGCTTCATTTGTGACTTTTTCTAAAAAATCAATAAACCTGGTCTGCTCTATAGCATTACTTAATTGAGCATATCAGTTCATTAATGCAATGAGCAAGTCAAAAAAAAAAAGATTGTGATTTCCAACAACATCACAGTAATGAACCTAGGTATTTACAGATTTACTTGATTAAGAAGGGAGCTCAAAGGTGAAATGTTTTGTGGGCCTAAGTTCAATATAAACCAAGGAAATGACAATATATATAAATCTTAAAGCCTCAGCTGAATGCAGAATAAAGAAAATGACTTTGTCTTAAATGCGGATGCCTGATTTGAATGTACACTCCCGGAAAAGGGAAATGACCGTGTCCAAGTCACAAGGCCAACCTGAAATGACTATTTGTGTATAGCCAAGCAAAAAGTCAATTTTTAAATTCAGGCCATTAAATATCTCTGCTAGTTTTAGAGTTACAGCTCTATGAACTTTGATGGTTACCGACCTATCCAAATCCCAAATAAGGTCTAATGTGTATATTTCACGAGATATGTAAGATTATTGTATAATTAAGCATAATTCTGCAAATTCTTTCAACATATCAATCCTTGTGGCTGTGGCTACAAATAGGCTTTTTTGATTCCTCAATTTTGAGTGAAAATAATGTTTCCCTTGCAACCAATATCAACAAAAGCACGATTTCTTCCCCCAAATGCCGAAAAACGTTCTATTTACATTCCAAATTTGGAAGGTTTTCCTCAAAAATGGGAATTTCCCTTTAGGACTATTAAAATTGTAATCTACATAAAAAAGTAGTATATAACTATTTTTGGTATATTTTTCCCTTTTATAGATGTGTCTCCCTGGTGGCCAGAATTGGTACTAATCCCCCTGGACGGTCCTTTTAACTTGCCTCCTCACATTTATAGACCCAAGTTCAATGCACAATCCTCGGATAGGGAAATGACTATGTCCAAATCTGGAGACATTTATGGTTGATATTTAGTGAAAGAGCCCAATATTCTTCACCTTGTGTCTGTTGTATCCTCTTATTATCACCCACAATAAGCACTTCTAGTATTCCCCATATGTGGGAAGAGATAAGGTCATATCACTGTACAGCTAGTCACTATGGGAATTGCCATTCCCATGAGAATGATCCTATTGCATTGCCATCAGAGGTCTTGCTATCAACGGCATGGTTAACCCTTCAATGGCCGCTAATGCATTAATTCATCATACCCATTGGTCGTCATGGTGCATAGATGAAGCCCTACATCTGTGCATTATGGCAACCCTTTCGGGTTCAAAACCAGGGTTATAACCATGAATTATTCTGTAAAAGAAAAAAAAAGAGAGAGGCAAGATGAATCAATGAAGAGCTGGCAAACAGAGTAATCAACATTTCAAAGGCACATCAAAACGACCACAGGCCCGATGCATTAATGCACTATCGGTCTTGATGCAGGAATGCAGCCCTGGCAGGCCTTCTCCCCAGGACTGCATTTTTTGGAGTTGCTTGGCGCGTACCGGGGGGGGGGGAGTGTAGAGACCGTAGCAACTCTATTATGGTTTCAGTTTTGTCCTCTGGGATGTCTGTGATGTCACCTGTGACGTCAGGTGGCCCCTGTGACGTCATGATAGGAAGCACCTAGTGATGTTGCATAGAAACATCAATAAGTAGGCCTACGTGATGCGGTGTGGCACAGGCCGGTATAGACTGAATATCGTCTCCACGTGTGGCATTTTTTGGAGTTGTAAGCTGCATTAGCAACCATTTCAACTTAATTATTACAGCCGAGACGTCAGTTGTGACATCAGTTATGATGTGCGGCACCATTTGTGATGTCACACGGCGTAGGCCGCCACGCCCTACCGTCACGTCTCATGGCAGGAAAGTGTTGTCCCGAAGAGCCTGGTAGACCCGGGCTGGCAGATCTAGCCTAATCCAAAGATACGATGTCCGCACTGGCATGTCACTACCTCTAGATCAAGACTTAGCTTTTGATAGAATAGAATCTAGGCTGAAGTTTTGGGTAATCTTTATTCTGTGCTGACGCCCGCAATGATGGTGCCGGGGACTATAGTCTAGACTGAGTAGCGATCGTCTCTGGGTATCATCATCGTCCGGGCACATCTAAAATGATGTGATCAGCCAAGATAAGGGTCTATTTTATAAATCTGGATAAAAAGAAATTCAAGAATAAGGCATGATTTCAATGTGATCGCAAGTCAGTAGAAATTCACTCCACTTTTGGATCGGTTGACACAGCTGCTTTATAATAGTGGCTATGCCAATCGGGTAAACATGTCTAACAGCTGTTTTTTGAATGAAGATAAACAGTAGGGTCGGCATGATTCATGAATCTAACCCTGTCGAGTAACCTGCCAGAGCTCCATGATGCATCAGGAAGAACAATGGGCATGATGCATCAATACATTAGCAATGGGCATGATGCATCAATACATTAGCAATGGGCACGATGCATCAATACATTAGCAGCCTTTAAATGGTTAACTTTCGGCCCTTAAAGGGTTCAAATGTCACTGAACCATTCCACTGCCGCACTGAGCGCCACCTGTCTTATGGAAACGATAATGTTATATTGATTCCGTTTATAAAACTAGGAATCCACTTTTTACAACCCTCAGCAGTTCAGTGGCCGGTCCTAAAAAAGCAGTCAAGAGTCTCTGTCAATTCAGACAAAACAGAATCATCAGACATGCCCATTTGCCATGATTCCTTTCAATAACTCAGGTTTCGCCTGTCACCCGGGCTCAGTCGGCTAACGAGTGTTTTGGCCTGGCTTTTCTAATGGCAGAGCTGTCACTGCCAACAGGTGATCAATCAGGGAGGTTTTATGTCACCACAGGAGGGATCTTTCACAGTACACCCCCCCCCCACACACACACACCCTTAGGGAGTGGTCAGTTTTTAACAAAATGGGGGTGGGATCGCGCATATGGCCAAATTTTGTCTGTGTACCTTCTCATAGGGGTCATTACGTTTTCAGGACCACCACCCTTTTTTTTAACTTTTTTATTGAGCCTTCACTTCTTGATCCACACCGTAAAAAGTCACTGTTAAATCTATGCAGGATCCATGTAAAACTGAACAGTGAACCACCATTATTATAAAGCAGGGAGTCAGTGTAGCTTTTTTAGGGAGCCCCATGTGGCAGTACAGTGGTACAAGGAATCTCGGTGAAAATAACAAAATCTTGGTAAAAATAACGATGGATCTCTGGCAACTTTGGGATGAGGATTTCCTCTTTATTTCAACGACATTTTTCTTTTCACCTCTCTTTCCGGGTGGCTTCAAAATTGGATACATGACAAAAGTATGTCCCACTGCTCAGCTTGTGGATTTTTGTCAACTCTCATAAACCCGGAAAACTACTACCCTATCACTCTCTGTAGCGGGTGTTCGACTGGATACAATACTATGATTGGAAAAGATTAGGCACCTGATTCAAATTGATGATTTTTCTTTATTTCACTGGAAATTCCTGTTTTCCTTAGAAACAACACCACTTTTATATCATCCCAAGGAACCTCACCTGATATGCTTCCTTGGTTTACTAAAGTAGCATAGCGTTATTCCTTTTTTCTATAAATGTTACAGAAATGTAATATAGTACAATCAAAATATAGGCCAAGGATAAGCCTCTGAAGGCTCTGTCAATGGCCTTTGAGGTATTCTCCCTATATCCATGTTACTTCTGGAGGGTGTTGCTCCTATAGTAAAAGGAAGGGCTGACTAAAAATGCCCTCATTTCCAGTCCTTTTTTCATGTAGATATAACTTGTCCCTTTTGTTGCTCACAAGTGGTCATTTAAGTACGATGCTAAAAAAGGGGGGTTTGAGTAGGTACCTAGTTGGGAGAAGGCAGTCAGTATAATGAACTATAGAGCGTGTGACATGAGTAGGTACCTGGTAGTGCAGCGCTCTCTATTTTAAACAAGGCAGGTGACTTTTCAGACTAATGTGGTGAGTGCAAGTACTTAGGTGAAGCAGTGCAAGACTTGTTTAGAAAAGAGGGCACATACTCACAGCTCTTTTTACAATAGGAGCAACACCCTCCAGTAGACACACAGTGCCTCCTGTTGATCTGATATTTCAAACTCCCAGCCTCTACTCTTACTCCCTTATAATCCCACAGTGCATTATTGCATCTTGCCCATTGGTTGTCATGATGCATGAATGCATGAGTTACATTGGTGCATCATGCCAACCCTACAAAGTGTATACAATATTGTAAGGTCGGCATGATGCACCAATGAAGTGACAGAAAGTAAACTCACCAGCACTGAATCATAACGGCCAATGGTCATGATGGTCCGGTATTAGGTGGTGTGACCAAAGGGCAATAGAATTTGTAAGCGACAGGATATTTGGTCGATTCTGTTGTATTTTCCAATCAAATATTAAACATGTTTGATTTTTATAAAAGGAAATGAACGGCGGAAGTGTTTTCATCAGTGAATGACGGGAGTGGTTGTCGATAGAAATTTGCTGTTGTTTACAAATTCTCTTGCCCTGTGGACACACGGCTAAAGCGAACCTTAAAGGATTATTTACCTCACTTAAACAGCGGCATGATGCCTGCATGTAGCACTGTTAAGTAACTCATCAGCACTGGTTCGGTGCATCATGGCGACCCTAGAGAAGTACCCCGAAAGGTTCATGATTGCATTACTGCGTTAGTGAGCTACCCACCACACTGAAAACCTGGAAGGTCCCAAACTCGTCAGTGGTGACGAGTTTAGGCCCTTTGATTGACAATACCTAAAATAACGACTTTAGGTGGTCATCCTGATGAACTGAATCCTCAGTATGACGACTCTGTATTGTCAGTATTGTTATACTGACGACTTAGGTTGATTTAGGTCATCCAGATGACGACCTAAAGTCATCATTTTGACCACCTAAAGTCGTTGTTTTAGGTATTAGTAACCTGAGGACCTAGAATCGTCACCACTGACTAGTTTCTGGTCTTCCAGGTTTTCAGTGCAGCATTGCATGAACATAATGATCATGCTGACCTTTTCCAGGGAAGTGCATCAAACACAAATGGTTGATGCGATGCATGATTGCATCAGTGGTGAGCTACCCATAAGCTGCTCACCAGTGCTGCATTCATGCATCATGATGACAACTGGGCATGATCTATTAAATTTATATGATTGTAGTCCTTAGGTTTAAGGGATATTAACACAGGTGACAGGTGCTTACTAAATGCCTTGTAATATCTGAATGCTAACAAATTGTATTTGCTTTGCTTTGATTTCAAGGACCACCATCTTAGCTGCATGTCATTACTTAGTCAACTGATTAAAACCATCAGGGACGCCAATCCATTGTTCATCATAATATATGCATTGACATATACATAGAGGGTCGGCATGATGCTTCAATGAAGTGCTGGCGAGCAGTCCTGCCAGCACTTCATTGGTGCATCATGCCAACCAATGGGCATGATGCACTCCTTCATCAACAGCCCTTAAAGGTTTAAGGAGTCGGCTACTGGAGACATGTACATGTGGTTGACGTCTGAGACAAACCATTGACAAAGCCTTGGGACGTGACCAACATCTAGGCAAGCACGTTTCAGAGGGTATGGCCTGTGTAGTTGGAAAACGTTTGACAATTACGCTGTTGGTTCTTAGGGGCCCTTTCGAGGACGTACCCATTCCCATGTCGCTCTAGTTCTATAGTATCTATATACATTTCTCAAAAACCAAATGCTATTTAAAGTGGCGAACCACAATACTGGTATAGGAAAATCAATGTGTGTGTGTGTGTGTGTGTGTGTATATATATATATATATATATATATATATATATATATATATATATATATATATATATATTCGCCATCCATCCCTAGAGTGTTGTGGATGAGCAATGAAATAATTTTGGCCAAAATCTTGATTATCGATCAGTAATGGGAGTAGAAACAGCTATATACATGGGATGTGGGATGTTGACGAGAACAAAGGCAGAGGGTGAGCTTAGTTTACCTCTTCTGAGTCTGACAAAACCACTTCAGACAGAGCCATAACGAGGAAAGCTGGCCCCGGTCATTATGGTCTACAATAATCTTAGTCCTAGTCACAGTATCCTGCTTAGCCCTTTTAGGGCCGCTGATACAGGAGTGCATCATGCCCATTGGTCGGCATGATGCACCAATGAAGTGCTGGCGAGCAGACCCGCCAGCACTTCATTGGTGTATCATGCCGACCCTATTGGGCTGTATCCACCCTGTATGGTTCGCCTAATGCATTAATCTACCCAAGGCGAGTTACTCACCAGGACTTAATTCATGCACCATGATGACCAATGGGCATAATACCAACTACCTTAAAAGGTTTAGGTCCAATTGTCTACAATAGAGGCCATGTCTGGAGCACGTAACACCAACATATGGAAGCTAAGAGGTATAACTCTCCTTAGGGCAAAACATTCCAGCAAATTGGTCGCAGTCGTAAACGAAGGCAATCAAGTAGTGTGTGTAGAGAGAATCCAGCCTCGTGCATGCCAGACCCAAACCATCACTTTACAACCCCAATCTCCTTATTGCATTCATATATATGCAACATATACACAGTAGAAAGGCATGGTTGTGCAGCTATTATGGCCCCTGAGAATGTCCTGAAAGGAGTACTTCAACAAGGTGTCTTGTTTCATTGTTTTTTTTTGTGTTTTTTTTTTTTTGGGGGGGGGGATAGAATGCTCAACCTGCCCCCAATATCTCCTAACAGGATTATGTTCACAACGCCATTGTAAATATATTAGCTTCTGAGATTCATGTTATATGCTTGCCGTCCAATGTGCATTTTGGGGGTTTATATCCTGCTGTTACATTGGCTTTGTGTCCAATATAATAAACTGCTACTACAATAATGCTGGTGATATAAGAGGTATATTCATAAGACGCTACCTCCTCAACCACATAATGATGATTGATATCTAGTTATAGTTATTTGATATGGGGAGTATTTACGCCAGTTAACCCTAGGTTCCCTATCCCAATACCATAGGCAGTAACTTAACAAGAAGGAATGAACAATAATTAAATCCACCCCCTCGTATTACCAGGCCTACTGGGTTCGGGTGACCGAGGAGATGGCTATGAAGTGTCCTCCATGCTCTCCCACTAGTACATGGAGCTTGGGTGTTTCTTCACATCCTTAGATTGAAAGGCTATTTGCGCCGAGAGGCAACCCTGCTAATTGAACAAGGCCTGCACAACAGAAGCTTCCATCCATCATGACGTCATACCCCTGCGTCCCCCCTGCGCCTCCCTTGCGTCTGCCCAGCGTTCATACAAGTCCTTACGTCCCCCAGCCTTCAGGTTCATAGTGGGATGATTTAGGTAAATGAGACACGTTGATAAGTTCAATCCTCTCTTTACTGAAGTCACAAATGGACCAGGGACAGACTATCCATCAGAGTTTTGTAGGAAAGGGAAATAAAGATTGTGTTAGATGTACACCATGTGAGTCATTTATCTGTTCCTTAGATTTAAAGAAAGAAAGAAAATGAAGACAGCTGCCATTAGCCTGATGATATACTCAAGTAAGAGAGGAGAAAATGCAGTAAGGAAAGATTGAGACCTCCCCCTTCCATAACTCACTCATGATACGCCTCTGTACTGGGCTCAAACCCGACCACCTTGGTTATGCAAAACGTATGCACGGAACTCAAATACACTGAGGCAGGAAGCAGGCCTGCTGCCATCTCAGACCACTCTGTCACAGCACCATTGTAAGGTCTTGTCGGATGACAGGTGTTCACATGGACTTCACAACCTTTCTACGTCCGCTAAATGCTGCTGCTGACATTTCCAAAGCTGCCTTTTCAGAAATTCACTTGAATACCTCATTTGGAATTATGAACAATAAGACAAGACAGCCTTTGTTCATTGCTGACTACAAGCACGTCATTGGAGCACTAGGAAGACCATCTGAAAGTGTATCAACCCTGTGGGATTTGCATGATGATAGATTATGATTCATTGGTCATGGCGAGTTACTCACCAGGGCTGCATTCATGCATCATGCCAACCAATATGCACGATAGATTAATGCACTATCGACTTTGAAGCTATATTACATGTGCTGAATCAACAGCTATCATGATGACAATGTCCACCTCTCTCTTCTTCCTTAAAAAGATCTTGAGTAGATCAGATCAAGCCATCTTAAAATGCCATTTCCTACACTACTCACAACAGGGGAAGACTTATCCTGGTTCTGGCCTTGCTCTTTAAATGGCAATATTGCAGTTATAAGCACTTTCAGGGACACTAATGCATTAATTCAGCATGCCCTTTGGTTGTCATGATGCATGAATGCAGCCTTGGTGAGTTATTCATCAGGGCTACATTTATGATTCCTGCCGACCTTATATGACTCATATTATTATTCTGTACCCTTCATTGATGCATCATGCCCGCCCAGGGGTCTTAACACTGATATTACGGTCAAGGCTAGGTCGTGTACCCATTAGTTCATGTCACTCACAATTCGACAGGCATGTAAGAGAGGTTAGCCCTATAAGGGTCGCTGATGCTTCTTTGTCAGCAAGATGGACCCTTTATTGGTACATCATGTTCACCCTCCGGGAGTGTATACATATACCCCACCGGGCTGACATGATGCAAGAATGAAGCCCTGCTCAGTAGACTGGCCAGGCAGTGGCGAATTTAGAGGGGGGCGGGGGCGCAACCCCCCCCCCCTTTTGCCCAGCACTTAAGAGTTTAACTACATATTTTGGACCTCAAAATGTCTCTAAAAAAATAGGCGTTGCGCCCCCTCCTTTTTGGGCCACGCCCCCCCCCTTTTCGAAATCCTGGATCCACCACTGGCCAGGTCTGCATTCATGCATCATGTATGACCACCAATGGTTTGAGGTATGAAGGCAGTAGGGGCCCTTACAGGGCTCATATCAGAAGTTATACCACGATTTCTGGGTTACACAGTGCTTTTTGGTGGCTATTCCCATACACATATCTATCGATATTGCACACCCTATAGGCTGTACCATCAATTTTGTAAGGCGTGCGGTTATCCATGGATAACCAGCACCCCGTGCGGTTATCCATGGATAACCGCACACCTCTCATGTCCTTCCATGTCATATGTTACATGTTAAAACCCATGAACTATTCCAGGCCAGGGTAGGGATCGAACCTGCAGTCTCACATCCCAAATCCAACTCCCTATGCACTGCGCCACAGGGACTGATGAGATACGCTCGGTTCGAACCACATCTGGATATGAAACAAAGCCGTGTGCGCTGTCGCTGTCCGCTGCCGGGCGAGGAGGTGTATTATACACAAACATTTTTGATACAAACACGTTTGATACAAGTAGGCAACTCTTAACCTCGTGACTGTCAGCAATTGTCAACTTTGGCAACCCCTTTAATTAGAAATGGACCTGGAATGACTAAATCCGGAGCAGATAGTGAAAATAATGGCCTACTTCTTTTTCTCTGATAAAGAATGGGATCAGGTAATGGAAACAGAACTGACCAAATGATATGCCAAAGGCATGTATGACAGTCTAAGTCAATTATATATCATTAATCATGTATAGTTTTCTGAACAAGGGCGTCGTAAATGATCCTTGAAATGGCATGTGACCTGTTGCACAACCAGAATTCCTATATCGTCACTCATGGATTACGACCAGTCAGTTCTGAGCGATAGGTCGATATCTCATCTTACGATAGCTGGAATTTACCTATTTTCAATGGCAGCATATTGTGCAAAAGACATGCCTCTCGTAGAAATTATTAAGGACCAGATTGTTTTGCAACAGGTCACATATTTTTCAATCAGGGTAATAGTAACTAACGTTTTACTGATCTACATACCTCCCTACTGCCATCTGCCAATTGTACATGTTTCAGGTAGCCCGTCCGAGCCTAGCAAAACCAGGCCGACCCTAGTATGTGTTTCATTCCCTTTAAAAAGGATGTAACTACTTTTAGTAGTTTTTGAGTTGTGTGAGTTTCACTTTTGCCCTTTATGACATAAACAGTGAGTCAATTTCAGAACAAGTGTGATGCTGAGGTTAGAAAAAAGGAACAGATAAAAAAAAAAGGTATCTATCCTATGGAAACCATGAACCCCAAAACTCAGCATTTTTGGCCTCATCCCAGCCAATAACAGCATAAACATATTATTCACTGGTACGACCAATGGTAGGGAACGAAAGGCCCATGGCAGGAAAGCAAACACTGTCAATGCCGTGACGAGTTTCGACACTTTAGCATGCCATCCAGCCGTGAGTGCTTGGGGCTACGTTCTTGGTGAGGAATGGCAGTTCAAACCTACAGTACAATCTTCGGCCTTTTCTACCATTCACTGACACTTCGCATCAAATTGATATTTTATATCAAGTTTATCAATGATTTTCATAACAGCATTCACGTCATAATTATGACGTAGGGTGACATTGTACTGTTATCGTTATTGCCTGCTATCAGTTCTTCTAAGGATGAAATGCAAAAGACGGGGGGGGGACCATAGCAGGAGGCAATTTCTTAATATGCTGCAACTGTTCACCTTCAAATCTTAGCAGCTTAGTGAAGACCGTTGATTTAGTGACATTACAGCCCCCCTGGTAGTGATCATTGTGTGCCTGTGGTACTATGACTGCCCTATCTCTATGCAATGACATCTGGAGGCCATTTCTTAACACACTTAATTTAGTGACATTACAGCCCAACAGTATTGGTCATGTAACACCTGCAGCACTACGAATGCCCTACCAAAGGCTATGTACAATCTACATAACTGCTGATCGTACAGAGCAGTCGTAGGGCAGTACCTACGATTGCTTACACTAAGTATTGGGGTCTCAAATCGTAGTGACTGTGTGCAGTCGTAGTGCCTTGAGAAATGGCCTCCAGAAGTGCTAATCATACAGAGCGGTCGTAGGGCACTACCTTCAATCACTGACACTACATTTTGGCATTTCAAATCCTAGTGGCTCTGTGTAGTCGTAGCGCCGTAAGAAATTGCCCCCAGAGATAATATTCAAAAATGGACATGCGATACTGATTGGTCTATTCAACCATGTGACTGACAAGTCCCTTTTACGACATCCCCCATGGTCGACATGCGGCATGTCGCCATAGCCGCGTTCATCGGTCCATCTACTAATCACCCAGGCATTTGTCTAACAAAGGACATCAATCTGTATACTCCCTACATTTCCGGTGTACACTATTAACCCTTTAAGGACCAAACGGTACCTGTTTGTGCCCCTCTGTAGCTATGTTGCGCCAATAGTGTGCTGGAGATTATGCTTGACTCTGGTGCATCATGCTGACCCTGCATGCATGAGTGTATCAGGCCCATGTAGGCAGCATGATGCATGAATGCATCATTGCTAAATAGACCCACTACAGATGGCTTATTCATCATGTCGCTTGCAGGGCATAATGATTATATCAAAGCGTTATGTCAGCCTAACCCTCTCATGCAGCGTGCTGACGCTATGGTGCTAAAACTCACCTGGTTTGTCATGACGCTCTAAGGAAGTGCTGTTGAGCACACTGGCCGGCACTTCATTGGTGCATCATGGCGACCAATGGGCATGATGGACTCCTGCATTGATGGTTTAAAGGGTTAAGGAATTATATGGAATTGGTGCTACCTAAGAGATGGAGGTTGAAGTGGTAAGGTGGAGGCATACAAAGAACCACTACCAGTGACAAGCACCATTATCCGCCCACACCACTTTGCTGAATGAAAACGTCTTCTCTCCACTCCTTGCCACTTTAATGCATATATCAATACAGACCAAGATGGAGCCTTATCAGATTTATTGGTATGGCCTTATCAGCAGTCTCCTTGAACCCTGTCCTGCTGTTAATCCTTTAAGGGGCGATAAAATATCAGTGCATCATGCCCATTGGTCGGCATGATGCTTCAATGAAGTGCTGGCGAGTCTGCTTCATTGGAGCATCATGCCGACCCTTCGAGAGTGTATCAACCCTATAATAGTGTCGGCATGATGTATGAATGTAGCCCTGGCGGGTGACTTGTGAGGGTTGCATTCATGCATTTTTAGAGGCAAGTGAGCATGATCCGTGATGCATGTATTTCCATTGAGTGCACATAAAGAAAACCTGACAACAGCCTCTGTTTTTCTTTGTTGATATTTCCATCTCCTCAGTAGAAACTCAATCTTTTCTGTCAACCAATAAATCAAACCATACCACAAGGAAACTACAGAAAAGAAAATGTAAACCCTCCCTACCGCATGAAAATTCAATTATGTGTTTGTCACCTGGTTCCCTTTTATCAGTTCTGCACTTCAATTCATTATCAGAGACCGCAGAAGAAAATGTTCTGTTGGCTGCAACATCTAATAGATCTTTTTGGTGGGGGTAGGGGGGGGGGATGTGTGTCTGAGTTGTTACTATGCGATTAGGCAAAATCTGATTGTAAATGCCTCAGTGCTTTTAGGGCTATGCAAGGTTTACATTATAAGCTACCTCTAGGTGTACTGAGGTTGGCAACACTAAGCCTTTAAAGGTTGCTAGTGCTACATTGATACATCATGCCTATTGATGATGCCGTGATGTAGTACATTGATACATCATGCTATTAATGATGCCGGGATGTAGTGCATTGATACATCATGCCTATTAATGATGCCGGGATGTAGTACATTGATACATCATGCCTATTAATGATGCCGGGATGTAGTACATTGATACATCATGCCTATTAATGATGCCGTGATGTAGTACATTGATACATCATGCTATTAATGATGCCAGGATGTAGTGCATTGATACATCATGCCTATTAATGATGCCGGGATGTAGTACATTGATACATAGTGCCTATTAATGATGCTGGGATGTAGTACATTGATACATCATGCCTATTGATGATGCCGGGATGTAGTACATTGATACATAGTGCCTATTAATGATGCCGGGATGTAGTACATTGATACATCATGCTATTAATGATGCCAGGATGTAGTACATTGATACATCATGCCTATTAATGATGCCGGGATGTAGTACATTGATACATCATGCCTATTGATGATGCCGGGATGTAGTACATTGATACATAGTGCCTATTAATGATGCCGGGATGTAGTACATTGATACATAGTGCCTATTGATGATGCCGTGATGTAGTACATTGATACATAGTGCCTATTAATGATGCCATGATGTAGTACATTGATATATCATGCCTATTAATGATGCCGGGAGGTAGTACATTGATACATAGTGCCTATTGATGATGCCGTGATGTAGTACATTGATACATAGTGCCTGTTAATGATGCCGGGATGTAGTACATTGATACATCATGCCTATTAATGATGCCGGGATGTAGTACATTGATACATCATGCCTATTGATGATGCCGCGATGTAGTACATTGATACATCATGCTCTTAATGATGCCGTGATGTAGTACATTGATACATCATGCCTATTAATGATGCCGTGATGTAGTACATTGATACATAGTGCCTATTAATGATGCCATGATGTAGTACATCGATACATCATGCTCTTAATGATGCCGTGATGTAGTACATTGATACATAGTGCCTATTAATGATGCCATGATGTAGTACATCGATACATCATGCTATTAATGATGCCGTGATGTAGTACATTGATACATAGTGCCAATTAATGATGCCGGGATGTAGTACATTGATACATCATGCCTATTAATGATGCCGTGATGTAGTACATTGATACATCATGCCTATTAATGATGCCGTCATGTAGTACATTGATACATAGTGCCTATTGATGATGCCGGGATGTAGTACATTGATACATAGTGCCTATTAATGATGCTGGGATGTAGTACATTGATACATCATGCCTATTGATGATGCCAGGATGTAGTACATTGATACATAGTGCCTATTAATGATGCTGTGATGTAGTACATTGATACATCATGCCTATTGATGATGCCGGGATGTAGTGCATTGATACACCATGCCTATTAATGATGCCGGGATGTAGTACATTGATACATCATGCCTATTGATGATGCCGGGATGTAGTACATTGATAGATCATGCCTATTAATGACGCCGTCATGTAGTACATTGATACATAATGCCTATTGATGATGCCGGGATGTAGTACATTGATACATCATGCCTATTAATGATGCCGGGATGTAGTACATTGATACATAGTGCCTATTAATGATGCCGGGATGTAGTACATTGATACATCATGCCTATTGATGATGCCGGGATGTAGTACATTGATACATAGTGCCTATTGATGATGCCGGGATGTAGTACATTGATACATCATGCCTATTGATGATGCCGGGATGTAGTACATTAATACATCATGCCTATTAATGATGCCGGGATGTATAAATGCAGCCCTGGGATGTCTATCTGCCATCACTGGATTTATTCATCATTCCGACCCTACAGAGCTGATACACTCCCGCAGGTGGATTGAGTCGGGGGCTAAGGGGGGACTTAATAATCCACAAAGAGTAATGTAATGACATGATAGAGAGCTACTGTAATAGTGGCCTGTTTAAGCGCCAAGGCCTCAAATAGGCACCAGGGTAGAGGGGTGTTGAAAACAATCTTAAGTACTAATAACAGTATCCAAATAGGCACCTGCCTGGAATAAGGGCCAGGCTTTCCAAGGTATTGAAATCAATCTAAATTTGGCCCACTTGGTGAGGATAGATCATTAGTTTGATAAGAACGTCTGTCTGACTGGCAGGCTCTTGTTTGTGGTGGTCCTTGTGGTAAAATGGCGGATGTGGTGAGGCCGGTGGGGCTTACACCATGCAGAATGAGGGGGGCAATACTCTTATCCTTTAAGCGTCGCTCAAACATTAATGCATCATCCCCACTGTATACATGAATGCAGCCTTGAGAAATATCTTACCACGGCTACATTCATGCATCATGCCAACCCTACAGGATTGATATTAAGACTCCTGGAGGTCGGCATGATGTTCAAATGAGGTGCTTGCTAGCATGTCAGTAGTGCACTATGACAGTCAATGGGCATGGTGCACACCTGCACCAGTACAGCGAGTGATTCGCCAGAGCTTTAACCCCTTTCAAGTGAAAGTACAGAAGAAATCTCCTACAATATGGAATCTTATGAGATCTCCAATGTGAGGCCGGAAATTGCTTCAATGCTTGGCGACCTTTTTGGAAATATTTATGAGTGATCGTGGTAAAAATGAAGTTAAGGAAACCTTGGAGGGGAGTGATGAAGGGCGCCCGGACATACACGGTCGGTATTAATTTAAGTCACCTTGCAGAACTAAGAAAAACAGAGAGAGGTGGGAGTTGGAGTGAAGCACTTCAGAGAAAATAAATAATGGAGGGACACCACATTTAAAACTCATATCAATTCCTCTTTCTACCAAAATTAATTTCCATTTGACATTCATGTGTCACAAATGAAAAGTTGAAATAAAACCATGATATAATTATCTATTAGCATTGAGACCCTTGATTTATTTCAAGCAATCGCAACATTTGTGTTGCCTTAGAAAATGTTATTCGATAATCTAACCTCTAAAATGCCCTCAAACCTTGGCTATCATCACATATCTCTGAATCCAATATCAGACCATTCTAGTATTTTCTAGGCATCGGAAACCTGTCTTCTCCCTTCGGAGTTCAGACTGACACATTTAAGATACATGCGCAGAGACCTGCGCGGTGGGTCCACTTCCAACAAGTAACGACCGACTTTAAGTGGCGGTGAGGAAGGAGAATGGAGAGAGAAGAGGCGGAGAGGCGGATGGAAACATGGCGTAGGGCAGCCAGTCCGGGTTAATCAGGCGTGAGATTGGGGCGCCGGTCTATCACTGAATTAATCAAACTTTTATAAAGCAATCACGGGTGGCGTGGTGGGCCCAACTGACAGTTGTTGCGCACGCAGCGCTTCCTGCGTTTGTTCAGGCATTTGTCGCTTGTCAGCAGCGATTCAAGGAGGAACGCAGCGTCCTGCTTCCATCAACCATCAATTACCACGTCATTAACGTACAGCAGACGACAAGCACGTTGATCAGTGGCGGGAAACAAGTCGCACAAAACACAGAACTACGTTTTTGTCAGCGTTCCCGCACGCAGATTAACACGGACGACAGTGGCGGTGGTGCTCTTGTGTTCCTACTCCAGCCATATCAGACAAGGATTACGCACGTCAGGATGACGCTGATCCAGGATTGGCGTTACCAGGGATTATCCTGCCATCTTTTTACACGGCCATATCCTACAGAGTAGGATGAGCTATCGGCTTGGTGGCAATCATATATGTTGACATCTTGTAATTCCTTGACAGATATTGCCTCCTTTGTCAAACTAGATGCCCCCCCTCTTCTTCTAGCATGCACAGTGAATTATAGTTAAAAAAGTGCACTGGTAGGATTAGGGAAAAGTCGAAGAAAAAGATGCAGCCTTTGGTAGCAAATGTTACATATTCTAACATTAATCCCATAGAGGAGACTGACGAATTAATTACTAGGCCTCTGCCATTTCAACGGCAGACATGAAACTTCTACTGCGGCCATGTGCAAATAAATCACATCAAAGTGTTGGCGTATAAATATCACCCTGTTCACATTTCCCCTGAGGGCTGAATAAAAGTCATTCCTTGAGGTTTACGAAGACACTCAAGTCGATGCAAAATGGATCAGGCTTTGATTGAAGAGCCATTAGATTTTAAGAAAAGGTTTTGGCCGCAGGCTCTCTATGGTGGAACTGGTGATATGGTTCCGGTTCTGAGTGGGCTTGTTTCCATGGAGACGCCGGTGAGACGCCGGCTGGGTGTTGGTCTCGGACCAACAAAACATTTCTCACTATAATCTATTATAGCTCAACCACCAATAAACCCACCTACAATGATTCAAATCACCCAAAACGACCACAAATCTTCAGATACATCTTTTATCCTTAATCTGAGACCAATCCAGTTTTTTCGATTGGCATGCATACCTACCTACATTTTGACCTATTCTGTCCTTAATAATTCAACAGTGCTCACTAATTTTTTAATGCCACCCACCAGTGTCTAACCAAAGGGCCAGTGTGTCACAATTTATATTCTATGAATCAGTACAGTTTAGTGAATTATTTGATGCCTTATAGCAAAGCTGGCAATAATTTCCACACACTAATATAGACCAATTAGGGGCCACCATCTCTTAACTGCCTATATTTACTTTATGCTCGTCGTCACTGCGGACCTCTATGGTGGTCCGAGATCTGTTCTCGGATCTGTTCCAGATTTTAGCCCCGTGTGACTGGAGCCCTTTCTCGGTGACAGGCCATATCTCGGTGACGGGCTCTATCCTGGGCCTCCCGAAAGGTGCCTTTGTTATCTTAACCTATAGGGATTTTCACCCCACTCCACAGGCCCCAAGCACGCGTCACGTTCGCCTCTCCAACCTCGACCACTGTCCAGCCTCTGAACGATCACTATGCGGCTACAAGGACGTTACCCCAAACCACCCAAGCTCAGCAAGAAGTGTTAGGGTACTGCCCTGTCAAGGCCCATAGATCTATTTCTAAATTGTGTTAAATATAAGGGAACATCAAGAGACAAAGACAGAGAGAGACAGACAGAGAGAGACAGACAGAAAGACAGAGAGAGACAGACATAGAGTGAGTGAGAGAGAGACAAAGAGTGAGAGACACAGAGAGAGGAGGAGGAGAGAGACAGTAACAGTGAGAGAGACAGATGATAGAGATCAACACAGAGAGAGAGAGAGAGAGAGAGAGAGAGAGAGAGAGAGAGAGAGAGAGAGAAAGAGAGAGAGAGAGGCAGACAGACAGAGAGGCAGAGAGAGAGACAGAGAGAGACAGAGACAGAGACAGGGAGACAGAGACAGACAGAGAGAGACAGAGAAAGAGAGGCAGAGAGATGCAGACAAAAATTAAAAGGAGTCAAAAGTGTTGTCTCTATTACTCTCCATTCCTGTATAAAATCCTTAAATATAGGATGTTATTTTCTCGACACAGACTCTCAGAACCAGTGATAGAGATCCTTCTCCCCAGTATCATTACAGCCACAGAGAAAAGAAAAACCACAAATTGTACTTCCGGGTAGACTATTATCTCAGGAACCTATCTGTGGAAGGCCATGTCGCCACAAATCTCTAATAGCGCTTTTGGGCCGCTGCTGCAGGAGTGCTTCATGCCCATTGGACGGCATAATGCACCAATGAAGTGCTGGCAAGTCTGCTCGCCAGTACTTCATTGGAGCATCATGCCGACCCTCTGGGAGTGTATCAAATCAGTAGGACATAATACTTGGGCTGCATTCATGCATCATGATGACTGATGTGGGGATGATGCATTAAAGCATTAGCGGCCCTTCAAGGACTGTAAATCCGCTGCTATTGCGGTGACGGACTGGGCCTATGAGCAGGTAGTGAGCAGCTCAGAGAGAGAACTGAGAGCAGCTCAGAGTTACTCCTGCGCCTGTCTTTGACCTTTTGGAGCTGGATGCTGGAGGTGGTGTTTGTGTTGTATCAGGTGGGAGGTAATCAGGCCGAGACAGACAGATAACTCACTATATAGGCGCACTGTTAATATAATCCCTAAATTTAGCATGGAAACTCCGTAAAATTTTACAGTGATTCTCGATGATTTAAAGAATGGCGATTTCCCCTATAATAACAGGGTCGGATCCAGGTCTTTTGAAAAGAGGGGCGCCCCTCATTTAGCCCCTAATTTTGGCTAAATTCTAGGGTAAAATAGATAGGTAAACTCTTAAGTACAGGGAAAGGGGGGGGGGCGTGAGCCCCCGCGTCCCCCTCTAAATCCGCCACTGAATAACAGTCTTTCACCCTCCTAAGGTTCACTGTACGGGGATTCTCCGTAATTTTCATCGGGAATTCGCCATATTTTTAATGTGCGGCAATATTCAGTATATATAATATATATATATATATATATATATATATATATATATATATATATATATTATATTATATACTGGTGCCCTGACGGTTATTTTAAACCCTCACTGAACCAGCGTAACAGGAAACCCAGAGCCTACTGGTTATTTTATTCCTTGTGGACATAGATCTGCCATTGCGTACCTCTTGTAGTCAACAGGAATAGGAAATACTACTCACTCTTCAAGCAAATTTTCTTTTCATGTGGTATGCCCTTTAGATATGACTACACTACACTTCTCTGACATCCTAGTTTGGTGGGCAAACTAAGCCTTCTCCCCTAGGTTACCATTTTGACCATAAATTGCCGTATTCATACGCTGCTAGTGTTGGACCTACTTTGACCCCAATACTGGGTGCTTGTGGGAACCAGCATTTTCTGGTATCCATCTGCCAGCTTGACTCACCAGGAACAAGCTAAGAAAAATAGTACCTCCCAGCATACCTGTTTAACAGTGACGTAATCGTTAGACTACGAGATGGGGCCACACTCTAAAAAATGTGTTTTGTTTTTAAACACTTTTACCTGTATTTAAAACACTTTCTTGTAACACTTTGTTAAACACTTTTTTGGGCAAAACACAAAACACTTTTCAAAAAGTGTTTAAAAATTCAAGTGTTTTGATTAAAATGTGTTTTAGATAAAAAAGTGTTTAAGTGATTCTGAGAATAAAGTGTTTAGGTCCAGAGAGTGTTTAAAATGAGCTTCAGGCAAATTTATGCCCTTGCTATTATTTCGTTTTCCTTATAAACCCATTGTCCCAGTTTTAGGATTGGTAAGTCCTTCCTACTGCATATTGCTGTCTCTCTGCAGGTAGAGAATATTGAAGTTATGTTGATAGCAAGTTGATGAATGTTGATCATCCGGTTATCAACATTGATTCTCAGAATCTGTGCTAATCAGGCTTGGCCTACAGTCAAGATGAGTTCAAACACATTGATGCACATAGTTAGTCAGAGAGTTTAGGACTGGGATGTATGTATTAATCCTGAATGTTACAAATGGGTGTTTATCATGGGTTACATTGGAATCAAGGTATTGAGAAGGTAATTTTTATATATTTCTTTTACAAATCCATTCTAAAATAAAGTGTCAATGTTACGTTCTATCAAGAAGCTGTGTATTATTATCATTTATACTTAAATTCAGACATCTGTGTCCATATGAATGTTACAATACTACCATCATAGGTGGCCCCTGCCACCTGGTGAGTTGAATTGGAACCAAGTATTAAAACACTTTTATAAACCTAAACACTTTTGCAGGAAAAGTGTAAAGTGTTTTAGGAAAAGTGTTTAGATGATGAAAATGTGTTTTACCAAAAAGTGTTTTGGTAAAATATGTTTTAGTTAAAACACATTTTTTAGAGTGCAGTGTGGACTACACTGTCCGCCCACCACAATGGTTTTACAGTAGATTACTTCTTATTCTAGAATACAGTTGTAGGCTGTAGGTATAAAACCAATGACCCCAAGGGCATTCTGCTGTAGGCAAAACAGGGGTATTATAGCCCATTTACAATTGCGGCTGAGAGTGTATAAGCTAACAAGTTTGCAAGCAGAATCCATGACTATATAAGAAAGGAAAAAAATGGGATCTATGACCAAGAGGTTAATTCAAAAGATCCTGGGATCGCAACCTCAGCGATCTTGGGAATTATTCTGCCTTATCCTATTAAGCAATCTTAAGGTTAGACTGCAATCACTTTTCCTAGCAGCACTAAGATTGCATCAATCTTAGCCTCAGCCCTCCTACACTAATCCAAGAAGTACTGACTGGGCACAGGGGTAAGAGTCCCAAAATAAAGGAATAGCTGTGGAGTCACTCTTCTTCACAACAGTGTTTATACCATCGTTCCCCGTCCCCATATTGGCTAACAAAAGAGCACAGGGTGCAGTTGACCCCCATACAGTATTCAAGAGTTGTTCCCATGAATGTATGATTTATGCTTGCCAATTAGAAGCATTGTGCCCCCCCCCCCCTAGGACAAAGAGAGAGAAGGGAAGAATTACCTTACAGTGCACTTAACGCATGAGTAGCCATAATAGCCCTCAAGAACACTCAGCAAATGTCTTCCCTCCTCTCTATATGTATGCAGCAGGCTATTCATTATTTCGATCAGGAGAGTTCCCTGTAAGTGCTCTTGTACTCAGGTTAAACTACTATGCAATTCTTTCACTAAGATCGCAGTGATCTTAGCGCTGGAAAAGGAATAGTGAAGTGATCTCAGGACTTGCTGTTCCTGACAGGCCTGCAACCACTGCATTAGATAGGGTAGACTGGCCAGGTCTTATGATATGTGCCTAGACTAAGATCGCAGGGGTAGAAATCCCAGGATCTTTTGAATTAACCTCCTGGACCCGATTTTTGCTCTAGTTGTTCTAAAATCCATCCCTTTACACATTTTTTCTTTGTTTTTAAAAAGTGATTAAAGAAATCAATTATAACCCCAATGCTGGGTTTTATCTGAAATACTTTCATCTTTTAGTCGGTTGCTATACTGCTGTGAGGTTTTTTTAAGTATGTATGTATACATGTACCGATCATGCACAAGATGACCCCAGCACTACTCTGACCAAGGTCTGGCTGAGCCCCTCGTGTCCAGCTCATGAGTCAGACTGATCTGTGTGGGGCTTGGTGCACCCAGTGGACGTTTGCCAGCCATGTCATGAAGTTAAACCTTAACACGAAATATCCAGACCACAAAAAATAATTTTTTATCCACTGATTATTAAATAAAACTACATCATCTAAAACAGGTCGCGCCCAGGGGCTTTGTTTGCCTTTCCTTTTTGGTAAATATTCCAATAGAACATTCCATGAAAATATCTTTTATTCTAGCAATTCTAGCAGTTCTGCCAATCCCCCCCCCCTCCCCCACCATACCCCGGATCAGCTGAGGATCTCCCAACTGCCCACGGTTGCAGAAAGCGCTAACCACTCAGTTGTCAATGTGAATTCAAAAATGTAAACAGTTATAAAAAAAAAAAAACTATCACAAAATGTCAAAGGGAGCTGGGTATTATGCAGAGAAATATTTCATCACTAAACAGGGCAGATTAAATGATAACATCAGACGTGATCCCTATTGCCAGCCCTCTCAAAACTGAGACCTGGAGGGTGTTGCTCCTATAGTAAAAGGAAGAGCTGGCTAAAAATGCCCTTGTTTCCAGTCCTTTCTTTTTATGTAGCTATAACTTGTCCCTTTTGTTGCTCACAAGTGGTCATTCAAGTATGGTGCTAAAAAGGGGGGATTTGAGTAGGTACCTAGTTGGGAGAAGTCAGTCAGTATAATAAACTATAGAGCGTGTGACATGAGTAGGTACCTGGTAGTGCAGCTCTCTCTGTTTTAAACAAGGCAGGTGACTTTTCAGACTAATGTGGTGAGTGCAAGGAAGCAGAGCATGACTTCTTTTGAAAAGAGGGTACCTAATGATAGCTCTTTTTACCATTGAGCAACATGCTCCTTCTCTTTCTATTACTATAGGAGCAACACCCTCCAGTACTACCAATCTAACAAGGCAGGTGACTTTTCAGACTAATGTGGTGAGTGCAAGGAAGCAGTGAACGACTTGTTTAGAAAAGAGGGCACATACTCACAGCTCTTTTTACAATAGGAGCAACACCCTCCAGGCTACTATTGTATGTATAAGCTCCATTACTCGGGTCCAGTACTTAGAACCATGATTACAGGGTCTACCTCATCTAATGGCTATTGTTGCCTGGTTAATAGGAACGAGAGAAATCAGGTTAATACATCCAGACCTGTAGCCCTCTACAAGCGTGAAACATATATCCAGAGGTTACATGGTCTAAAAATCATTATAAGGTAGGTATGTTGGGAGCATTATTTTTTTTTATCAAACCTTAAATCTTATTACTTCATTCACTTACCAATTTATTTAATTCATCTTTTATTCCTACCCCAAAATACTCAGAAATTGGGTCCCTCTTGGGGGGAGGGGGATTTCACTGCACGAGTACAGAACAAAAGGGGGAGCGGGAAAATGTTAGACTCCTCTAGGGGGGACGGAGAAACTTCCACCGGGCGAAAATTACACCAACCATCCCCCTGTTTTTGAGAAATGACCACTCCACATCCCTTTCACCTAGAAGGCAGTCAGAAGGTGTAGGTTATCAGGTGGTAATGTAGGACAGGATGGGGATATATGGAGGTAATATTGGAGGCTTTAAGGAGGCTGGGCCCCAGGAGGCCAACACTGGAGAACTAACATATAGATCCCTTAAGCTTAAAAAGGTTGCTGTGCAGGAGTACTTTATGTCCATTGGCTGGTATGATGCACCAATGAAGTGACGACTTCATTGGTGCATCATGATGACCCTCCAGAAGTGCATCAATACGGCTTCAATGAGTAACCCAACAGGGCTACATTTCTGCATCATGACGACCAATGGTCATAATGAATTAATGCACTAGCAACGCTGCATGACTGTCATACATGGGGTGAATAGTGGGCATCACATTTAAAGGGTTTAGAACTGCACGGGTCCATGCTCCTTTGGTGCTAGCATGCAGGGTGGTTCACATTTGTTTTATTGACACGTTCTCCTCCCCCTACCCTCATTACATGCCATGTGCATGTGTCCCTACCCTTCTGTACCCCCCCCCCCACCAACACCACCCACCCATCGCACATGGACATGTTGGCTGAACTTCAGTGAGACCAAGGTCTCAAAGACATTTACCCATCCAGTGTGAAGCACGAGCCCAGTGGCACCTTGGTCTGGGGGTTATTTCAGTATAGGCCTAGCTGATGATCTGACAATTAGGCCATTGTACTGGAGAGATTGACAGAGATTTCTCCCTAGGGTTGGTCCCTGCGCTGTAGAAAAGATAACTGTTGCATCTACCAAGGATCCTTGTAAAACTGAACATTGAACCACCATAAACATATTGCAGTGAAGTACTGTAGTTTCTATAATGATGTCCTAGGTGGCAGTACATGTAATTCTGCACAGCAAATAGGATTTGGTAGAGCAGTCGCATCACTGCAAGCGCTAATGTAGAGGTTTGAAGTTTTTACCACATAGGTTCATGGCAAATAGCATATCTTTTTGACGATTTAAAGCCTTTTGCAGTTGTCAGCAATGTTGAAATAAGCCCCTGTAAGGACCATCTTCTAGGTGGGGATCAGACGCGGGCATGAATTGATGAGTGTGTAGGCAAATGGTATGGGTGGGTTGGTGGCTGATGGGGGGGGGTGATGTGTCTAGACTCTTAGAATCGATAGGGTGATATAGCCTTTTCTTAAAATCAGATATGTAGCACGAGACCTAGTTCTATATTGAAAAGGACATGGTAGAAAGATGTGATGATAGATGCGGCCTTTTATCCAAGTGACAAGGACATGGGAAAATGCAGGTTTGGAGTTTCTTTAAAAAAATCGACATGCGACATGGGGACCCATCATCTAGACCCCCTGAGTTCTATAAAGGAGGGTAAAGAGAGGGTAGGGGTAGGTGGTAGAAGGCTGGAGTCATGAAACCAGTGAGGCCAGCAATGACAGCCAGGTATGCTGGTAGTGACATGTAGTCAGCAAGGTGGAATTATTGGCTCAATACTGCGATCACGTGTCAACCTGTGAGACGCTATGAGGAAGATATTAGAGATTTAACCCTTACCTTGCCAGAACATGTATTAACTCATTTAAGTGGGGTGGTGTGAGCGGGGGCGGGGAGCGGGGGGGGGGGGTCTGGATAGTCTAGGCTCAGCATGTCACAAGAGAGTTTTAAGAAAGGATTAACCATGACCTGTACAGTGTAGGTCTATGGGTTAACTATGTCAATGCTTTCCCAGTTGTACATTTCCTCAGCATTTCACTTTGTTGATTTCAAGGGTCTTTGTGACAAGGACATGGGGGAAATAAAAGTTTCGTGACATGGCCTTCCTTAGATTAAGTCGACAAGTGACATGGGAACTTCCCATCTAGAGTGCAAAATCAAATTATAGGCTCACATAGAAAGGTCAAAGGTTCGATGAAATGTTAAAGCCAGAGCATGGCAGGTAGACCCCCGATCCCCAAAATACGTGTTCCCAGACGGGGAATCGAACCCCGGCCGCCGCGGTGAAAGCGCGGAATCCTAACCACTAGACCACCTGGGAATGTGAGTATCATGGGCAGTAAAATGTGGAACGTACCGTACCAGTATATAAACTCATCAGTACCTGGAAAAAAGTAACGTTAGGGAGGTTTAGCAGTCACTACGTGGACAATCTAACACAGACGTGCAGCATACCTACAGCACTGGTATGTCTGCGTCAAATGAGCTACGGGTGACGTACGTCAGGTTTGCTAAACCTCCCTATTGGTGGAAAACACCAGTGAGAGTTGGAAAGTAGAAGTTAACACTAACTAGAGTGTGTCATGTCCATCGACCTGATACACCAATGCAATGCTGGTGAGTCTTCATCCGACTCTGCAAGAGTGTCTCAATGTCATGAGGTCAGCATGGGATACGGCTGCATTCCTGAGCTGGCGAGTTTACTGTTACACACCAGGACGGCAGTCATGAATCATGGCACAAAACGGGCATGATACAATAATATCAGACTTTAAAGGGTTAATGGGTAATGGCCCTGTACATGTGAAGCAAGCCAAGCTTTGAACGTGTAGTAGTGGGTAGCGATGTGTGTGTGTGTGGGGGGGGGACTTATCCTGAGCACGACCTAGTTCCTAGACGTAAAATGACAAGCCATGACAGTGCCTCCACAGCCAAAAATAGTTTTCTTACAATCTCAAATAAACCTTCCTTGCAGGCTAGGGTTGAGACCATAGATTTCTTTCTTTCTTTCTTTCTTTTTAGAGAGAGAGAGGGGGGCAGACTGCAGAGAGAGAGAGAGAGAGAGAGAGAGAGAGAGAGAGAGAGAGAGAGAGAGAGAGAGAGAGAGAGAGAGAGAGTTTATTCATTCGATTTTCCTCAAATAAGAACAATTTTGGCTTCACGGGCGTTATCAGACAGAGCCCCAGGTTCCACTGAGGACAGGGGTGAAATCAGCAGTTAAAAAGAGACAACTGTGATAGATAGTGGGAGGGTGCTGGTTTGACCTAGAGATAGCGCCTCTAGTCTTGAATGTTTTAACACTGTGAAGACCGATGGGCTATTATTGTATCATGCGCTATGGTTGACATAAGGCGTAAATGTAGCCCTGGGGTTTAACTTGCCAGGACTACATCATGCCGACCCTACGTCATACGTCAGGTCAACTCGACGGTGTTGATCTATTCTCTTGGGGTTGGCATGATGCACCAATGAAGTGCTGGTGAGCACACCTAATAGCAATTCATCCGTGCATCATCCCTACCAATGAGCTTGATGCACACCCACAGGAGTGGTATTTAAAGTGTTAATAAGCACGATAAGAACACTTAGGGATGATGAGATCTGGGCGTTATTTTTATTGATTATTTAGGAAAGTGATTTTCATTATTAATCATTATGGTATTTCATTTTGTTTGTATGACCAAGAGTAAACTATGCCAGAGTTGATGTGTAATGACCAAGGTACCCCCTAGGGGGATCTGGGGGTTGGTTAATGTGGCATGGATCCTTCAGTAGTTGGAGTGTTCCCAAGACCACCTGTCTATACTGGAGTTGAACCCTTTCAGGGCAGCTGCTGATGCATCAATGCATCATATCAATGCATCAAATCAATGCATCATATCAATGCATCATTGGTCGGCATGATACATTAATGCAGTCTGGGGCGACCAACTTACTGGGGATATATTAATGCTTCGTGACAGACCGTCAGGGGGGCGGCATGGTTCACCAATTAATTGTGCCCCCCCCCCAGCTAGCAGCATTCCCAGCACTTCATTAGTGCATCATGACGACCAATGGACATGGAGCTCTAATGCACCAGCGGCCCTAAGGGTTTTGGAGTAGGCCTAAGTTGACAGTTCAGGAAAGCCATCGGTCAATGTATCTACACGCCAAGAATACTAGGGAGGGTTGAACGGTGTAGGCACAGGCAGCATCCCTAATTAAATGCTTCCACGCTTCATAATGATACCCTAACCAAGACCTACACGTTCAAACCCTTCAAGCAAGAAGCCTTCTTTGTTTAAGGGCTACTAGTTAACATTAATGCCTCACAACCATCGGTCGTCATGATACATGCATGCATCATGCTGTTCCTTCCAGGTTGATACACCCCCGGAGGGTCGTCATGATGCTCCAATGAAGTGCTGACGAGCAGACTCGCCAGCACTTCATTGGTGCATCATGACGACCTATAGTCATCATGCACTCCTGTTTCAGCGGCCTTTAATGGGTCGATAATGACTTCCTAACCAACCCTACACGTTTTCAATTACATTGAGGCCTAAGTGGGTACATGGAGAGCATGGGAGGAAAAGGCCACAGCAGAAAATTAAATCACGTCAGGAAGAAATTGAGCAATTTGTTGCCTTCTGCATTAAGCTCGGACACATTCATATAAGCATCAGAAGCACCAGAAAGAGGAGATTCTGAGATCATATTGATTCATGCAAAACATGTTGCAATCAGTGATGGCTCATGAGATTGTTCATTCTAATCATTATACCAGGGGAAAAATGTAGAAAAAAAAGAAAAAAAAGAGAGCTTCATTTTAATCAAGGAGAGAAACTTAACATTGGGATGGCGTAATTGAAATTCCAAACATGCCTGTAGTGTTGGCTGGTCGCGCCTCCCCTGTCAGGGAGGAGAGGGAGCTGAAGTAATTGTTCATGTAACACGGCTCTCACACCTTTAATTTGCAGATGATGCCGACATGGCCTGGAATCATGGCGGTGACATTGCACCTCCATGCATTATTATAACCTGCTGCAGGGGCAGGAATCATTACATGTATTTAACTCTAAGTGGCACTATAGTGCATTAATGGAACATGCCCATTGGCTGTCCTGATACATGAATGTAGCACTGCTGTTTACTTGTCCAGGCCTACATTCATTCATCGTGATATTAACCCTTTAAGAATGCATCATGATGCACCATTGCACTGCTTACACCCCAGTGGGGTCCCCCACCTTTCCCCTGTACTTAAGAGTTTACCTAACTTTTTTTACCCTAGAATTTAGCCAAAATTAGGGGGTAAATGAGGGGCGCCCCCCCTTTTCAAAATTCTGGATCCGACACTGCATGGGGTCACCCCAATGCTGTGTTGACAAGTAGACTCGCCACCACTGCATCGGAGCATCATCAACCCGAAGGCCTGCATCATATGTGGTGCTGAAGGCATGAAGGGGCTCTGATGTATCAATGCATTATGCCCATTCACGCATCATGCCGCCCCCAGACCTGATTCACCCCCAGAGGTCGGCATGATGCTCCAATGAAGTGCTGTCGAGCCAGCACTTTATTGGTTCATCATGATGCTCCAATTGGCATGATGCGCTCTTAAATGGTTAATATAATAACATGGAATACAAGAAGAGTTTCTCTCATCAGACACACTGAGGCCTGCTAATGGCTTCTCTCGTTTGCACAGGCATTGCAGGTCATACCAATATACTGCAATTAATTACCACTGCGAATCCCTGCCTATACGCCGCACATCTATGTAGACAGAAATATGACGTTGAGCGAATATAATGCTAGGGTTGGAAAGTTGGCCATTTTTTGCTATATTCTACCTGCTAAAACTCCACACATATCGGCCGCATCCTGAGGTCAGGTGGTTATTAGCTTGAGCAGGTGCCTGAAATTGTCTATAGCCTATATTTCTAAGCTGTGGGTACACTCTCAGCCCGAATTGTAATGCGGCTGTAAATAGCCCTGTAAATAGGCAGTAGAACCACTAGGTAAGTGGGTTCATGCCTACGTGCACCTATAGCTACTGTTGAATAACAACGATTGTGCTGTATTTCTACTTGCCAGGCTGAGAGAGTAATACACTGGGATTTGCGTTGTCTATGATATGTGTTAGCTATGAGGTAGTAGTATACAGAGTTGGAGCATTGTCTATGGCTATGAAATAATAGTATACAGAGTTGGGGCATTAACTATGGACCGGAAAACTTGCATATAAGTCACACCTATGGTTAAGCTGCACCCTGACCTTGGAGAAAAGCAATAAACTACATACACCTGGGATCTGAAAGGTCCTTAAGCCGCGGCCTATACATGGTGTTTTACGGTAGTCGTTGTCTATGCAAGGCAGAGGCCGATGCCGTCGTCACGACACCAATTACAAGGCCCTAGATGTGCCGAAGGGGGCCAGCCCAACCCTCTTATCAACAGGTATTGAACAAGGATCAACACACCCCTTGCATCCGCTGCACGCACCCGGGCGAGCCCAGGAGACCCCCCGTGCTCTGGGGGGTATTGCAAAATATGCTACAGTAGCCCACTGGCACTCAAGCTATTTTAAGGGCTGCTGATGCATCAGTGCATGGTCCACACTGGTCGTCATGATGCATAAATGCAGCCCTGACAGGTTACTCGCCACCCCTGGAGGGTGGGCATGATGATCCCATGAAGTGCTGGCAAGCAGACTTGAAGGGTTAAAGTATATTGCTTTTCAATATCACAGAAAACCATACAAATTGATCTAATTTGTTGTTGAATCTTGTTGGGGTTTATTAACATCAATATATGTTGGAGGGCAATGTTGTGTAATAGCTTTGCACAATGCCCCATACTGAAGTATTTATGCCAAGACCACCTTATCCTATTCATCGTTGCCAGATCATGCCTGATTGGTAAAGAGAAATGCACATAAAGAGAATAGCAACAATAAACAAATAAAGTTAAATGTAATTTCCCACACTACTCTGATCAATCTGTAAAATCGATTGGGGTAAAGAAAAAAATCTAATCACTTGCCAGACCCAATGCACATACCTGCATGAGCAGAGGACTTCATGCAAACAATTACACACTGACACCAAGTTGCTGACACCCCCAATATTGTAGCAGGCAGTCTTAGAGCACCACCCTGTGTCAGATGCTTATCTCAGCATTATAAATGATTTGGTAGAACTGTCGTAGCACTGCAACCATTAATCTAGGGCATTGGCACCCTCATAGTGAGTCTCACTGGAAAATTTGAGACTCTCCAATCGCACAAAGCCTTGCAGCACCCTCCTGGTCCCCACCCTAACGACTGTTGATGTAGTAATGAGCTGCAACTCGCTACAGACATGACTTGATTTCACTAATTGAGTCCACCGGTCGGAGCCTCGTCTTTATTTTGATGGATGTTTTTAATGACTCTAGTAGGTATGGTTGGCATGGCGACGAGTATATCAAGGTTTAAAAGTAGCTTAGCTTGGTGTGAACATGCGCAGTGAGGACGTGGGTGGTGGGGTGGGAGGTTTGTTAGGGACTATATAGGGATGTCTGATGAAAGAGATGACTCAAGAAATGGATTTGTACTCACCGCCTTACATTTATATGGTGTAGTTATTGGAGTCTCGTCCTTGTAGAAATTAGCCCTTTGAGGGACACATGGTCCTTTAATCCATTATACAAGTATCAATGTAGCCTTGATGAGTCTGTTCATTAGGATTGCGCCTTTCTGATGCATGGGTGCAGCCATGGCATTTTCCCTTGGCATAGCTTCATTTCTGAGTCACGAAGACAAATAGGCAAAATGAATGGGAGTATCATCCCACCCTTTTCGGTGATCATTGGAAATGTCCCAGGAGATTTTAGAAGTCCCATAATATCAAACGCTAAAAGTCTAATGATAATTCATTTCAGATGAGGGGGATTTGTTATCAGAATATTTGGCAGCAGTGATATGCCGTCATAGTTAAATAACCCATTTGGTAAATTTCTATGCTCAAAATCGGTTTCCTTAGGCTGATAGTAAGTGGCAAATGAAAAACCAGTGTGGCATTAATTATATCTTTTTGTATACTACACCAATTATTCACTGCTTTAAAAAATACCATACTGAACGATTCCCAAGGGGTGAATTCTATACCAAACATTCCCTACTTCTCAAGGATCATTTAATAGCCCATGACTGATGCACATAGTAATCTCATAAGGCAATTTAAAAGATGAAAAGTGAAAGAAGGTGCCTTGGCATTTTATCCAATTAAAAGCTAAGGTTCAAATACCACGTGCCAAGGCCCTTAACCACGGTCCTTCGTCAATACTGAACTGTTAAGAGACTGCTAATGCATTAATGCATCATGCCCAGTGGTCATCCTGATGCATGAATGCAGCCCTGGCGAGTGACGTCCCAGGGCTACATCCACGTATCATACTGACCCTACAAGGTGCATGATACCCTAATGACTTCACTTCATTGGTGCATCATGACGACCTAAAGCACCGCTGTAAGTTGATGCACTACCAAAGGCTCAGAATGATGCTCCAATTAGGTCCTGAGGAGCAGATTCACCTATACTGCACTGGTGCATCATGCCGACTAATAGGCATGATGCACTCTTGCATTGAAAAGTTAACCAAATAGGCATGATGCACTCTTGCATTGAAGAGTTAACCAAATAGGCATGATGCACTCTTGCATTGAAGAGTTAACCAAATAGGCATGATGCACTCTTGCATTGAAGAGTTAACCAAATAGGCATGATGCACTCTTGCATTGAAGAGTTAACCAAATAGGCATGATGCACTCTTGCATTGAAGAGTTAACCAAATAGGCATGATGCACTCTTGCATTGAAGAGTTAACCAAATGGGAGAGCTTTGCGGCTTAGTGCCTTGCCCAATTTATATTCTGATACAATTTGAATCTCATGGGAAAGGTAGAGACATGTTGGTTGGGAAGAGGAGGCCGTTGACCCTAACCAACCAAGCCATGATCGATAAGATCTGCGGGAGGAAGTTACTAAATACTGATAATTCATGATCCAAATCAGCCCGGAACATAAAACATTAAAATGATTCAATATTAATGGATCACCCCCCCCTTAAACCCCCCCCCCCTCATTCACACCTGCCTCCCCTTCTAACGAATTGCCTCACCGCCAAGCGACCGCTCGTTCTACAATAATACAACTCTTTAAAAATTGTTGCAGGTAATTTAATAATCGCAGGCAGAGGAGGTTTTAGTGGGATTGGGAAAGAATCCACATGAAAAATACCAATAAAGGGGGACAAAAGAAAGGTGATGTAGTGGAGGTGGAAATTACAACTGGTCCCCCACAGACTAATCTCTTGGTTCTGCAAACAAAGGCGGTATTGGAGGATGGGTTAATGTGTCCTAGGGACGTGCTGATACCACGTCCAAACACCACCCACAGTCAGTCTCACACCCTTTAACCCTTTGAGTTTAGGGACCGCTGATGCAGGAGTGCATCATGCCCATTGGTCATCATGATGCCCCAATGAATGCTGGCAAGACTGCTTGCAAGCACTTCATCGGAGCATCATGCCAACCCTCCAGGAGTTTATGTTTTAACACCGTAGGGTCGGCGCGATGCTTCACTGAAGCGCTGACAAGGTCTCTCCAGCACTTCATTGGGGCATCATGACGACCAAAGGGTATTATGCATTAATGTATCGTGGGCTTTAAAGGGTTAAAGGGACTCTGATCATGCTGTTTGTTCATTACAATACATGGCTGTATCAATGCAACATGCCAAGCCTCTGCCGCTGATGCCAAAGGCTGGTGCATCATCCCCGTTAGCCATTATGATGCCTGAACGCAGCCTTACTCTGCATTCAGGCATCATGCTGACCTTACAGGGTTGATGCACCATTGGACATTATCTTCATGCAAGATTTATCTGGACCCCCGCCCCTCAAATTCATTGAATCCGCAAAACTAGGACTCTCACAGAAGGTCAGCATGATGCACCAATGAAGTGTCGGCAAGCATACCCGACGGCACTTCATTGGTGCATCATACCGACCAATTGGCCTGATACACTCCTGCATTAGCACCCCTTAATGGTTTCCAATGTTAGGCCTTGTGATAATGCAGCAAAAACTGATGTTTTAACACACAATTACTAAATCTGTATCGTGCAGGTCCTCATTCATCATCCCTTGTTGTTGCTGTAACTGCCGCAGGACCATGGTAGCCACAACCATCCTCATCATCTAACCACTTCCCCGCTTAGCCATTAAAGGGCCGCTGGAGTGCATCATTCCCATTGGTCAGCATGATGAACCAATGAAGTGATGGTGAGTCTGCTCGCCACCTCTTCTTTGGTGCACCATAATGACCCTCCGGGAGTGCATCAGCCATGATGCATGAATGCAGCCCTGGTTGATGACTCGCGCATCGCGCATCATGAAAACCAGTGGGGATGATGCATTAATTAATGCATCAGCCACAACCAAAGGGCTAATGGCCCACTATTAATATTTTAGCACACATTCTACCTGACAGCCACACTCCATTTTTGGAGGTTGGCATTGGTGTAGCATGTTGCCTTTCTAATTCACATTAGTAACTTAAAAAAAGAAAGAAAAGGAAATGATGTAGATCCTGTCAAACATCCTTGGACATTTGGTGATCATAGATCGATAGACTAGCAAATTGACTGTTGTCAATATTTTTGTTCTCCTTGTCTAAGGTATGGCAGCTACAATGTCCTTTAGATCTTGGCGTTTAGAATTGATCATCAATTAATATTGTAAGCATAAGGCCAGGATAAGCAGCACCTCACGACTAAACCTGATCTGTTTACATTCAATAAATAGAATCAATAGTTATTCATATGTTGGTGTTGTACATATCGAACCTTATACCTTTGCATTGAATCTCAAATACCTTTCATCTACTAAGTTTCCCCTGGAGTCTTACAAAAACATAGCCTTTGGATATATGACTATAGACTGTAAGAGGTAGGCTGCCAGGATATGTAAATTGCCCTGGAGAAGGATGCAAATGAGCCAGCCCCATGATAGGCTTAACCCTTTAGAGTCTGCATAATGCATTGGCATATTCCATAAGTCGTTATTCACCATGCAGACATTGTAAACATGATTGGTGAACATGTGCTAGCTCGGCATGATGCACAAAGGCTTGGCATGATGCACAAAGGCTCGGATGATGCACAAAGGCTCGGCATGATGCACAAAGGCTCGACATGATACACAAAGGCATGACATGATGCACAAAGGCAAGGCATGATGCACAAAGGCAAGGCATGATGCACAAAGGCATGGCATGATGCACAAAGGCAAGGCATGATGCACAAAGGCATGGCATGATGCACAAAGGCTCGACATGATACACAAAGGCATGATGATGCACAAAGGCTCGGCATGATGCACAAAGGCTCGGCATGATGCACAAAGGCTTGGCATGATGCACAAAGGCTCGGCATGATGCACAAAGGCTCGGCATGATGCACAAAGGCTCGGCATGATGCACAAAGGCTCGGCATGATGCACAAAGGCTCGGCATGATGCACAAAGGCTCGGATGATGCACAAAGGCTTGGCATGATGCACAGAGGCTCGGCATGATGCACAAAGACTCTGATGATGCACAAAGGCTTGGCATGATGCACAAAGGCTCGGCATGATGCACAAAGGCTCAGCATGATGCACAAAGGCTCGGCATGATGCACAAAGGCTCAGCATGATGCACAAAGGCTTGGCATGATGCACAAAGGCTCGGCATAATGCACAAAGGCTCGGCATGATGCACAAAGGCTCGGATGATGCACAAAGGCTCGGATGATGCACAAAGGGTTGGATGATGCACAAAGGCATGGCATGATGCACAAAGGCATGTCATGATGCACAAAGGCACAGCATGATGCACAAAGGCTTGACATGATACACAAAGGCATGGCATGATGCACAAAGACAAGGCATGATGCACAAAGGCACGGCATGATGCACAAAGCCTCGGCATGATGCACAAAGGCTCGGCATGATGCACAAAGGCTCAGCATGATGCACAAAGGCTTGGCATGATGCACAAAGGCTCGGCATGATGCACAAAGGCTTGGCATGATGTACAAAAGCTCGACATGATACACAAAGGCATGGCATGATGCACAAAGGTTCGGCATGATGCACAAAGGCATGGCATGATGCACAAAGGCTCGGCATGATGCACAAAGGCTCAGCATGATGCACAAAGGCTCGGCATGATGCACAAAGGCTTGGCATGATGTACAAAAGCTCGACATGATACACAAAGGCATGGCATGATGCACAAAGGTTCGGCATGATGCACAAAGGCATGGCATGATGCACAAAGGCTCGGCATGATGCACAAAGGCTCAGCATGATGCACAAAGGCTCGGCATGATGCACAAAGGCTCAGCATGATGCACAAAGGCTCGGCATGATGCACCAATACACTTCTTGGCAGTAGACATTCCAGCACTGCATTGGTGCATCATGACGACCAAGGAACTTAGACCTTGGAACATGATGCGGTTTATCACATGCTTGATCCTCTATCCATAGGAGGGCTACACTTATAAGATGACAGGTTGACAAGATGTCACATTGTGAAGAGCTATTAAGTTAGCTTAAAGTGGCATAAATGAACTTAAAGGGTATGTCTATATACGTATTACCTGACAACATTTCCGTCCCCAACCTCCGTCAGGCATTGTACCAATACGACCATCGTTTCCCTCTGTCATGAGTCTAGGTATTTGGTCGTCCCCTGTTCAAAAAGATTACTGCTTTTCCTTTTTAAGAAGTATTGGGTTCCACCAAGAAACTTTAATGAAAACCCTTTATTGGTACTTTATGATTATGTACATCTCGAGGTCACACATGGTGCATTGCATCACGACAAATGGGTTTCACGATGCACCTTGGGTCGGACACATTCATACTTAATTGTAATTTATGACCAATCTAAGAGGTATGCGAAAAACCTTTCCTAAAGGAAGTCACTTTAATTCAGTTCTACAGCAACTCTGATGCAGGTTTAAAACTCAAAGTGCAGCTAAATTATTGTGAAATAAAACAGGCACCGTGTCCTATGCATGCCGTGCATATTGATAAGGCATCAGGATTAAATAACTAAGAGGCAAGCTGCTCATTATATCACATGTGATGTGGTGTGAGTGGATGAATATGTATGTATTCATTACTGGTCAGTTATCAAAGGTTTGACTCAAAAGTTATCACCCCCTGTCCTTCATTGCTCTATCAAACAAGAAACTTAGGAATACTTTCAGCTGCATATTTTGTCCAAAGGTAGTGAACAATATTGACGTAAGAAGAAATTAAGTCCTCATTGGGAGGGGGCACCTTAACTATTGTGATCATTGGCTTGCGGGTATTTAGGATTAGCATGGAAATGTAGCCTTTGAATCAGGCCCAATTTGAGGCACAGGCCACTACTTCCCCTATCTCGTTACTATATTGGTCTTGCGCAGGTTGTAATTAGGTATATTTTATTTTTAGGGGGTGGGCGTATTTAAGCCTTTCGTTCTCAGTGATTCCTGACACGAAGGCCCACATTGTTCAACGCCACTGGATCTTAACACGACTCAAAGCATTAGAACAAGGCGTGTTCCTATAGCCACCTGATGGGATGACTTATCAATCAATGAGATAATTCTTCCAATTTTACTGCAGAACTCCCAGGGTCCTGGCACCATGGCCAATGTCTCCTAACAGTGATAACCTGAAGTTAACCAGCAGCTCAGATAACAATAGAATGTTGGACATAGTCATGAGTTTTGATCTTATAATCCTGTATATGGATGAACAGTCATTGATATCCCCCCTCAGGCTGGGCTGGTTGGTTGCACAAAGGAGCTGGCTACATCCCAGATGGTGACAGAGACTGTTAATTGATATGTATATGTGTGTGTAGTCGTATCTTTGGTGGTAATGATCATTAACTTAAAGTATGTGAGACGACTACACATGTAGCCCCTTTGGGGCCGCTAATGAATGAATGCATGATACACCAATGAAGTGATGGCGAATCTGCTGACTAGCACTCATTGGCGCATCATGCCGACCCTCTTTGAGTACATCCACCAGGTAGGGTTGGCATGATGCCCTAGCTCAGCCCTGAAGAGGTACTCATCAATCGCTACATTATGCCAACCAATGTGCACGATGCCATTAAGACACAATCAGCCCTTACATGGTTAACTTGAAGCATGTGAGGTGCCTACAAATGGGGGAGTAATGGCCCTGATGGAGAAGGCAGCAACATGTTTTCCCTCTGTCCCTCTTTTTCTCTCATTTCTTCTGGTTTAACCACTTCCTTGATGGAGTGCGGCAAGGGAGGCTGTTAGGGCTGTTAGAAGCTTATGGTAGAAGTAGTATATTAAATTGTTTTCTTGTAGGTATGTTAAATTAACAATGCGGTGCTTCTGTTGATAAAGATATATGTTCAGTGTCTAATATGATATATGGTCTGTGCAGCCTTATCTTCTGTTTTACTGGTTCTTGGGATTAAGTCAGTAAAATATGGGATTTTCCTTCTTTCCTAACGTATCTATTTATTTCAGAAGGCAGGATCATGGTGCAGTAGAGTTAAGATACAATAAGACAATATAGTGTACCTTTACACCAAGGGGAGTTTGTAGGCTTTAACTCCTTATCAGCTGATGATTCCATTGGTCATCGAAATGCATGGATGCAGTTACTCGCCAGGACTCAATTGTGGATCATGTCGACCAATAAGTGAGGTCCTTATATGCATTGATCAGCGGTCATTAAAGGGTTAAGAGGGACACGTCATGATGGGGGGAGTAAAGGGTGTAAAGGGAAGGAGCAGCTCAAGATGGTTTAAAGGGGTGAGTGACCAGCCCGGCAGTCGCAGTGAGCAGCTCACCGCGTAGTGAATAGACCGATCTGACGGGTGGTGCTGGACGCTGTGTCCGCGTCACTAGACGCTGCGTCCGTGTCACTAGACACTGCGTCCACGTCACGTCAATCAGCTCGTTAACGCAGCGTGCTGAATAATCACCGGCCACAGACACAAAAAGGGGGATAGAGGTGTCACACACATTCCTGTCCACTCACACTCACGCTCACATACTTAATTGTGGGCCAGCCAGCAGAAAGGGTAGACTGTGGACTCTCCCATGGGCTCTCTCTTATTCTTGGCTGCCTTCACTTGTTCACACCCTACTCCCAATCGCCCTCACACCACTAGCAACACCAATGTGGTCAATTCTCCTAGGTTTTGCCACAATCTGAGAAAGGAGGATGGCTTTTATTATTCCTTGTTAAGTGTTATAAACAGACTCTGCATTGGGGGAGGGATAGGAATGTCTCCCCTCCCCATCCATAGATTAAGGCACGGGATTAAGACGCTCTTGGCCTCCAATTTAGAGCTATACCAGCGCCTTCGGCGCTGGGATTGTTGAACAAATTAAGTGATGATATTTTTTTAATCAAATAGGAAGGATAGTTTAGAGGAGAAAGGGCATTTTTATTTGTTGAGTGGAGGACTGCAAAACAATTTTAAACCCTGTGACCCTGGCTCCCTATGCCAACCTAGCCACTTTCGTATCTCTACTCTACTCCCGTTCCCCTCCCGTGAACGGCCCACCCGTGACACAGACGATACTCAGTCTAATGCCAACCCCGCATGTGACCCCCATGCACACCTTCCAACCTCTGGTTTGATTCCTGACCCTTCAGCCAACCCCACCTGTGACCCCTGCCTCCTCTGTCAACCCAGTGTGTAACCCCCGTACCATCCGCCAACCCCCCCGTGTGACCCTGCCCCCTTTGCCAACCCTGCGTTTGAACCTGCCACCTCCGCCAACCCAGCGTGTAAAAACCGCCCCCTCCGCCAAACCCCGTGTGACCCCCACCCCTCCCCCAACCCTGCATGTGACCCCTGCCCCCTCTGCCAACCCCGCGTGTGACCCCCGACCCCTCTGCCAACCCTGTCTGTGACCCCCGTACCATCTGCCAACCCCGCGTGTGAACCCGCCCCCTCCGCCAATCCCGAATCGGCAACCCCGCATGTGACCCCCGCCCCTCCGCCAACCCTGCATTTGAACCTGCCACCTCCACCAACCCCGCGTGGGAACCCGCCCCCTTCCGCCAATCCCCAACCCCGCATGTGACCCCCATCCCTCCGCCAACCCTGCGTTTGAACCTGCCACCTCCGCCAACCTAGCGTGTGAAACCACCCCTTCCTCCAAACCCTGTGTGACCCCCACCCCTCCCCCAACCCTGCGTGTGACCCCTGCCCCCCCCCGCCAACCCCGCGTGTGACCCCCGACCCCTCTGCGAAGCCTGTCTGTGACCCCCGTACCATCTGCCAACCCCGCGTGTGAACCCACCCCCTCCGCCAACCCGGTGTGTGACCCCTGTACTGTCTGCCAACCCCGCATGTGAACCCGCCCCCTCCGTCAACCCCGCATGTGACCCTGTCCCCTCCTCCAACCCCGCGTGTGACCCACGCCCCCTCTGCCAACCTGGTGTGTGACCCCCCCTACCGTCCTCCAACCCCGCATGTGAACCTGCCCCCTGCGCCAACCCTATGTGTGAACCCCACCCCCTCCACCAACCCTGCGCGTGACCCCCTTCCACTAACCTCGCATGTGAGGCACCAATTATCCATGGCACAACTAACCTCGCGTGTGACCCCCGCCCCCTCCGCTAACCCTGTTTGTGAACCCGCCCCCTCCGCCAACCCCGCGTGTGAACCCACCCCCTCCGCCTACCCCACATACCATCCGCCAATCCCACGTGTGACCTCCGCTTAGCCAAAACATTTCAGGCTTTTAGCAAGTGATCTAGAGACTATGACGGATATTGTGTGTAAATAAAAAATCATTTTGTCAAGTAGTTTTTGACAGGATGAATTTGAAATTATTACTCCACTGCACCTCTTTTCTGCCTTTTACTTGATACCCAAAGTTTAATGATTGAATTATAGCACTTCTATTGAGAAAACATTCACTAAAACTTCAGCGAGTAATCCTCATATAATGAAAGACCTTTGTGTGAAGTTTGCAAACATTCTGACCAGCAGAAGTATTGAAAATTGTTATTTTTGTAAGTGTTCAGTGATGCATGTAGCGCCACCACACGCCAAAAGCACTGCAACTCAATCTCCAAGCGGCAGATATTTCGCTACGGACATTCACTTCACAGGGTCACTTTCGCTGGTTGCTATCAGAGTGAGTGTGAGTGGCCAACTACGGGAACATCCAACGTCAAAGCCGACGACTTCCGGAGTAGCCGTTTTGGATAAGTAGTGCAAATAAAGCAGGAAAAGACACGCCAGGCGTGAACTAGTCGATTTGATAGTCCAATGTCTCCAGAGCCACTCCTGTTATCACTTCCAGCATCTCAATATAGATCACACACACACACACACACACACACACACACACACACACACACACACACACACACACACAAGGCCGATGAGGGAGCCTGGACCTTTTCTTTGGCAAGGTCCATGAAAATGGCGTCTCCGTATCCTACGTTACAGAGGATGGCAAGGAGTCAGGATTGGTCGACACAAAGCATATAGTATGTCCGCTGGTCGAGTAAGGTGTAACTTACACTATATCATTCCCTAGATGGTCTGGTAACCGATAAGTTGGCCAACCGCCCAACGACCATACTGAATAGTCCTAAGTGGTACTTTACTGGTGAAATGGCAGAGATGTGCATGACTATTTTAGATATTTCAAGGCACTCATATCAGCACATGCTGATACTATTATGTGTGGAGGACAATGATGCATGTACCCACTGTGCTTTTAGCCTTTACAACGCATGTCACATTTTGTGTGGGAAGAGGTTGTCCATCTTAAAGTATCAAAAGGAGGGCATGGAATAGAGATCTCTGAACAATAAGATGTTGTTATGACATAGATAAAACCCATGTAATCAAGGGCAAGAAAGAACAATTTCTCTGGTGCCTTGAATATAGGCAGTCTGGATATTTATTGCCAACTAGCTGTATTGGCCACTAGCTGGTCTGGAGCTGGTTCGTGCAACACACACTGATAAGAACTGATAAGATGGGACCAGCATGTCCCTGGAAGTGGGTGTAAACCAGGGACAAGGTACCCATCATGGTATGTCTTATCAGTGGTTTTAAGCTCAACCAGCGAAATTCAAGATGGTGGCTCCACTAGGCCTCCATACTGAGTCCTATACAGCTGCACTCCCTTCAGATAGCACTGAAATTCATAGACACGGCATCTGTCAAGGCTTCTGCATTCGCAGGATATATGATTATTCCAGGTCCAAACGTTCCTTGATTGGCATGATGTGTCAATGCAGTGCTAGCCAGTTAACTCACAAGCATTGAATCGGTGCATCATACGAAATCTTCAAGAGTGTATCAACCCAGCAGCAAATAGCATCATGATGCAGATCTGCATCTCTGGTGAAAAGACTTGTCAGGGCTGCATTGTACCCACTGTGATGTATCTAAATGCTATACTGCAGTTGTACAAGGGTTATTGCCCCCCCCCTCCCACACACACAGCCTTTTTCTGCAAAACTTCACAAAAAATGTTCAATTCATAGCACGGAGGGTCATATGTGTGCTTCTACTAGGTATGCTGTCCGTGCCTGACACTCTACTGTGCACTTCCCTTACACCCCTACACTACAGTAAAAACCCTACATTAAGCCATAGCTTATATTCAATTTCAGATGCGGGCAGGCGGGGGGACCATCCTACAGAGTCCTTAAACCCTTAAATTCACAGGGATCTATATTGGAGATCTTATAATTATCCCTTCTTAATTATGGCAACCCATAGATTTAATTCTTTTTTATTTATTTATCTAATTCTAAAGCTCTATTGAAAATATAGCAAATGCTATGTCAATTTCAAGATATTTTTTTTTGCAAAGCCCAGAAAACTCGGATAATACGTGGGTGTGGCTTATGTATGTTTTTTACGGTATATCAATACACTTCACATTCCCTCCACCCACGTCCCTGATCGCAGTCCCACCGCCCACGGCAATATACACCCGATATGGCCGGACTCTAAGGGCCACCCTATGTCTACCTTTTATCACAGCCATTCCTCGCCCTTTGGTGACCTATTGGACCCTTATGGCAGAATGTAGACATTAGGGGGTCTACATGGCCCGGTAACATTACTTCAGTTATCGTAATTTAATGTTGTACTTGGAAGAAGTGGTTTAGAGCCGGGATCCTATTATATGTTGTAGCTTGAAGAATAAGGGATATAATGGGTGACCATTAATGGTGGCAGGTAGGAGGCTGAGGCCCGCGGCCAATGGGCCATGATCGGTGGTCTTAAAGGAAAAGACCACCATATTTTCATGAAAACCTTTTTATAGTCTTTGCATAAAGCATAAAGATCTTGGCACACATTGTGACATATGTCCTTGTGTAAGTCAGGGCAGGAGGAAAAGGCATTTTGTCAATTGTGACGTCCTATTGTGTATCAGAAAGGCCTGCTGCTCTCCTTTATTTATTTTTAAGAGCACATGCGTCACAAAGGATGCCATAATTTTGATAATTCATTCATAGCCTATCAAATTTATTGATCCAGACGAAAGGCTGTTCTCTTCCTTTAAGCTACTATTGAAGGCTATTTCTAGCCTACTTACAGCAATACTTTTGACATGCATTAAGCCCATATACACCAACAAAAAAGAGAAATTTGTGTGTTCCAATTGTCTATAGCAAAATGCCTATAGTATGGCCTCGGATGTCTACAAAGGCAAATGTCTTATACCAAGTGACTTCTTCTGTACATACGATGGTAGCAAATCTACATCGTCTTGGAGTCTCTGGATATGTTATATTTTATCAGCCCCACACAGGCCATTTTCTTCAGTTGCCAGACTGAAGCAAACCTTCTTCTTTTTATCTCTTTAAGGGTCGCTTATGCAGGAGGACATCATGCCCATAGGTTGTCATAATGCAACTTAATTCACCAGTTAATGACCCGCCAGAACTTCATTAGAGAATCATGATGAGCCAGGCATGGTGGGCCAGGCCTCCAGCACGATGAGTTACTCGCCAGGGCTGCATCCGGGTATCATTGCGACCAATGAGCATATAGCATATAAATGCATCAATAGCAGCCCGTAAAGGGTTAAAGCATATCTATAGGCATTATCCCCTACACATTTTTCGCAATGAAACTACACCTATCTCACCCCTATAAAGCCTCCCAATTACCGGTGCCAGAGTAAGTGTCCCTATGTGTTGCTTTTTAATCCCCGCTGCTTAACAGGCCGGCTTCTTTTTTATGCGCAGCTAGCTTTCCTTTTTAGCGGAATTAGCGCCTAGGCTGAGATGGCTCCTTGTACGTGTATCCCCTGAGATTGATCGCCGGATGTTCCCTTGGCCGCGCATGCGCTTAGGCTATCGTCTATCGTCTATATATAGCCGCAGGTAGCTAAGACTCTGGTGGGAGACTGCATGGTCGGGTATTCTGGTGGAAGATTGTAGGGGGAGCTGCTCAGACGAATTGATTACAGCCCATCGTTTGAGGGCATTTCACTGCTGGTCTAGGGATGGAATGTGAGGGAGGGAGAGAGGGACGGGGATGGTGGTTGGGGCTGGGAGGAAAGTAAGAAACGAAGGGACAAGAGTGAAGGAAGATAGGAGGGATAAACTAAACGAAGGGAGCAGGCCAGGGGCATAAGAAAAGGCTTATATAGGAAACCTCCTCATTATTGGGGGAAGGGCCCAGGTCCCCCTGGGCCCCCCTTTTCCTACGCCCCTGAAATTCAAGGATTCACTTGTTCCTCTAATTAAGTGAACATCCAACTGAGTAAAACACCCCACAACCCCTCCCAATATCCACTCAGCTTCCCCTTACTGCCCTTGCTCTTCCAACTAATTGAACACCAATTTAGAAATGACACGTTTCTGTCAGTAGCAATAACCTATAACAGGGCTTGTAAAATACGTCATTCCACAGATGCTGCTTCATCACAAGTTACATGTACTTCATAATGATTTGATGTGGCTTTCCCTTCATGTAATTGCGTTCGGTAGAAATGATAGACCTGGCATTTGTATCTTCTCTCCACAGCTATTAGATCTACCTTTCTCTGTTGATATTAGCATTATGAATCTAATCAAGAAGGTTCTATAACTAGTGGCGGATTTAGAGGGGGGCGCACACCCCCCCCCCTTTTTTTTCCCCAGTAATTTGCTCCAAAATAGGGGTGCGCCCCCTCCTTTTAGGTCCGCCACTGTATTACCAATTTCTATTGAGCTGCAAATGTGATTTCACTAAGGTGCTGCTATAACTAGCCACGAGGGCGGGGTTCTGAGAAACAGAGTTCCAATGTTAAATCTATGGGGCTATTATATCCACCATGAAATAAGTAGACAGATGTTCACGAACATACATACATACATACATACATACATACATACATACATACATACATACATACATACATACATACATACATACATACATACATACATACATACATACATACATACATACATACATACATTTTTGGGGACCAACTGCAGTTTCAATCCTAACGAGCTATTGTTGTTCATCTGTTGGCGTAGAAAAACGGAGGGGTTGTCAGTTATGGAAGCTAAGAAACGTGGGGCTGTTAATACTGTTACCCTGGTTATAGGATCACAGGGATTCATATGCCATATATGAATCTCATGTCTGAGATATTCCGTTTATAGCTTCAGCAACATAGCATTCTTTAGATGGCAGAGAGCAGAAACAGATGGCTCTCATTGGACTGTGTCAAAAGGATGGGGAGGCCGTGTAAACCGTTTGAAACTCTGTCAAATTGAGATACACAATGGGTGGGTGCTGTAGTTAGGCAGTGGGTACCTGCATTCAAAGGACTAGTCCACCCCCCCCCACCCACCCACCATAGGCCGGGATGGTCACCAGAACCATCCGGGGTACGTGCTTCCATCCCTGGTCGCGGGTCCAATTAAAAGGCTTCACACACGGGATTGGTAGATTTCAACTCATTGCTGGGGTCTGCGGCCAACGACCCCGCAGCCCCACCTAGCGGTGAGCTATGTGTAAAGAGAGTTTACCAGGTCCAGGAGGGCATTGCAAAATATTCTATGACTGGACAACCTCAGATTGTAGCTAGATTCCTGTACGTCAACAAAATCAGGAGTCATTCATATTGTAAATGAAGGGAATTATTTGATTGCTCCAATTTGAATCCCGCCAGAATACTATATATTGCTATAATAAACACGTGTCATACATAGTGGTTCCGCTAAGATTGCCTGTTACAATTTTTGGTTACAAGTGACCTAAAGTAACATCTTGTATAGTACACTCCAGTGGTCTGTTGCAGAACCAGCACTCCTCTCGTCAACAATGTATTATGACCACTCGTCAGTGTTTAGCGAGATGTTGTTATCATAGCTTACCATAGCTGAGTTTTACCTTCCCAGCAAATTGTCGTCATCTGTCACCATGATTGGTCATCAATGGTGACTCCTTTTTGAGTGATAACTCATTCCTTCATCTTTCGCCACTGTGTGTTAGACTCACATGGCATAGCAATTGCTATTCCTGGTGATCTTGTGCTATAACGACGTTGTGTTCCATCTAGCGACATGTATGAGCCACTTCACAGAGGTTGACGAGGACTCACGACAATTTGCTGGGTTATTTTCTATGGCAGCAAATTGTGCAAAAGACAGGCCTCTCGCTAAAAACGTACCCACAATGATGGAATCTTTCCGATCAGATTGTTGTGCAACAGGCCACTGAGGCCCTGGTCATATGGTGCTGAGTAGTTGGTTGGGTACAGAGATGAAAGGCAGGCAAATATAAGGTTTAACCCTATTGTCCAGTGGGCACAGGCATCACTGGTGATATAAGCACTGATAAGAGTCATCAAGCAGTCTGATACCACACTGGAAAAAGTCTTCCTGACAAAATGACATATATACCCATGTCAACTTGATTTGACACAAAGAGCACATGTCATTGGGACATGTGCACATATGTCACCATGACAACTGTAGCACACAGTAATCCTAATATGATTTGACATACCTTAAAATGCCATGTCATCTGTGAGTTGACTAGGCTCACGGCCATGTCAAAGGCACTTGACATGTGGTGGTTTGACATACATAATTGTTCTAGGATATTCCACTAGATGGGGCAAACAACCATTTTGGTACCAGGATTAATCACTAGCAAGAGGTACTACCAATACTTGAGACATTTGATGTATCTGTGTCATTTTGTTTTCACGAAGAATAGGTCACTAAGGTCTGTAAATACTATCAATGAATGGTAGTGAATTCTATTTCATTGTTAAATTTGCATTTGTTATTGAATATCAAAATAGACACCCACAATCCTGAATTCTTCAACTGGAGAGGTTAGACACCTTGTATGTGGGTCAGTGAAAATACCAAAAGATTGTATGCTAAAACACAGTCTCAGTATCTTCATTACCAGTGTGGTATCATTACATGCCATTGCCATGCACCTCCATGCCCTTGTCTTATGGACTGCTTAGAGGTCCTCAGTCAAGTAGAAGCTCTGTAGATAGTAAAAAGGTGCCTTAGTGTTGCAGGCCTGTGGGACTATTACAGTAAAACTTGGTTACTACGAACTTGTTGTTACAGACTTGAAAATTTCGTTATAACCAAATTTCGTTGTAACCAAGTTCAGCTGTTCAGACCCCTTTCACATTGTAGATGCAGTACAATGCCAATTAAAGGAATCCTGCGAATTTTCATTTTGATGTAACAAGCAAATCAGCCATAGCTAAAAGTCATATTCATTTCTATTCTATGAAATAACCTTGCAATGAATTCCATGTAATCTTAAATCGTTTACAACAATTTTTTGGCTTATGGGTGTGTCTGAACTTCCATCTTTCTTGTACTCTCTGGTGTGTGTTAGGGCTTCTCCTGTGTGCCCTAAATGCCAGCACGGGTAGGGAAGGTCTGAGAAGTGTGAGGGCATGTGTATAAGGGCTTCCCCTCTCCTCTCCTTTGTGTCCTTAATGCCAGCACGGGTAGGGAAGATCAGAGAAGTGTGAGGGTGTGTGTAAGGGCTTCCCCTCTCCTTTCCTTTGTGCCTTCACACCTTCCCTAACCCCTCCAACGTCTCCTGCCGCTCACACTAAGTGCAGGGGGCATTAACACCCCCCCCCCACCTGCTCCTATGTTCTCTGCCACTAACGTTTGATACATGAGCCTTTAACCCCCCCTCCCCCACACACTAACCCCAGGTGCCACTAACACTTCCCCTAACCCCCCTTCTATATTCTTTGGCACTCACACTAGCTCCAAGAATCCAAAATCAAGCATTTATTGCACATTTTCCAACTTTGTTGGTCAAAATCACTTCGTTATAAACAAGTTAATGCCAATAGTACTTCGTTCTAACCAAGTTTTTCTACTATAGGAATGTATAGGGGATGTTTGTGACTAAGCGTTTTCTTTTGTTATATCCAAATTTCGCTATAAGGGAGTTTGTTATAACCAAGTTTCACTGTATATCCCCTGCCTTCTATTATAGGCCTGCCTTGATTGAACCATTGGTACATAGCTATTGACTGCTCTTGACCCTTACATAATTGTCTCACAGTGTTACCTAGCACTCAGGTGAATGGATCAGAAATATGTGACATGTCTTCATTACGCATGTCTTCATACATGCCATGTGGGGGACAAATTGTGACCTTTGCAGTATGCGTCAAAGCGATCAGTGTTCTTCTCTCTGTGCAGTTGAACCCTAAGAATTCAGCAGTAAATGAAGGTAATCATTACAATGGCCAACATGCATCCCACCAGAACACTATAGGACAAGGGCATAGATTTATTTATGTCATGGCTGATACGAACATCACTATAGATTAGTACTAGAACTGCCGTATTCAATGGGGGGCATTGAATACAATGTGTCCGTATTCAATGGATGTCCGCCATCTTGGATTTTGAACAGATTTGAGCTGTTTTTCTTTATTTAAAGGCAAAATAACCCCCTAGGCCATGACATAAATGCAAATGTCCATTCCAGGGAATAAATTTGCATCGTATTCACCTCGGTGAGGCCTGTCCACATTCAACTCCGCCTATAACGGTGAATATGATGCAAATTTATTCCCTGGTCATGGACATTTGCTTATGTATCAACACTAAGACACGCAGTATATTAAAGCTGCTACAAGATCTCAAATATATGGATCTTCCATTTTCTACATGTCTATCATCACAGTACTTGTTACTTGTCTCTGGTGAAATATTAATCTATTTCGTAACTTCTAACCATGCTAAATTTAACCATATATCTGTGTGAAAATAAAATGCTTCCAACATTTTATCCAATCTTGATTTCACCAGCACAGTGGCGCCATCTGGAGCCATAAAGTAAGGTTGTATTCCCTACTGGTGGTGACCTTGATTTGGATGTGTGGCAGAGCAGCAAATCACACAGTGCTGCCACTAGGAAGCTGTGGCCATTACTAATTAACCAAGTGGTACAATTTAAAGGCAAAATAACCCCCTAGGCCATGACATAAATGCAAATGTCCATTCCAGGGAATAAATTTGCATCGTATTCACCTCGGTGAGGCCTGTCCACATTCAACTCCGCCTATAACGGTGAATATGATGCAAATTTATTCCCTGGTCATGGACATTTGCTTATGTATCAACACTAAGACACGCAGTATATTAAAGCTGCTACAAGATCTCAAATATATGGATCTTCCATTTTCTACATGTCTATCATCACAGTACTTGTTACTTGTCTCTGGTGAAATATTAATCTATTTCGTAACTTCTAACCATGCTAAATTTAACCATATATCTGTGTGAAAATAAAATGCTTCCAACATTTTATCCAATCTTGATTTCACCAGCACAGTGGCGCCATCTGGAGCCATAAAGTAAGGTTGTATTCCCTACTGGTGGTGACCTTGATTTGGATGTGTGGCAGAGCAGCAAATCACACAGTGCTGCCACTAGGAAGCTGTGGCCATTACTAATTAACCAAGTGGTACAATGCAGGACCAAACTGATGTCCTGCATTTTACATATAATTGACCAGCTATTGCCAGAATAAATTGCACCCTGTTACATATGGAGGGGTATACAATTCTATTAAATAAATATCCGAAAAGGCTATTCCAGATTTTATACCAGCTGTAATGCCATATTCAGCCATTTGTCAGCAGAATATATGCTTGACGTGTGAGTGAAGCTGGTCCTGGCGATATGCACTAATAAAAGCTGATAAAATGAGGGTTTACCAGGGTTCAGGGACAGGATATTCATCATGTGCATGATATTAGTGGATTTTACCTCTACCAGCGAAATCAACTGGAGATTTCTGTATTCATACATCATTCCGCTTTGTACTATGCAGAAATACAAAATGTATAGACAAAGGTTCATGGGATATGGTCAGCACTGAGGACTTTAATATGAGGCGCAGTGGTGACCCATTTGAGTGCTCCTTTGTATTCAATTCAAGTTATTTTAGTCAGAAATATTTAAAAAGTCATTTATTTGGCATAAGTAATCATTTTATCATTGGCTATTTAACCATTTGGGATGATCTTCCTGGCAGTGTGATACGGGAAAGGGCTATTGCACTGGCGGAGAGATGATACAGAGGTTCTGGGTTAAAGCTATAGAGCTAGTGTATTCAACTTGAGATAAGGTGTGGCCAAAAAAGGGTTCAATCCAAGAGAGATACACGACCTCAATGTGTGTACATGGGAATAGGATTCATAGGGAGAAGTCACAGTGTGTTATATCTATAGATAGAATGAGCAGGGAAGTGGGTGTAGAGTTACTGTTGATACATTTTTGATAATGTTTGGGAAGGCGTTCTGGAGCGTGTTGCTCCTATGGTAAAAAGAACTATCAGTAGGTACCCTCTTTTCAAAAGAATCCATGCTTTGCTTCACCATTCAACTTCCACTCACCACATTAGTCTGAAAAGTCACCTGCCTTGTTTAAAACAGAGAGAGCTGCACTATCAGCTACCTACTCATGTCACACACTCTATAGTATATTATACTGACTGACTTCTCCCAACTAGGTATCTACTCAAATCCCCCTTCTTAGCACCATACTTGAATGACCACTTGTGAGCAACAAAAGGGACAAGTTATAGCTACATGAAAAGAAAGGACTGGAATTGAGGGCATTTTTAGCCAGCTCTTCCTTTTACTATAGGAGCAACACCCCTCCCCCCCGGAAGCAACAGAATTACATTAGGGGCATCTGTATGGGAACTGACAGCGGGGTGTTGCACATAGTCGTTTCGCGTAAAAGGTGCCTCACCTGCAGCAATCAATTTCTTTTACTTCCTGATTTTTTTTTTTCATATTGCACAGAAGTGCTCGTGTCAATCAGGTACGAGTACCTCTCAATTAAGATGATAGCTCAGGTGATAGCCATCCAAACAAGAGTCACACAGTAAGGTAACTGCTTGTGCAATACACACTATCTTTAAACAAGGCAGGTGGCCTTTCAGTCCAATGTGGTGAGTACAAGTTGGATTTTGAGGCAGAGCATGACTTTTTAACAAGAAGTCATCTACTTAGTGCTCTTTTATCTTATGTGCAACAGCCTCCAGATACCATAAAACCACATGTGTAAGCCACGGCTGATAGACGATGTGAGAGGCTCAATGTGGATCATACCAAAAACAGGAACTCATGGCCTGGCTTATATACATGGGCATTTGCATCTAAAGACTCCAGTGTAAAAAATAACAGTGAATTCTAACAGTGGACCACCATAATTGAAACGCACTGAAACAGGAGGGTGTTGCTCCTATTGGAAAAAGAGCTGTGAGTATGTGCCCTCTTTTCTAAACAAGTCGTGCTCTGCTTCACCAATGTACTTGCACTCACCACATCAGTCTGAAAAGTCACCTGCCTTGTTTAAAAAAGAGAGACCTGCACTATCAGGTACTTACTCACGTCACACACTCTATAGTATATTATACTGACAGCTCCCAACTAGGTACCTACTAAAATCCCCCTTTTTTAGCGCCATACTTGAATGACCACTTGTGAGCAACAAAAGGGACAAGTTATAGCTACATGAAAAGAAAGGACTGGAAACAAGGGCAATTTTAGCCAGCTCTTCCTTTTACTATAGGAGCAACACCCTCCAGTAAGACCGCGCCTATAAGCCATGGCTTATAGATCACTTCTGATCCTTAGTGCGACTTATAGGACCAGTCTGAACTGAGGGTGCTACTTATAAATACGAGGGGTTTAAATATAATATAGACTTTAGAAAGGACCGGGGACCATTTCAGACCATTGGTGGGGCTTGTAGATCCCTCACAAACTCAGGTGCGCCTTATACGCAGGTGTGCCTTATAAGCAGAGTTTTACAGCATTTGTGTATATATACTGGAAACCACTCCATCGATGAGGGTCATTGTCCGCTATAGACACACAGGCCACTGTTCTTTCCTTGTAATTATAAAATATGTACATACCCACCGACTGGTTCATGTTCCCTTCACAGTAAAATCAGAAAGAATGGTAAGAGAGGGTGGTAATAATTTATACACACTGGTCTCGCGTAACTGCCGCCCTTATAGCTGGGTAGGGTTCAATAAACTTTACTTCATTTTGAAATAGAATTATTTCAACTTTCTGCCGTCCCATAAACGGTTATTTTAATTTAATATGCTTGTTATTTCAATCATGAAGTAATCTGTGATACCAAATTGGCAGTAATAAACCCTTTTCTATGAGAAAGTAAAATTCTACTTCTTATTTCATCCTTATTTCCTATTTCACTCAATTCTTTATGGAACGCCCTCCTCGGTGAAAAGTAAGTTTTTGTGCAGAAATAAACAATGTGTATCTCTGCTAGCGTGTCTGCCCATCTGTGCTTCACAGATACACCATGCCGACAAATGGGCATGATGCATCCGGACTGCATAAGCAGACGTTAAAGATTTAAGAAGCTGGGAGAGCTACGTCAGGAGAGGGTCATTTGACTACAGCAGGGGTGCCATCCCAGGTCAGGTCAGAATTTGAAGGTGTTTGCCCCAGTCCTTATAATGTATGGGAAATAATCTCTCTCTCTCTCTCTCTCTCTCTCTCTCTCTCTCTCTCTCTCTCTCTCTCTCTCTCTCTCTCTTTCTTTCCCTTAGTATTTATTTTTCATCTATTATCTAACTAAACACTGGCTTAGGTGAACTGAAAAAGGAGCGCGAGGGACGCAATTATAAGAAGGATATATAAATCCATGCAAAAGGCTATAGGAACCCATCACCGAGACACGAGCCTACTCACCAGCAACTCGATAAAGCATCATGTCGACCCTCCAGAAGTGTGGGGTTCGCATGATGCATGAATGTAGCCCTGGCGAGTTACTCACCAGAGCTGCATTACTGTATTATGGCGACCGATGGGCATGATGCATTAATTCACTATCGGTACTTCAAGGATTAAAGGGTTAACTCCTTAATCTTTGCTGTCTTCTACAGTACCCTGTACTACCAATCTCCCTTGCACCTCTCCTAACCTCACTACACGCCCATACATTTAGTGTCAGACCCAGTCCATTTCTGCCACACCCTGAGCAGGCTGGCGGATACAGGCGATATTCTAAACACCTCTTTACCCAAGAAGCTGATGTATATTGCCAGCTTGTCGTAGATAAAGTAGGCAGAGTGTTGTATAAAACCACCCCAGCCGGGCGCTGCAAGTTTAACCCTTTACGGGCTGCTAATGCAATAATGCATCATGCCCATTGGTCGTCATGATGCATGAATGCGGCCCTGGTGAGTAACTCGGCGGGGCTACATTCAAGGATCTTGCCCACCCTACAAGATTGATACACTCCTAGGGGTCGGCATGATGCACCAATGAAGTGCTGGCGAGCAGTCTCGCCAGCACTTCATTGGTGCATCATGCCTACCAATGGGCATGACGCACTCCTGGCACATTCCATGTTAAGTCTATCTTTTGGGGGTCGTTTTTGAAGGCATAGCATGACACACTGGGTCATGCAAGAGGAAATGTGGTACTTGATATTACAAACCTGAAAGAAGGCTAATAATAATGATGGCCAAAGATTATAGATTACCATCAGATCCAACTATGCTTCAGCTTTAATTTGGTACCACTACTGTGTTTGTGTATCAAATATTAATCATTCTAGAACCATTTTCATGAGAAAAAGTGTAATTATTATATGGTATAATTAAATGTTCGGAAATGAACGTTCGGAAATGAAAATCTTGTGAAAAAGCTCCAAATCAGTCATTCGAATGTCTCACTTTACCCTCTAATATTTTTTTCCAGATAGATATGATTGAGGGATAGTTGTATGGCAATAATTTCATTTACTTAATAATTGTATGTGCCCTTAATTAACTGTTTGGAAATGAAACCCTTAAAGAATCTATGTTTTACCCACAACTTTGTACAGTCATGAATTACTTACAATGTATGCCTTGTATAAATGCCATAGGTCATTAGGTAGTATCCTCTATGTATTTTTATTCTATCTAAACACAAATAACTTTTGGTATTCAGATCATTTATTTAAGGTATCTTATAATTAATTGTTCGGAAATGAACTAAAATCTGGTGACATCAGAAATAAATTCATAGAAAATTGTCTATTTCCCACAGGTTCAAAATTCAAAAAGTATCAAAATATTGAAATAACAATGATTTTATCTATCCACATATGTGAGGTATATCTATTAAAGGTCATTTTACAATTATGCTGCAAAAATGAAAAATTGAGATGAGCACAGGCACTTTTGATTGTTTGCCTATTATTTGACATATATACTTCAGGAAAAATATCACATGTAAACATATTTATGCACATGAAAAATATCTCTGAGACCTCAGGATTAATTAGAGACCATTCCCATTATGCTATATACATTACATAGCAAAATATGAACCAATTGCTTTTGAGGACATGGAAAGATAGACTTAAGCTGGAATGTGCCTCCTACATCAGCATCCCTTAAAGGTTTAGGAGCCTTCCGGGAGTAGTAGTATACCAAGTCTGGGCATTGTGCCTGGCCATCAGACCAACAAGTTAAATCCCATCAGGGGGATCGTAGTGTTTCATGCCCTTTGGGGGCTTCCCTAGCCCATCTTTAAATGCCACCATCTCATCTTTTCTGTCCCCTCTGTGTGTCTGGTGCACATATGCACGGTAACCCTCACATTAATCCATCAATTGATCTGTATTGTAGCTTTATCACCATTTATATAATTGAACAGTTGTTAAAATGACATTTAATATACCCAATACTTACCAGCCGTCATAATTCACGTATTCCGGTTAATCTCCCCGTCAGACCTGCTTCCAGGCATCATGCTGACTCTATGGACCTGATACACTCCCAAAGGGTTGGCATGATGCAGCACTGGATTCGTGCATCATGACGACCAAAGGTGCATGCTTGCCCCTATAGATGCATTATGTGGCCAGCAAAGCACCTTCAATGCCCTACGCGTTATGGGAATCCCCCAGCCCCCAAATTGAGCATCTCTTAAAGTACACAGCCTCGGCCCGAGGTTAGTGTTAGAATAAATAGGCTACTCAGTATGGATGGATCCCGTGAGAATCATACATTACTGTGATAAACTCTCCAGTATAAGGTGCGGCCTATACGTGAGGATAAATCCTTGATGTGCCTTATAGAATATCAATGAACCCAGGGGCAGTGGCGGATCCAGGATTTGGAAAAGGAGGGGGCGCGGCCCAAAATGGGGGTGGGCACACCCTATTTTTGGGCAAATTTTGGGGTCCAAAATATGTAGTTAAACTCTTGAGTACTGGGAAAATCCGGGGCAAGGGTTTGATACCATAAAGCAGCATTAAAATGGCCCAGTTTTGGTCTACCTTATAGCAGATTCTTCAACTCAGGGTGCATTTTGTAATTATATATTAGATGCGCACTCTGTGTGAGTATATACGGTACATACTATAATACTGAGATATCTACACGACCTCCGGCCCAGGTATTATGTATACATAAAATTATTTTAGTCTTTTTATGACTTCTTGCTTTTCGATAGTGATGACGTCCCATAGAAGAACGTCGGCTTCTAGATAATACACATCGTGCTTATACTATCAGAATTTACCTGTGAATATTGGAAAATGCTGCTTTGTAGAGAAATATTGTATTACACGATAATATAATAATTATGTCCGGCCTACCCAAGTTGAAGTCCCACTCTTTCCATGGCAAAACGTCTTTGGGTTTCAGCTGGAGCTGCATCCGTCTGTTCATATAGATTTACATGAAAGCACAGCACACGTGTATTATGTCAGATATTATGTCCAATTATGGCACATATTTAATAAGTACCGGTGTAATAGATCATTATACCGTCAGCTGCGATAATTATAATCATAGTTTAGGGATGGCATATCACATATCGCTAATGACACCCTTTATGTTAGCCGGTCATTATCATGATATAATGACAGAGATTCACATGAAACATATTACACGACAATAACTTTTGAATATGAATATGAAAACACCATAGCACAGAGACTCTAACACAAAGACTAGGTTTACACCATTATATAGCTAGATCTAATATTTCACACACCAATTAAAGTAAAGAATACAAATAATATACATAGAATGCAATGAAGGTATGCTGACTCTGGATCCTGCCACCATCATAGTTCCCCGAGTGGCTGCTAGGTGGAGAGGGCCCGGTCGGTGCCGCTGGTCTCCATCATCGATCACTGTCCAAAAGGCCCATCACGCCGGGGACAAGAGAATAGGTCTTGGAACTACCTCCTGTACCTTCCCCCCCCCCCATTCCCTCCCCAAAGTATCCTCTACCTGCACCAAGTTCTGTCCAACTACCTAACCTGGGTGCCATGATCATTATGGCAAGCCAATTGTGTATATGTTGGTTATACCTGGAGGTCAATTCAAAACATCCTACCATCAGTTCCCCAGCGATGGTAGGAATTTCCAGCCCTATTGATTTATCTGATGGTAAGATGTGACTGGCATGCATTGCCACAGGCAGCACTATCGATTTTACTGGCAGTCTGCATACACTATCACAAGCAGAACACACTGTGCACAGTGGCATGAGGATCATTCTAAATCATGAGCAGTGGAGAGATTCCTTTTCACAAAATGGCATAAACAATCATTCCTCTTTATCCTATGAGCTATTTGTAGTGTCTACTAGCTCCCTCTCAGGGAAGGAGAATGGATCACTTGATAGGACATGTTATGCATGAGTGGCTTTTGAGTAGAGGAGTGTTAATAATACGTAAAGCTAATACTGTGGGAATCCACTATCGATTTCTTTCACTGCCACAACCTGTGGTGGTAGGCTTAGAAAATTGATAGTGAATAATCAATAGGACTTGCTATGCATGACTGGGCTACCACCAGTAAAAAAGATAGGGTAGAATGAACAGGATCTGTCAACATTACCATCACTGGGGGACGGATGGTAGAAAGTTTTGAATTCACCTCCAGGTGTCTGTCCTTTATACCACAATTTACTGTTGAGCATCTTCAGAATATAAGCTAAGCCGAAGACCAACTGGTGTTCCGAACCTCCACTAAGAGTACTCGTCTAGCGCTACTGACCAAGTTCATTATAAGCGACTAAGGCCAGTAACATAGCTACCTCCTTTGGGTTTATGATTTTAAAACCAGGTTTTGTTGATCCTAGTTCCAGTAAATTAATTACAATTGTTCAAATGTTGAGAATCCTGTATGAAAAGTTGTAATTCCCAGTAAAAGGATTATAGTAATTTATACAAACTGCCAGATATGAAAATCCACTGCATAGACGATGTGGTCATCTCTGGTTTAAGGGAGTTTATCCGGCTACAAACAGCTTTGAAACCTGGAATAACTAGCTTAAACCTGATATAAGGGCAATCACGAGAGCCTAATTAAGGAGCGGGCTCAGGTAACATCCATAGGGAGGCGAAGTCACGTCACGTGCGGGCGGATTCTGAGCTCAGCATATTATCGCTCACAGGCTTAAAGGCAAGCCAATTGTGTATATGTTGATTATACCTGGAGGTCAATTCAAAACATCCTACCATCAGTTCCCCAGCGATGGTAGGAATTTCCAGCCCTATTGATTTATCTGATGGTAAGATGTGACTGGCATGCATTGCCACAGGCAGCACTATCGATTTTATTGGCAGTCTGCATACACTATCACAAGCAGAACACACTGTGCACAGTGGCATGAGGATCATTCTAAATCATGAGCAGTGGAGAGATTCCTTTTCACAAAAGGGCATAAACAATCATTGCTCTTTATCCTATGGGCTATTTGTAGTGTCTACCAGCTCCCTCTCAGGGAAGGAGAATGGATCACTTGATAAGACATGTAATGCATGAGTGGCTTTTTAGTAGAGGAGTGGTGATAATATGTAAAGCTAATACTGTGGGAATCCACTATCGATTTCTTTCACTGCCACAACCTGTGGTGGTAGGCTTGGAAAATTGATAGTGAATAATCAATAGGACTTGCTATGCATGACTGGGCTACCACCAGTAAAATAGATAGGGTAGAATGAACAGGATTTGCCAACATTACCATCACTGGGGGACTGATGGTAGAAAGTTTTGAATTAACCTCCAGGTGTCTGTTCTTTATACCACAATTTATTGTTGAGCATCTTCAGAATATAAGCTAAGCTGAAGACCAACTGGTGTTCCGTACCTCCACTATGAGTACTCATCTAGCGCTACTGACCAAGTTCATTATAAGCGACTAAGGCCATAGCTACCTCCTTTGGGTTTATGATTTTAAAACCAGGTTTTGTTGATCCTAGTTCCAGTAAATTAATTACAATTGTTCAAATGTTGAGAATCCTGTATGAAAAGTTGTAATTCCCAGTAAAAGGATTATAGTAATTTATACAAATTGGCAGAAATGAAAATCCACTGCATAGATGATGTGGTCATCTCTGGTTTAAGGGAGTTTATCCGGCTACAAACGGCTTTGAAACCTAGAATAACTAACTTAAACCTGATATAAAGGCAATTGATCTGGGAATAATAAAGCTTTGAAACAGGTATAACTAGATTTTACCCATTTGGCTTGACATGGCCTTCTCTTTGATAGTTACCTATACCCAATGACCCCCCCCCCTCCTGCCAACCTGTCATTCACTGCGTCCCTGTGGTGCAGCGTTCATTCAGCGTTCCTCTGGCCCACGTGACACATCTTAATTACCATGGGTCTCCTCCAGCCCTTTTTGGTTCCCAGAGCTTAACTTTGCCTGTGGTGTATATATCACCTCCATCTGGTTAATTCTCACCAATTTGTAAAAAAAAAATGCCAGAAAAAAGAATTGGAGTATGCCTTGAGGCCTTGATTACATGTATGTGCTCATAAAACAATGTCTGTGTAGGGTAAAAAATATACTCCCCCTCTAAAAAAAAAGACAGGAAGAAAGGAAATAAAGAGAAGGGAAAGACCGACGCCACAGAGAAATCAAATCAGTGTCAAATCAATATTGGCAAAAACTCATGAGAACCGACCATCGTGACCAAAAGGAGCCTGGGGCTAGGCGGCCAGTATAATGACAACAGAGGCATAGGGGGATCATCTTACACACATCATTAGTGTTGACTAGCTCCAATATGGTGTCCCTACCCCACTGTAATCACTGTGCCATAGCGAGCCTAAGTCTCGCGATAAACTATGTCGTAAAAGATTTCTGATTTGGAACTAAAATGACCAATATTTGAATTTTAAGGGTCAACTCTCATTCTTAAAAAAAGTTATGCTAGGCCTAAAATATTCCCCTATCCTTCAAGCCTGTGGGCGATAATATGCTGAGCTCAGAATCCGCCCGCACGTGACGTGACTTCGCCTCCCTATGGAGGTTACCTGAGCCCGCTCCTTAATTAGGCTCTCGTGATCTTAGTGCCTCTAGCAGAAAGGATGGGCCATATGTGTTCCCATGGGGTACCCTTTCTGCTTGTAAGCCCACATGTTGGTGCCTCCAGCAGAATGTAGGTATTATGGGTCATGTGGCAGGTGCGACAGGGATTGCATGGGGGCCGTCCACAAATGACATCATGCCACAGGGGGGAGAGGGGGTCTCGGTACCTATACATTTCTATAGGAAAACTATGAAGAAAGGTGGGGGGCATATGAGAGGTAAAATGGACAGAAAAAGGACGATTCCATTTGTGGACAGCCCCTTGAAGAGTATCAAAGGGACTTCTGTCAGATCCAATGTGGCAACCGGCAACGCTCAGGTGACATTAACCTGATCCAATCCAATGAAAAATAAGATTTTCAATTTCATCGGAAATTATGATCACAGAGGACCTAGACATTGGGGAATAGAGCCCTAGAAATCTTATCGCCCCTGGTATGAAAGTTGGGAAAGGTTGACTATGGCGGGACACCCACTTAGTTTGGTTACGAGCTAACACTCACTTAGACTGGTTACGGCGGCACACAATTCATACATCCCCAAGACCTTTGATTGTAGCTAAGAAGCTGGTGAGGTGAATAGGGTTTATGCATTAACTCACCCTAAGTCAGATCAAGGAGAAGCTTCCCTACAGGTGGTGGGTGGTCATGAGGGGAGGATGTGTGTGTGTTGGGGGGGGGGGAGTTGGAAGGGGTTGCAGAATAGAATCTCTAACCCTTTAAATGCAAGTTATGCTACATCATACCCATATTAAAGGTGGCCAAATTGTACAGGGTTGGCCCAGGATGCATGATTAACCAATCAGATAATTCCCTGTATTCACTGCAGACTTTTTTTGGTACATTATGTAACAGTTGGTACCCATCACGCTGGTACTTATCAGTGCGTATTTTGCCAGGTACTAGGTCAAGCAATGGCCGTCCCACTAGACCTCCATACTGAGCCCTTATTATGAGGCAGTCCTTGCACATAACTCACCATGGCTTCATTCCTGCATCATGCCGACGCTATATGGGATTGATACCCTCATACAGAGCCATTATGATGCACCAATGAAGTGCTAGTAAGCAGGAGGGTGTTGCTCCTATAGTAAAATGAAGAGGTGGCTAAAAATGCCCTTGTTTTCTTTTCATGTAGCTATAACTTGTCCCTTTTGTTGCTCACAAGTGGTCATTCAAGTATGGTGCTAAAAAAGGGGGATTTGAGTAGGTACCTAGTTGGGAGAAGTCAGTCAGTATAACATACTATAGAGTGTGTGACATGAGTAGGTACCTGATAGTGCAGCTCTCTCTGTTTTAAACAAGGCAGGTGACTTTTCATACTAATGTGCAAGTTTAATGGTGAAGCAGAGCATGACCTCTTTTGAAAAGAGGGTACCTACTGGCAGCTCTTTTTACCATAGGAGCAACACGCTCCAGACTCACCAGCACTTCATTGGTGCATCATGTATTCTGCAATGGCGGCCTTTAAGGGCCTAAGCAGGCCGAGACATATGAAAACGTGGCGGGGAAGTGAAAGAACAATATGTAATCCCTGGGTAAGTGGATAATGGGCTGTATCCTCCCGGGACCCCCCTGGAGGGCGGAATAGGATAGGATAATAGAATATAGCTATTAGGTCCCCAGCGGAAATGAATAGGCCGCTGCAAGACAGCACCCAACAACAGGTAGTCTCTCCTCCTGGGGGGATTTCAGTACGGCTGACGACCTGAAAATGCACTCAATGTCGATGTGGCTATCTCACTTGAGAGCCTTGCTGTCATCAAGGATTCATCTCTAAGACTGGTCCCTTATACCTATGGTCCACTGGGCCTCTATCACCAAATTTTACAGGTCTAGGCTCTGTATGGCTCACTTGCAGGGTAGAGGCAACGTGGACTATGGGCTTAAGTAATTATGGACATAGGAATTGGTAGAGCAATCATAGTTCTCAGTTTAAGAAAAATATTACGGTCGCATTCCGTCACCAGATATCTTAGCAATCCAGTGGCGTTTAGGAAATTGTGTGTGGGAGGGGGGGGGGTGCCCCAAATAAAATCCTCTTTTCACATCTCTGCAATTTGAGGTCTATGTTGTTATGGGCTCCAGGAATGGAGAGAGCAGGCAAGACTGATGAAGCAGCTGCCGCCGGAACTCCCCATTCACTGGTGTGTTCTGGGATGGATGTTCATTCAGAATTGCCTCAATGTATTTCTTGTTCAGCTGAATGTACAGCTGAATTTAGACACAAAAAAGTGATTCAAATGTATAATCCTATATGTAACACAAACACTGACAAGTTATCCATTCTGAGCTATCAGAGACTCCTATAAGAAACTATGGAAACATGGTAATGGTAATAAGTTAAAAAGGCACCTCTGAGAGCGGTCTCAAGCAGACCCCTTTTCCCTTGTCGATCCACAATCATACGGTTCAATATTCAACCGTGGTGCCTACAGGGCCCTTGTGGTAATGGAAATAAAATTCGATCCCCATTTAAATTTGTTATCCGTAGGTATAAATATGAAATGCACCTGTTGTTGCAAACATAATTAGTAACACTGAACCGTCAGTCATGGTGAGGAAACAGTGTGTATGCACCCAGTGGGGACAATCTGTTGAATCAACGTTACAACTACGTGTAATACAAATTGTACCTACTCCCAGCACAACTTGTGCCCACTCCCAGCATAGATCTTCAAGGCTTACCAAAACGTCACAGACTATAACCAAAGGTCTTAGCAGTGAGCCCAAAGTTATGGTAGTATAACCTGAGAAATGCAGTAGGCTTAACAGGCTGAGCGAATTGGAAGTAACCTTGCTTTAGAAAATAAGACCCACAGGCCACAGTATATGGTTCTTAGTCAGTGGTGGTTCCTTGATGAAATGAGACGGGGTGAGCCCTTGTTTAAACCCAATACTTTTTACCACATTTTTCTGGGGTGACAGAGGCAAAGACTCTTTTCGCTACAAGCAAGAAAAGGGTCTAGATCCAGCCCTTGAGCCACAGCCTGTGGTTCGTAAATGGTGAATGTGGGAGCTGTAGTTATTGGGGCGGGGTTAGTGGTAGGGGTGTGAGTGTGAATCAATCAGTGCAGGTAATTATCATTACGGTAATCACCTAGATAAACCTCCGTCTACATGACTGTTGCATTTGGCTCCTGGTGACCTGGGATGTCGGTGGGTGAGAAGCAAGGGACGCGTTTCTGTTAGGTCTTTATATGCGACATAGTGTACTAATGCATCATGCTTATTGATAGATATGATACATGAATGCAGCCCTGGCGAGTAACTCACCAGGGCTACATTCTTGTATTATGTCCATTGGGCGTCATACTGCTTGAATGCAGCCCTGATGAGCTCCTTCGCCAGGGCTACATTCCAGATCTTGCCGACCCCATGGGGCTGCTACACTCCAGGGGGTTGGCGTGATATAGGGGCATTCTAGAAGGCACAGGGAGTGCATCAAAAATTCTAGTGCTGTATTCATGCATCATGGCGGTAAGTCCACATAACGGACTAAAGCACCGTGAACCCCTTAAAGATATAACCCCATGGAGGAGGTGGTCGGAGCATTTCCATGTCCATTACAATATTACTCCCACTCCAGGAGCAAACACAATGTAAAGGTAGGGTGCGTATGTCCATACATAGGGACGCCGGCCTCTGTGAGCGTAGGAACACAGGAATGGGGACTACTTTTTGTAGCGGATAAGGATAAGTTCCCCCGGCCTCACAACTACACGAGCCCATTACCTGCGGCGGTCACGTAGCGGAGGGATAGAGACACGGAGAAAGTAGGGCCGGGGATCTAGAAGATGTATTGGACGCAGTATAGCCCATGGGTTTAGTGTGCGGGGAGGGGAGGACGCAGTTGGTGTGATTATGTATATGTTTAGGGATTCATCACCACAAAGTGAATGATATAATGATGCCTTTCCTAAATGTAATCACTATTCGATGGCAAAGATTGATGTCAAGCAAACACGTATAAATGATGCATACATTGGCGCAACCAGAGGCGTGAATGTACATGTAACTAACATCCACGGCGCAACATTTTAAATGCTCGAGCCCCATGGCCAGCCAGCTCAACGACAACACAAAACCATTGGAAGAGCGTGTCGAGTTGATTGGCTTGCACTTGCTTCCTCTTGTTTCAGTTTTTCATTTTGCTCGCATCATACGGGGCTTTGTAACAGTTAAGATCCCCTGCTTATTGTAAATAAGTCTTATATTTCTGAAGCAGATAGCTATAACGGCTACCGTTTACATATACACACAGTAGATAGCTATAAGGGCCGTCCCTACCGTTTACATATACACACAGTAGACAGCTATAACGGCCTTGGCTTTAAAATAAATGATCAACAAGTCATTTCACACACTGCAACTAATTCCCTTAAAGACTAGTTTCCACTATAAAGCTGCATGTTTGAAGGAAGGCCATGCCAATAGCCCTGATGATTTTAGGGTCTAGACTCATCAGTGTGTTATTCGTGCATCATGACGACCAATGTGTTTGATGTATCAATATAATTAAAGCTGATCGTTATCATGCTTCGAATGCCTTCCTGAAAATCACGTTAACGAAGTAGGTAGTGATATAGCCGCTGTTTTAATGTCTGATCTCTTCCCCCTGATAGGTTAGCGTCAAGCTGATTAAAGTGGCGTGAACACAGATTGCCTGCAGGTTAACCTTAGGCTACTACTAGCGTGAACACAGATGGCCTGCAAGTTAACCTTGGGCTACTACTAGTGTGAACACAGATTGCCTGCAGGTTAACCTTAGGCTACTAATAGTGTGAACACAGATTGCCTGCAGGTTAACCTTGGGCTACTAATAGTGTGAACACAGATTACCTGCAGGTTAACCTTAGGCTACTAATAGTGTGAACACAGATTGCCTGCAGGTTAACCTTGGGCTACTACTAGTGTGAACACAGATTGCCTGCAGGTTAACCTTGGGCTACTAATAGTGTGAACACAGATTGCCTGCAGGTTAACCTTGGGCTACTACTAGTGTGAACACAGATTGCCTGCAGGTTAACCTTGGGCTACTACTAGTGTGAACACAGATTACCTGCAGGTTAACCTTGGGCTACTACTAGCGTGAACACAGATTGCCTGCAGGTTAACCTTGGGCTACAACTAGTGTGAACACAGATTGCCTGCAGGTTAACCTTGGGCTACTACTAGTGTGAACACAGATTGCCTGCAGGTTAACCTTGGGCTTTTACTTTCCTGCTTCACATTGCATCCTTTGAAGTCCTTGAGAACACAATACGAATATAAATAATAATAAAAAGGTACTGGAAGCATTTTTTTATGTGGGGCAGGAGTCATGGTTGGGACCCAACTATATATTCCTGTGTAGGCTTATATGGGCACATCCCAAGAAATAGGGATAACCCCCTGCCCTTAACTCCCACCATCCTTTACTTTACGCCAATGTAATATTTCATAATCAGAAACAACATCGTGATAGAGTAGGAAGATAGAAATAATGAAGTACAGACTAATATGAAATAGATAAAAAAAATAAAGATATGAATAGCATTTCACTCACATGTTCATCGCCGATTCGGTTGGCATCATAAATTTTCCAGACGCTCTCGGGGCCGCAGCTGCCGACATGCCGGCCGAGCCTGAAGTGTTTGGTTATCGGGTTTGTGCCCTCCGTAACCAACGAGTGCTTGATCATAGACAGCACCTCCATGGCTCTTGGACCTGCCCTGCACGTGCAAGAGTATCCCCTACCCGCACCCGCCGCCTCGTCCTCCTCTTGCATTCACCAGTCTGTCACTGGGGTTGGATATTTGAGGGAAACTTACTGTATTGAGCAGAACTTATTGAACAGCTTACTGGTGGCTCTTATGGCGAGCTGCTCTTTGTATGGGGAGGTATATACAGTGAGTCAGTATTTCTGAAGTAGTAGTACTTGTAGTTTAAGTGTGATTTGATTGGTGAGATTCTAGCTGGCTGGGAGAATGGTTCTGGGTCTGTGTTCCAGGCTTGTTATGTGTAGGAGTGAGAAAAGAGGGTTGATTGAATGGTTGATTAAAGGGTTGATTGAATGGTTGATTGGAGGGTTGATTGAAGGGTTGATTCAGTGAGTGGTCCCAATGCAGGGGGAGCAGGTCAGACCTGGGAACCCCGCACCCTCCTCCCCTGCCCCGGGTAGGAGGAGCGGCAGGTAGGTGAAGGTGAGCTGCTCGCGCCCTCAGAGCGCGGCCCCTGAGCTGCTGCTGATTCTGAAAGAAGCAACAACAAAAGTAGACGCAGCATGACGGAGAAACCCCCTTCTATTACTACAAGTGAGATTTCTGCTCGGAGTCGTGGGAAAAGATAATAAACTGTTGCTGCTTCAGTGTTCTGTGGTCGTCGGCAATGGATGGGGAGGTAGTAAAGACTTGTGGGACACTCACTACTAGGAGAGCAACTCGCAGTGGAATGGGAGCAGCTCGTGTTCCTGAAGAGGGTCATGCAGTTGCTGTCTTCACCACGAATAGCTGCAATGTTACTACAGCAACTATCTCTGATAACAAAACTGCAGCTGCTCCAAGAAATATGAGGAGGCCAGATGGATAGAGGGAACGCCTCCTAGCTAGTGCTGGGACACTAGGGCGGGTCCTTGGAGGAGGGGAGATGGGGAGGGTTGGCTGCTGGAGGCGGCGTCTTCGTACCTCATGGCCATGACGTTGGTGCGTCCTTGGCGTCCTCCCTGTGCGGCCGGTGCTTGCTGCCTGTTGCCTCCCTCTACTCTAACACCTGGAGTGGTGGCGAGCTGTGGGCGGGTTTCCTCGGCGCGTCCTCCAGTACTACTGATCTTGACGTGCCTCTGTGGAGCCGACTCTGTCCTCGTCCTCCTCTCTTGCGCTTCCTCCTCCAGCTGGTTGGGGGAGAGACGCAGGACTCTGACAGGTCTGTGGCGCCACCAGTGGACGCGGCGTCCTCCTGAGTGTGTGCTGCGCCCGTCCTACAGCAGCCTGCGTTCCTCCAGCGTCTGCTGATGCTGCTGGTTGTCGGCAGGACTGTCACCAGGCCGAGTACGGTGCCACAGGAGGAGGTGTGGAGGGTGGCCAGGTGAGGGAGCTGCTCACCGGGACGCTGCTACAAGGGGACGCTGCTACAAGGGGACGCTGTTGCTGCGTCTGCTGCTGGAACATGCTGCTGTGACGCTGCGTTCCTCTCCTCCTGCTATCTACATAGCTGCACCCTTATCCCCTCCCCCACTGTTCCCCAATCAGGGCTGGGCATATCTGAAAATCCTGGAGCTAATGCTAGAGGGGCTGTTGCCGAGTTCCGGGATGAATCCAGAATTTTCAGAAAAACAGACTAAGCCACACCCAGAAAATTTTCAATTTTAGAAGGCATTTGGTGCATTTCTAGAGCCCAATATAGAGATTACCCCAAACTATTTCAGGGATGGATCCATGATTTTGAAAGGGGGGGGGGGTCCAAACCTGGGGCCTATCACCGCAATGTCGCAAGCACAGTGCCACAATGTCACAAGCACAGTGCCAATACATATCTAGTGAGGTTTGGAGAAAAAGTTAAAAATCTAGACCACAAATGGTGCATTCTTATGCATTTCTAGACCCCAATCCAGTAAACCCCAGCAGTAAACCCATGATTATGAGAACAGGGAATGAAAATCTTATTAAATTTTGATTGCACAATGGTGTTTGAGGGAGGCTTGGGAGCCTGTCCCCTAAACAATTTCAGAAATATAAATATCAAACTCCAATTTTTTTAAAGCATTTTGGTGTAAACCTGGGGTGGGCAGGGTATCCATAATGGGGATGTAAATCTTATGTAGTAATACTTTGCCCTTTGAGAGGTTTTGGGTGCTGGTCCCTAAAGAAAATGTTTGAAACATAGATGTCAAACTCTCTAGTTTAAGGGATTCAAATATGATGTGAATCTGGTATTTTTAGATATTGTTGTCTAAGTGGGTGTGGGGGCCTGCCCCCACCCCTGGGAATTTTTTTTGAAAAATTGATATTGTACCTTGAAGTTTTAAGCATTTTGGTGTACCCTCAGGAGTTTGTTTATGCAGTGGTGATTAAGGGAGTTTTGGGTCATGCCCAAAAGAAATCTTTTAACATAATCATCAAACTTATATTTGAAGCATTTTGGTAGAGGCAAGCATTTTCAGCAATGGATGCAAATTTATGTGCTGATTCCATACATTGTTCTTTGATAGGAAATGGACAGCTTGTCCCCTAAGGAAATCTTTGAACTATTTGTGTCAAACACTGCATGTAGTCTATTCTTAAAGGAATTTCTGTATAATTGGGTGTGAATCTAGTCATCATATAGACACTACACTCCCCCCCCCCCAAAAAAAAAGAAAAAGAACTATAACAACAAAACAAAATACCAGTACCTGTTTTATGGGAATGTGTAGGAGGGGTGGGGTCATTTCCCTGGGAACATTTTGATAAATTTAATGTCAAAACATGCTTTCTGGTGACTTTGGGAATCACATAATAACTTTGGTTCTATTGGAAATATTAGTAAAAATTCTTTCACTGTTGGAAAGCCCAAAATCTGGAGATTATTCTCAATGTAATTATCGCCAATTTCAAGGCCATTGTCGCCACTTTTTGGCTACATGGCGACAGTTGCCCAGCCCTGCCAATGTGAATACTAATGTTGATTATCTTTTTTTTTTCGTTATTCTTTCACCTAATTCCATCCTCCCGGGTCTCTCTGTCCCCTCATTCCGACCTCGCCAGTGATATATTACACTGCTCTCATCCCTTCCTCTTTCTCACCATCACATTGTTTTTTTTTGTGTGTGTGTGTGTGTGTTTTTTTCATTGTGAATTCTCCTGCACATCAATTTTCTTCTCTTTTACATTGATGCCTTTCTCACCTACCTCTCTGTCTGTCTGTCTCTGTCTGTCTCTGAATATCTCTAGCTCTCTCTTTACTCTCTCTCTCTCTCTCTCTCTCTGTCACTCTGTCTCTCTCCCCCTCTGTCTCTCCCTCTGTCTCTGTCTGTCTCTGCCTATCACTGCTTTCAGCTGTCTACAACTACCGTATCCAATTAATCAGCCTCAGAGGTTTCTACGTCCCCGCCATACCTGTGGCTGCATCCCCTCAACCCACCCCCCATCCCTACACATCCATGCACTCTCTAGCTCCATCCAGAATTCTAGATCTTTGAGTGCCGCTAATGCAGCACTGTGTAATGCCCCTTGATATGCAGGTGAGTTTGATAACCAGCGCTTCATTGGTGCATCATACAGGCCCTCCAAGACTGCATATCAGATTGAAATGATGCATAAATGCAGTGATGGCGAGTTACTCACCAGGGCTTTATTCAATACACCATCGCCCTATAAAGGGCTAGATTCCCACCCCCTCCTCCATCATCCCTTACCTTGACTGGCAAATGTACCCTTCTCAACACAACGCCAATTAGCCGCAATAATCCAGACAGTTTCCAGAGCAGCTTTCCCATGTTGCCTAATTAATGCCAGCTTCTAAGTCACAGGGCCTGCTCTATAGGTGTATAAAGAAGGGCCTGTAAGGGCCGCTAAAGCTGGCCCATTGGTCGTCATGATGCATAAATGCAGCCCTCGCCAGGGCTACATTCATGCATCATGCCGACCCTACAGGGTTGATACACTCCAAGGGGGTGGGCATGATGCTCCAATGAGGTGCTGGTGAGTAGACTCGCCGGCACTGCATTAGTGCATCATGACAATGCACGCCTGCATTACCATTCCTTAAAGGGTAAAGGTGAGGAAGGCCCAAATCCCCCCTCATACATCACCCTAAGCTGGAAGGTAATGGTAGAGTGCTGGTTGGAGGAGTGGGAAAAAGGTTGATCCTGGAATCTGGGGGTTAGATTACCAATTATATATCTCAGTAGAATATTGCTGTCTTCTGCTGTATTGAGTTGAGCTAGAAGCCTAGATCTGGGGCTCCCCTTACTGTGGTGGTGGCGATGGTGGTTACTGTCCCATCGAGTGTTGGTCGTCTTCAGGATGGCCCAAGGAAATAATCTTAACCCTTTAAGGGTCGCTATTCATCAATGGCGGATCTGGAATACAGAAAGGGAGGGGGCGCGGCCCAAAAGGAAGGGGCACACCGCCTACTTTCCTAGCAAATTTTAGGGGTCAAAATATATAATTAAAGTCTTAACTAATGGCAAAAAGGGAGTGGACGTGCGCCCCACCTTCTTAATCCGACTCTGTATTGCAAGAGTGCCTCATGCCGATTGGTCGTCACGATGCACCAATGAAGTGCTGGCTCCATTGGTGTTTCATGCCAATGCTTTGAGTATCAGCCCCATAAGATGGGTTTGATGCATGACTGTAGCCCTGGTGAGTTACTGGCCAGGGCTGAAGTCCAAAGTGCATCAATTGTACCCCCTTAGTCGGCATGATGCACCACTAAAGTCCTGGCAAGGCTGCCCACCAGCAATTGATTTTTGCATCATGCCGACTATGTGGGAGCAGCAAAAATGCTGCATTCATGCATCATGACAACAAATGAGTAAGATGACCTTGGAAGCATCCTGCAGCCATTTTAATGGTTAACTTGGCTGAAGGTAACAAACAGAGTAATGTTAACACAGCTACAGTGGCTACTTTTATTTGAGGCCCCCACCTTCAGGTCTAGTCGTCCTAAATGTTATAAGGGGTGAAATATTTACAGAGGAATAATGTTAATCAAAGTAAGCAGGACTCTATGAAGGTACACTTTTTCTGCCTACTTCTATATGCGGCCCCACGGTCGGTTTACATGTGAACTGTTTGTGTGCTGATTCCATGTACCGACCCCCTCCTCTGAGCAGCAAAGTCCTACTGCTAGTACTTTGACAACTTAGTATAATTCAGGCATTTATGTTGAATCGATGTTGATATAACGTAGATGGAAGGTTGGATTTGAAATTCAACACAACATAATCAAAATGGTCTGTAAATCAACGTAACGGTGCTGGTTGAAATTAAACACATTTATTCAACAGCAAACATACATGTTAATTTAATAGCGACAAACAGAAGCTATGGAATTTGATATATTTCTAATACCACTTCCTATAGATGTCTACAGTGGTTTTAGGCCGCGGCTTATGTAAGGGATCCATGGTATGTTATAAATCATATATAGGGGGACACTTTACACATAACCGTTATTCAGCCTCTACTCACTCACCTTTTGAGTATATCTAGAAGCAAAACAAATTTGAACGCACTTCGTTGCATCAACTTGCACAGGCAGTTGAAAAGGCATCAAAACAGTGTTTCACACGGTAAAGACATACCCTCACAAAGTCAGCCGTGATGGGAATGTAAGGGAAGCACCTGCCCTTTTGTTCTGAATAAAACAAGCCTGCAATTCGTCACAATCGTCTAGAACTTTAAAAATAGCCTCCGCTGTGCTTCAGTGCAAAAATTTGTATTCTATGTAGCATGTGGTACAAAATATCAGGAGGCTACACTCTAAAAATAATCAGAAATATTTGTAAGCTGTACGTAGAAGTACTATATTTGTGATGCAGTGACAGAAATATTTCATATTTAGCGCTCTCTGACAGTCTGGGTGTTGAATTAAACTTCACCAGATAAAAATTAAATGGAGACACTGGGAGTACGTCATTTTAAAAGATTATATCAAAACAGGAGGGTGTTGCTCCTATAGTAAAAGTAGGAGCTGGCTAAAAATGCCCTCATTTCCAGTCCTTTCTTTTCATGTAGCTATAACTTGTCCCTTTTGTTGCTCACAAGTGGTCATTCAAGTACAGTGCTAAAAAAGGGGGATTTGAGTAGGTACCTAGTTGGGAGAAGTCAGTCAGTATAATAAACTATAGAGCGTGTGACATGAGTAGGTACCTAGTAGTGCAGCTCTCTCTACCTTAAACAAGGCAGGTGACTTCTCAGACTAATGTGGTGAGTGCAAGTACTTAGGTGAAGCAGTGCACGACTTGTTTAGAAAAGAGGGCACATACTCACAGCTCTTTTGTACAATAGGAGCAACACCCTCCAGGTATTGTTTGTCCAGATAAGGCTTCTATAGCAAATGAAAATAATTTGCATATGCTTTCCCCTTTGCCATAAGAGGCACACCTTTAATGCAGAATTAATCAAGAGCAGTTTGTTGTACACCATTCACCACAATGCCTCATGTAAGGCGCATGCAGAATTTTGTGGATCTGCACCAAAATATCAAAATGGCATAACCACTGATAATCTCTCTTCCACCTAACATGGTTTCCAAATTCAAATAGTTATATCAAATGAAAGGTCTTGGTGGTAGGTCTGCTTGAAGTAGGAAGGTCTACCAATCATCCTAACCGTTGAGTATAGATCTTCCTTCACATAGTAGGATTTACTAGACCTGTCGTAGCTCTGAAGACACTAATGTGGGCCACTGTGAGTCACATCATGTTGATTCCCACTACGATCTAATGCTGTCCACACAGGGTAAGTATGTTAACCCTTTAAGGGCAGTCTAAAACATAAATTCAACGTGCCAAGTGACCATCATGATGCATTCATGCAGCCCTGGCGAGTCATTCACTGTTAAACCAGCTTTTGGCTTTTATTGGGGGAGATCTATGTATGTCTTAGATGAATAAGCCAATAAAATATTTTCAACAACTACAACAACTCACCAGGACTACATTCACACATCATGCCGACTCTATGGGGTTGATACAACCCTGAAAGGGTCGGCATGATGCTCCAATGTAGTGCTGGCGAGCAGTCTCGTAGCACTTCACTGGTGCATCATGATGACCAATGGGCATGATGCACTTCCTGCATCAGTGGTCATTAAAGGGTTAAAATATTACTTCCAGTGGTATGACAGTCATATTCACTACATTCGTTACCTGATGCTCACATCAAGGCGTCTGTCACCCTGGAACAGTCGCGCCCCCTGTATTCACCTTTAGGAACCATTGATGCTGTGCTCACGTAGGAACGCTTGGTTGCCCCCTTTGGCCTGGGATGTGGCACATAACAAGTTCACTGAAAAAAAAAGACCATTTAAGTAAGAAGTAAAGAATTGGAAATTTACTTTCCTGTGCATATATAGGCATTTACACGTTCCAATTTGGACATACCATTTTATAGATTAAGTCATTATGATTATTATTGAAATAACTTATGTTGGGCGTTTGGCTGTTGGGCGTTTGGCGGAAAGGGGGGGGGGCAATGCACTTATTTTTCACGATTTCAAATTGAAATAACCGTTCATGGAGTAGAAAAATATTGGAATAAATCTATTTCGGCGATTTCAGAATAGCTAGGGATGAACTTCATCTGATCTCCTTGTTCCTTTTCCAAAGTTTCAGACATGCAATGATATTGTGAAACCTGTTGGAACGCGTCTGACTTTGTTTAACATTACCATTTCTAGATTATCTTTAAAACATAAAGTAAATTTTATTGGCCCCCACCTTGATTATGAACATGGCCACACTAGTCACACCCATCAACATGCACACACTGTAGAAAATAACTGTTGAATCTACCAGGGCTCCTCGTAAAACTGAAGAGTGGGCATCTGCAATTGAAAAGCATTTCATCAGTTTAGTCTTTACAAAAAGCACCAGGTGGCAGTATGATGGTGCACAAGTGTCCGACACCTATCCACTTGCACAAATGTACAGGGAATCTCTGGAAAATAACTACAGATCTCTGGAAACCTTGGGATGAGGAATGCGCCATTGTTTAGACGACTTTTTTTACAGTGCATGCTAGGTTCAACCCCCCCCCCTTCGGCGTTTAACCCTGTCCCTAGCTACACTTGAACTGTAGCCCCAAGACGCCCACCCTAACATTGGTATACAAGGACAATGCAGCTACAATGTGCGCCAGATGCCACCCCAATTCGTTTGTCTCCCAAAGTAGCTTCGTTATGGCAGCAATGATAAGGACGAGCCCAAAGATCCAACAGTGCAAGTGCAACTAGGACGTGGGGGATGAGAAAAATACGTGTCGGCAATGCGGTCAGCATCACGAAACTGGGGAATAGGTTCCTAGGTTACAGTGCAGAGTTATGTAAACGAGCAAGTAGAAATGATTCCCTGTGGACAAGCCCCCAGGGTATCATTTCTGGTTGGCTACTTGCATGGGCTTTGTGTCATCGTGGCTGTGACTATTAGTACAATTTTTGCAATTGATTTTGTTTTGCATGGGTATCAATAATAAGAATATATACAATGTCATGGATGACCCTGCGTTTGGACCTAGATTAACGAGCTGTTTTTGACCTCGAACCCAAATGAGAAGGAGACACCAAAACCAATGTGATTTCGTCTCTTGTTTGTATGCTTCTTGCCGAGACCATAGAATGCATGGATTGTTGTTGTGATTCTAAATCCCATGGCGATTCTAGGCCAAAAGTTCAACATCCTTATTGAAGTCTACACTTAGAAGTTTCCCTATTGTAAGAGACACATTATAGAAGAGACTGGTGGGCTTTAATTGAAATATGCCATGATGTACATTTGACCTCTACCGTGTAGGGTAGGCTTAGGGCCAAAACCCATTACCCGATTTTGCAATAATCGGTACCTTTATCGGCTGAATATTGCATAATACACATAGATATTGCTAAGGTTGAGATGATAGGGTGTTGAAATCTAACATTAAGTCCACGATTTTGTGGCCGATTTGGCACCATTCTGCAGACTCATTATTTTTATTCACAGTTTTAAACATGTTAGGTAATGCATTGGACTGTGCTATCATCTTCAAGGCTGTACCCTTCTCTTTTGAGGGATTATTATGTACTAGCATTGATCACCACTCGATTTGTATCAGCTAACACATTGATTGTCCTTCTACACCCCTACAATGCCCGATTTTGCAACCGATTCTGATGTTTTTACCCTGAGGATCGGCCAGTTTTACAATCATCTAATGGGTTTAGGCCCTAACCTAAACAGGCCCATATACCTTGGGATGCCCACCACACAATTTGGTTATAAAAATGGGTGTACTCCTGAATCAACAAAGCCAAAGCATGGATGTGAATTGAATCAACTTGTTGGCAAATTAGAGGTGGCGATGCAAATTTACAACAAGCCCATTTTTAAAAACCATTTTCTTGGGTGGACGTCTCAACGTGTGTGAACAGCCTTGGGTTAACCTACACTGAGAAAATATTCTTACTCAGCTGAGTCTCAGGCAATGTCGCCAAAATGAGTATCATTTGAGACTTTGTCTGACCCTGGGATGATACTCAGGCAGAGCAAGAGTATCACCCCTTGATCAGCCTCAGGATCTACTTTGAGTATCATCAAAGGATCAGGGTGAGTTTCAAATCATACTCCTTTTGGCGACATAGCCTGAGCCTGGATTCCTATATTAGAAACGGCATCATTACTGCTATATTTGGAAGTACAAAAATAAACTACATCAAATCTGAAACCCTATAGATCCCACCCTTTCAAACTACATCACATGTGAAACCCTATAGATCCCACCCTCTCAAACTACATCAAATGTGAAACCCTATAGATCCCACCCTCTCAATTCAGAAATTCCTCACTTAGCTCTTTAAAGACGGCTACTGTTGGAGTGCAACATGTCCTTTGATAGACCAGTAAAGTATTGGCACGTCTGCTCATCAGCACTTTATTGGAGCATCATGCCGAGCCTGCGAGGGGCTATGAACCCCAGTAGGGTCGGCATGATGCATATATACAAGTCTGGGGACTATTAACTATCCATGCATTCATGCATCATACCTAGCAATGGACAGGATCCACTGATATGCGATCAGCCTCTTAAGTGTTAGACAGTGCAATCTATAGTGCCTTTTAAGTGGGTAGTAGCAGTGTTAAGTTGACTGGTCACGCGTCTGTCCCATTGTCTGGATCTGTTTAACCCTTTACGGACCACTGATGCAGGAGAGTATCATGCCAATTGGTCGGCATGATACTCCAATGAAGTCCTGGCGAGTCTACTCGCCAGTGCTTCATTGGAGCATCATACCGACCCTCCAAGAGTGTATCAACCCCACAGGGTAAGCATGATGCGTGAATGAACATTATGGGTCATGACCAATGGGCAAGATTAGAGGTCCTGAAAGGGTTCACCAGGTACAAAGTTGTTACACAGGTTTGAAGGAGATGGTGCATGCACCACTCCATTGTAAACTGTCTAATAGCCTCCCATAGCCTATGGGGACAAATATGACACCTACCTGAGCACCTGTTTTAAAGTGTGTATTCTTAGACTTTAAAAAGGGACACGCCTTAAATTGTCAATTTTGATGTTTTCTCATTTCTGCTCTGCTACCTGTTGGTTAAAGGTGGATTTACATGGGGGGGATTGCTCCTCCTCCTTCCTGACTGTTGTCAAGAGATTTTTGCTAGTTTTAAATTTTAAGATGTTCAACTCCCCCCACCTTTAAAAAAGGGAGAAACTGACCATGTCCCCTCCTCTTATACTGCAGAGGTTTGCACTCCCTGGTTGTCCAAATCCTGCATCTGCCACTGAACTGAATTGACCAGCATTAAAGTGTTCTGTATGTACAACGTAATTACAATTCGCAATCGGAAGTACATGTAGCATAGTCATGGAATGCGCTCAATAATTTGAAAGTTTTATTATCCTTTCATGAATATCTGAGCTCATGCAGAAATCACACATTATATTTATAATCCTGAGTTATACTCCTGTATAATGGGCACGAGTTACATTCTGCCAATCTCTACGACGCATGGGCAGCCCTCAGCATTGTTCTTGGCATCAAGGCAGAAGCCTCAATGTCCAATTTTGCTATAATAACAGTCCCTTGCAATCGTGTGTTTTCCTTTTGGAAGGCAGTGCCGAGGAGATCCCTACAGCTATTGAATAGCTCTCCATATATCAAGTACCTGGGTAAGTAGCAGAAAAAAGGTAGAGAAAAGAGTAAAGGAATGTTATGACTTGGGACGTTAATTTCAGCAAGTATATGCTGCAGGAAATTCCTGCATCACTATTACAGAGAATTAGGAAGTAAATCTTTTTGGTGGTTCCAGGGATGCGCACCCCAACCACCCAGAATCATCAGTCCTCGGGTCTATATATCGTCGCCTTAGTGCAGCAAGCTTATTTGCATCCCGCTCGATTGCTAAAGTGCCAACTTGGCACAACCTTATTGCACTGAGGTCTGAAGGCACACATATCCAGTACTTTCATTGTCAGGAGAATAAGGAAAACTCAATTTTGCTAAAAATGTCAGTTACAACCTTGTTGCACTGAGGCGATGACCTCAATTGCATAAGACATTAGTTTTTGGTCACATGAAGTTCCCTCTCCATAATCATTGTTCTCTACCATATTGGTATTAGATAAGAGGTAATGTTCGGTATATTAGGAATTCTGTAGTGGCGGATCCAGGATCTTGAAAGGAGGGGGCGCAGCCCAAAAGGAGGGGGTGAATTCCCTATTTTTGAGCAGATTTTGGGGGAGCAAAATATGTTATTCAACTCTTAAGTACTGGGAAATAGGGGGTGCGTACGCCCCTGCACCTCCTCTAAATCCGCCACTGATGCTATTAGGAATGTGTAGGGAAATTTTTAAAGAGCATGCATATTCAGGTCTGCCTCTCCTGTGATTAGCTGGCCCAGAACCCCCTTCCCCCCTTCCCCCCTTCCCCCCTTCCCCCTTCCCCCTTCCCCCCTTCCCCCCTTTTTCCCCACTTTGCCCATCATTATCATCATGGTCACATAGTCCGCTAAAAGGTATGTATCAAAGTAGTTGTTGAAATCTTGGGCTATTTAATTGCTATAAATATATTACTGCAAGTCTTTACACTAACCCAGGTCCCCACTCTACACACTTTGCATAGCTGTATCATTGCTTTAGTGTGCTTGATTGTTGGCATCCAGAAGCACCCGCCAGCCAAAACGCCAACCTCCACCATACGCTAAACTATAAAGATGCAATTTACATCTTCAGGGGCCCATCTTTGCTGGGAAGATTGGACAATAATGGGCTTGTTTATAGTCAATTCCAGCCTGCCCGGACGGACCAGTGGCAGATTCTCGCCTTCTCATTATCCCTTCACTACCCAACGGTAACCGAGTAATTACTTCTATATTACATTATGGCATAAACAAAAAAGACAGTCACAACTGCAATTAACAAAGTAATTTACCGGGATTAGAGCAATACTTAAAGAAAAAGGTAATATATGGTGATGCTGTTAGGCGCTTTCAAAGCCTTGGCCTGCGGCTTTTTAAGTATGCGGGGACATCCTTTTCTCAGCGTCCGCTGCCGTCATTCAGTTCGTTTGTCACAGGGCTTGTTTTACGACACTTGATAGGAGTGATGCATGATGGGAAGATCACATGGAGACAACAAGAAGTATCCGTGTTCGATCATTGGGGCTGTCCGTAAAGTAGGTCTGTGGACACAGTGGGGACACCTATGAGTGTAATTCAAATTACATATGTAGATCTGAATTGCTATACTAAGGGAAGGGGTCTGAGTTAACATGCTTAGAAGGCATTCTTAGAGTTGGCATTACATCCACATATGCATAAAGGTTAGACCTATCAATTGGTCCATCATTTAAGCTGCCAAATGCTAAGGATTTTATCTGAGAAGGTGAAGAAGTTTCTGAAGTAAGAGCGTAATTCAGTTTGCACTCAACTCATGGTACATGCATAATTCACGACAGGTATGCACGTAAGTCTGGACAATTGTATCAGTTCGATGACAATGTTTTAGCTTAAAATGGCATATTCCTCTTTCAAAGGTGTGACAATGGTGCCTACGATTCATAGTAAATCCCCTGCCACTATAAATTCAGACCATCCATCCTTCCCAGTAAGGAAGACAATATCTCCAGAAGCTGTGGTTAATTTTTGATTGAGAATGCAATTAAGATATAGACATAGCAGAGGACAAAGATATACTACCTGGGGGCTCAGCATGGTGCTACAATGAGGTGCAGGCAAACAGACTTGCCAGCACTTCATTGGATCATGATGATGATGACCAATGGGAATAACACACTCTCCTAATAACAGTTTTCAAAGGGTTAACTTTAGTCACCTGTATTCCTGGTTGGAGTGGTATGGCCACTTAGTCATTACTTATTTGCATGTACCTCTTCCTGCTGAACCATTGCCTTGGCCTCCACCCTACACCCAAAGGTCCTAAGCTTTTTTACAACAGACCAAAAGTCCATGGTGGTTTTGTTATAACGGTGGTCTGAGATGATGTAGAGATATGTTTTGTCTATATCACCATTTGCTAGTCCTGTGAGAGTAGAAATGAAGTGTTCTTGTCGACCAATATCCGTCCCCTACAAACACTTGGTCACCCGCCTCTGGGTCGCTCCATTGGTGATATTTGGACCATAACATTATGGGAGTTTTCATCAGTGTGAGGGCCACAGACAACTGATTTCATTTTTGTATACACAACAAAACCACCGAGTCATGGCTCACTGACGGCTGTCAGTCACTGATGGACAGCGTAGGGACAGTATCCTTAGCCCTCCCCGGCTTTCTGGTCTTAGAGCTTGGATTATTATTTGGTTCACTATTAATCCCAAATCTTTTTAATTCCAGTATCGCTGCTGACGGGCGGCCCATGGGTGCCTGCCATTGCTGCACGTGATGTCATGACCTCATGACCTAGTTGGACCTAAAAATGAGGCTCGCAGAAATCAGCTGCCTGTAGCTGCAACATGATTACAATGAACTGCCTCTGGCTAGCACAGCGATGAAAACTTCCATAGCATTAAGGTCCAAATATCATCAGTGGTGCGAGCCAGAGGCACATGATTTCTGTTCACAGGGCTGAATATCCTTCATCACAGTTTAAACCCTGTGAAAGCTTTTAGTTGTTTCATCAGTTGTAGTATATTTAGTGATGGTGTTGGTGTTGCCTTTCTCCATTTCATCAGGTGACCATTTCATTCCTTTATTTGCACAGCTCTCTTTCACCTGTTCCAGCTTCTTTATTGTCAATCTATGCATAATTATATGTATACAGTATATTTGACCTTTAGGAAACGATGAGTTAAGGGCATTATCCTGCTCTCCTTTAATCATATTTACTGCTATAAAAGTCAATATAGGTTTTAGGTAATTGCTTACCATGGGCAATATTCACCTTTATACTCAGCTGAATAGGTGCACATATCATGTAACAATAGATACCAAGGTCGTTAGTTCCTGATAGCTATCATAGTGACCTCTCAATTATAATATCTTAAGATATAGTTGATAATATTGTGTTGGCCTGGTAAATCAGTCAGGATCCCCCAAAAGCATATGCAATATTAATGTAGAGGCTGAAAACTGCCTTGTCATGACAGATACCAAAGTTTCAACATATCTTAAGCATACCTTGAATGTCTACCAGGTCATCCTTTTCTGACATGTTTATTCAGATTTCGGTAGACTGACCAGTGTGTGAACGGTGGTAGATCTTGGGGAAAGATTCATAACAATATCATTCAAGAATGACATGTTTCTTTGTGTGAGATTTACTAAATAACACTCATATATTTTCAGAGAATTAGGCTCATACATTTTCATAGAATTACGGATATAGTTGACAATTTCAATAACAGAATTACGCTCATATCATCAACTGAATTATGCACATATTCTCCATTTTAACAAAGCTGATTCATGCATTAACTGTTATATGTAAGACAAATATAGGTGGACAAATATGGACCAAACTCAGCTGTTGACTGGATCTACGTACGTAATTCGAATTACGCTCATAAGTGTCCACACTGTGATGGAGGGCTTTGACAGTGGTGGACTCAGATGCATGGGAGAGGGTGGGTGGGGGGGGGGCACAGGGCAGCGCACCCCCTGCTTTTAGGCTAGAGTTTAAGCTTGAGTTTATTCATCCCTTTTAGTTCTCGAATCTGCCCCCAAAATAAGGGTTGTACGCCCCTCATTTTCAAAATTCTGGATCCACTACTGATTGAGGGAAATATTTGAGAACTTGGGGTGCGGCTATACAGTGACAGGAATAGACTGGGCATCTTGGCTGCAAATTGCATGTATCAAATATAAAGATAACCTCAACCAAAAGGAGCTCAGATATCTTTGGTTATAATTCAGGTTTCAAGATTAAAATCAAAGATACATCCGGATGCCATCATAAACCACCATCGGTGGTTCGCTGGGGTTTATATAAAGAAACCCTCAGGGCATGGTCACTGTCCCTTCTGACAAAAGGCTAATGATTAATAGCATCATATTTCATCTTAGTGGCTTAGTGAGTGGCAGTGAAGGGAAATCCTTCTCTTAAGGGATCGTAAGGAGGACATTCCACAAAAGACATCTTTTCATGTAACTGTAACACACATCATACCTGTAAATATTATACATGGTTGGAAGTGTAATCAATGCCTTTATCAATTTCCAATGCCTTTATCAATTGTTATTCATGGAATGTGAATGGAACAAAAACGTTCTTCTTTACTTCTTTTTGCTTTGAACAACATTAGGGGATAGAAGATTGTCATAATTCTGAGTATTGATGATAAGAGAAAAATTTTCGAGGGATTTTCTATGGCATTTCTTTTTCTTTTTTGTTGATACTCCAATTATAAAGGTCTACAGAGCTGTTCAAAGTTAGGTTGTCATTCAAAAAGTGTAATTTTCAGGGGAAAATGGGCGAAAATAGGTGAAAATTACACTTTTTGAATGACAACCCAACTTTGAGCAGCTCTGTAGACCTTAATAATTGGAGTATTAACAAAAGAAAAAAGGGCCCTCAGAAACCCCACCAAAATTCATCTTAAATCATTAGAAGTATCATATATTACAATTTTTCTATACTATAATGATGATCAAAGCAAAAGAAGCTAAAAAAGAATGTTTTTGTTCCATTCACATTCGATGATTAACAAAATGTTACAGAATGAAATGAAATTTATAAAGGCTTTGGTTACGCTTCCAACTATGTATAATATGTCTAAGTTTATTGAGATTTTTATCTATTTTACACGTCAAAATGTTTTTTTTTTGGAAGCTGCCCCTTAGGACCCCTTAAGGTGGGTCACTCTCGTGGCCCAAACTTATATCATTGTCGATTCTTGTAACCATTAGGCCTTAATGACATGTCCATTTTACTGATAAACAAGAACAGAAAAGAGAGGGGTCCAAGGCTAGTTTCAAAGATATTTTATCTTGAAGTTTGAGTGGCCTTCTATCAACGTTGTGTTGGTCACAGATATGCATAGAACAATAGTATCTACATTTCTACACAAGTCTACAATTCACTCAGAATATAGCTTTGAATATTACTGGTCATAACATATTAAATAATATGTTATGAATTGTTTAAGGTATATCTATGTATTAGCGCCATGTTAAAAAAGAAGATATTGTCCTGCGCAAGGAACATTTCTATCGAAACTAAACGTAGCGGCTAGCTCCGTATCACGTGACCAATTTCGTCGAGCAAGGTGTCATGGCGGATCAAAACAAATCGAGACGACACAACATCTTCAAAATCAGTAAATATTGTTGAAATCCCTTATTTAAAAGCAATTTAAACCCGTGAGCCATATAATAAATGCAAATGTCAACTCACAGTGATTAATTTAGGCTCGTATTCCCCTCGGTGCTTCTGCCCGCATTCAACTCGGCCTATAAGGCCTCGTTGAATACGGGCAGAAGCACCTCTGGGAATACGAGCCTAAATTATTCACTGATCGTTGATATTTGCTTATATATCCCATTCCCTGACGAGGCACACTACCAGGAATCTCCCGGTGGTTTGTGAATGACCTATAGAATGTGTATGCTCAGAAACCGCTCAATGGGCTTACTTTCCAAGGTTGTGACCCACCTTAAGTCGGCAGTTATACACCCAAGTAATATTAGAGTGCATCATGTTTAAAGCTGCGGATCCACTGCTGCGAGTTTAACTGCGAATGTTGTCATGCGTGTGTTCTCACAGGAAATGTTCCAGCAGTGGATCAACTGCTGCAACTAGCTGCGACAATGTACAGGCGACGTCAGAGCGGTGTGCGACAACATTCATAGATATCAAAATAATTTGATATTAATGACTGTTCTCGTATGCCACATGTATGATAACATTCACACTTAGACTCGTGGCAGTGGATCCACGACTTGAAACATTGTATCACTCTTGAAATTCCCAATAGAACAATACAGCAGCTTGCCATGTGCAGTAGAGAATGGAAGTTAGGCCAATAGCCCAGTATCTCGGATGGTATTTAACAAACTCATGTAGTTCTAAATGAATCAAGTTAAAAAAAAGGATACAGGAAGGAGTTGCACTGAAAACCTAAGTTAAAATACCAAATCTACAACAGATATGGTCAACAGTATGGTTACCAAATGTTCTCAAAACGAAACTCCCTCAAGGCACCCAATTTTGCATGTTAGGTCATCAAGTCCTCTTACTAATGAGATACTAATAGGGTCTCCTTGTATGTAGTCATTTACCAATGTGTTGTCCAATCCACTTTGATATCCTGAGAGATCCCTACACATGTACCTGACCACGTACCTATGTAAAGTCTGCCTACAGCTAACCACCTGTGACAAAGAGTTAACTCTAACTTACCCAATAGGAATCTCTCAGAAGGTAACTTTTTTTTTCTGAGCACTGCATGCATGTTGACATCTGTCACTTCCAGCATCCATTTCGTGCTGCAGCTGGATTCAAGAAAGATCTTGCCGTGTGTTGTACATCTGTTATTCTCGCGAGATGAATGACAAAATGGCTGCTCCTCCATTGGTTCTGGAATCTTCAACATAGGAGTCTAGACCTATCCCCAGTTGGTCTACCATTTTGAATTTTGCTGGTTGAGAAAAAAACCCACTGATAAGACATGCCATGATGCCTGATGGCCAACTTATCTCTAGATAACACATATTTCCAGGGTCATGCGGGTTCCAACTAATCAGTTCATATCACGAGAACTACCCCTTGTTCCGTTTGCAGCTTCTTGTTAATGTGTATTTGTGGCCATGAAAGTTCTGATCTTGGAACTTCTCGCATTAATCATGCTTTCAAACTGCTTAAGTTACCAGGAGCAAATCTGGTGCGAGATCAGAACCGTAAGTAGCTGATGTCAGCATGTACATGGTGAGCTCAGGAACCAATCTGAGTCCATAAATTCGTTATAGTGACAACTGTACAAACCCTTCAGGTTTTCAGTGCAGTGTGCAGCTCCTAGAGGCTACCTGTGCATTCTGACAGACTGTTATATATAGGGACACCTTAGATATGTCGTCATGGTGACGACTTTAGAACACCCAAGAGGTTTCCAGTGCAGTGGGCAGCACATACTGGCTCGCATTTTACCCATGGAAATATCTGTATATTTGAATTACTAACTATAATATTGGCAATAGGCCCTGGAATTCTAACACAAGAGCTCTTTATGGTTAGGTAATTTGCTACATAAATAAGCATGCTGGATACAATTTTGGTGGTGTCGAGCACTGCTGTTTAAGAAGGATGCCTTGATCCATCCTATTTCTCTGATTATTATAATTGCATTATTTCAGAACCGATGACATCAAATAGTTATATATGTATGTAATGAAGAATCAGACAGGCTTAATATTAAAAAGGGTATTATCGTCTATAAGGCCTGTATAAATAAAATAATTACAAACAAACATACAGGCTACCTGTGCATTCTGACACTCTGTCATACAGGTATACCCCAGGTAAGCCTCATGTTACACACCTCGTCAGCACAATCTAATAACATGAATGACACTGACACAAAAATAGTGTGCTAGTTGACAAGCGCACCAGAGTTACCACTGTCATTTTGTTTTTCCATGGAATCACTTGTATAGCCTCATCATTATTCTGATATTCAAGACATGCTGAAGCCATTTCATTTTACTGTAATGAATTTAGAAAAAATGGCATCAGCATCCTTTTTTTACTATATTCAGTTGAACAATCACTGGGAACAACCAGACATGTCAGCATCATGGCATAAACTGATAAAAAACCTAGATGTTACATATACCTGCGTGGAATGATACCATACAAGTTGAGCTCTGGTTTAAAAAGTAGTACATAAATAAACTACAAGGGTTGTGAAAAAGCAGTGTGCACTGTTCAACGAAAAGATGATGCTAAAAGCGAGAACTGCTCCAAGAACTGCTCCATATGCTCATTATCTATAGTGTAAACACCTGAGTAGAATACGTAAGAAATCATCATCTCTATTTAAAGTTATAACACAGCTGGGAAGATTCATAGTGCATTATCCACGATGCTGCATTCTGATTGGCTGATTGACTGTGCATTATCTATCTAGATAATGCACTGGCTGTACAGGAGATTAACTTTATCTCACCTTTAGACTTCACAGTTGATGTCCCTATGTTATTATGTGGCTGATGTGTGATTTGTCTGTACAAATACAGTCTAGACCACTCCCACAGCCAAGCCTCATGCCTTATTCCCTGAGAAGTAGATAGGATTCTATGCATATGGTACCTGGTGGCAGAAAGATTAAACCACTAAATATGACTAGATTTACTCATATTGCTGGCTTATATGGCATAAAACATCTTTATCACCACATTAGGTGTGATTCATTGTGATTCTACCCATTTTTATCACCTGATTTCATATTTTCTGTACCCATAGACTCCTATACTTAAGGAATTATAACAGATTTCTATTATTCAGGAATTTTTCATTTTCCCTGAAACCCACTACTTCTTGTTTCCAAAATGTTTCTGATGGTCATAGATATGCATACCTCAAGTTCGATTTAGAAAAATACAATTGCGTATAGGCCCTGCAGTGGCTAAACGAGCACCGTAACCTATGGTTTTATCTTACATGTTACCTAAGTATCAAAAAAACATCTCTGACAGTTAATCAGAGAAAATGTTTGTTAATTTTTGAATTAGACAGATTGCATAGATCTACTACCTTTAAGGGTTGCTTATGCATTAATGCATCATGCCTATTTGTCGTCATGAGATGCATTCATGTATCAAGCCGACCCTAACAGGTTGATGCTGTACAGAAGGGTCGACTTGATACACCATTGAAGCCAGCACTTTGTTGGTGCATCATGAGGACCAATTGACATGATGCACATGATCAACATCTTATTGGCTATTCTATCCTTGGCCACCCACAAATGTTCCGCTATTTGCAGAGGCGTAGGAAGCAAATCTTCATTGGGGGGGCCCAGCGAGGGCCCCATTGCGACCACCTTGAATTGTCAGCTGAAGCGCGATGATGTCTATACATACATATACATATAGAATTTGTATAGAGAAGTAATTTTTGGTGAATTCTGTATCTGACTTTAGGATCAGACCCCCATTTTCCCTATCCCATCACCATATTGATCTAATTTGAGATGTAAAGTCTTAGCTTCTTTTCCATTTTGTTTATGAGTTCTTGGCAAATTTTTTGGGGGGGCCAGACATAATCAGGCCCCACCATGATTGGGGGGGCCCAGGCCCCCCTGGCCCCCCGTTTTCCTACGCCCCTGATTTAAATTTACTATGCATATAGAGACTGGCCATCCATCCACTACCTGTATAGGAATGACATTAAGGTTGGTCGCTACTATTGAATCAAACATCCTAGATTTTCCTCAATTTTTTCTCATAGGTACAAAAAGTCATCTAGAATGGGAATATGAAAAGAAAAGGAGGGGGTCCCAAGCTACTTTTTTTCCTACAGACTTTTAAAAAATAAAAGTATTTTAATCTTCACCCACAAATCTTTTGTTATAAATTAATACATAGATATGAAACCTTGCATGGTAAATGGTCTGATATCCTTATTTATTAAGAATTTTTGATTTTAACTCCATAACATGGCATTCTGCATAAATCTCTCATGTTTTGGGAGAGAGAGAGGTAAATTTTCTATTATTTCATAACAAAAACAAATAAAATTCACATTTTCAACCACTAGATTTTTCTTAAACTTCTTCAGAATATCGTTCAGATAATTTGACCTTCAATAAGAGTAATTTTGATATGGGGATCCATGCATTATTTTATAGATTTGGCCATGTGAAATAAAAAAAAGTATTGGAAAAACTGATAAAAATCCATTTTCAAAGCACTGCATTATGGGTAAAATGTACAAATCCTTGGCATAAAATTGCTTCATTATATATACCCTTGATTATTGTGAACAGCCTACCACCTCTATAGTATTGTCTTGGAAATGTGAGGGCTATAATTATAAGGATGGAAAAATCTAGATGTGAATATGCCAAAACTTCAAAGACTTATAAAAATGCACAATTTTGAGGCAAATTACCCGAAATTTTTTGTGGACATTCGGGGCCTCCACAGGTATGTGAATACCAAAAATGATCTCATTCTAATGAAGATTTAAATGCACAGGGACCTGCGCAGTTGGTTCAATTTCAATGGTAGCGACCGACCTTCACTCAATCAGGACTGCATGATACTTTAATGTATCATACACTCTATTCAGCATGATGCATGGATGCAGTCCTGGTGACTAACTCACAGCTGTATTTATGACCCTTGCTGACCCTGTAGGGTTGATAAACTCCCAGATGATCGGCATAATGCACAAACTGTACTGGCCCATATAAGGCGCTCATAAATTTTATTCCCACTACACCCCCGGCGCTCATACGAGACAGTTGCTTATTTAGATACTGTTTTAGTGCTTAAGGCTTATTTCAATACTCTCCTACTTCCAGCGCTTATTCGAGACCCTGGCCCTTAAGTGAGCCATAAAGGTAGGCAGTAAGCAAAATCCTAGCTATATCGTCAACTCCCTGAAGATTGTGATTAATCCCCGCACACAAACACACACACACATTTTTTATATGCATTTAATTATAAATTTACGAGAGTGGAACGTTACTGATAGAGTTCATCGAACCTGGTTAGGGAATATCACCAGTCTTCTTATTTTATGCAATCAAGAGGTACCCTGGGGGGGTCTTCCATAAAATTTTTTTTTTATGTACTCCAGGAATTACCCATGCCAGGTACATATAAGTGATTTTCAGTGCACACCGCGATCAGTAACGTTCCACGGACGTTACTGATGGTTACAGATATTACTGGATGGTAGAGTTATATTTTTATAGTATCAACCTACCACCTTGTATAGTGTTTGTAGCATTTCTTCTCAATTGTAGACGTGTCTGGCTTATGTGAAAAGAGTATTTGGTGTATGTAAAGATACATTTTAGCACCACATATGAATAGGGAGCGTTGCTGATGGCTACAAGCATTTTTGAGATGATTAGATTTCTACTTTTATAGTGCCAACCTATTATCTTGTATGGTTTTTCTATCATTAATATTCAATTGTAGACATGTTTGGCTCATAAGAAAAGACTATTTGGTGTATGGAAAGATATATTTTAGCACCATATGGGATGTGCGAGTAGTGACAAATGTACAAAAAGTTGTGATTTTTTTTTTCAAAGTGATATTAGACACCAAAGGTTGGCCTTATGCATGTTTAAATGACTCTAGATATGCAGTACAAACTCTTTTATCATTGTGTATGTGAAGCAAATGGAATATGATGATGTAGAGATGAGCTGTGGCCATTCTTTGAGAGGTTAATGAATAGGGAACGTTACTGATGGTACATGCAATATGGCCTCTACGCAGGTACTGACTATGCAGTACTGTAAGTATTATATATCAGGCTAATTGTAATTATTCTGTACAGTAGTTCTACTAGAAGCAATGGACAGTTAATATAGTCATTGTATGAAGGATTTTGAATGAGCTAGGCTAAAGTTAAGAAATGAAGAATAAATTCCCAAATTTTCAGAGTTTCCAATTTTTCCGCCAATGCGTAACTTCCAGAGTTTTCAAGCCTCACTTTAACTTTTTTGTATCCATAAAGTCATACATTGTACCAGTCTGGCTACATTATTTGGTGTTTTTAGGAGTCTTATTAGTGGTGTTATTCATGTTTGATTGATTACAATCAAAAACATTCTCCTTTTTTAGAAGGTTTTACAACATCTGTAATAAAAACTGACATCTTAGGAGTTGGATCCTTGAATGAACCTTTTTAATATGCCAAGATATAGGGCTATCAATAAAATATAATGTTATTAAGAAATGCTGAGTTTTTCAATTCATGATCCAGGCCCCCCATGTGCAGTATTTCTTGGAATGAGCCATATATATATATATATATATATATATATATATATATATATATATATATATATATATACACCCCAGTTACAGCTCACCGCCGTCTCATAATCCCCGACTGTGGGTTATAAGCAGGTGCAGCTTATATGCTAGGTTCTACGGTACATAATTAACTCAGCAGGGTTGATAGCTGTGGTGGCCAGTCTGTCTGGTGCCCGCGTCCAATTCCTGCATCAGCATCCCCTGGTGGAGATACATAGAAGTAGCATTCAGCTGAAGGAGGCGTTCCTCTGCTCCAATTTCCTCCTGTGTGGTCGGGGCAGCCAGATGGTGCAGATTTATTTGGCGCCCATTGAGGAGCCTTGGGCAGGTTAAAACCCTTTAAGGGCCACTTGTACAGGAGTGCATTATGTCCATTGGTCGTTGTGATGCATGAATGCAGCCCTGGTGGGTCACTCATCAGGGTTGCATTGTTGCATCATGCTGACCCTAAAGGATTGACAGTGTCGGATCCAGGATTTCCAAAAGGAGAGGGCACAGCCCCTTTTTTTAAACAAATTTTGAAGGTTAAAAGGAGGAAAATAAACTACAAATAAATGAAATACAGACAAAAGGGAGGGGGGCATCTAAATGTCCCACTGTAGGTTGATGCACTCCTAGAGGCTAAGAATGATGCCCCAATGAAGTGTGCACAAGCAGACTCACAAGTGCTTCACAGGTGCATCATGACGACCAGTTGGCATACTGCACTACTGCATCAACGGCCCTTAACCCTTTAAGGTACACTAATGCCGACCAATGGGCATGATGCATGAATGCAGCCCTGGTGAGTATCTCGCCAGGGCTACATTCATGCACCATTTGACCCTACAGCAATGATATTCCCCTGGGGGGGTTGGAGTGATGCTCCAATGAAGTGTTGCTAAGCAGGCTCACCAGCACTTCACAGGTGGATCATGCCAACTAATAGGTATGACTCACCCCTGCATCAGCAGCCCTTAAAGTGTTAAATAGTTAAAGGGCTGACAGATAAATGAGCATGCCTGTCAGTCCTTCACCTGGTGGTCACTTTCCTTACCACAATGTAAAATAAATGTTGTTGTATTAACAATGGAATCCTCGTCCAAAAGTTGCCAGAGATCCGTCGTTATTTTCGCAGACATTCCTTGTACATTTGTGTACCTTGCTAAGTACTGCCATCTGGGGTTTCTTCTAAAAACTACACTGGTTCACTGGTATATGATTACAATGGTTCACTGTTTTATACGAGGATCTCTGATTCAACAGTTATTTTTCACAGTGCATTCTTAAGTATTTTTCCACGGCTCACATTTGTTGGATTCAGTCGAAATATTAAGATCTATAGCCGGACTCTCTACATCAGAAGTGTCTATTTGATTTTGACACTCTAGGCAAGAATAGTATGGTCCAAGTGTCAAAACTCCCCTTGACAAAGGTATTTTTCTCACTATTGACTTCTTTTCCAACAGGGTCAGAGTTATTCTTGTATTATCTTGACACTGCTAAATGAGTTATTCAAAATGTATGGTTTTCTCTGTGTATCTATCAGGTAACCCTCTGGCGATTTCAATTTCTTCTTAATCGTGTAATGTTTTGTGATGGAATTTATTATTTTGAATAAGCTGAACAAACTGGGACTTTTAAACAAGACACGATAGCAAACCATGTGATTATTTATTTAATACATTCAGTGATGATTACTATGCAATGAGATCACAAAATTATATAATCGGTATATATACACGTCCTGTTTATAGATTTGAGGGTTGGCGGCCCACTACTGTGCCTGCTTGATGGCCACAATAAAATTATTTTGAACTATGAACTTGAAATTTCAAACACACATTAATCACATGTTTATATATATATGGAGTATATGGACCATGGAGTAGAAGGGTTAGGTATCATGCCTAGCCAGCCAGAAATTGGATGTATTAAGGAGGGACCATTTTCACAACAGGGATTTACTGTTTTTTTTCACAGAGATGCAACAGTTTTCTTTTTGCGCCCCAACCCCCCAGGGCTGGGAGATATTACTTACCCTTTTCCCCTCAAACAGATAAAAGTCCCCACCAGTCAATAGGAAAACTCTCCCCCTTCCCTTTTTTTTAAACCCACTAACCCCCTCGTTTTAAAAATCAAAATGATCATAGTCGGAGGTAATGGTTGTGATAGGAGCACTTTAAATCCCCTAGTCAACCCCTTTAGGAATTCAGTGTGCACATCAGCTGAGGAAACCAATAGACAGAGCACCTAGCAAGTATAGATTCCAAGGTCACAATAGATGTAAGTACCTTATAGAATAATCATTAAATCTACACGAATGTTAGTAGGTGCTTACCATGCCAGCACAGTATATAAATCTAAATGAATCTAAATCTAACGGTGATGGAAAGTGTGATGACCTAAATAGGTCCACTATGTAGTATCTAGAATCACATACTTTGAACCCTGCGTCTAATCTAGTAAACCAGTCATCCATAGCACCTACCTTAATTTGTCATGGATAAAGGGGCGCCTTGTATATGTGTCACCTCCCATAAATAGGCATCATGGTTTTGTAAAAAGTAAGAAATTCCCCTTTTAAAGGCTGCTGATGCAGGAGTGCATCATGCACATTGGGTGTCATGATGCACCAATGAAGTGCTGGCAAGACTGCTCACCAGGATTAATACATAAACTCCCGGAGGGTCGTCGTGACGCTCGAATGAAGTGCTGGTGAGCAGTCTCGCCAGCACTTTACTGGTGCATAGTTGGTCATGATGCTTTAATGCATCAGCAGCTCTTAAAGGGTTAAAAATGGTGCTTCGACGGGGACGCTGGGGGTTCCCCATTCTTTTAAGGTTTACCATTGCTCCCTGATTCACTGTATAATGACAGGGAATCTCCATAGTTTTTTCAATGGGAATTCATCATATTTTTTGTCAGTGATTCACTGTTTCCTTAGTATGATCGTATAGGGATGTATCATATACCATTTTATTATCCCATAAATTGTGACATATTATTGTACCAATCAAACAATGTATAAAGAAATGGATACATAGGTTGGTTCTAAGAGCTATAAGAGCGCTCAAACTTTGTATAAGAGCGTTCATGCTCCACTGCACACCAGCTATATTCAAATATACATAAGTTACATCACCAATGAACCGACCTCACGGGTGTCTGAGCACCCAAAACACTGAACAATAGCTTACATAAGCACGACGCCATAACCTTCCGGTCGCTCTAGCATCGCTCCTGAGCAACTTAGGTCAAATATCAAAGCATTTATGGAAAGCCCATAATTAGACGGTCAAAATGAGCCCAATAGCACGGTAGAACTCCTATTATTAAGGAAGTTACGCCATGGGGACTGATTCGAACTCCAAATGTGCTACAGACAAACCAGCGCAAGTTACGCGCCTGGCAAGCAGGCATTAGTAACTTGGCATATTCAACTCCGCGCATGCCCAAAATGGCGGTTGTAACGGCGTAAACTTTCGAGATATGAGGGTTTGAAGTTACAGAACTGACCAGGACAATGGGGGACATAGCGGCGTCCATGGGGGTCCTTTGTGCACCCTGTGACACATGAAAGACCCCCCTCAAACAATTGCAGAGTTAGGCAGATGCCACTGGCCCCAGTCAGTCTGAGGTGCAATGCCAAGATTTGGTACAAATAGCCTGGCTCCTAGAAATCAGAATCTCCAGAACCGCTCCAGAGGTAACATCTCCAGTCATCTCCTGCTACCTGCTATACCTCTACACTATGGTGAAACTATGCTAGACAGGCATAGGATTCCATCATTAGTGGCCAGAGGGTATCTTCTACAAGACATCCGCCAGAGGGTAAAGTTATTCATTATTACATTATTCCACTAAGCAGCAGGTCAGGAGCTAGGTGTGGGAACCCACCTAGAACTATGCTGGACATTGTATTATTATTACCTCACAGGTGGAGTGGAACAGAACATTATACTCTATGAACTATTGTATATTTACTGTATGTGGAAATTACCTGCATATTAACATCTGTGTGATTGATATTTCTTACATGTTGCCTAAAGCTGAATAAACCAGTGATAACTGGAAATAACACTATTTATAAGAGCTTGTTGGATTTACACTATATACCACTAGTCATATGATATTTCTCATATGACAACTTGATCATGCACAATTACTAGTATGACAAAGTGGTGGAGAACATCCTAATAAAATCCCATTCCTCACAGGCTCATAGAAATTAAGCTGGCAACATTACTAAAAACAATCATACACACAGTAAACCCCACTCCACCCACCCAGTGACCTTGACACCATGTTCAAAAAGGTCACCAGTGAGATCTCCCACATACCAGTGAGATCTCCCACATACCAGTGAGATCTCCCACACATCAATAAGATCTCCCACATGACAGTGAGATCTCCCACATATCAGTGAGGTCTCCCACATGTCAGTGAGGTCTCCCACACGCCAGTGAGGTCTCCCACACATCAGGGAGGTCTCCCCACACATCAGTGAGGTCTCCCCACACATCAAGGTCTTATCAGTCAAGCTGGCAGAACAACACACAAAGACCTTACGCAGTCAGGGACCTGTTGAAGAGGTCTCCCTCCCACCTAGATCTAGGAGACCCACAGGGGGCAACTCAGCCTCCAATACAACAGACCCACACTCAGCAGACCCCACACCACCCACCCTGTCTACTCAGGGAACAACCAGTTCTCAGGGATCCAACATTTCCCAGGGATCTCTACAGGACGCTCAACTCACGCTATCTACCTCAGGGGAAGAAGGATCTGCCTCAAGGGGTGGATCCACACCCTCATCTAGATCCTCCACCCCAGCTCCGGCCTTTGACAGCCACTCCTCCAGAGGCACTTCTCCCACACCCTCCATCATGGACACCGATGAAGGCCCCCAACCTAATCAGACAGCTGAGAAGATAAGGGCCTATGAGAAGGCCATCCAAGATGCAGTTACTGCCCTAGAGACCAACAAGTCCCAGCAGGAGGAGAGGGAGAGGATCCTTAACCAACAATTGGCAGAGAGGAATACGGCGATAGACACCCAACAGAAGGCCATGGAAGACCAGCGGAAGTCCCTAGAGAGACAACAACAACAGATAGCAGATCTCATGAAGATGGTATCATCCCAGACCCCACAGCCTCCCACACCAGCCACCACACCTGTTGTCACACCATCTGCCTCTGGATCCAAGGATGACATCATAATCTCCATGGTGTCCAACATGACCAAACTCATAGACAGAAAACAACAGGACGACAGAAAGATCAGGCTACATGAGGTAACAAAACCCAAAACTTTTTCACACCCATCACCACTCATGTCAACAGCATTATTCATTGATCACAAATTCCAAGAATATCTGAAGGATAAGTACAAAGTAACAGACAGTGACACCATGGTTACATATTTACCCAAGTACCTTGAAGGACAAGCACTAGCTTGGTTTGAATCCTTCAGGGAAAGTGCCACACCTGATATGTTGACATGGACCAATGTAGTGTATAAATTAAAAGAGTATTTTGCTACTCGAGACAATATCATCTCCAGGACTGCACTCCGTGCACAAAAGATAGATGAACCTGTCCTAGACTATGCATGCCATCTCAGGAAAGTGTGTAATGCCCAACGCCAAAGCGATGAAATCTTAAGCAAAGCATTTACCCAAGGCATGAGGCCCTGGATCTCTGTAGCTCTTGAAAACAAGAAAATAGACTCTTTTCACCAAACCCTAGACCTAGCCTTGGAGGTTGAGACCCAAGAAAGATCTAGGAGAACATTATATGCAGAGTCTAACCCACAGCCTACTAAGAAAAAGGTCCAGGAAATCAGCACTAGTGCAGATGAAGATGTTAACCTAATGTCTAGTGCCCATGTAAGGCAACAGGAAGCTAAGGCTACATCAAAAGACCCTACCGGTAGATATAGAGGAAATAACTATGACCCCAACTACCAATCCAGTAGAGGTAGAGGTAGGGGGGGCAACAGCAACAACCGGGGGGGTCACAGCAGTAGAAAAGACAACAGCTCTTCCAACTCCAACAATGGTAACTCTTCATACAGTGATAGGAGAGACAGAACCCCAAGTAATGACAGATCCTATAATAATCAGGGATCCAACAGTAGGAGCCATAGTCCACATAGGAACTACAACTCTGGATCCTACAACAACAATGGTTCCTACAACAGCAGCCAGGGTTCAAACAACTCTGGATCCTACAATCAAGGATCCAACAGCAGAAGCCATAGTCCACATAGGAACTACAACAGTGGATCCTACAACAACAATGGTGCCTACAACAACCAGAGATCCAACAACTCTGGATCCTACAACAACCAGGGGTCCAACAACTCTGGTCAATACAGCAACTCTGGTCAATATAACCAGGGTTCCAACTCACGTCAGGAGGATTACAAGCCCGACACAAGAGGTTACCAGGGGAACCAACACAGTAACCCCCAAATACCACCTCACGTGATGGATCAAATCTCCAAGCTCCTGGTGGCAAGCATCTCAACCGCCCCACAGAACCAGGAAAACTAGGATGTCACAGTGCCGATGGGCCAGTGCGCTGTGACACCCCAAAAACAAACAATCAATCAGGATTAACAAAGATCCAACCAGAGACAATTGCTAGTGCCAATCTACCATCTAACAGACAGAGACGTCCATCAGTGATACACATCACCCCACCAGATTCATCATCAAAGGATACAGGTGAGAGTACCAAGCTTTCTATTGTACTTCTTCAAAATGGCTGTATCAATGCAAATCTATATGATGTTTCAGATGTACAATGTTTGGTTGATACAGGTGCTACTATCACCTGTGTCAGACAATCATTCCTCATGGATCTCCAAAAGAGATTCCATATCTAACTGAGGAAATCTAAAATCAACATCCATTTGGCAGATGGATCGGTGTGTCATGTTAGACATTCAGCTATGCTGAACTTTAGAATCCAAGGTGTCAGATTCCAATACCAATTTGCTGTAATACCCAACCTCACACAGCCCGTTGTTCTCGGCACAGATTTCTTAAGCACTACAAAGTCTCAAATTGAATTTAATGTTGATCCTGAACAAATTCTCAAACCCATTAGGGCAGTGAGGGATTTTACCATCCCTCCATTCTCTGAACTTGCAGTATTGGGTAAAGTCACTTCTACTCAATCACTTCAAGGCAAAACTGGAGTACTGGATAACCTCCAAAGAAATAACAATGCCCCATATCTAGTTCAAAGGGCAGCACTAACCCCCAGGGAAAATAACAAACATCCCCTAGTGTTACTCCAGCAGGCGCCCACATAAAATCAAAAAGGGTGCCATCATAGCTCTATTTCAGGAAGTCAAGGAATCTGATTTAGAAAAACCTCAACAGGTGTCAGACACTACCCCACACACATCAATCCTTCTCAGCCATACGGCCTGAGGATGTAACTCAATTCAGCGACACAGACTCAGACTGTGAGTCCACATATGCTGACCCTGAACCCAACTCAATCAGACTCTCTGAAATAGCTGCTATACATAGTGAGGCACATGACCTCGAGCCAGAATTGGAAGAGAATGTTCCACCAAAATCTGTGCTCACATCCAAAGATCAGCATGATAGATTAGAATCACTGCTGACCAAGTATGATGATATATTTGTAGGAAAGGATGGAGACATTGGTGCTACACACCTGTATACCCACTCAATACATGTAAAACCTGAGGCAGTACCATGTCATTTCCTACCATATAGACAAACACCAGAAAAACAGACCGCAATAGGGGAAGAATGTGAAAGGCTAGTACAACAGGGCATTCTGAGAGAATGTGCTGAGGGCCCCTGGGCTTCCAGATCCTTTTTAGTACAAAAATCATTGGGAGGCCATAGGCTCGTCACAGATTTTCGTTATTTGAACCAAAACACGATAAGCCTTATCTACACCCCGGGCCGATGACACTCTAGACATGATAGGGTCACTCAGACCAAGAGTATTCAGTAAGCTAGATGCCCAACAGGGATTTTTTCAAATTCCTATAAGACAGGAGGACCAGCATAAAACCGCATTCATAGCAAATGACAAAAAATATGTCTACGAAAGGATGCCGATGGGTTTAGCGACCGCCCCTGCGGGATTTTGCCATCTAGTCACATTGATTCTGAACAAACTCAAATACAAATGTGCCCTACCATACCTAGATGACATATTAGTATTATCACCATCAATCGAACAACACTTCCATGACCTGGAAGATGTGTTCAACAGCTTAAGAGTTGGTAAACTCAAACTGAAGAAATCAAAATGTGAATACTTCATAGACAGAATAGACTTCTTGGGAATGAGAGTCACACCCATGGGACTGCAACCATCTCCCACAAAGGTGGAATCAATCAAAACCTTCCCAACACCAAAATCAGTCAAAAATGTCAGATCCTTCACAGGCCTATGCCAATACTTCAAAAAGTTTATCAAAGGTTATGCCCAAATTGCTAGACCATTGTATGATCTACAGACACATCTCAAAGCATTTGTCTGGACAGAGGATGCAGATAATGCTTTCAAAACATTAAAGCATGCCCTCTGTACCAATGCTCTTCTCAGATATCCAAACTATGAGAAAGAGTTCAGTTTGGCAACTGATGCTTCCAATGTGAGTTTAGGAGCTGTACTCTCACAGAGAGATTATGAAGGAGTGCTCAGACCAGTAGCTTTTGCAGGTAGAACCCTCTCCAAACATGAGAGAAATTACAATACCACAGAGAGAGAACTACTGGGAGTAGTGTATGGAGTATTACACTTCAGACACTACCTAGAAACTAGACACTTCCAATTATACACAGACCATGCAGCCCTAATCCCACTATTAACCAATACAGGACTCACACATAGATGGGCCAGATGGGCTCTAGACATACAGCAATTTTCATTCACCATCCAACACGTGAAAGGTGATGATAACACACCACCAGACGCTATGTCTAGAAGAGAATACCCAGATTCTGGACCCATGACTAACCCTCCACCCCCACCAAGGAGAGTTAGAGCAGCCAGTAGAACCAAGTTTGCAAAAGTAACAAAGAAAGTACCATTCAAAAGGGATGATCCACCCAACACCATTGAAAGGCCAGAGACACCCATTAGGGGTATCTTGAAGCAATCTACACACTATGTGTTTTGCCATTGTGAGAGAGAATACTCACAACTCTTTCCAGAGAATGACTTCGAGCCTATTGAATTCTCATCACTCAATCAGATGCTGAAGGCAACTCCTAAGGAGCCACCCTTCACCCCACCTGACTCAGATGATGAAGATTCAGAAGACACACTATATGCTATTACTCAAGCAACTTCCAAATCAGTCAGACTCTTTGAATCAATGCAGGGAGAGGAAACATCAAACCATTTGTGTCCTATGACCACACGCTCAAAGACTAGGGAAATGATTCAGGAGGGCACACCAAAACCCCCCACACAATCACAAACTATTCTAAAAGAGGAAAAGGTCACAGGAAACAAACCCACCAAAACCCCACCTGCCAGGAAAAATGTCACAAAAGACACTGCACCAAATAAATCAAAGAACTCTGAGAGACAGAAGGATGACAAAAAGCAAATTGTGCCTTTAAAGAAAAAGGTTGCCACTCCCACCAAGGTGAGAATAGGCCCTCCAAAGGAGCCGACACACCAAAACAAGAGTGACACACCCCAACAAAAGGCACAAGATAGGCCAATAGTCAATGAAAAAGAAAAAGAAAGAGACAGAATAAAACAACATGTGCTAGATATAAACCAACTGTTGGATCGGATTCCCGACACATCCATCTCAGGTACAAACCTTGGCTTGGAACAAAGGAAGGACAAGGACCTATTGCCCCTCATACAATATCTTGAGGATGGGACCTTGCCTGCACCAAAAGCACAAGGAAATAGAATCATCAACCAAGGCCAGACATACACCTTGGTAAATGGTACATTAGTCCATATATGCCCCATAAATTGGAGAAAAACCAATACTGTACCACTTCAAATTGTTATACCACAGCAATGGGTAACAAGTACACTACAGTATTTCCATGACTCACCTACTGGCGGCCATCTTGGTTCAAGTAGGATGCTGTCAGCACTCCGACCTAGGGTATATTGGAAGTCTATGCTAGCAGACACAACAAAATATGTTTCCACCTGCCACACATGCCTCACAGCAAAAAGGCAAGTACACTCACACAAAACACCAATGACAGTGAGGGAGTACATGGCTTCACCAATAAAGTTCCTAAACCTCAACGCGGTGGGACCACTTCCCACAACTGCCAGGGGAAACAAACATATACAAGTCTGCATAGATTATGCTACCAGATATGCAACAGCTTGGGCTACTACTGACTTAAAAGCTGAAACAACAGCAGCAGAGTTCTACAAGAATATAATTTGTCATCATGGAACACCAGCCACTCTTCAAACAGACAATGGAACATGTTATACAGGTGCAAAGTTCACAAAGTTAACTAAACACCTCAAGATCAAACATAAATTCTCCTCACCATACAGGCCACAATCAAATGGGCTTGTAGAGAGATTCAATGCTAGCATTGGCACAGCGCTCAGAGCGTTCTGCTCAAAGCACCAAAACAATTGGGATTCATTTATTGAACCCATAACCTTTGCATTAAAAAACACAGAATCCCAAACTACAGGATTCACCCCTTTCTTCCTACTCCATGGAAGAAACCCAGCCACCCCAATGGACTTAGGGCTGGGAATACAGGAAGACATATCCACCGTAGCAGACCATGTAGCTAACATGATAACAAATCAAGATACCTCTAGGAGGAAAGCTATAGAAAGGGTCGCCAAGCTACAAAAGGAAAGAAAGGATAGATATGATAAGAAACTTACACCACAGGAAATCAAGGTCACCGACATGGTGTACCTAAACATACCAAGAATCCTGACCAACACAGAGTGTAAGAAGCTTCAACCCCTTTTTATGGGACCATATGTTGTAGTAGATAGACCTAGTTTGACAAGTGCCAAACTCAAAAACTTGGACACCAATCTATTGGTGGCCAGACCGGTGCACATAGACAGACTGAAAAAGGTTGTGGCTGTCAGGAACAATGAATTTGCACACAGGCTTATTCCACATGAAGCCAAATACTACAACAAAATTGTAAGGAACAAAAATGATATCACCCTTACAAGAGAAAAACATCTAGGTGTGGTGCAGTTTCAAGAAATTAGAAACATATTGAGATACCTAAAGAACATAAGATTTTCAAAAATTTATTACAAATTCTCTTCATCCACACATAGGCATGTGTGACTGATAATGAATTACTTATATATATAAAGCCAATCAAATTTGTAAACATATCAGTAGGTTATTGCCACTGAATGGTCAAAGACTGGGACCCTCCAAGTAAAGCAGACATGAAGTCTAAGAAGAGTAAGGGTAACACAATGGAGTGTCTAAAGCCTAATCCCCACATGAAAGAGTGCACTATGCCAACACAGCAGTCTATAGAGATCAATTGACCTTTTAAGCTACCCTCAGACAACTGTCTAGACGGTCATGAATGGCTGTCCTGGATGACAGGAGGAGCTAATTACCAGTACACAGATTACACAATAGAACCCCACAGGTGGAGACACTGGAGATTATGTACATGACTCCAGAGAAACAATACCAAGCCCACAATGGATGTGGGTAGGGTAGGCTACATAAGAAGCACTGTGGACCATAGCCCACCATCAGTCTTCATCCAGCTGCAGTCTGGAACACAAGTCTACAGGACCCCACTTGGGAATTAGCCAGCCCACTTCTCCATTAGGAGAGACTGCACTAGGATAAAGAACACACCTACTTCACCTTCAACATGACCTTACCATTTATTGGTCAATCTCTATAGACTCACCGGACATATTGCCAAGACAGCTCAATCTTGCAAAGGTACAGTTTGAACCACTTCATTTAAAGTGTTACACCATACACTTAGACTTTACCAGCACCAAATTACTACAAATTTGACAATACTTTAAACAGCAAACTTGCTTTACACAAGCACCATGGGAAGACTGAGAGTTGCACCCATACTGCTAACTATGCTGTTATTATATATTATAGAACCACTTACTGCAGGTTATACACCTGTGGTGAGACAAAACATAGGAGTAGTATTCAAACCTAGCCCTCAACCATTGGTCAATGGACATACAACCACAACACTGTTGTTAGCTATCCCCTACAAGATACCTCGGGCACCCGTTACCCAGGATCCATAAGGGACAGAATACTCCAATTGACCACTCCTACTCTACAAGATCATACCTCTGGTCAAATTATCCAACAAGCCAAGGAGCTTGACACCTTGCTGGAAATTGCAGACAAGGAGATAAATGAAACATTAGCCTCCATCAAATTGTTCTTATCCAACCCCATAAACACATTGGACAAGGCCAAAAGAGAGGCCATACTGGGTTTTCTAGCACCCCTGTTTCGCGGTGTGCTAGGTCTAGCCACAGTAGAAGATGTAAACCAAGTAATGGGACAGCTCAAGAACATAGATGAAATACTAAGAAAATTTGCTAAACAAGATCAGGAAGCAGCTAGTCTCATTGAAAAGATCACAGACAGACAAGATAAGTTTGTTAAAGCATACATCCAAGATAAGAAGGTACTGGACAGCACAATCAACACCATAGGTGACACCGTCAACCTATGGGCCTCTAACATGTCCAGGTCACTTGACTCATATTCAAGGCACGAGAAAACTCAAAGGGAAAAAATGCAAGTATTAAATGATGCATTAATCATCATAGCAGCAAGAATGAATACAGTTCAATCACTGCAAAGAACAAATGCAGCCCTGAGGATGCTATCATCAGGAATCCTGACCCCTGATATAGTACCACCCTCAGACCTTGCTAGATACTTAATTGACATTAATAACAAACTTAGGATTACACACCCTGGAGCACAAGTCGCAATTAATGACTTAGATTTCTATTATTCACAGAAGCTGACCTCATACACTTACTCAGCTCACCATATATATATTCATCTGGGCATTATAATTCAATCTACCACCTCTACCTTCAAACTGTACCAAATGATTACATCACCCATGCCTATAGACACACAGGAGACCCCCACCAGAGGAGTCACCAAATTGCAAACCACAACTGAGTTTCTAGCAGTATCTTACGACGAATCATTATTCATCGAATTGGACTCAGCAGATATGCAGGCATGTGAAGGTACTACAGTAAAGGTATGCAGAGATGTAAATGGTAGAATTTATAAACACAGGCCTACATGCCCTGTAGCCATTTTTACTAACCAGGCTCAACAGATTAAGGAACATTGCAAGTTTACAGTTTCACCACTGCAAGCACCTACCACCCATGCTATTTCCATTTCTGAAGATGAGTATCTGGTCACTACTAATGAACCCCATTACTTTATCAACTGCCATGGTAAAACGTCTGAAACTCGAAAAGCCCAGTCCTACTCAATCATAGGTGTACCCTGTGGGTGCACAATCAGTGTAGGAGAATTTTCTCTTCCAAACACAAGGTTGCCCTGTAACTCAACCCTATCATTTCATTACATTCTCATTTACCATTCATGGCAGCACTTAACCAAATTTCTGAAACTAAACCAGATGAAAGAGAGAATCTTCCAAATTTCCCAGTAGTAAACCTTTCTAGAACCTTAGAGAAACTACAGGAAAATCCAATCATGGATGATATTACTCAACTAAATCTAGAGCCCTTTGCCAAAACATTATTAAAAGATGCCTCCAACCTTGATAAGGCAATGGAAACACGTTACGTAGAATCACACCTACGTCGAGTTACAGAGCATCCTATCTTCCAAAGCCTAGGACTCATTCTAGGGATATCAGCTCACATTTTTATAGTATACATACTACTCAAACTGTACAGACTAGGAGGGACTTTAGCCTACCTGCCTACAGCCAAAGCATTTAGACTAGTCACCGAGCTGCCCCTACACAAATTGCTCCCAGATAAGAATCCTACCAAATTAACCCCTACAGAGGAAACCCACACCCCTTTCCTCACAATTCATGAAACCCACACCCTGATAATTGCTATATTATTCACCCTGACCATCTACTCAGCCTACAGAATAATGAAGTACCTTAAGAAATTTGCACAGACACACTGTGGCAAGAAAAATGTGGCCAAGCGCACAAATCCCACAATATATTTTAAAATATATTGTGGAGACTCAAACTTCGCGCTACCCTTGAAGCCAATACCACATGAATTTGATGAGATTAAATCAGCAGCTGCCCTGACCTATAAGGATATAGTTGTTAAAACCTTCCCACTACCTAAGGCTATATTTACCTGGAATGGACCAGCAGTTATAACAACACAGAGAGGAGAATTTGCTTATCACCTCCCTCAGGTGATACACCTACCTTGGCGCACTAGGTTCAGTACCATACCAGCCCTTAAAAACAAAGGACTGTACTACTCCATGCTTCTCCAGAATGATTGTGGCACCAGCCCGGTGACCATGACAGCACTGGAAAATACAACAGATATAATTATTGACGAACACCAGGAGGAGACCGCAAGGTCAAACATGCAGACTATTGCTAATTTTCTAAACCACCAGCCCTCCCCGGTGACTGTGGAAACAGCCTAGGCTGCCCACAGCCTAGACTGCCCCCAGTCCACCACCAGGAGATAACATATCAGAGACAGTATTCAGAACTTTTCGGACAGTTTGCCAGCCCTGAAAAGGGCCTTTGGGATGGCGGGTTTTTTACACCCTAGGTTTCAGTCAGTCGGGTTTTACCACAGAGCCTCGGGATCAACAATGGCGGGAGAGTAGGAGTCCGATCCATACATGTGGCCGTGGTCACGATCCCACTCAAGAAGTCGGGCCTCCATCGATCCCACTCCGTACTCAGCTGCCATAGATGGGTCCCCGGACACCGCAAGATCAATGAAGGAGACTGCCATCAAATAGTCCCACAACACTCGCTCACGTGGCCCGAGGTTAGAATCCATGGGCCAGAACCCTATATTAGTCAAGGCCCTGGCAAAAAGGGCCACAGTGGCCCCCCCCGACGTAAGACTGAACCCAAAAAGTAGTGGCATGAGTACATGTCAACCAGCACATCACCGTGCTCACAGATCTCTCTGTGATTTTTCACTATATAGCCATAGTGTAGGGTCTGGTTGGCCTCCACCAGGGCCCTAGCCGGACTCCCCACCACCATCACCTGGGACACAGGCAATTCAAGGATAGCTTGAAAGTGAGCCATGATGTTGCAGCAAAGGTTTCCAGTGAGGAACTGATACTCCAATACCAGCCACTCCCTCCTTTTATGGACACACACACCCCCCCCCACCCTGAACTGTCCACTGACACCAAGCTAGGCACTGCCACAGACACATGCCAAAATCTGGCACCTAACACCTCAAGTGCCACCACTGCATGAGCACATCAGGGAGGAGATTCACATCTCATTCCTGACACACCTCCACTGTCAATGAAATTATCAAAGTATTGGGAAAAAAAATGATTTAGAAAAATATACACAGCCACTTGTTGATGTATAATATGAAAATCTATGGTATTCTCACAAAATCGATGATTAATGCGCGCATATACGCGCAAATTGCAAAAAATTGTACAAATCTAACATTAATATTCATGAATGCAGGTAGATAACTAAGACAGTTTTTGTACCCACTAGCACTTGTATACTATACCAAGGTTTACTTAAGGTAACACACTTTAGGTATCCAAGAAAACTGTTGGAAAAATGAATGAAAAAAAAAAAGAGAAAATTGTTGACATAAAAATTGTTTACTTAAGATACTCACCAAATGATCTCTTTTAGGGACACATACTCGAAAAGGCTAGGGAAAAGTCAATTAAAAGCAGCAGCCCACTGCCGAAATTGCCAATTAATACACCCGTATAGCAAAATTACAGAGTAACTCAGAGACAAACGAGCCTATTGTACACGAAGTACTTTGTTTTTCCAGTCCTCGGAAAAATTTGTCTCAAATCCCAAAAATTGTATAGTGTATACTGAAATTATACATTTGTACTCAACTGCACACTAAAATTGTATGTTGCACACCAGTTTGTACATTTGAACCCAATTACACACTAAAATTGTATGTTTGCACGCTAGATTGTACGTTTGTACCCAATTTGCAAACTAAATTGCTATTTGCACACTAGATTGTACGTTTGTACCCAATTTGCACACTAAAATTGTATGTTTGCACACTAGATTGTACGTTTGTACCCAATTTGCAAACTAAATTGCTATTTGCACACTAGATTGTACGTTTGTACCCAATTTGCACACTAAAATTGTATGTTTGCACACTAGATTGTACGTTTGTACCCAATTTGCAAACTAAATTGCTATTTGCACACTAGATTGTACGCTTGTACCCAATTTGCACACTAAAATGTATGTTGCACAGTATATTGTACGTTTGTACCCAATTCATACACTAAATTGGATTTTTGCAAAATTAATATTTTCATGTGTAACCAACTGAACGCAAAATTGTATATTTGCATACTAAAATTGTCAAATGAACGCAAAAACTAGATATTTGCATACTAAAATTGTCAATTGAACGCAAAATTGTATATTTGCATACTAAAATTGTCAAATGAACGCAAAAACTATATATTTGCATACTAAAATTGTCAATTGAACGCAATTACACGCGAAATTGTAAATTTGCACACTAAAATTGTCATTTATGCTCAATTTGCACGCTAAATTGAACATTTAATGCCAAAATTGCACGATATTTGCCAAATTGTATGTGGTACATAAAATTGGAAATTTGTACCCAAAAATTGAAAATACATAAGCAAATACACCCATGTATGGTAAGATATAGAATTACGGAAATGTACTTATACCCAGGAGAAAAATTGTTTATATACTGACAAAGCTCTACCACAAAAATTGTATTTGAAGCACTCCCCATCACTTCAAATCCTCTTTCAAACAGTATATAACTCCAAATAAGGTAAAAATATATATATTGTACATTCCCTCGGCGAAATGACGGAGTTTTGCATTTTCTCGGGGGAGACGGAGTATTCTATCATATACCATTTTATTATCCCATAAATTGTGACATATTATTGTACCAATCAAACAATGTATAAAGAAATGGATACATAGGTTGGTTCTAAGAGTTATAAGAGCGCTCAAACTTTGTATAAGAGCGTTCATGCTCCACTGCACACCAGCTATATTCAAATATACATAAGTTACATCACCAATGAACCGACCTCATGGTTCACTGCACAATATAATGCTTTGAAGGGTCTCAGTGTGCGACCTCATGGTTCAGTGCACAAATTAATAACTTGTAAGTGGATGCAACCGGCCGTTAGCGGTGCCTGGGCACCGCTGACGCCGTCACGGGTGTCTGAGCACCCAAAACACTGAACAATAGCTTACATAAGCACGATGCCATAACCTTCCGGTCGCTCTAGCGTCGCTCCTGAGCAACTTAGGTCAAATATCAAAGCATTTATGGAAAGCCCATAATTAGACGGTCAAAATGAGCCCAATAGCAAGGCGGAACTCCTATTATTAAGGAAGTTACGCTATGGGGACTGATTTGACCTCTGAATGCGCTACAGACAAACCAGCGCAAGTTACGCGCCTGGCAAGCAGGCATTAGTAATTTGGCATATTCAACTCCGCGCATGCCCAAAATGGCAGTTGTAACGGTGTAAACTTCTGAGATATGAGGGTTTGAAGTTACAGAACCGACCAGGACAATGGGGGACATAGCGGCGTCCATGGGGGTCCTTTGTGCACCCTGTGACACATGAAAGACCCCCCTCAAACAATTGCAGAGTTAGGCAGATGCCACTGGCCCCAGTCAGTCTGAGGTGCAATGCCAAGATTTGGTACAAATAGCCTGGCTCCTAGAAATCAGAATCTCCAGAACCGCTCCGGAGGTAACATCTCCAGTCATCTCCTGCTACCTGCTATACCTCTACACTATGGTGAAACTATGCTAGACAGGCATAGGATTCCATCATTAGTGGCCAGAGGGTATCTTCTACAAGACATCCGCCAGAGGGTAAAGTTATTCATTATTACATTATTCCACTAAGCAGCAGGTCAGGAGCTAGGTGTGGGAACCCACCTAGAACTATGCTGGACATTGTATTATTATTACCTCACAGGTTGAGTGGAACAGAACATTATACTCTATGAACTATTGTATATTTACTGTATGTGGAAATTACCTGCATATTAACATCTGTGTGATTGATATTTCTTACATGTTGCCTAAAGCTGAATAAACCAGTGATAACTGGAAATAACACTATTTATAAGAGCTTGTTGGATTTACACTATATACCACTAGTCATATGATATTTCTCATATGACAACTTGATCATGCACAATTACTAGTATGACAGATGTTTAGGCCATATCTCAGGTATCCTTGTATCACTCTACAGTATAGATCTGATCCATGATTCCAGTGAGATGTTTAAATTACAAAACTGCTTTCTACATTCAGATTTTGCTGTAGAGATATCACATAAGCACATTAGTGCTCACACTCATTACCTCATACATCAGACTGTCCAGGACTAGACACTGTCCATCATCAGCTAGGGGGCTGCGGACCTACTGCCTGAGTCCTTGGTCTGCTGATTATAGACTGGTCTAGGTGTAGCTATGTTTATAAATGCCACTGGGAATGGTGTTCCAAATTCCCAGTTTTTAATACTTGGGATGGACCCACTATATAATCATATTTACAAGTCTATACAGGTTACATATCTATGGCATTGTGTTTCATTGATGCAGTATAATCTTACCCATTTTAATAGAAAAAAAACTCACGTCATTTTATCAGAAAATTGGCATGTCATACTTCTTCCTGTGGTCATTGAGTTCCATCTAGTGACAAGCAAACAAACTACAGGGTAGGGGGTTTCACCATATACCTAACTTGTTTCACAAAGTTGCACCATAAAGAGGTGTCAGTGGAAAACCATAGAGTGAGACATTAACCGAATATCACTGTTCTTTTAGATACAGTGATCACTGTAACATTTTACTGAATTTTGATATTTTTGTTAACAGTGTGTAAATAACAGAAAAATATGATATAACATAACTTCTGTTCTGGTTAATAGCTTTTCAAAAGTATTATGCATTTCTTCTAAGTTATGTGACATATAATCAAGGGTAAGGATAGAGTGTTTGGATAGAGTGTTTGTACCTATTAAATGAAGCGTAATGTAAAGAAGCATGCTCTTACAACAAGAATTGATTCATTGCCATTTTTCTCCTTCGGCCAATTGAACTCTGATCAAAGTACCAGGACAAGTACAAATTGACATCAAGAATCTTCCCGCCGGTATCACCGTTAGATCCGTGCCTACACAGATGTTTAAATTTGCTGCAGACTGCGACCTACCATGTAACATTTTTCCCAATTGTGTAGCAACAGACTTCAGTCCATTTGCCGGATGTCGCCATTTCACAGCTGCCACCCAAACCTTCAGGGACTGCCTCCTAGCTACCCCAACCGTTAGAGCCACTACCTACATGCTCCCCTGCAGCAAGCTTCACACCCAGTCTAAAAGAATTGTTTCATTTCATTAGAATACTTTTTGTGAAAATTTATTTCTTTTGTATGTCCTATCCAGGGTTCCGTAGCTACCTAAACTGTAAAAAATGTATTGTTCAAATAACAGTGAAATCCTTGTCCCAAAGTTGCCATAGATCACTTTTTATATTCGAGAGATGCCTTGCATAGTGTGTACTGCATTGCCTCATTGTAGAAACTACACTGCTTCAATGCAATGCAATTATGGTGGTTCATTGTTCAGTTTTGTGAGTATGCCTGGTACACTCAAGCTTTTCACATTTAGTTAGCACCATGACACACTAGACTTTATGGTCAGTCACGAGAAGGATTCTTTTTAGAACACGTTTCCTACTTGGCTCATAATTAGCCCCAAACTTTTTGGATTGAAATTTGTAGAACAAAAGGTAAAGAAGAGACACAATTACCCCTCCTTCAGCTCCCTACTTTCCCAATACCTGCATTAATCTTGCCATCCATCAATATGGCAATTGGTAGATATGACTCCTCACTAAAGGCCAGTGTCCAACAGCAGGGAGTTGCCAAACAGTGGTCACTGCCTCTCCAACTCTTGTTAGTGGGGATATGGCCAACCTTTTTTTCAATCCCTCTGTTGGGCTGGTGTAAGCATATCCCAAGCCTGGGGCCATAGCTACCCATAACTTTTGAAGTTTGAAAGTTGATTGAGTAGAACAAAGTTAATGATAAATCACTTTGGGAAATGTCTCCAAACTCAAGGAATCCCTTGTATCATGGGTGCACATGTAGGCCTTAGGTTGTGTCTTTATTGCATAAAGCTTTTTGTTAAACTTGTTATGGTTAGTTTCTATCAAGCACTAGAGCAGGCCTCTAGATGTGTACCATGACACTCATTATCTGAGTCATTTGTGTCCATGGATGACATGTGTTAACAATAAGAATTTCTGGGTAGTTTTGTTACTAACAAATTGTCCTGCTCATTGAGTACTCGAAGTTCAAAGAAGCTGTAGCTAGTAACCTGCTGGGGACCCACTATGATGGTGAATGAAAGTCTTAGTTTCCCCCTACGGAATCAGGACGGTCTTGCCAAAAGATAATGAAGAAGAACCTACGTTAGAGTGATCTGAGGAGGACTTGCATGGCCTACCTCATTTTTACAGTATCGCCAAATAAATTTCCAGTGAATAGATGAATAAAAGAATGAGTGCATGGGATGTACATCTATCCCATGTCATCTGGATATTGATAAGACAGTCTGCAGACTTCATTGCTGCATCATGCGGCAAATGGGACTGCACTTATACATACTCTTCCACAAAGGGTTAAAACGCGATCCTCAAGTCTGCCAATTAATGTCCTAATTTGTAAAAGAGTAAGTCAATGCTAACTGGATGTAATAGGCCCCTGAAAGGTTTATGTGACATGAAACCACTCTTAAATAAGCTACTCCTCTTACACTAGACCAGCTTAACCCCTTAAGGGCCTTTATCAATACAGCAGTGCCTAATGCTCATCGATAATAATGATGCGCTTTATCTGAGCATCATGTTGACCCTCAGGAAATGTATCAACTTTTAGAGTCATTATGATCAAGGTTACTACAGGGGTTGTATATAAGCTCCTTGTTCTGATGTTCGAATATAGACATAGCTGTGGTGAGTAAATGGAGTGAGTGAGTAGGCCTAATGGATGTTTATCACCATTTCAACGTCATAGATCTATTCTTGGCTGCATTCGTAATTTCACAGATGAATGTGTCATTACCTTCACATATATGCACCAGACATACTAAGGGGATAGAAAGGGAGAGATATAAACCCCTTGAGACTGTATAGGAAGGATCGCCTAAATTGCCTTAGGAAGAGTATAGGGATGTTTAGGCCATATCTCAGGTATCCTTGTATCACTCTACAGTATAGATCTGATCCATGATTCCAGTGAGATGTTTAAATTTCAAAACTGCTTTCTACATTCAGATTTTGCTGTAGAGATATCACATAAGCACATTAGTGCTCATACTCATTACCTCATACATCAGACTGTCCAGGACTAGACACTGTCCATCATCAGCTAGGGGGCTGCGGACCTACTGCCTAAGTCCTTGGTCTGCTGATTATAGACTGGTCTAGGTGTAGCTATGTTTATAAATGCCACTGGGAATGGTGTTCCAAATTCCCAGTTTTTAATACTTGGGATGGACACACTATATAATCATATTTACAAGTCTATACAGGTTACATATCTATGGCATTGTGTTTCATTGATGCAGTATAATCCTACCCATTTCAATAAAAAAAAACACACATAATTTTATCAGAAAATTGGCATGTCATACTTCTTCCTGTGGTCATTGAGTTCCATCTAGTGACAAGCAAACAAACTACAGGTTAGGGGGTTTCACAAAGTTGCACCATAAAGAGGTGTCAGTGGAAAACCATAGAGTGAGACATTAACCAAATATCACTGTTCTTTTAGATACAGTGATCACTGTAACATTTTACTGAATTTTGATATTTTTGTTAACAGTGTGTAAATAACAGAAAAATATGATATAACATAACTTCTGTTCTGGTTAATAGCTTTTCAAAAGTATTATGCATTTCTTCTAAGTTATGTGACATATAATCAAGGGTAAGGATAGAGTGTTTGGATAGAGTGTTTGTACCTATTAAATGAAGCGTAATGTAAAGAAGCATGCTCTTACAACAAGAATTGATTCATTGCCATTTTTTTCCTTCGGCCAATTGAACTCTGATCAAAGTACCAGGACAAGTACAAATTGACATCAAGAATCTTCCCGCCGGTATCACCGTTAGATCCGTGCCTACACAGATGTTTGCTGCAGACTGTGGCCTACCATGTAACATTTTTCCCAATTGTGTAGCAATAGACTTCAGTCCATTTGCCGGATGTCGCCATTTCACAGCTGCCACCCCAACCTTCAGGGACTGCCTCCTGGCTCCCCCAACCGTTGGAGCCACTACCTACATGCTCCCCTGCAGCAAGCTTCACACCCAGTCTAAAAGAATTGTTGCATTTCAGTAAAATAATTTTTGTGAAAATTTATTTTTTTTGTATGTCCCATCCAGGGTTCCGTAGCTACCTAAACTGTAAAAAATATATTGTTCAAATAACAGTGAAATCCTTGTCCCAAAGTTGCCATAGGTCACTTTTTATATTCGAGAGATTCCTTGTATAGTATGTACTGCACTGCCTCATTGTAGAAACTACACTGCTTCAATGCAATGCAATTATGGTGGTTCATTGTTCAGTTTTGCGAGTATGCCTGGTACACTCAACCTTTTCACATTTAGTTAGCACCATGACACACTAGACTTTATGGTCAGTCACGAGAGGGATTCTTTATAGAACACGTTTCCTACTTGGCTCATAATTAGCCCCAAACTTTTTGGATTGAAATTTGTAGAACAAAAGGTAAAGAAGAGACACAATTACCCCTCCTTCAGCTCCCTACTTTCCCAATACCTGCATTAATCTTGCCATCCATCAATATGGCAATAGGTAGATAGGACTCCTCACTAAAGGCCAGTGTCCAACAGCAGGGAGTTGCCAAACAGTGGTCACTGCCTCTCCAACTCTTGTTAGTGGGGATATGGCCAACCTTTTTTTCAATCCCTCTGTTGGGCTGGTGTAAGCATATCCCAAGCCTGGGGCCATAGCTACCCATAACGTTTGAAGTTTGAAAGTTGATTGAGTAGAACAAAGTTAATGATAAATCACTTTGGGAAATGTCTCCAAACTCAAGGAATCCCTTGTATCATGGGTGCACATGTAGGCCTTAGGTTGTGTCTTTATTGCATAAAGCTTTTTGTTAAACTTGTTATGGTTAGTTTCTATCAAGCACTAGAGCAGGCCTCTAGATGTGTACCATGACACTCATTATCTGAGTCATTTGTGTCCATGGATGACATGTGTTAACAATAAGAATTTCTGGGTAGTTTTGTTACTAACAAATTGTCCTGCTCATTGAGTACTCGAAGTTCAAAGAAGCTGTAGCTAGTAACCTGCTGGGGACCCACTATGATGGTGAATGAAAGTCTTAGTTTCCCCCTACGGAATCAGGACGGTCTTGCCAAAAGATAATGAAGAAGAACCTACGTTAGAGTGATCTGAGGAGGACTTGCATGGCCTACCTCATTTTTACAGTATCGCCAAATAAATTTCCAGTGAATAGATGAATAAAAGAATGAGTGCATGGGATGTACATCTATCCCATGTCATCTGGATATTGATAAGACAGTCTGCAGACTTCATTGCTGCATCATGCGGCAAATGGGACTGCACTTATACATACTCTTCCACAAAGGGTTAAAACGCGATCCTCAAGTCTGCCAATTAATGTCCTAATTTGTAAAAGAGTAAGTCAATGCTAAATGGATGTAATAGGCCCCTGAAAGGTAGGTAAATGAGGCTGTAGTTTATGTGACATGAAACCACTCTTAAATAAGCTACTCCTCTTACACTAGACCAGCTTAACCCCTTAAGGGCCTTTATCAATACAGCAGTGCCTAATGCTCATCGATAATAATGATGCGCTTTATCTGAGCATCATGTTGACCCTCAGGAAATGTATCAACTTTTAGAGTCATTATGATCAAGGTTACTACAGGGGTTGTATATAAGCTCCTTGGTCTGATGTTCGAATGTAGACATAGCTGTGGTGAGTAAATGGAGTGAGTGAGTAGGCCTAATGGATGTTTATCACCATTTCAACGGCTAAGGTCATAGATCTATTCTTGGCTGCATTCATAATTTCACAGATGAATGTGTCATTACCTTCCCATATATGCACCAGACATACTAAGGGGATAGAAAGGGAGAGATATAAACCCCTTTAAGTTGACTAGAGCTACATTCATGCATCACAACGACCAATGAGCATGCCAGAGACAAACAGACAGAGAAGAGAATCTTAAAGGTAGGCTGACACATGGATAAGAAAAAGAAAATGTGGATCAACAAGGTAAAAGGTACGCCCACGCACCCCCTCATCGGCGTACCTTTTACAATGTTGATCAACAAATATTATGAATAGATAAACAGAAAGATCAACAGAGAGACAAATGAATATAATCATTTCAGATCATGGATAAATCTGATGCAATATTAGAAATATTAGACTTTCCTGTACATAAGTGAAGATATGTTCACATGGCATTGTGGTGTGTGCCCCATACAGTTCTAGACACAAAGAAACATGCTCATGATATGCAGAACTCGTCGAACGTGGAACAACAGTGTGGACAACACCTACCTTAAAACCCAAGGTATAAGGTGCACCTTTAACATAATGCACAACCCAAACTCAGCCCTTGGCATCATATAGATCATATCTGGAGTCAAATTACTGTCATATTATTACTCTTTAGTTGTTCACAATCCGCACATACTTAAGCCACACACCCAACTCAGGCTCCTCCTATGGAGGACTCATGGCCTCATCTTTTGGCAATTTTAGTACTAGACCCTACTCTCCTATATATGCACAATCCTTGCATATAAGGTGGACCCCCCAACTTCATTGACCCCATACAGAGCAGTAGGGGCCCATTCTCACATAAAATCATGGCACATATATATGGGAGGTATTGTGGTAGGTAGCACCTCCTGTTAGGTGAAGATGGCCCACTGACATGCAGCAGGAAGCTGCCATTCTTTGATGGTACTTTTTGGTATAATATGCTTCACTTCTGTCAGACGTAGGTCAGTCATATGCTGAGTCAAGGACGTCACTTCTGGTATGCCACGGATGGTGTCCTTGACAGCGATGTCAGATGGCTTAGTCTTCTGCTTGGTTTTCATGTGCCTGTTGCCCATGTGCAATACTTCCAAATACAAATAAGTCTTATCAACCGTTTGGGTAACTGCTAGTGTAACAAGCCAGATTACAAATCTTAAAATTAGTAATATTTTTTATTTATTTGTTTGTATGTGTTATACTTGATTCTTTTGTTTATTTGTGTCTTCGTTCTCATCTTATATAACCCATAACTCTTGTTTATTTGTGTCTTCGTTCTCATCTTATATAACCCATATCAAACTAGTATGCACCAATGAAACCTGTTCCCAAATTAGTTAACTGCATTATTATCACCTCTTCGCGTAGTGGAGTGGTCAATAAACACTTCAGTTAAAAAAAAAAATGTTTCCCCTCAACATGGTAAAGAAAAATGAGTTGTCTCTTGTGAAAGGTAGGCAGCTTAGAGGGGCATTTGTAATGATGGGCACCAATTTTCTCTTGCTCCAGAACATTTGATATGTTATACCGCAGTACTAAAGTGGTCACAAATAAAGTTCTTGCTGTGCATTATGCCTCTACCTTAGGGAGGTCTGGGGGGCACAACCAAGAAAATTTGGGTCTAGCAGGGTACAGACAGGCAACGGCACCACATTTCCTATAGTTAAGAATTTAACCAATGTCCAACTTCAGGGGTGGGAGATGAAAAACATTCACTTGTATAAATATAAAAAAAAGAATTGAGTGGATATTTCTCTAAAAGTGCTGAATCATTCAATAATTCCAACTGACTCTACTCATGCTCATACCCAACCGAGTTTTACTGAATATAAACAATGATAGTGATGAATTTAACAACAAGTGTAATTTGAACAGTTGGGCATTAAACACCACTTGACTTTATTACAAAAAAAACCCTCAGGTGTAACAGGTTTTAAGGAATTGTTTTTCTTTGTTGTAATTTTCATAACTTGTCATCCACGTTTCGTGGAGACCATCTAATGGTATACAGCCAATGGCTTAGTTATTCATATCCTTTATTCTTGACATTTCTTGATAGCAGTGGTGGCCAGTCTGTCTGCTGCCCGCGTCCAATTCCTACATCAGCGTCCCCTGGTGGAGATATATATAAGTAGCATTCAGCTGGAGGAGGCGTTCCTCTGTTCCAATTTCCTCCCTTGTGGCTGGGGCAGCCACATGGTGCAGATTTATTTAGTGCCCATTGAGGAAACAGGCAGGTTGAAACCTGCTTGAAGGCTGCTAGTGCAGGAGTGCATCATGCCCATTGGTCATCATGATGCATGATTGCAGCCCTGGTTGGACAACTCACTCATTTCCAAAAGGAGGCTGTGTGGCCTCTACTTTTGAACAATATTTGACTGGTCATCTCAGGAACTAGTCTCGGTCCATAAGGTGGTGACAACTTTAGATACCCAAGGTTTTCAGTGCAGTGGGCAGCACCTACAGGCTACCTGCGCATTCTGACATACTGTTATAAAGGTATACCTCAGGTAAGCCTCATGTTACAGAGTGAGTCAGTGAGTAATAGATATTTAACGTCATTTTGACAGCTAAGGTCATATTTATGGCAAGAGCTATATTACCCAATTTCACAGAGGAATGTGTTGGTGCCTGCGCAAATGCACCACACATATCCGAGGCGATAGGAAATAGGAGATATAGACTCTTTTAAGTGGGCTAGGGAAGCCCGCTCATGTCACAGACCTCGTCAGCACAATCTAATAACATGAATGACACTGACACAAAAATCGTGCGCTAGTTGACAAGCGTGCTAGAGTTACCACAGTTATTTGTTTTAGCATGGAATCACTTGTATAGACTCAGTATTATTCTGACATTCTAGAAAAGCTGAAGCCATTTCATTTTATTCTTATGAATTTAGAAAAAAATGGCATCAGTATCCCTTTTTTATACTTTATTCAGTTTACCAATCACAGGAATCAGCCAGGCATGTCAGCATCATGGCATAAACTGATAAACTAGATGTTTCATATACCTGTGTGGAATGATACCATACAAGTTGAGGTCTGGTTTAAAAAGTAGTACATAAATAAACTACAAGGGTTGTGAAAAAGCAGTTTACATTGTTCAACAAAAAGATGATGTTGAAAATGAGAACTGCTCTATATGCTCATTATCTATAGTGTACACACCTGTGCAGAATATGTAAGAAACAATCATCTCCCAGTCTGTCTCCATCTCTATTAAAGATCTAAGGATCACTAATGCATTGATGCATCAGGCCGATTTGGTTGTCATGGTGAAAGAATGCAGCACTGGTGAGTAGGTCACTAGGGCTATATTCATACATCAAAGAGTCTGTTTAGGGCATACTGAGTGTCCCTAGATTGATGCTGTCCCAAAGGGTTGGCATGGTGCACCAATGAAGCCAGCACTTCATTGGTGCATCATGACGACCAGTTGACATGATGCACACGTCAACCTCCCTTTTGGCTATTCCTTCCTTGTTAACTTACAGATGCTCTCTATGTTACCCATTTTTTTTTTACTTCGTCTAATTGTGTGTCGGAAAGGACGAACCCCTCCCCTAAGACACCCTGGTAAGGTAGTGGTCATTATTTGTGACAGGATCTGCGAAAAAGGCCCTTAGTGCAGGCTGCATTAAGGTCCCTAATCCCAGTACATGTCACATTTATCAAAAGGGGTGGTGGGTTTGAGGAGGAGGGCAGGCGTTAAAACCCTTGATCCTCCTCTCGAGGAAGGGGGTGGCTAAAAAAAGCAAGCCTCTTTTTAAATAGCCCGCATGTTACTATAGATGAGTGGGGGCGTCAAATTGATTCCATCCTATACACAATCGCCCCCTAACCTCAAATTTGCATCCCTGGTGGGTCATTTGTGAGGGCTGCATTTATGCATCATGCAGACCCTACAGGGTTGACAGTGGTGGATCCAGGATTTCTTAAAGGAGGTGGCACGGTCCCTATTTTTGAACAAATTTTGAAGGTTGAAAAGAAGAAGATAAACTACAAACACATTCATGAATACAGACAAAAAGGGAGGGGGCGTCTAAATCTCCAACTGTCCTAGAGGCTAAAAATGATGCTCCAATGAAGTGCGCACAAACAGACTCACCAGTGCTTCACAGGTGCATCATGACGACCAATAGGCATGATACACTCCTGCGTCAGCAGCCCTTTACTCCTTAAGGTGCACTGATGCTGACCAATGGGCATGATGCATGAATGCAGCCCTGGTGAGTAACTCACCAGGGCTACATGCATGCACCATTTGACCCTACGGCACTGATATTCCCCTGGGGGGGGGGGGTTGGAGTGATACTCCAATGAAGTGTTGCTAAGCAGGCTCACCAGCAATTCACAGGTGGATCATGCCAACTAATAGGCATGATGCACCCCTGCATCATCAGCCCTTAAAGTGTTAAATAGTTAAAGAGCTGACAGATAAATGAGCATGCCTTTCGATTCTTCAGCTGGCAGTCCCTTTACTAACCACACTGTAAAAAAATGTTGTCATATTAATGATGGAATCCTCGTCCCATTAGAAATAATCGTCCCACAGCTCATTAAAACCCCTTAATAGGAAGGTTGATATGTCTGATGAACAATGCAGCAAAGCCCATGTTGATGTCTCTTATGGTTATTGAGATATTAAAGGAAATGTGAGGCAAAGTCAGGTGTTTCTGTGAAAAATTCCCCATACAAACTGTAGGCAGAAAGTGGTCATGGTCTGTGCACACACTACCACTCCACCACCCCCACTATACAGGGCTATATACAGGGCTCAGCAGTGCAGGTGAACAGCATTGATGATGTACTTTAATTGTTCATTACACATTTAATATTGATTATTTCTTTGAAATTCCTTAAGTGGATGAAGACTAATGCATTACCCCATGAGCACTACTGGTCTATTTTTTCATTCCTCTCCACTGTAATTATTAACTTAGCCCAAACATAATAAAAATCACTTATTACGGCTTAGACATGCCCCCTTATAACCCTAAATCTGTTCTAAACTACTCAAAATACAATCTGACACAAATTAACTTTTTTCAGGCAATAAATCAAGCTTTAAGACGTGCCTACCTCCGCTACCATCATATTAACTTTTCAGTTACTTTTGAGCTGCTCAGTCATCCATGGTGAGAGCAGTAACTCCTCTGATAAGAATAGGAAAGTGGAGGATATCCACAAATGTAGACCAATCTGTCCCCGGTGCCCTCATGGCATCAGATTTACTCATAGAAATGCCACAAGGCACGGATTTACCATCATAGACCATGCCCCTCAGTCACCTACTACCAAGCTGGGCCTATATTTGGCTTCACAAGGGTCTATGGGGACTTGTCCCAGTACTGAGCGCTGCAGGTAATCCCCCTTTACTATAGGAGGGGACAATGAGAGTATAGTCTATGGGTAGAGTGTGACACGCCACCCCCTCTACCCTCCCCACATGATAATAGGTACCCTTGTGTCTTTAGTATTGATTTCACAGGGGAAGAAGGAACCACCTAGAACAGAAAATCCTGCTGAATCCAGAATTTGTGATTATGATTCTCAGAAATTGACTAAAAGTACCCAAAAATGAGGGTTTGATGAGGAAAGTATTTTAAAGATGTACAAAAATGATATTCAAAATGATGAGAAGTCTTTACAGACACAACATGTAAAACAGAGTTAGTACCTCAATGCACATATCCAAATGTCTGCCTATCTCCAAATCTGACAAGTATTCTATCTGTGTATTTCTCTCACATACTGCCTACCCCTTAGTCTACCTATCACTCATACTGCCTATCTCTTGAATCCAAAGCATCTTGATTTAAGTAAAGCTATCTCCCAAAAGGCCTAAATACTAAAGTTTACTCCTCAATTTACCTTATCTGCTCTGGTCCTAGTTTCCCATAGTTTACCTATCATCAATATACCTATCATTCATTTTACCTATCCCTCTTGGTGACTATCCCTCAGACTATCATGTCTAAACTGTATTGTTCATCTCTTTTTTTTAGGCCCTAATGGTTAACAGTACATTACTTATCATATCTACCATTTTGATCCTACCTATCCTTAACGATGCCTATCCTAAAGCCTACCTATCCTTCATTACACCTATCCCCAATATCTGCATATCCCTCATATTTGATTTACACATCTGTCCCTAGCAACCATGTTTTCTTTTTTTACATTTGCTCATCTTACAAGGTACTCTCTGTGCCTATCACTCAAACTGGATATTGTTCATACTACCTATGCCCCTTGCTACCAATCTCTCATGCTCTACATATGGCTTTCTTACCATCTCAGCTCAGTCAGTCTAACCCACTCTTCTATTCATATCTCAGCTTATGTTCAATTTCTTCCACGTCTCCAAGTCTATGCCTTGTGAAATATACCTATCCCCCATTATGCCTATCCTCCATTCATGTCATTATATAGGTAAACCGAAAGATATGCAGCATGAATGATAGGTAGATGTATCAATAAGGTGGACGGTAACCAGTGTGTTAGGTGATAGGTTGACTAAGAAATAGTCATCATAATGGAGGTGGGTTGTGACATAGGTAGGTAAGGAGAGTCGAGATGGGTAAGAGAGCTATATAGAGAGCATGGGGGATAGGTAAGGATGGGTAGCAAGGGGGGTAGGTAGTATGAGCAATTAGCCCAGGTAGCAAAGGTGGCGTGGCCCTACTGTGGCCCACACTTTATTTGGTGTGTCTTCAGATGTGGGCCGCAATGGGCTAACGGATGGGCTGCTGACAGTTTCTGTCCTCAGTGAGGTGTGTGGGCCACACTGGGCTAACCAATATGGGCACAGACCAGTCTCAGAGTGGGTTTGGGTTCAACATGGGTTTTTGATCACATAGCGCCATCTGGTCATTTTTTTAAATTTTGAACCCTGAAAATGCTCTGCTAGCCTTCAGGTGCTAGCCCCTCCCCTTGGCCTCCATAGTGGGAAGGAGACTAAGCATACTGTATTACTCTTCCCATCATCATAATACAGTAGAATCATCAATTCGAACTTAGTTGGCCAAGGCATGACAACCATACCTAGTCCAGTAACATGCTAGCCTTCAAGTTCATAGTGCCTCCCAATGGGTAGCATACTTCAATATAAAATGATTACCACAGGAATGGTGTATTCACAGTAAAAACTGCTAGAATCACCTAACTTTGCACAGTTCAAATGTATTTTGCAAGTAGATCCAGACTCTGAAAAAATGTATGTACTGTTATGATTTATATGATTCATTAGCCTATTTCTGTTATATCATACTAAAGAAAATCAATATTGACTTGGGGGGAAAGCTGTACATCAGATATAGTGGAGTCATCTAGTGTCAAAGTTCAGAACTCCCAGCTCAGCATGCCTTGTGCAAACCCATCCTCAGCTGTCCACTGTGAGATGATGGTCAATGTTGCTTATGGACCACCAGACAATAAGACCGGGAAGAAGAAGACAGTGAAGATACTACGCCTCCGTCCATCTACCACCACTAAAGAGGACTTCCTCAAAACTATGAAGACTGAGTTTGAAACAATGCGCGCACACTCCATCCGCCTGCAGACACAACATTGGGCCGTGCGTCTGCTACATGAAAGCATGACAGAGGCAGAGTGTACCATCCAAATGGACTTTGCTGAGAATTGGATGGTCACCTATCCTGAGTTGCCACAGAGTGTATGACCATTTGTCATGAATCTTCCAGAAGTGGGCTGTTCTTGTTCCCCTTTTGATAAATTCTTCAAACAAAGTTATATATGTGTCTTTATCATTTATTCTGGTCAGGATGTGATAGAGCTACAAGTGGTATATGGGTTTTGCCTATCTACGATGCATATTTAGAGAGCTGGGGGCCTAAAACTGCCCAAAATGAGGGTTTTTCAATAAGAAAAAATAAAAATCTGTAGTGCAAAGTTGCAAAAAATAAAAATTAAAGGTCACTGGGTCCCCTAATTTGTTTTGGTATTTCCCCCATAGCAAATGGAAAATTTTAAGACCATAAAGGTGTATGTAGCCAAACAATGTTTTATACTGTGGCCAGAAATGTATTTGGACAGTTTCGCGTGGCTCCCGTCAGAGACCCTAACATGGCTCCCTTACTCTATTTTAAATATAGCAGGGGTATGAGAAAGATATACCATGCAAAGCCTTAACATGTCTATATATGCATACAAAAGAAAATTGGGCCTATCTCTAATATCCTACCTTGGGTGCTCCAATGATACATTTGGGGTAGTTTTTTTGCGGCACCCGTCAGAGACCCTACGGCTCCCGTCAGAGACCCTACTAGCAGTCCATCTCTCCATAATATATATAACATATTTAACTAATGTGTTATATATGATAAATGACCTTGTTACCAAGGTATTTCACACAGTAAGGATCAACCCCATCCTCCACCATTGGACAGAGCTATGCCAACATCACCTAGTGGCGCTGGCGGCTCCCGTCAGAGACCCGGCACCCGTCAGATACCCTAGCAACTTCGCCGCTCTACCCTGGATCACAAAACGATATTTAACCTACCTAAATATATGGAGCCTAAGCCCCAACACCTATACTATATGTACCCAAAAACTTTTTAGGCTGGTCCTGATTTGATTTTGGACCCCCCTGCCAGCCTACTTCTGGATGATTCATGACAATTGGTCGTATACTACGCCAAGGAACCAGTCACCCTCCATCCAGCCATGATCCACCATAAGGAGAGTGATGGTGCAACTACCAAGCACCTCTCTGTGGCACTCGTGATGGACGACCGGAAACAAGACTCCGGGGCCATCTTCGCCCTCATGGCCAGGCTCTGCAAGTTAATCCGCGATCGTCTGTCTCTTGTCCACACGGTCCACTACGCCTCAGACTCCCCATCTTCCCAGTACCGTAATAGGGCCATCTTCTCCATGCTCTGTAGGCACCAACAACTGTTCGGTCTCAGCGCAGCCTGGACTTACATGCATCATGTGACCATACACCTGAGCTATGTCTAGAACATAGCTCATCACTATTCACAATACACCAATCGTGGTAGAAGCACAATCTTTTTTTTGACTAAGCTGAAGGAGATGCTTAAGAACGTCAACCATTACTGGTTAGTGACTGCACCTTTCGTCCGCAATTTTGACGCTCAATAATGGAGAAAACGATCCCCAAGGAAACGGGTCTTTCTTCTCAAACCACCAAAGGATAAATACCTCCTGTTTGATCCGACACTGGCTGAGAGAGGTACTGACACTTTTAATAGTGAGTTTTCCTTCTTATTTTTTTATAAATCCCTAGATTCGTGTGATGATCCCCCTTGGCCCTGCGTCGGACATAGCTGATGTGGGGATGCCCCTTTTTCCATCCCACAACGCCATCCCTATCACAGCCGTCACCATGGTAACCATCCATTTGGTGACACCCTAAACTGTTGCATGCATCATAACAACAACATTGACGCGTGTTAACACGACTTTTTGCTCAGTAAACTTCCATCTACCTTAGTAACCATTCTGATCCCCAGGATTAATGATGGTGAAGCTGATTTGCGTGATACTTGAAATAAAAGCAAATCTTTCTCTTAACAACGGCAAACCGAACACAAAATTAGTTTAAAATTCCAAATTTGAGACCATAAGATGGAGGACAACCCCGTTGGGAAAAACCAGCTCAAGCTCAAAGGGTTCCATTGTGACCTATTATATAACGTCTAAAAAAGAAATTCTTTTTTAGTGGACTGACCCGCTGGTCGCGCTCCAAACTTTCGGCACATTTTTCGACCTTCTCAAAATTCAATTTTTTTAACCCGTGGTTTCAAACAACAATAACCATACATTACCCAAATCCAGTTATGCACCCATATACTCCCAAAAACAAAAGGTGGGAGCACTTCTGAGCAAACTACTCGAGCTTATAAAGCATAAATTGATACACAATCTCGCCATGACGGTGCAGCGCTAGTGCAGTGTCCCTGGTAACCGAACCTGCGCTTTGTCTAGGTCTATAGAGCTCTATGTATTGTGTTTGTCAAGTTATCAAATACAAATTTAATCATGCTATCTTTTCTGTATTGACCGAGACCAAACTTGTGAACCATATCAGCTGTTCTATGCTAACAAATGGTCTCAACACATTTATTCTAGTGTCATGTAGACAAATAGTTCAATATACACTACTCCCTCATCAGTTACCTAGTACTTTTCACAGGATGAATGTTATTATGAGTACAAATAACAAATTTCAACATTTTTTACTTTGTTCACAGTTATATTATAGAATTTCTACTGGAAAGGTCTTGCTTTTGTCAGCCAAAACACGTTTATGATCCATATTAAAAAGAAATGCTATCAGTTCTTTCACATTCAGGATATTTACAACATCAAATATGGCACACACCCTTGTAAATTCATTCCAAATATCACCGACATCCTGGAAAATACCATAGACATCCTGGAAAATACCCACTCTCCATACATAGAAATAAGTTCTTCCTTGTCGGAGCAGCATGCATGATATTTAACCTCCGCCTTATGGTTTTTACATCCATAACATTCATCTTTAACTGTCCTATTAAACTTCCTGTGTAGTAAATAATGACAAGTGTCGACCATTAATAACCTGGCTGTTGGTCGTTCCACAATTGCAGTAACCATTGATGCTTCAGCTCTCTCCCTCTTGGCAATCATTACAGCCTCCAAACAGTTTGACATCTTGAGAAAGTATTGAAGTGTTATGTAGTCGTTAATGCATACTCTATACAGATGAATTGTGTCCGCCTTTTTGGATATATTTTTACCGCTCGACCTTTATAAATGAAAAAAATGAAAACATGAATATTTGAAAAAAATATAACGATACAAATTATTTTTGTCATAATTAAACACACATAATAACTCATAACTCTAACTAATAGAAATACTTTACCACACATGTGACCTTTACTCTACAGGTTCAAGGTTATAAAATATGGTTATACTGGTAAACAAGGTAAATACTTACTGAAAAAATCCTAGATCCGTTGGAAAAGCTTTAACCTAGCAAACAGGCATACTAGAATACATTGTTGATGATGATGTGTACAAGACGCAAAAAAGTTGTGTCCTTAAGCCTAGAGCAACAGACATATATACCCTTCATACTTTGCATTCTCACCTTACACTTAGAGTTTGACATGTTTTTTCACAGCTAACACTTGAAAGAAAAAGTAGCATTTATTTTATCTCCCCTTAGCATGTTGTACACACCATTTGCGAATGCTTGCTGCGAACACAATATATGAATGAATAAGTACAAAGAAAAAGTAAAAGAAAAAAATGACAGGTGAAGCCACCCACTCATTACGACACCTTCTCCTCCTCCTCCTTCATCCTCTTTCATGCACCATCACCTCCATAATCATCCTTTTATTTTTTTAATGTTAATTCATTTTATTATTAAAAATTTTATACCTTAAAGGGGTAGGGTGGGTTTACTTACTTTTTTGGGGGGGCAAGCTTTTAGCTTGCCATAAAAAATTAACTAAATTTTTTTACCCCCTATTTTAAAGGACCCCCCACCCCAAGGCCCCCCACCCTGCCCTACCCTAAGGGCCCCCCCACCCCAAGGGCCCCCCACCCCAATGGCCCCCCCTTTTTTTCTTTTTTTTTTTACCCCCCAAAAATAACACGTAGTTAAATCATGTGTTGTTTACAAACAAAAAGGTCATGTGGTTAACCAACTCCCATTTACATAATCGGGTCACAAATGAAGGGCTCTAATTGGCTAAGGGGGCATGGCCTTTTTTCCAAATAAGGAACTCACCACGGGGGTCCAGGTCATGTGACCAAATGGAGCATGCACACAAACTAATTAGGTCAAGCTCAAGGTCACATGACCATATATGGGCATGTGCCAAGAGGGGTTCAGGTCACGTGACCAAATGGAGGCCTGTGATTGACTGCATCCTGTAGTTAGCTATAGTCCTGTTTCCTAATTAGGTTAAGGGGAGTGGCCTGTTATGCAAATGAGGGGTCTCATGACTGGGGTAATCCCCTAATTAGGTCAAGATCAAGGTCACATGACCATATATGGGCATGCACACCCCTAATTAGGTCAAGGTCAAGGTCACATGACCATATATGGGTATGCACCACGAGGGGTCCAGGTCACGTGACCAAATGGAGGCCTCTGAGGCCTCTGATTGGCAGCATCCCCAGTGAGTAATATCCTGTAGTTAGCTATAGTCCAGTTCCGATACATACTATACTACTTATAACACATCAGATAATGATTGATAAGAGAACCCACAACCCATAATTTTCCCTATGATATGCCCATAGTATTGAACAAAACAGGGCTACATAAACTGACTTTTAGTATTTTCACAGGTTACATGCATATGTACAAGGACATAGACAACAAATGAGCAATACTAGGCCAAAAGGAAGTTGTGTTCCCAGTTCCGCGACCAACCCTAGCAAAATAGGGCGAATTTTTATGAAACTTTTCGAGTTTTTTATCAATTTTCCATATTGTTTTTTTTCATATTTACCATGTTTTTACAATAATCTTTCTATGGGTCTCGAGTCAATATCTTAACATGCACATGTTTTTCACCTTTCTCATGTTTACTCATACATTTCTATACACATTAAAAAAAAATCTGAACTACTGACCCTAGTTGAGGCATGTAACCGGAAACACAACTTTTCTTGTTGGCCCTAGCTATGGATGATTAACTATTATTAATTATCATTATGAATAAGTCATGTATGACCAATGTATACTGTGGGAGTCACTGTTCTCATCATAACTATAGCAATTTGCAGTTCTCTTTGAAATGACACAACTAGACAGGAATATAACCAGTTTATTGTAATTAGATAACACATACATTTTTGTACCTTATTTGATACACAAATAAATAATTTAGACTTGACATGACTTGATTTGGTGAAATGTTTTCCTCAAATGTTGTACTCAAACGGCATGTGGTGGCAAAAATGAAACTGCCAGATTTGACTATATTTTCTCAAATTCCAAACATATATAACAAATTCAATTGACCTCTGAATTTAAGAGGGTCATGAGTATTGGGAGGCAGTAGCACTAGACCCTCACTATATAAATGACAACACTTGAAACCAACTGAGACTTTGGTTCACTGCCATGCCAATAGCTTCAATGTGTTCCCAAAGCAATGTAAACACACCTAGCCATCAGAATGCAATGGGGACGCAAGAGATACGAGCATCTGAAGATCTCATTATAAAAAAAAACGTGGAGAAACTGCTCTGCCGACTTGAAAGGTGAGTCTTGTAAAAACGAACTTGGGGTCAACAATTCAAAGTCAAACGATCCCCTCTGAGTATGTTTACACCCCCTATTATTAGGAATTAGAAATAATTTGATATCACTCTGGTAGTAGAAAATGGACTAGAGATCCCCTAACATTAAGTTTCAAATGTAGATGATGAGATCTGCTTATTGCATGCAAATCTTAGATATAATTAGATGACTTTCTTTGTAATCTTGATATCTTTTAACGTAAAACTTTTCTGCAAATGTCATTCCCTAGAATTACCAGCCAGAGGCCGGACACACATGGCTTTCCCTTTTCTGCTTTGTTTAAAAATGTAGTCGTTGTCACTTTACTATGACAGTATAGTTGTGGTAAAGGCTGGCATCCGGTGGTCGCTCCCCCCTTTGTGTGTGTCATACCAATCCAGGTGTAGGTGCCTGGAACGGTAAATACAGATACACTTCGACCCTGGCAGTACTGTGTACTGGTAGGTCAACTAGGAAGTCAGGAGTGCCTCACACTGCTTGATAAAGCGCAACCGATCTGGTTGGGAGGAATGCTTGGTGCTGGTTGGCCATGGTTGAAGCTGGTTGGGAGGAGTGTAGGGGCCAGCTTTGGCTGTAAGTCCATGGCGGTAGGCCATCTGCCCTGTTCCGGTTGCAGCAGCCCTCAGGGGCTGGTCAGCCGGTATAAGCTGCCCCCTTGTGTTTTATACCGATCCAGATGTAGGTGGAAGGTAGAGAATGTCAGACGGGGAAGTACCTCAGCGGTAGAGCTTCTGCCTGCATGTTGGAGGGTCCCAGGTTCGACTCCCGGTTTCTCCAGGACGTTTTCCGCCGACCTCTACAATTATAAGGAATTTAAGAACCTCCCCGTCTGACAAGGCAAACTAGAGGTCCATCTTTCCCTTAAAAACTGCACCTTATGAATGTGGTTTAACGGTCACCAACAAAAGATGTATACTGAGATGGAATAGTTTCTAATCGTTAGGATGTAGGGTGAGTGGGCAGTTGGCATAATTTCTCAATGTGTATGGAAGCCTTATGTTACACTTACTCCACCCAATACATCTACGTGCATCCTATAAAATAGGTATGAACGGTAAATGTGGGCATAACAATACTATGTGATGCACATTCGGCCCATTGGTCACTGGTGGCAAGATGTGCATCCTATCAATAGATTGACCATATGGAACTTCTGTGTGCCACATCTTCTTCACTCTTCCCCTCCCCTTTTCTTCCCTCTTCCCTTCCCTCTTCCCTTCCTTTCCCCTCCTCTCCTCCTCTCCTTCCCTTATAATGTGCATCCTATTGATATAGGATGACCATTTGGAACATGCCTACTCTTCCCTTCCCTATTCCCTATCCCTAGCTCTTTTTTTTTTTTTTTTGAACAACTTTGAACTTTATTGGTCATAAACATATGAGTTGACGAGCAAATAATACAGAAATATACATAATAATTTTTGCAGAAATAAAGACCAGTAAGCTCATGGGTCGAGGCGTGCATTGATTCCAGAGAAATAGTTGGACATTTTGATATGGTACATGGCGGTATAAATGATTGTATTTAAACAATAGCAAGTGTATTTTTAAAAAAAGAATTGTTATTAATGATCATAATGTTGCATAGATTTGATAACCGTTCATAAATTAGATTTTATACATTTCTTTTCATGGGATAGTATCCATTAAATCCAGTTTCATCAGGTCTTTGAAAGTACCTATTTCTTTTATGTTTCTGGTATTTATAGGTAAAGCATTCCACATTTTGGCACAATTTACTTCGGGACCTTTTTCGTAGGCTGTACAATTTATATTACTATAGAAAAGTACTGGGGCATCATGTAGGCGAGTTTGTCTATTATCTAACTCGTCTTTTAGTCCAGCTGGTTCATTCCTAATAGATCTGGCATTGAGGTGGACCACAGAAAATCCTGATTTAAAGTTGGGAGTATTATACAGGTTTATGTTAGGCATTGTAGTTCGACATGTTTGTAATAATTGTTACCTGTATCAATCGATACAATGAGTACATATCTGTCATGCAACATATATATATGATGGGAAAAAATAATAATAAAAAGAAAAAAGGACCCGAATAGGGCATACAGCTCTAGTGGCCGCCCTAGGGTAGAGTATAGCTGCTAGATTAAGGTTAAAGCACTCCAGTTAAAGTGAGAAAATAATTTTTTCTAGTTATGTCAGTTTATATGGGTAGAAGTTATGAAACAATCTACCTGATAATTTTTACAGTTGAATGTGTACACAGTACAAAAAATATATACATTTCTATAGCGTAGTTTTCTATTAGTCTCTGTGTGGAGGAGTTGTTGGCTGGGGTTGACCAAGGGGGGGGGTTGATGTTAGGATGCTGGTCAGCGTCTTGTTCTATGCCTCCTGTAGGTGCAGCGGTTGCTGGTTGAGCATTGGTCAAGGTATGTCTTATACGCATCAATAGCTTGCCCTGTACATTTTATCCTCTCAGATTGTCAATGCGACACAAGTTAGCCTGGCCTAGATGATACCCTGTTCCGTATACTGGATGAAAATTACCTTCATATAGGTTGGAACCACTAGTGGAGATCAGGTATTCCTTGAACTCGGGTATAACAAATTTAGTGGCATTAAGTCTATACATGATTTTCTCAGCCTCTTTACCCCATTGGGGGGGTTGCTTTAAGGACTTAGTCTCTGACATCATGTTGTATGGACTGGAGAGTTCCATAATGCGAACAGCTTTCTCAGGGCTGTCACATAGGATGGCCTTATGGTATTGAAACCCCTGTTCTACACTAGAGAAAACGTTCTCTCCATCTTCTATTTCTACCGGGTAGAGATTAGACAGCTTGTGGTGGTTAGATCGATACATCAATCCATCTGGTGTTTTAGCCTCATTTGCTTTTTCTAGTGTCATTTGGTGTGGTAAATTGTTCAGGTTCTTATGGCCATAGGTCTTCCCTTCAATAATTACTGAGCGCTGTCTTAGTTTGGCGTCAATTTTTTTGGCTCGACATAAGAAGAACACTGACCGTAAATCTATGAAGTTCCTGGTTTACTTCTCGTTCAGTTCATTGCCTACTGATACGTTGTCCCACACTCTGTTATGCTTTAGATGTTTGAGGCCTTTCATTAGCTCTGATTTACATTGAAAATTTAGAAAAGTTAATCTAATCGGTCGATGTTTACCTTCCTCAATGCCATGTTGGTTTTGTCTCCGTAGTTTCGGACCATCACGTCTAACGGATGCTATCATTTCTTGGCTCCACACCAGTTTCGTATCATGGAATAACTGACCCATTTTCTCGTATAGATTTTCCCCTTCTAATTCTTCGACACCTTGAAAAATTACCAATTTCTGGGACTTTAGTTTGTCCATTTTTTCCAGTTTGTTTTGATGCAATTGGATAATACGAGTTGAGGCCGCCGCGGTTGCTGTCAGGCCTGACAGTGTCTCTTTGACTCCATTGACCACCGCTGAATTTTCTCCTAATTTGATGTTGACTTCTGCAAGGGTGTCATTTACTTTGGTATTTGAGGTGGTACACTCCTTAATACTAGTCTGGATGTTCATCAGGGTTTGCAGAGTAGTTGAAGCTAGGGTTTCCCGTGCAGTCATTCGCTTTCCTAATGAATTGACAGCATAAATAATTTCTCAAAGGGTAGCATCTTGACTCAACAATGGCAGATCTGCTGGGACTAAGCCTGGTGGTGTAGGTGTTGGGTCTTTTCTTTGCCAACCTTTACCTCTTGTACCTTCTGCTTGGGCTGACATAGTTGAAACTAGCGGTTGATATGTTTAGACGACTGTAAAACATACACTAAGCAATGTACTTAGTTTGACAGTGGTGATAAACTCGCAAAGTTGTGGAGTGCTCCAAGTCTAGCGTCTTAGCCTGTTGCCGCCATGTTACTCTCTCTTACACCACACAGTAATAGGCCTGTGACTACACCCCATAATTCCATAACTTGCAGTTGCCCTCACACTTCGCTTAGGGTCCCTTAGACAATATGAGACCCTGCAAGGTTTAGCAGATTGTTGTAGGTCATGGCCTCAGATTGCTCTATATCACTTTATACATGTTACCAATAACATAGGATTTGGAAGAGTGGTCATAGCAGTGCCATAAGTAGTTGCCACAATGTAGAATGGCCTCTAATGCAATAATGGTTCTTTGCACTACTTCAGGGTGCCCATTTGTATATATAGAGCATCTTGTAATGTAACCACCATGGCAGAATACCAAAAAAGTGCCCCAAATATTCCTAATTATGTCATGGTCTATGAGATAGAGATCAGCTTGATTAACTCCAAATCAGCCTATTCCCGACCTACCCAGTCCATTCTCAGTCTACGAAGCCCATGACATGTTAATATTCTCACCATCCCCGGTATTGTGGACATAATGGATATTAACTACATATCCCTCTGTACATGTAGATGTTCTATACAAATGTATTAAGGTCTAATGATGGGAAGATGTAGGCCCATGCTTAAATTATGGGGTGCCGTTGGTTCCTAAAATTCCCAATTTAACATAATGTCTAATTAATTAGACATTATGTGAAATTCGAATTCAACATATATGTTGAATTTATTTCTACATAATGTCTAATGAAATTGAATTTCCCGTATGTAACTTCTATTTTCACATATGTGTAATTCAATTTAACATATGTATAACTCAATTCCACATATGTTGGATTGATATACATATATGTAAAATTGAAAAGCCAATATGTCTAATTCAACATATCAAGAATACAATTAAACATATGAAAAATTAGGCATTACATATTGGAAATAGCCAAACATATTGTCAATTGCAGAATATAACATATCGAGAATTCAATGTATTTATGTACAATTAGCCATCACATATTTCGAATTCAATTCTACATATGTAAAATGCAGTTCTACATATGTCTAATTTAAATTTCACATATGTCTAATTCAAATTTCACATATGTCTAATTCAAATCTCACATATGTAGAAATTGAATTTCACATCTGTGCACTTTCACATATGTTTAATTCTAATTTCACGCATGTTTAATTCTAATTTCACATATGTTTAATTCTAATTTCACATATGTAGAATTTGAATTTCACATATGTGACCCATCCTAACAAAGTGGTACTGAAGTCGCATATTTAGAAGCCTAGATATGGCCTTTTCATGTGGTATAGTGTCAAATATATCAGATTTTTCAAAATTGATATTGTAGCATTTTTCTAACATATGGGTAGATATCATTCAGAGTCCTTGCTTACTCAACTGAATTTGAGCCCCAAATGCCTAAAATACATGGCTATAGTTTTCATGGTTACATAGAATTACATAGGAATTGTATAGGATTCATAAATTAGTATATCTTTAATATGTCAATTATCTCAGTTTAATCGATTTTTAATTGATCTGATTAAATTTACTGACAGAAGATCTTTAGGGGACCACCTGGTTCAAATATGCAAGTGTTGTATACCAAATGAAAGCTCTTGATGAGCTGTAAATGAATATGCCAATAACTAAACATTTTATATGTGCGACTTCCGAACCATTTTGTAAGGATGGGTCATATATGTAGAATTCAAATTTCACATTATATATGTAGAAAATGAATTTCACATATGTCTAATTCTAATTCCACATATGTAGAAATCAAATTTTAAATATGTAAAATTTCACATATGTTTAATTCCAATTTCACATATGTAGAAATCAAAGTTCACATATGTAAAATTAAAATTAAACATAAGTAGAATTTGAATTTAACATATGTAGAATTTGAATTCAACATATCTGAAATTTGAATTCACATTATTTGCCGGTACATATTGAGAATAGACTTGACCTAGAAGAGTTGACCTAGATGTTGGCACTTGCTCCTGAGTTAAGCATTCTCCAAGCAGTTACTGTGGAAGTGGACTTGGAGAAAATGGTGGGAGGCAGACTGTGATACAAGAGTGACTACAGTTTGGGTGGGAAAGTCTATTCTCAATATGTACTGGTAGATATTGGGAATTCGAATAAGTCATATGTGAAATTTGAATTAGACATATGTGAAAATCAAATTGTACATATGTGGAATTTGAATTCTACATATGTTAAATTCGAATTAGACAAATGTGAAATTCAAATTGTACATATGTGGAATTCAAATTGTACATGTATGGAATTGCATATATATGTAGAGTTTTAATCATATATATATATATATATATATATATATATATATATATATATATATATAATTATGTAAAATTCAAATTCTACATATGTGGTATTCGAATTCTACATATGTACAATCCGAATTCTACATATCTGGAATTTGAGTTCTACATATGTGAAATTTGAATTTTAGATATGTGGAATTCCACATAATCATATGAAAATTGAATTCTACATATGTGTAATTCAAATTCTACATATGTGGAATTTGAATTTTACATATTTGTAATCTGTATTTTACATATGTCTAATTTGAATTTCACGTATGTTGAATTAGACAGTTAGTGGTCAGTCGGGAAAAGTTTTGAGAAGATCGGAGATAAAATATAAGATAAGGGTCCATTTGAGGCCTCCTACTTCTAACCCCTGGTTTACAAATCTTTCTATTTTTCTTGAAGAGGTAATTTTTATTACTAAATATGTGAATATGTTAATTTGAATTAGAGAAATGTGAAATTAAAATTCTACATATGTGGAATTCAATTTGTACATGTGTGGATTTAATTGTATATATATGTGAAATTCAAATTCTACATATATGTGGTATTCAAATTCTACATATGTAGAATCCGAATTCTACATATGTGGAATTTGAGTTCTACATATGTGAAATTTAAATTTAAGATATGTGGTCAGTTGGGAAAAATTTTGAGAAGATCGCAGATAAGAGATAAGATAAGGGTCCAATTGAGGCCTCCTACTTCTGACCCCTGGTTTACAAATCTCTCTATTTTTTTCTTAAAGAGGTAATTTTTATTACTAAATAGGCTGAGTATTTTCTACATTTCCTTAAGTTTCAAAAATGATGATTTGTTTTAGATTTTCTGTAAATATTTCTTCTTACTTTGAGAAACTTCTTTCTCATTCTCTCGTACCCAGAGGTTTAGAACCCCACTGCCTCTGCCTGCATCACCCTCCCAGCTGGGGAGCTTTCAGATACGACTGACCTATGCCTGAAGAGACTACATATTGAGAATTGAATTCTACATATATATGTAGAATTCAATTCAACATCTGTAGAATTCAGTATTTCAAATATGTCAGTTGAATTTTACATATGTAGAATTGAATTCTTAATATGTGAAATTGAATTCTGCATATGTACAATTCAACTGAATTCCCTATATGTACAGCTTTTAGTAAGATATGTTTAATTCTAATTTACATATGATGAATTAAATTTCCATATGAGGAAATACACATATGTGAAATTGAATTGGACATATGTGGAAATAATACTACATATGTAGAATTGGTGATTTTAGGAACCAAGGGCACCCCATATTAAATAGTGGAGGGTGGGGGCGCAGTAAAACAAAAACATTTGGCATTAAAGGGATCATATTTCTTTTGTTGGAGGTAGCAGTAAATCTATGCTCTAATTAGAAACACTAAGGGTGGAAATTAGGGTGAGAAAAGAAACTGAATTACTCCGCTTCACCCCTTCAATCTACAATATATTTTGCTCAGTATTGTAGTACAGGTGGGGGGATGAGGAGTACATGTATATTCATAAGTGTCAGATCGACTTTAACACTCAACCAGCACCTTCGGCGCTGGGATTATGGATGCACAATAAGAAGTGGGTGGCTCACTCCTACCCCCTTCACCCACCCTGTGTCTCACTCCTACACCCTTGAACCCACACTGTGTCTCACTCCTTCATCCTACACCCATGCTGCGTTTCACTCCTACACATCTGCGTCTTACTCCTACACCCCGCCAACTACCCTGCACCTCAATCCTACTCCCTGTGTCTCACTCTTACACCCTCTGTACACCCTGCATCTCACTCCTATACCCTCTGCATACCCTGCGTCCAACTTTTACACCCTCCACCCATCCTGCATCTCACTCCTACACCCCACCAACCACACCCTCCGCCCATCCTGCATCTCACTCCTACACTTAAAACCCCCTCTCTGTCAGTTCAATCACTGACACTGTCTACAAATCAGACTCAGTGACAGTATTAGAAAACAAGAATAACGTGGCAAGGACCACGGATAGGAGTTGCCACAGATGATGTCACGGATGATGTCATGGCGGCTGCATGACATCACTAGTGACATCATAGGCAAACCAAAAACATAATGGAGTTGCACAATCACTACGCTCCCGGCTGCTTACGCGGCTTGCAACTCCAAAAAATGTTAGAAAATTACCATTCCCTGGCAAATTCAATCGTCACTGACACTGTCATCTACACATCAGACTCAGTGACAGTGTTAGAAAAACATGTTAGAAAATTACCATTCCCTGGCAAATTCAATTGTCACTGACACTGTCATCTACACATCAGACTGGATCAGACTCAGTGACACTGACAGTGTTAGAAAATGACTACTGCCTGGCAATTCAATCGTCACGGACACTGCCAGCTACACATCTGAATCAGTGACAGTGTTAAAAAACCACTACATGGGAATTCAATCGTGACTGACACTTGTTATCTACATATCAGACTCAGTGACAGTGTTAGATTTAGGGAATAATGCACGGGGCATGGCTATGGGAGTGTTCTAGACAGTATTGAGACATTGAGGGGCCTTATAGGCCCGAGATGTCTCAATACAGTCTAGAGCATGACCACAGCCATGACCAAGTGCATTATTCCCGTTATAACACAGAAAAATCACCCATTAGCCACCTGACAACACATGAATGTCAAGTGTGAAGTCTAAAGGTGAGATGCAGTTAACCTACTTTGCCAGGAGTGCATTATCCATCTAGATAATGCACGGTCAATCAGCCAATCAGAACGCAGCATTCAAGATAATGCACTCTGACTTCAACCAGCAGTGTTGTAACGTCACTGAGGGTGTGAGGTTCGTAGCAGACATCAGGCTGGGGTGACAGGATACACCTGCCCTGGAGGGTGGCCGAAAAATGTCAACAAACTCGGCCAAAAATGTCAACAAAACCGGCCAATAAACGCTCACAGGGGCTCTAAATTCATTTAAATCATTCTTTCAATTCAGAATTTTGATTGAATGTCTCAAATTGAAGACCTATGCAAATATTTGATGGGACATCATCCACCTGATTCCCCACATGGTCTACAGCACTGGAGATTGACGCTACAGTCATGAGTACGTGAGTTGAGGCAAGCATCCCAAGGTATTATATAATGCTCCCGGCCATAACATTAAAAGAGTAGCTTAACATTCTCTGACACTGCTAGTGCCAGAGTAAAATCAACTTGACACTGCAGTACAAGAATGTCAAACATGATAGAAGTGTCAAACGAGGATTGACACCTACATGACAAGAGTCAAATGGGTTAGAAGGAGAGTTAAACACCATTTTACTCCTCAAAAAGGTGTTATTTTAACACTTTCTCTTTTCTCTGTGTTCCCAACCCATTGCCGACGTACCCAGACCATTCCCAACCTTCCCAGCGCATTTCCAACCTTCCCACTTAATTCCAGACCTAGCCAGACCATTCCTGGCGTGCCTAGCTCCTTTCCAGCCTACCTTCCCAGCTCATTCCGGACATACCCAGCCTATCCCCTAAAACTGTAGCCATTCCTGATCTTCCCTGTCCATTCAAGACTTTCCATTTGAGACTACCCAGTCCAATCGATACCTTCCTAGCTCATTTCCGACCTTCAAAGTGCATACCCAACCCATCCCCGACCTACCCAGCTCATTCCTGACCTACCCACCCAATTCCTGACCCACCCACCCTATTCCATATGTTGGCCTATGAGGGGCCAACTGTCAATCGTAGACAGAGAAGTTTGTTTGGTAATTCATGTTACTCTGGATTTCCCCAACATACATACCATTGGATGTAGATAGAAGTACCTGTAGGGTTTGTATTTCAGCTTCGTCATTCTGCTTCACACCTATCTACATATATGCTCACGCAGTGGCCCATTTAAATGGCAGGGTCTCCAATTTATAAGTGTCAGTCTAAAATAAGCACTGGCAGTAAGGGCGGCAATGGAAATCAATCTGAAGATTCAAGAACAGTATTCAAATAACAGAGGTACGGGGTTCTTTTACCTCCCACACTGCATACACCATACTGCACAATAACAGAGGTAGGGGTTCTTTTACCCCACACACTATATACACCATACTGCACAATAACAGAGGTAGGGGTTCTTTTACCTTCCACACTACATACACCGTACAGCACAATAACAGAGGTAGGGGTTCTTTTACCCCACACACTACATACACCATACTGCACAATAACAGAGGTAGGGGTTCTTTTACCTTCCACAATACATACACCATACTGCACAATAACAGAGGTAGGGGTTCTTTTACCCCACACACTACATACACCATACTGCACAATAACAGAGGTAGGGGTTCTTTTACCCCACACACTACATACACCATACTGCACAATAACAGAGGCAGGTGTTTTTTACCTTTCACACTTCATACACAATAATGCAGAGGTAGGGGTTCCTTCTTCTCCCAGACTACATGGACATTGCACATTAACAGAGGTAGGGGTTAATTTTCCTCCTAAACGACATGGACATTGCAGATTAACAGAGGCAGTCAGGGGTACCTTTCACCTTAATGAAAAGTTGGTCAAAAAAAAGTCAAACTCATTAACCATATATATATATCTCAAATATATGGATCTTCCATTTTCTACATGTCTATCATCACATTCCCTAATTCCTGAAAACTTAAGAATCAATTCTATAACCTATTACCATGCTGCAAAAGAGGAGAGACAGCCTCGTTCTGGGTGGAATGGGGTCACAAGGTCATGACGTCACAGCAGTGATGGCGGCCGGGAGTCAGACTCCAGTGTGCAGTGATAGTGGAATTACAAAGATAAGGGATTAATAGTGAACCAAATAATCATGCTCCAAGCTCTAATAGAACTAGAAACAATTAAAGGGCTAATGATACTGTCCCTGTACCGACAGTTTTGTTTGTGTTTACTTCCTGATATCAGGTGCTTCTAGCATGAGGGACTGATCTAATTTGCAATGCTATCGCTGTGGCACTGATCCCGATGCCAGAGGCGGGTGACAATCTGTTCAGGAGGCCATTTCTTAACACACTACGACTGCTGTCCTTTAAATCGTAGTGAGAACCTAATAATTTGGCCTTAACAGTTCCATGCACTAGTAGTCCCTAATGTCTGCACCAGTACGACTGCCCTACTAAATCTTATGTAATTACTGCATAGCTGCTAATCGTAGTGAGCAGTCGTAGGGCAGTTCCTACGATAGCCTGTCTTATCCTTGGCATTTTTAAATCGTAGTGGCTGTGTGTAGTTGTAGTACATTAAGAAATGGCCTATGGTGGGTAGGTGACCAGCCTACCTCCATGTGCACTAAGGTAAAACCTGCAACAAAGAATGCCATGTCACTGACCTGTCCAATATCAGACACCTCCACATATCACATAATGGTCTATAGCTGTCATTCACAGTGTATGCAGTATATTGTGTAAATAGTTATAAATCTACATGTCCCCAGACCCCCACATCTCATGTTATTTTTGGCATGTATCTATCTGCCTTCAATATAGAGAAACTATTGAAATATAGATTCCCGGACACTATCAGGTTAGAGAGGAAAAATTATATAGATAGTTAAGTGTGTTGTGTATGTTGTACATTGCATCAGAATTCCCAATAGTTTCACTTCCCTGTCAGAAACTGTGTGTACACTTGAGCACGTAAAATTACACTTCTATACATCTAGGTAGGTCAACCATGTCCAGGAAGAACTGACCCCTCCAGCTTTCCTTGCTCCATACACTGCATGTGGCACCTCCTAGGCTCCCTGACAGTAAACATCCACAAAATCAGTATGACTTTGAATTATAGGCAATGTCTGCTTGTCACTCACCAGGAATGCGTCCATGCATCTTGGTGAGAAAAAAAACATAATGCCTCAATGTATTGGTCGAATGAAGTGCTAATCATGTCTTTAAAACTGAGGAATCTGCTAAACAAGGTCCAATTCAAGGGGGGTGGGGACACAACCCATTTCTAAGCTTACGAATGCCTATTCTAAGGTAAGTATTTGCAAAATAGCTTATAGGAGCATTATGTGAATACAAGGTGCCTCTAGGGGCAGCGATTGAAATATCAAAAATTCACAAGTGTGCTACTAAATGTGGGTAGGTTGCCATGACCAAAATGTCATTTTGATATATTTTCCGTCCATGCAGCCTGCTCTTTGTCAGACACTCAGCCTGTTATGTCACACTTCTTCTGCTGGTAGATCTGTCAACATGTTAGGTCACAAATGGAAAACATATGAATCAGAAAAAAAGAACAACTGCAAAGTAAGGTTGTAGGTAATAGAGGTTTACTGGTGCATGACGTATAGCCACTCTATAGGTACACACAACACAAGGACGACTCAGTTCATGTACAGACACAGATAAGGTGGAAGTAGCACAGACAGACAAAATGGCGGGAACACACACACTCATGATGTTCCTCTTTACCATGATTGTCAACAGGACTTTATCCCAAGATCTTGACAGTAAGTATTTATTTGATTCATCACGACACTATGTGTGTGATGTGTGTCTAAAATTGTATGTGTACTTAATGAGGGCACCATGTGTGTGATGTGTGTCTTACATTGTGTGTGTACTTCATCAGGGCACCATGTGTGTGATGTGTGTCTAACATTGTGTGTGTACTTCATCAGGGCACCATGTGTGTGATGTGTGTCTAACATTGTGTGTGTGAACTTCATAAGGACACCATATGTGTAATGAGTGTCTAACAATGTGTATGTACTTCATCAGGGCACCATGTGTGTGATGCGAGTCTAACATTGTGTGTGTACTTCATCAGGGCACCATGTATGTGATGTGTGTCTAACATTGTGTGTGTACTTCATCAGGGCACCATGTATGTGATGTGTGTCTAACATTGTGTGTGTACTTAATCAGGGCACCATATGTGTGATGAGTGTCTAACAATGTGTATGTACTTCATCAGGGCACCATGTGTGTGATGTGGGTCTTACATTGTGTGTGTACTTCATCAGGGCACCATGTGTGTGATGTGTGTCTAACATTGTGTGTGTGAACTTCATCAGGGCACCATGTATGTGATGTGTGTCTAACATTGTGTGTGTACTTCATCAGGGCACCATGTGTGTGATGTGTGTCTAACATTGTGTGTGTGAACTTCATCAGGGCACCATGTATGTGATATGTGTCTAACATTGTGTGTGTACTTCATCAGGGCACCATGTGTGTGATATGTGTCTAACATTGTGTGTGTACTTCATCAGGGCACCATGTGTGTGATATGTGTCTAACATTGTATGTGTACTTTATCAGGGCACCATGTGTGTGATGCGAGTCTAACTTTGTGTGTGTACTTCATCAGGGCACCATGTGTGTGATGTGTGTCTAACATTGTGTGTGTGAACTTCATCAGGGCACCATGTATGTGATGTGTGTCTAACATTGTGTGTGTACTTTATCAGGGCACCATGTGTGTGATGTGTGTCTAACATTGTGTGTGTACTTCATCAGGGCACCATGTATGCTGTGTGTGTCTTACATTGTGTGTGTACTTCATCAGGGCACCATGTGTGTGATGTGTGTCTAACATTGTGTGTGTACTTCATCAGGGCACCATGTGTGTGATGTTTGTCTAACATTGTGTGTGTACTTCATCAGGGCACCATGTATGTGATGTGTGTCTTACATTGTGTGTGTACTTCATCAGGGCACCATGTGTGTGATGCGTGTCTAACATTGTGTGTGTACTTCATCAGGGCACCATGTGTGTAATGTGTGTCTAACATTGTGTATCTGTTTATCCTCTCAGGGCGCCATGTGTCTGAGGAGGGTGGTACAGTCCGTGCACTGTGTGCTCCACATGTGTCTTACACCAGCAGACAGTGGAGATGGCATGGTGACTTCCTGAGGCCTGACAGTGTTATCTACATGCAGTACAGTAATGGTACAGTAACCACAGGTCCAGGTGCACGACCTGACATAGTCTTGAACCACACAGACGGCAGCCTCACCATCAGCAGTCTGCAGATCAAGGACACTGGGAGGCTGGAAAGTGTTATCAATTCCGCAGGACAGTGGCTGTCTTCATGGACATATCTGATTGTTTACAGTAGGTGCCTTTCTCTGTATATAAACATGTTTCGGCGTATGTGGGTCTATGGATGTTGGTTTTGTTTGGATCACTATCATATATATAATTTGAATAATTTAGTTGTGTAAACAATTTGACCTTCCTAATGTACGGCAAGCTAATCTATTATGTCTCAAATGGCGACGATAATGTATTGATGTAGAACCTTGTAACAATAAACTGAGTAACTAGATAAATTCGTAAACCTATCCCCAGTGTACTTAAATTGAGACAATATAGTAATAACCAGCAATAATCCTTAATCATCAATGAAATTGATATCTACTGTTGGCCCGAACATAAACAGTGCTTAGAAAGTATGAGAGCCATGCTTAGGCCAGGCCTTTTAGCTTAGGCCCTAAACTAAAATGGTCTAAACTTCATAATGATCAATCTGTTTAAACAAAAAGATACATGGGTCAGTCAAGCAAGAGGAATCAGTTTGAAAGAAACATTCTTCACCCAATTAAGTGGTCCATATTCAGGTATTTATAAGCCATACCTTATTTGCAGGGTCTCAATTCAATTCAATTTAATTTTAATTTAAGTGTTTATTATACTGAACAACATTGTCTATAAACAGATACAGCTATCAATAATGCGCTCAGAGTGAGGACATCAAGAAAATATTAAACCAGTCCTATATTTACAATTATGTGGTCTTATATCATATTAAATACCCTCTTTTCGCTATTTAAAGGGAGTAGACACAATCTACTCAAACGGCACCTGGTGGCAAAAAATGAAACTGCCAAATTTGACAATATTTGCTCATATTAATAATGTATATAACATATCCCTTTTCTCAACTCTTTAGGTGTGATAAATTGGCATTCTATTCATTCTTATCGCTGTATTTCATATTTCCTGTACCCATAGACTCCTATACTAAAGAAATTAGAAATGTTCTTAGTTTATTCAGGAAATTTAATTCTGCTTGTGACGCCCTACTTTTTGGTTCCAAAATGATTCTGATGATCTTAGGTATACATACATGAGGTTTGTTTGAGAAATTCTTAGAAGATTTTTTTCTATGGAATTAAATGTATGAAAATACAAATTCTCACAGGCGGCCATAGTTAAGGCCATCAAACTTCAATACTTTCCACTGGAAAAATGGACACCATGACCTTTGGTTTTTATGCCTTCTTTATGTTACCTAAGCATCAAAGTAACATCCCTAAAAATTACTAAGAGAAATTGTTGGTCAATTTTGAACCAGCTGGATTGGATCTACTCCCTTTAAAGCAAGTGAATAAAAACAGTAGGTCTGTGGATAAACTTGCCTATTTGTTAAAGGTTTCAGAGTTACATGGCATTCATCTACATGCACACGCTGTGCACACGCTGTCCATACAGGTACCCACATTTATTTAGGCTGTATACCCTCAGCAAATCTGGTATACCATCACTGCCTGTGCCTATTTTGGTGTAGTCAAGAAAATGACCCATAGATCCTGCAGATTTAACTAGATGACATCTGTATCAAGCAGTGCATTTAAGTAAAATCTTTAAAGGACGTGTCATAAAAATCACCTTTCAGTTATGTTTATGTCATTAATATATGAAGTCGGGGGGAGGGGCTATTAGAATACAAGTCATTTCAGACCCAAAGTCATTTCAGACCTGGTCATTTCAGACCCATAGTCATTTTAGACCCGAGTCATTTCAGACCCATGGTCATTTCAGACCCATGGTCAATAGACTCAATTAGAGCCTACATAATGCGCAAATAGAGTCAGCATGAAACACTAGTCAAGGGAGGATCCAGAAGATGTGGTCCAGGAGTGGCCTCACCGCACATTTCATTGGAGCCAATCCAGTGACCAGCCAATGACTGTACGTCACACCACATACAGCAATGGGTGGCCACTGGCAGTGATAGTGGTATTATATGATTTGGGATGAATAGTTAACCAAATAATCAAACTCCAAGATCTTATAGAACTAGAAACAATCAAAGGGCTAAGGATACAGCCCCTACGCCATAGAACTAGAAGTCTAACAATAGTATCTGTGCTCCCTCCATCCCTGGTGTAAACGTGGAATGTGGGAGAGGGCTGCAGGCACCGCTGGAGTAGGCCAGGGGGGAGGGTTGTGATTATCATTGGAAAGTTCATGGCCTGAATTTTAAAATTGACTTTTTCCCTGGGGGACCCTTTTTGCTTGGCTATACACATGTAAGACATGTCATATAGGTCCGAAATGACTTGTGTCTGAAATGGACATGGGTCCGAAATGACTTGGGTCTGAAATGACCGGGTCTGAAATGACTTTGGGTCTGAAATGACCTGTTACCGGCTATTAGACTGGCAACAACCACCTGGTGGACCAGAGAGCATGGGGGGGGGGGTATAAGAGAATGGCAGTCACCTCCTGATAGACCAAATGCATTCCAAGGAAGGTGTTAACAGTGTCCTGTGTAGATATAAGCCTGTACAAAGTATTACCAATCACCAATGTTTGTATGTTTCAGACTGGAGGGTTGACGTCATGTTAGCTAGTAGTGTGACACTGCAGTGTCCTGTGTAGATATAAGCCTGTACAAAGTATTACCAATCACCAATGTTTGTATGTTTCAGACTCGAGGGTTGACGTCATGTTAGCTAGTAGTGTGACACTGCAGTGTCCTGTGTAGATATACGCCTGTACAAAGTATTACCAATCACCAATGTTTGTACATTTCAGACAGGAGGGTGGACGCCATGTTGGGTGGCAGTGTGATGGTGCAGTGTCCTGTGTAGATATACGCCTGTACAAAGTATTACCAATCACCAATGTTTGTACATTTCAGACAGGAGGGTGGACGCCATGTTGGGTGGCAGTGTGACGGTGCAGTGTCCTGTGAACGCTGCTATGTACACAAGCAGGCAGTGGTACTACTGGACATATTCCCACCTTATCTACAACCAGACAGCTGCCGGTGTCACCAAGGGCTGGCGTGCACATGCCGACGTGTTTCTCAACATGGAGTCATTTGAACTGACCATTGGCAATGTGAGGCAGGATGATTACATATTCACCTGTATTGTAATGTCAGAACATACAATGAATCTTGGTCTCATCTTCAATGCCATCTACAGTAAGTACATCAGAATCTATCAGGTGTGGCCAAAAACTAACCCTAACCCTTAACCTCGCCCTCACCCTCTATGCCCCAATGCCTATAGGGCAGGCAATATCTTTTCCATCCAATGCTCCATTGAGTGGAATATTGTGTTAATAGGAGGACCAACATACCATTATGAGCTGTTTAATGTTCTGAAATTAAATGTAAGAAGTTATCTGATTTTAGAATAGTTGGTGTGCCCTCAGCTAGAACTTTTTTGTCAATGAATTCTGCTGTGGTGGTGTCAGTATCGACTGAGGTGGTGGCATATATATGCTATAAAAAATTTAGAAAATCGATCGACCACTACTTGTACATATTTGTTGTTGCCCTCTGTTGGAGGCAGAGGACCGATGGGTATGAAGGTGTTTTGTGTTTTGTCATGGGTAGTGTGTTGGTGTAGTTCATTTTTTTAGCCTCACGACATATGTGGCAGGTTGATACATGAACTTTTCTACATCTGTTGCCATATTTTTCCAATATACTTTTGGTAGTATGGTCAACAGCATTCTTTGACTTCCAGCATGGCCTGCCATTGGTATGTCATATAATAGCTTTAACCTGGAGAGCCTCATGTCTTCAGGTAGGATAAGTTGAAGAGAATTCTTGGTGTTTCTTCCATAAGTACTAGGACACCATTCAGCATCATGTGATCCTGTGTTTACCTTATGAATCTTTCCGTCTCTCTCTTGTTACTGTCATTGGGGATGATGCCTGATTTGGGGTAAGTGATGATGGATTTGGTTTCTGAAGATTTCCTTTGCTCTCTTTTCAAATTGAGGATTGAGATGCTAAGATCCGTCATACTTTCCATCATTTCCATCAGGTGTTTTGTTTGTTCTGCCAGGTGGCGAGACATGTGTGTTGCATCTCTTTTTAAATTTAGTAGAGGCTGCTTGTGTATTGTGTCTTCAGACAGCTTGGGGTTTGTGCCTGGAGGCGGGCATGTCGTCTTCTGACGTGTTTGTACTGCCAAGTCCTGTACTTCTAGCACCGCCAAATATACAATCTCTAGTTGGTGTTCGCCTGCATTTTGTCTACATTTTCTTCAAAATAAATGAGAATCCAATAATTTTACATAGTGATCCAACGCACAAGGCCCGGTACACGGCCATTGCGTCTTGTTGACGAAGCGGGGAGGTGCCCGGATGTAAGAACTAGGTTAAATACGCGTGCTGACCCGTATCACTATGGAAATGTTTGATATTAACCTTTTAACCTATCTATTCTTTACTATATGGTGCCAAGGATTATTCTCGACAAGTTTCAGTGCCATTCTGGTCTATATAGAGGCCAAATACAAACAAATTCTTTATAAATGGAATCAAAAACCAAGCCGGGGCCGTGTTCAAACTGGAAAAGTAGACCGGATGTCGGCGCATGACACACTTACGGGTCAAAGGTCAGTAAGCCGCAATGGCGGGTGCCGAGACGTATCGCTTTGAAAAATCAATGGATTCTTTTTTATTTCGAAGAAAATGGAGAATTTAGGCATGGCATGTTCATCTAGGATATCTAAGGATGTTTCCCTGTTGATAACTGCACCAGGCTCCATTGGACTCTATGCTAACAATGTCTGTAAACATCAGGTATGTCGGACAACTTTTTCAAATCCTCCATGGGCATTGGTTTCTACCACTGGTCCACTTGGTATAGTGGACAGCAAGCTTCCCTCCTGCCACAGCGGCCAGGAATCGATTCCCCGTTGAACCCTAAACATTTTATTAGGAAATCAATGGCGCAGTTGACTTTGTATGCTTTGCCAATTCATTAACATGGCCAGATTGAAACCAGCAGCTTCTTGAAGACGAACAAAAGGTCTGAGAGTGCGTTATGGCTGGATAAGGAACTGGGGTTATGACCAAAAAAGCACTGTCCAGGCCCAAATAGTTAGATAAAGTGGAGTAATGTATTTTGTCCATTCCAGGTGTTGTAGTGGAGGCTGAGGAGGGTGTATCTGTCACACTGCCCTGTGATAAGGTACAGAAATACACCAACGAAGCCTTTCATTACACTGGTAATAGAGAACCTTACAGCAGGACATGGCAGCAGATTAATGGGGATGTGCTGTACCTTCAGTACCGCAGTAATGGTGTGTTCTATGAGCATCGTCCTACAGCACGACCAGACACTACACTTAACAATTCCACTTTCTCACTGACTATCAGCAGGGCACATCTCACTGACAGCTCTCTGTTTATCTGTACATTCTGGCCATCAGGACCTGATTACGTAGAGAGTGTGAAGATTGATATCTATGGTATGTATATATTGTGCTAACCATTTTAGCAACAACAGCAACATATTTCACGACTGACCTAGTTTAACAATAGGGTGTGCTAGACATTGGTACCATCACAGGATGTAACTTCATCCTGCGATAATACAGTAATCAATTTAACACTATTAGAATGCAGCTGTGCCAATTAACTGACCAGTGCTGTATTCATAAATTGTGCAATTGTGATTTAAGTTATTAATATTACGATTACCTAGGAACATTTTGAAATGCATTTTTGATATCAGACAGCACAGGTTGTCACAGGATGAATCGAATTAGCATATTTTACAATGATAATATCACCACTACATAGATCGGTTTAGAAGATTAAATAGATTAATATAATATATGCCTTACAACATAACCCTCAACAGGATACACTTTATGCTTGATCAGGTATATTCTACAATAACTATTTTAAGTTTAGTCATTTCATTTTATTCCAGTCAACCCTAAGATCACCCTGAGTGGGCTTGATGACACCCCTGTCAGTGTAGGTAGCAAGGTGACAGTTACCTGTACCATAGACCGTGTGTACCCAGAGTTAAGGCCTGGTGACTTCCTGATGAGATTGGGGAACCAGACGTTTATGTCTACAGGATCTCAGAATGGTGACAAGTCCTACAGATACAGTGTACAGACTACACATGCTGTAACCAATGATGATAACGGCACAGAGGTGGAATGTTTTGTAAATCCTAGAATAGGACGACCAGACTCCATATCAAACACAATAACTGCTAATGTTCTAAGTTAGTTGATTTTTTCAATAATTGTGGATTTGAATAAACACTTGGCAATAGTTCACACATAAGTTAAATGTGTAACTCTGATTTTGGACTACAAACCTTCCACTAGGATAGTGCAAAAACCTCTCTGGACATTCATCTTACTTACAGACCAGAGCCCTTCCTGTCACTGCATGTCACTGTTCCAGTGTATAGACCAGAACCCTCCCCTGTCACTCTTCCTGCTCACAGACTAGAACCCTCCCCTGTCACTCTTCTTACTTGCAGACCAGAACCCTACCCTCTCACTCTTTCTGCTCAAAGGCCAGAACCCTCCCCTGTCACTGTTCCTAATTACATACCAGAACCCCCTGTAACTCTTCCTACTTGTAGACCATAACCCTCCTAGAACCCTACCCTGTCACTCTTTCTGCTCAAATACCAGAACCCTCCCCTGTCACTGCCTGTCACTGTTCCTAATCACAGACCAGAACCCCCCGTAACTCTTCCTACTTACAGACTAGAACCCTCCCCTCTCACTCTTCCTACTTACAGATCAGATCCCTCCCCTTTCATTACCTGACACTGTTCACCCTCCCCTGTTACTGTTCATACTTAGAGACCAGAACCCTCCCCTCTCATTCTTACTACTCACAGACCAGAACCCTCCCCTCTCACTTTTCCTTTTTACAGACCAGAACCCTTCCCTCTCACTCTTCCTACTTACAGACCAGAACCCCCCCTCTCACTCTTCCTACTTACAGATCAGAACCCTCCCCTTTCATTACCCGACACTGTTCACCCTCCCCTGTTACTGTTCATACTTAGAGACCAGAACCCTCCCCTCTCATTCTTACTACTCACAGACCAGAACCCTCCCCTCTCACTCTCCTTTTTACAGACCAGAACCCTTCCCTCTCATTCTTCCTACTTACAGACCAGAACCCTCCCCTCTCACTCTTCCTACTTACAGACCAGAACCCTCCCCTTTCAATACCTGACACTGTTCCTACTTGCAGAACAAAACCATCCTCTGTCACTGTTCATACTGAGAGACCAGAACCCTACCCTCTCACTCTTCCTACTTACAGACCAGAACCCTCCCCTCTCACTCTTCCTACTTACAGACCAGAACCCTCCCCTCTCACTCTTCCTACTTACAGACCAGGAGGGTCTTGCCAAAATATCTGGTATAACTAGGTATGGTTCCTACCAAATTTCTGGTTGGTATGTGGACGTTTAAAGATTAAGGTTTAACTATGTCCTAGATACGTAGTATCTAAAATACATTTTCATATGTATTTTTACGTTTTTCTCCTGCCAAAAAAGTTCCTAAAATACAAAAAAAGGGGACCCCTGAATTTGAAAAGCTTTGCTCTACAAACTGAGCTAACCAGGAAACCAATATATCTGGCACCCAAAAGTATAACATATTCTCTTGGCTGTAAGTATAAGGTAATGCTAATGACTTGATGGACTTTTGACACACACATCATCTTCAGAATCTGTAGTACAGTGGTAGCAAGTAGGAATCTGATGTGAGAGGTCTGGGGTTCAAGGCTTCTCCTTGGTGGAAATTTTACCAACGTTTTTTTTTCATTTTTCCCCTTTTTTAGGTAGGATTTTGGTAGGAAAAAAAATTAGAAATATGTATTTGTGAATACTACGTAGCTAGAACGTAGTTAAACCTAAATGTTTGACTGTCCACATACCAAGAAAAAATACATAGTTACAACCGAAGTTCTATGTATCTATAACTCTTACAATGTCCATATATGAAGTTGTTTACTGGGTCTGTTCCTACTTACAAACTAGAACCACCCCCTATCACTCTGTGTGTGTGTTTCCTACTGCTATTATAACAAACAATAAAAACATATTTTCAGTACCAGTTATTGATAAATTCTTCAAAACAGATACGATTGTCTCACCTCCTGTTACAGGTGCGCCATCACTGCCTGTTATTGGTGGGGCAGTAGCTGCAGCAGTTGTAGTTGTCATTGTAATAATTGTACTCGTGCGTCTCTGTATGAGGAGGAAGGTGCAGCACAACAAAGTAACTGGTGTGTGTCCTATGTTTACTATTATCTGCTTTGTATAACAGAATGAAATTCTACTGCTTTCTTACTATAAGATGTGGGAGTAGGGGTCAAAATAGTGAAACACATAATTAATATGGAATTATTTGGTAATTCTAATTGCAGATGAAGTAAGAAGGGCTGGTGGATCACATCATACACATGAACCCAAAGGTCCTGATGTCAGTGTCCGTGAAGAGCCGTACCTCCCTGGGGCAACCTACCATGAGTATGAGGAAGTAGTTGCACCAGATAGAAGCTGTGTTTATACTTCTATGCCTTGTATGTCCTTATTGAACGGTTAGGCAGTATAGGCCGTATTGTATGATGATTATTTAGGCTGCAACTTTAAGAAATATTGACTACTTAACTTAATTTGAGTACATATAATTTCTAATCATGTAACAAGACTGATTTGTCAAACCAGGGGCCTTTTTTATGTTTTTCCAACGAATTTGTGAGGCAAGGAGTATTTCTAAATGGATTTTGACGATTATTTATAATCGTTTATACAGTTTATTCATTGATCAGAAATGGTTTGTAAGTAATCATAATAATTCTATTTCTGTATGTGATTTGAGGAGAAGTTCTGGGGTTGATATATAATCGTTATGCCCATTTTGGGCATTTCTCATTGGGAGTTTAGTATGAGGTCCCGAGGTCAGACTAAGTCAAATAAATACCATCTATTTGCAATTGGAATGGATCAAAATGTTTTTTAAATATATGGGCATACATTATTCAACATGCTTAAACACCTTCAATACAACGTTTCATCATTTAACTTGATTTGCAAAAGGGACTTACGTTTGATAAATTATAAAAATCGTTTATATGTTTAATCACCATAGGAGTAACTGTCTGAATAATCAGAAATGCCACTCAACGAATATTCATACAGAAATAGATTCAGAATAATTTATGTTACATACTCTTTTAATAATCATTGGGTCCAATCTTATATAAATCCATTTCTCTTACAACATAAAAAGAGTATTGTGGGCATACAATAATCGTCTGGTCCCTTTAGAAACACTTTATTATAATCGTTTAAAAATACAGAAAAAGGGCCCTGAAAACTTAAATATCTATGCATCAAGAGATGAAGCAGCAGCCCATACAGGTGTAGTTTCTCTATACATAACCTACACCTGGTTTACACTTAATTTTCTACATACAGCTGGGGCTGTACCAGGTGTAATTCCAGTACACAATGCAGATAAAGATGACACTGGCTCATATCTAGACATGGTATATACGGGGTCATACCTTCATGCACCAGATGATGGACTAGAGATAAAAGGTATGAAATTATAGTTATGACAAAGTCTTTCAGTAATGTTTTATTCCTCTTCAGCAGACACAGAAATCCATTTAACATTTACTCAAAATTTGTTTGCAAAGTAATGATGTCGAGCGTCCAATACTTGAGCATCCTGTGAATAATTGGATTGCAGCAAAAGCATCCGCCATGGTACCAGTAGACCCAGGTATATATCTCCATCCACCAGCAGGTGAGGAACTACTGAAGTTGTTTTTCTTTTTAGCTGGCTAAAGTGTCTCACATAACTGTATTGAATACTGTAGTGTTATTTTTGAATAAGTATTTTTTTTTCATATTAGGCAGAAATATTGCAGTATTTACGAATAAAGCATAATAGGGCGAAAAGACACCAAGACATCCTATGCATAGACAGTAGCAGATTCATAATTTACACATCATCGTGTCTGAACAGGCGATGTAGTAATGCCAACAGGTGTAGTTCCTGCACACAATCATTCCTCAGATGATACAGGTTTATATTGTCATCCACTGAAAGAGTCAATGGAAGGTAAATAGGTTTTATTTTAGCCCTTTCTCTCAAATGTTCCAAAAAAGCTGATTAATGACACGGTTTTTAATTCTAATATTCAGTGGGTAATTCAGGTCAATAATGAGCCATAGCAATATTAACCATGAAGCAGTTAAGGAATTGTATATTGCATCATTAAACATGAAAACATGTAAAACCTGACTTCATAATCTTTGATTTTTTACACCAGAGGCTGCTGCTGTGCCACCTGGTGAGCCCCGCTATGAGAAATTAAGAACAGTGCTCAAAGTATGTTTTTATTTTTTATTTTTTTTCATTTGTTAAATGATAATTTTATCTATTATTAAAGAAAAGTGGACAATCATGAAACCAATTATATCCAAAATGCCAACAGAAATCATCAAAAATAGTATTGTTTCAGGATGAGAAATCAGACTGATGATATTTGGCAGTGAATTGCAATAGTAGACTTGCAATCTCGATTTTGCTCATTGAGAATTTTGATTTTACTCCCTCATGAAATTAACATTTGGCTAAGACATTTCTCAATTGGTTTACACTCATACAGCTGGACACATCTATTGACAAGTGGTTCAATGATATAGGAATCCCTGAGGCAACAGCAAAGAAACTTGACCGCCATGACATTGTCACCATCCAGGACCTACAGGACATGTCCGATGCTGATATGGTGGCAGTTGGACTCAGTGTGGGAGAGAAAAACAAGATCAGACGGGCCCTCAAAGAGATTGATACTTCACAGTTCTAAAAGGTGAATCAGGAGGTTAATTCAAAAGATCCTGGGATCGCTACCTGAGCGATCTTAGGAATTATTCCGCCTTATCCAATTAAGCAATCTTAAGATTAGACTGTCTTGCCTTTTCACAGCGAGCACTAAGATCACAGTGATCTTAGCCTCAGCCCTCCTACACCATTCCAAGTAGAACACACTGTGCACAGGGGCAAGAGGCCCATAGTGAAAGAATAGCAGTGGAAACACTCCTTCCCACAATGGTGATTACACAAACGCTCCCCCCCCCTCTATATGAGCCACTTATAGAGTATAGGGTGCAGTCAACCTCGTACAGTATTCAAATGCACTTCATGCCTGAGTAGCCTGAGTAGCCCTCAAAGACTCTCAACAAACGTCCTCCCTCCCCTCTATATGTATACAGCAAAGGCATTCACTCTTGGGAGCAGGAGTGCTCCCTGTGAGTGCTCTTGTACTCAGGTGAAACCACTATGTAATTATTCCACTAAGATTGCAGTGATCTTAGTGCTGGAAAAAGAATAGAGAAGTGATCTCAGGACTTGCTGTGCCTGACTGGCCTGCAACCACTGCATTAGATAGGGTACACTGGCTAGGTCTTATGATATGTGTCTACGCTAAGATCGCAGGGGTAGAAATCCCAGGACCTTTTGAATTAACCTCCTGATTGAGACTATGGACAGAATGAACAGTAAAATGTTCAAACTTTCAGCAAGAAGCTTCAATAGATAGGAGGTGAAACTCAGAGCTTTACCTATGGACATAGTGTAACATCCCCCCCTCTACCCCCGCTTAAAAGTAGGCTCCATTTTGTGTTCAGTATTGAGTCCTATAAGGGGGTTTATAGAGATGTCAAGAATCTTTATCAGAGTGATATCAAATGGAAACAAGGGGCCACCTATACCAAAAAATCCTGCTGAATCCAAAATTTGTGATATTGATTCTCAAAATCTGACCAAAAGTACCTAAAAGTGAGGTTTTATGATGAGAATATTTTAAAAATGTACAAAAGTTATATTGAAAATGATTGGAACTTTTTATAGATGCAACATGATAATCAAAGTCAAAACCTCAATCTGCATATCCCAATGTCTGCCTATCTCAACCTGACAAGTACTCTGACTGCGTATGGCTCTGTCTATCCCACATACTGCCTATCCCTTAGTCTACCTTTCACTTATACTACCTATCCCTTGAAACATCTAGAGTTTAATTAGGTTTTCCCTCAAAAGGCTTAAAGGATTAAAGTTTACCCCTCACCTTTGTACCTAATTTTCTCTGTACAATCTTAAGTTTACCTATCCTCAATCTGCCTATCATTCACTTTACCTATCCCTCATGGTGACTATCCCCCAACTCTTCACATCCCTCATGTTTGACTGGCACATCTGTGATATTACCTAGGACCAATGTATCTTTTGAATATTCTCACTTCACAAGGTACTCTCTATGCCTATCTCTTAAACTGTTTATTACACATGATACCTATCCTCCTTGCTACTAATCCTCTTTAATACCTATCCCTCATGCTCACTTTATAGCTTTCCTACTTTTCACAACTTGTTCAGCTGGGATAGCTCACAACCAACCTTCATTTTGATCTCTTAGTCAACCTATCCTCTAAGGAACAAATTTAACAGTCTACCTCACGCATACATCTACCTATCACTCATGCTATATATTCTTGAGTTTACCTATCTTTCAGACTGCCTATCCTTCATGGTATACAGCCCTCAGTCTACCTAACCAGCTATCTATGTATCTCTCACCTTGTATTCTATTCTTTCTACCTTTATAGTAGCTCTTATAGTCTATGCCTTGTGAAATATACCTATCGCTCATTGGAGCCTGAAGGATAGGTAAACTCAAGGATATGTAGCATGAGTGATAGGTAGATGTATGCTTGAGGTAGACTGTTGGATTTGTTCTTTAGGGGATAGGTTGACTAAAAGATCATAATGAAGGTTGAATGTGAGCTATCCCAGCTGATCAAGCTGATGTAGCACAGAAAGGAGGATCCTCAGTGGTCGCCTTTATTTCTGCTCCCTGTGCTGACTATGTACCAGGGGTATCCTAAGTTGAATACTATCATTTCAAATCATGGATAACTCTGGATGCAATATTCTAAACAATATAGAGTTTCCTGTACATAAAAGAGGGCAAATTCATATTTGTTGTTGCACATCCTCAGTTATGCATTTGATGAGCTTGTTTGGGATGATTTATTTGTGTCTAGAAATTATGGGTCACATGTCACAATGCCATGTGTGTGCCCCATTAGCTTACATTCTCTATACATGTACAACACTTACCTTAAACCCCAGGTTTAAAGCACACCTTACACATAAGGCACACCCCAACTCAGACCCATCCTAAAGGGCACACCAGGAGTCAAAATTTAATCATTTTATTACTGTTGTTATTTTTAGATTCCTCATGTATAAGGTGCAGCCCCAACTTCCTCTGACCCTGTAAGATGCAGTAGAGTTTCATCCTTGCAAAAAGTATAGCATGGCGTATAAGTGAGATATTATAGTGGGTAGCAGCTCCTGTTCAGTGAAGACGGTCCACTGACACGCCACAGGAAGCCGCCATTCTTTGATGGTACTTCGGGCTTATGCTTCACTTCCATCAGGCAGAGGTCAGTCTCACACTGAGCCAAGGCGTCACTTCCGATACGTCACGGATGGTGTCCTTGACAATAATGTCAGCCAGCCTGACCTTCAGCTTGGTTTTGTTATACCTGTTGGCCATGTCTTCCCTCAAAATGGAAAGATGAGCTGGCCCCTGTGACAGTTAGGCAATGTACAGGTTTATCTTTAGGTATCATAGTAGTTTGCATATAGCGACCAATCAAATGATGTGTATGCGCAGGGCTTGGTGCGGGCCATATCAGAATCTATCATGTAAAAGTTGTCATACTTTTTTTTACATTTATGGGAACAAATGCATCCTAATTTGAGACTTTTGGCACCACTTTGCTGGACTGTATGATGCACACATAAGACACTGCATAATGATGATAAACTCATAGTGCACCCTATAGGTGGGATTTATATATCATAATTATAGCTGTACTAAAAGTTGCTAGATATTTCTTGTTATTTTGACATTTTTTTACTTGTAGTGTATATCAACTCAGGATGTGCCTTAAATGATGAGTGCACCTTGTCAGGTACTAAGGTGGAACGTGATCACAGGAGGTGTGAAGGGTGTCTGCTCTCTGCTTGGACAGGGCTCTCTTATCTCCCGGCCAGGGAATATCACATCAGTGTTGACAACCTTTGATTAAGCTGGACTATGCTGCTACAAGTCATCATAAAAGGAAATAAGCCTTACATACACTATAAGAGAAGTGAGTACCAGGAAGAAGTGAACCCCAAGAGAGTTTAGTACCAGTGAGAAGTAAACCCATTGGTAAAGTGGATACCAGGGAGAAGTGAACCGATAGGTAAAGTGGATACCAGAGATGCGAATACCAGCCAATACAAAAACCAACCTGACCCCACCAAAAATCAAAATAAACTGTAGACTGACGGACGTCAGTCACTGATGGACAGTGTAGGGACAGGACCCTTAGGGTCCCCGGCTTTCAAGTTATATTACAGCTTGAAGTTTGTTATATTGGTTCCTAATTCACCCAAAATCTTTTATATTACATTGTTACTGCACACGGGGGGTCAACGGGCAGCCAGGGGTTCACTTCTCTGTGGTATTCAGATCTCTGGTGAGTTTACTTCTCTCTGGTAATCACTTCTCCATGGTACTCACTTCTCCAGTATTCGGAAATAACAGTGAAACATTCGGCCAAAGTTGTTAGAGAACCATTGTTATTTATAATACATCGTTTTTACAGTGCAGTCACACATACGTATACAATGCAATCTCCTATCCCTTTGCTGCAAACTACAAAGGGGTATATTTTACATAATTTATAATGACATTTCATAGACAGAAATGTCTGAGGACCTTCTTAAGTACTAAGAGTTTAGATGCTCTACACTGTTCAATAGCCTATAAGTACATAGGTAACTAGAACTAGATGTCTATGACCTTTAGGATAAATGGAAAGGCAAAGGGAAGCATAATATGTCAGCCGGAATCCTTGCTGTTTTCATACTTTCAAACTCAAAATTAGAAAAAGAAAATGAACTGAGCTCATAGACACTGGGCAGTTCCCTGAAAGCAATATGCATTAATAAAAGTACATGGTCAATGGGTCAATTGATAAAAGAAATCCTAAAGTGAAGCCATCTCCAAGCTATTGTAGAAGGTACGATGATTTTTAAATCTGCAAATTCTACAGAAGGGCTGAATCTTATTTTCAAAAGTGCTCAAATTAATACAATGGTGAATTGAGCCATGCACCCCCTACCTCTGTACGTAAGTGTCTGATTGCCTAGCTGGGGCTAGGATTAACCTCAAACAGGGCATACATATTCCCCTTTTAGCAAAAGGAGAGGTGCCTCCCAACCTTGTCCAAATCTTAGTTCTGGATTGCATTCAAATTCTACAGGCATAAATGACCAAGCTATCCCACATTGCAGAAAATGAAGAATTTATACGAAATTAAAACAATAGTTCTGCTAGTTTTCGTTCAAAACATCGAAAATTGTGAAAGCTTTTGTATTCACTCGTTTTAACATCCTATAAAAAGACTTTGCCAAGTGAGAAGTGTTCCAACCCACAGGTCCTATGAAAACAGTTACATTTCATACCTGGTAATTAAGAATATAATTCCCCCACTCAGGTAGAAAACCTGAAGATGTACTGGAGCCTGTGAGAGTGCTACGAGGGAATAATAAGATCAGGCTCAAGGTCAGCGGGTCAAAAAGGGCAGTATATGACAAAAGTCCTCTAAACAGAGGCACAAAACTCTGGGACAATTTGATGGCAGAAACCCAACAGCTGCCACAGCGTCATGCCTTCATTGATAGTCTATAATTGCTGTTTATAAATACTGGGTATCATAGAGTATGGAATGCAAGTATAATCCACACTTTGTATACATATACCTTTGATTATCTTTGTTCATTGTTGTTGTTGTTTTTGTTTTTTTTGTTTTTTTTTGTTAAAGACGAACAGCTATTTATATGTGAATTGATTTTTTCCAAATAAAAAAAAAATTCAAACTCAAACTCCTACCCACATGGCTTTGGTTGATTGAAAGTGCTGTATAACCAACACCACATAAAGCTGTACTGTTCATTTGAGAGGATGTTTTCTGTGCGAATTATGGGGGTAAGTATGTTATTAGCATGATGTAACATCACAATGTATGACTTTGTATGTTGCATGCTGGGCTTATGACCCACTCTCACAAGACTGACCAAAGTTTGACAGGACGAGATTTACAGGAGTGGAAGTGCCTGAGCAAAAGAATCTTGCAAATGGTCAGTGAGAACTCATAATGTATAGGAATGTGTCTTTGGAACTTAGAAAATACCTGAAGTTAAGGAGAACCTCATGAAGATTGCCATTTCCATAAAAGTGGAATGCTTTAATGATCTGAGGCCTAGTTATGCATTAGTCCATCATGTCCCTGGTCCAACAAAGTGTTTAGGTTTCTCCAAACATGTAGGCCTAACAATCCAAAAGGTATTGTTAGCTTTACTAGACATGGTTGCTACCCACATAATTTAAAAGAGCTCTCCTTTTGGCCAACAATAGCTATACTTATTAGCATGATGAATTAAACCATCCCGTAGCCCTCACAAGGTTAATGCTAAATGCTTTGCCGTTTTATCATCATATTTTCTACAGCTGTAATTCAACTTACCCTTTCAGTGGGAGTTTTTTTATATAACTATAATGAAATATATTTATCCCCTCTGGTCAAAATACAGTAATTCCTGCACAAAATTGCAGTAATTAGTGTCATTTAATTCTGGTGGGAAAAGCTTTTGCTGAGATAATCAGGACATGTGACAATCAGGATTACCTTCATATTTTAAAAACTGCAAACTACTGGTAGATGACAATTGTCATAGTTTAGACTTGCATCTGTTTTGTCACGAACCTCAACTCTGATTTGTCAATTATCAGTGACAGAGGAAACACTTGTGATAATGCCATGTAGGAATGACATGATGATGACTTTCAGTTATACTAATGCATTAATGCAGGAAGCCAAATCTGCCTGTTACATGAGCAGTATAGGGTAGACTCACCTCGTGCTGACCACATACCTGGAGTTTGCCACCCTCCAGGGAACACCAAAATCAGTATGGTGAAGAATGATTAATGGCAAACGTATTGTTTTGTCATCAATAGCCAATAATTATAATGAACGGGTATAACAGGGTACACTTGTGAGGGTATTTATTGTAGGCTGTATTATGTGTGTATTTATTGTATGCTATATGAGAGAGTGCTATGGGAGTCCTGTATAGGGTTTATGGTAGCTAGAGTTTATGGTAGACTGTGGAATGTGCAGACGGAGGGGAGTCGACGAGATTTGGTCAGGTAGATTCTGTAGAGGGGGAGGGGGGAACACGTGTGAGACAAACATCGGCGTCTGAAAGGTGTGAGGGGTTAGCAAGAGATAGGGAGGAGTTAGTATTGTGGGAGCAGCCGAGGAGGCAACATATACTCCTGGAGTAGACGAGGATGAAGCTGTTTAGTATTTAGTATTACACTTAGCCAATGTAAGAACGGATTGAACAGGATCTCTATGGCACTTATACCTCTCCAGTAGCATCGGATTGTTAAAACATGAACTGCTTGTATGAATAGACTGATGTCGGTGAAGCTGTACAACCTTGAGTGGGATCACCAAACAACTGTAACTGTGAATAACCAATGAACAATAAATGGTGACTTGTATCGGCGTCTTGGTGTTGGTTAAAAGAATGGGCTAGGCCAACATCATACCACTGTCGAGAACGCGGTGAGAACAGCGGAGCGAGCTGATAATAACTACACAACTTATACCACATTAATATACATATAAACACAACCCACACAGCCCAGATGGTGGAGAATTAGTGGTTGGGCTTATCATTGTACTGATGAGCGGCTCGCCGTACCCGATACCTAACAGCTCAGACGCTGGATGTGACTCAGCGGCATCGCCACACACTGACAGTAGTGACGGTGTGGAAGTCTATACTATCATACCTGCAGCGCGCACATTGCCTGGGAATGCGGCAGTAGCACATAGTGGTGTAGCAGAGGGACAGGGTGGAAGATCCGGAGTGAGTGAAGCGGGACCTGATCAATCACGTGTCACTCTTAGATCGGATCACACACATGTGCATGTGCAATTAGGACCCAGGTCGCAAGTGGTGCTTTTGCCTGGAGAGGAGGTGTCTAGAGAGATTGGATTCCCCGTGGCTCGGTCAGAGGAGGAGCGGGCGTCGTCTCAAAGGGATCCCAAATCTGGGGGGACGTCTGGCCTACAATTGTCTACGGCGGCTGATTCTGAACCAGCAGGGTCGGTGGTAGTGGACAATACCTCTGGACCATTCTCAGCATTGGGAGTGGAGAACGAGCATCAGTCATCTGCGGCAGAGTCGGAGACCAGGGCTGATATTTCTAGTGATGGGCAACAGGCGACGGTTCAGGAGCACACAGTAAGTGCTGATGCAGGGGAACGGCCTGATAATCTCTGCAAGGGATGGATGACAGGAGACAGATTAGTGAATTATAAGTATTTTTCGATGCCCATTGCTAGGAGCTCCAGTATTAATTTCTGTAAGGCTACTCCTAGGTGCCTTGAGTTTGAGGGTACAGCGGACCAGGGACGAGTCAGACGCGCATCTGAAGGGGATGTGGCGGATATTGGTGATGAAGATTTGAATTTTGAAGTAATAGCGACGTCATTGGGGTTAATTGAGCCAGTAAATGAGGACGGACAGGTGGGTGAGAGTGGAACAAGGGATGGTCATGAGAATGAGGGGGACGCACATGGGGGGAATAATCCAATAGACGGGGCATCTACGGTGGTGGCAGTGTCGGGACAAAACGAGGACGTCGGTGAGAAGATACAGGAACAGGGGTCGGAGGCCTGTGATGATTCACAAGGGGAGAGCGCAAGACTGCTGCCGTCTGGTTTCTTGGTGGTTGTTGAGAATGGGAGAGAGTTAAGTGATAAGGACTTGGTGGGCCAGGATGAGAGTGGTGGAGTTGGACAGGATCGGACAAGCTGTACTACACCGGTCATTACAGGTGATCAAAGTGGCAGTCGTTTGGGAGAGTCTGTGAGTAGGGCACGAGTGGATGAAGTTATTGCAGGTTTGCAGAACACTAATATTAGGGTGCGACACAGCATAGAGAAGGGGAGGGCCATATTGGAACAGGAGCTGAGATATCGGCAGGCCATTGATGGGGAGGAGCTGCTCGCGGGGCCGAAGATAGACCGGGAGCGCGTAGCACGAAGGAAGAGGTTTTTGAGCGACACAATAAATTGGAGGAAGGTATCTGCGAATATCCGCTCAGGCAATAGTACAGGTCGTGCTACAGGTGAAGGGCATTTAGATGATGTTCTAAATAGCCATCTTCAGGCTGATGTTTCGGGTGACTGGGAGGATTGGTGGGTTCGGAGAGCGGATGAAGAGAGAAAACGACAGATAGAAAGGGAGGCCCGGGAGGAAGCCGCTGAGGGCTCCGTAGCTGGGGGTGATAAGACTAATTTGCAGGGGAACGATAGTGAAGAGAGCTCAGTGGGTAATCTGGATGCGGAGAGACAGGTAGAAGAGGATCTTGCACCTATTATTGGTTTTGAAGACGACGACATGGCGCCTAGTCCGAATGTTAAACTACCATCCTTCAATGGGGAGCCTGGGGAGGATTATCGGAGATATTTTAAGGAATTGAATGGAATGCAAAAGCTATTTGGATGGTCCCCGGATCAGCATCTTGAATATGCAAAATTGGGCTTGAAGAAGGGGGCATCGAAATGGATGGATGGTATTCCAGAAGGGGAGAAGGATACTTTGGACAAAGTAGTGGCTATAGTGAAGAGGGTTTTTGAAGACAAAAGGCCACTGTGGCAGAAACATAGGGATTTGCACTGTCTGAAGCAGGAAAAGGGACAGTCGGTTTGGGACTTCGCATTGAAAATAAAGGAATATGATGAGTTGGACGTTCCTGATGTCATCAAGCTGTCAGTCTTTGTGGGGGGTTTGCTTCCGCCCATTGATAAGGACCTGATGAAACACAATGCTGATTCTTTTGAAGAGGCTCTCAGGCTGGCGTCTTATTGGGAAAATGTGGAGAAAGGAAGGAACTCCAAAGGTGTGGCGCAGTTACACATGCTAGAGTCTGAAGGGGCTCGAGATGGAACATGTGGAAACGATCAGTTTGATCCTAAAGAATATGCTAGGGAACAAACTAAAGCGGTGGTGGAGATGTGCACTATGGAATATAGACGGGGGCTCAGAGAGATGGAACATGGACGGGAGAATCAGCAGGGACAGTATGCTGGAAGGGGTGGCACTTCACAAGGGCAGTATCAAGCGCAGACGGGCAGAGGGACTGGCGCGGGAACATATGGTCAGAATAGACAGTTTGGTGCAGGCGGTGGAGGTCGAGGATGGAATTATCAAGGGGGACGCGGTGGAAATCAATATAACGCGTCTCAGTATTTCAATAACAGATTTCAAGGACAGAGGTACACAGGAGGAAGCAGGCAGGGTCAACAGGGGGATGATAAAGGTCAGAGAAGAGCACAGGAATATGCTAGGATGATGGGTGATGCAGGAGAGAGTCAGAAAGGAGGAGGAGCGATCTATTGCTTGATTCATGACTCTACTACACATTCTACAGAGGAGTGCACGTTTTTGAAGAAATACAGGGATCAGTTGTCATCCTCTCAGCAGAACAGAGACCAACGAGATCAGGGAAATGATGTTCGCAGGCCGGGAAACGGGCACAACGGCTCATTCCTACCCCAGAATTAAATTTGATATCAGGGGATGGGTCGGAGAATAGGGGATCAAAAGACAAAGCGCCATGGTTGGTTCAGTGTACTATTGACGAGAATACATACAGATGTTTAGTGGACACGGGCGCGTCTGATTGTTTTATAGCACGGACAGTTGTGAGTAGTATAAGTGAGAGAGCAATTTGGGACAGGCAGCCATCTCAATTGGGGAAGGTGCGTCTGGGGGACAAAACATCATTACAAGTTTATGAGACGGTGCGACTGCAGTGTTTTATGGATGGTGCTTGCATATACTATGATTTTAATGTGGTGGATTCACTAGCTTATGATATTGTGCTGGGACGTAATTTTCTGATCGACGCAAGGGCACAGATTATAGCTATAGATGGAAAGGTACGTCTCTTTACTGAGGATCCGGTCTCAATTGAAGTAGCGGCGATTTTGGACCCATGGGAAGAAAGATTGGTGACGGTGAAGGGATGGGATGTTGCGGCTGACAGGGGTGGAACAACGGTCTTGTTGAGACCATCTAATTTGGCGGTGGTAGCTGCGGATGGTGCGGTGAACTATGTGGGGAAGAAATGGTATATGAGAATTGCTAATCTCTCTGACAGGCAAGTGTATGTGGATACAACTGAGGTTATAGCATATGCGGAAGACATAGATGAACCGGAACTTAATTTGCTGGAGGTAGTTGATACAGCTAATGTTGGCAGGGATAGAAAGGATGAGGCTCGTGAGATTTTGGCACGATGTAATGAAGAACGGCGGGGAAATGGTCAAGATGCTAGGGGAGGATCAATACACCGGCAGGATCATCGGGACAATGGTGGTGGATGTGGCGTTTCTACATTAAGTGAGCAGGAGAGGCTGGATAAAATTGAGAAGATCAGGGGCCTTGATTTGGGTGACACTATGATGACGCTGGAGGAGCAGAGGGTATTTAGAGAGATGCTGGTGGTCAACATGGACACTATAGCATTTTCTATGAAGGAGTTGGGTCATTGTTCATTGGCTGCAATGAAAATAAGGGTCGATGAGTCCAAGGGTCCGTGTATGGCGCGACCATACAGGTATTCTCCTCAGAAAATGGATATTATTGATGAACAGGTGAGGGAATTATTGAGGTTGGGAATTATTGAGCCCAGTGACAGCGTATGGAGAAGTCCGTTGGTGGTAGTGCAGAAGAAGGATGGAAAGGCTAGATTATGTACAGACTATCGCATGTTGAATCTTATTACGGCGGATGATACATACCCTATGCCCACAGCCAGGAGCATGTTTTTGTATATGGCATACAGAAAACCTATAATCTTTACAGCCATGGATTTGCTCAGTGGGTATCATCAGTGCGATTTACATCATGACAGCAGGCAATACTCAGCATTTGAATCACCCTCGGGGGTTTGGCAATGGACGAGGATGCCGTTTGGTATGAAGCAGAGCCCATGGCAATTTACTAAGATTATGTCATTAGCACTAGGAGGCTTAATACCACGTACTTGTCTAGCCTACCTAGACGATATCATTATCTTTGATCCGGATGTGGACAGCCATATTACTAATGTTGGCAGAGTATTGGCAGCTTTAGGTAAAGCAGGTTTAACAGTGAAGCCGGAAAAGTGTGAGTGGGGCAAAGCGGAAATCAAGTTTTTGGGGCACATTATTAATGCTGAAGGAGTGCAGACGCAATCTAAAGTGATCAGAAAGGTGCAGGAATTTGGCAGACCGTATAATGAACATACAACTAGATCCTTTCTGGGGCTTTGTAATTATTACAGGAGTTTTATTCCTAACTATGCTGTTTTGTCGATGCCTCTGAATAATTTGTTGAAAATCAAGGTGCCATTTAAGTGGACGGATGAGTGTGAGGTGTCATTCAAGAAAATACAAGCAGCATTAGCAAGCACACCGTTATTGGTACATCCAGAGATCGGGGGTCACTTTTATGTTTTAACGGATGCTTCGGATGGCGCGTGTGGAGCGGCCATCTGTGTAAAGAGGGACGGATTGCTGAGACCGGTAACATATTATGGGTATACATTTACAAAAGCTGAGAGAAATTACACTATAACAGAGAAAGAAGGCCTAGCTGTTATAAGAGTATTGAAGAAATTTGAGGATATGCTGACGGGAGCTAAGATCACGATAATTACGGACCATCAACCATTAATACCTTTGCTTCAGCAAGCCAGTAAGGCTCCGTCCAAAAGGTTGACTAGATGGGGTTTAGCTATGACTGACTTTGACTATGAGATCAGGTATGAGCCGGGAGCGACTCACTACCTACCGGATTTTATATCCAGAGTGCCGTTGGCAGTAGGACAGGATACACCTGGCGAGGAGTCGGGGGAGTTTGAGCCTGAGGTGGGATGTGAGTTACTTGTGATGGAACTGGTAGGGGAGGAATTGGATAGGGAAACCTTCATTCAGGAACAGTGGAAGGATGGATTCTGCAGGGGGATGATGAGATATTTGGCGGGAGATGAATTGCCGGTGGATGAGGAAAAGGCGCGAGGGATTTTACATAATGCTGATTTCATGGGTATGAAGGATGGATTGTTATGCAAGTATATAAAACCAGCTAGAAAGAGGGGTGGGCCTATAGCTGACTTAAACCCAAGGATAGTGGTGCCTAAGGCTATGGTGAATAGAGTGCTCTATCTCATGCATGATGATATCATGTGCGGAGGACATGTGGGAACAGTGGCGCTGAATACAAAAGTACAGGCTCGGTTTTATTGGAAAAATATGATGGTGGACATAGCTAGGTACGTGCGGCTATGTGAAAGGTGCGCGTTGAGGAAAAGAGCACCTCACTTTAGAGCCAAGGCAAGATCATGGGATACGCCGGATTATCCATGGCAAGTGATACAGACAGATTTTGTTGGGCCACTGCGTAGGTCCAAAGAAGGTTATAAATATATTATGACCTTCATAGACCTTCTGACGGGATGGCCAGAGGCATTCTGTACTAAAGACACAACTGCGCACACGGCAGCTGGGGTGTTTCTACGGGAGATCGTGTGTAGGTACGGCAAGGTGGAAGTGCTGTGCAGCGACAGAGGGTCTACATATATGGGTCAGGTTTTTCGTGAGGTTACAGCTAGACTATCAACCAAACAGAGGTTTACGTCTTCTAGGAATCCGACCGGAAATCCCAGGGTTGAAAGATTGCATAAATCATTAGAGGATACGATAGGATGCTATGTGACTGAGGACCATGAACACTGGCCAGAGCTGTTACCCATTGCATTGTGGACGGTGCGCTCAAATATTAGTATGAGGACGGGGTTTTCACCATATGCACTACAATTCGGGAGGGATCCAGTGGCTATGTCCTTTGCTGAGGAAAGGCCACTGCCTAAAGTGCCATCTGAGAGAGATTGGTTTATAAGGACCAATCATAGCATACAGTTGTTACAGGAGGCGGCCAACGCTCATACTGCTAGGTATGAGGAGCAGCTCAGACGTAGATTGGATGGACGGGCTCGACCTGTATCTTTTATAGAGGGGGAGTGGGTATATTACTATGATCCGAAATGCGCGGTGAATAATACATCGAAGTTTGCTGGTAGATACACGGGGCCACATAGGATAATAGAGGTGGTGGGGGATAACAGGGTGAGGTTGAGAGCAGTGAAGACGGGCAAAGAGATACCTCACTTGGTAAATGTGAATAAACTGAAGAGAGCATACAAAGGGGAGGGTGAAAATGATGAAGGAGTAGCCAAAGATGAGAGGACTGTGGAAGTGGATAGAACAGAAGTGGAATCAGAAGTGGAAATACAGGATATAAGATGTGAGGACCCTAGAGGGGTGACTGAGGTAGAACATCCTTCATCTGGTCTGGAGGATACAGCGCTAGCGGGCACTGATAAGGAGGACAAATTGAAAACGTCAGACGACGATAGAAGTGCACATGAGAAAAAGAGAGAGGTGGCCGGAGCTGGACCGCGCGCATCTATACAGGAATCTGATAATGAGAAAGATGGAGTTGTACGGCGAGATAGCCGGGAGAAGCACAGACAGGAAGCTGTGGTCGATAATTGGTGTAAAAAGAAAGGGTTACAGGATAGTGATATTGATAAGGTCGAGGGTGGCCGAAGACAGGATAATGAAGAGAAAAGGAAGGGTAGAGTGAGAAATGTCGAGGTGAAGAGACAGATGGTCGAGGAAAGAGAGAGAGAAGAAATGGAGAGAAGGCAGAAAAGAAAAGAGAGAGAGGATAGGGCTGAGAGAAGACGGAGGCAAAGAGATAGGAGGGCGCAATTGGCTGCGGGGGCTATTATGAGTGAGGAATCTAGCAGTGAACATATCATTCCAAAGGGACCGATTTGTAAGCATCACAGGAGAGGCAGAGAGGAGCTCAGCTCATCCAGCGATGGAGAATAGGGCGAGCTTCGACGGGATACTACAGGAGGGGCGATACTCCTGTAGTATGGACGTGTGTTGCTATGAGGGAGAAGGGGGGGTGATGCAGGTGCCGAAGGGGGAGGGGCCGCCCGGAGGAGCAGGTCAAGTTGACTCATGCAGGTAGACGGAAAGGAGGGCGATACACAAAGAAAGGGGAAAAGTAGGGCAAGGTAGGAAAAGAGGGGAGGGGGGGGAGGCCAGCGCAACAGGTATATGCAGGAGGAGATGCATCAGGAGGTGGCAGTGCGCGCACAACGAGGGACGAGATAAGACCTCACAGTAAATAGCAGGTGCTGATGGACGAATGGCAGATAGCTGGTACGATAGTGTTGGAGAACAGCAATACCAACAATACTATAATACGTGGATGATTCAAGACAACTATTGCAATAGCACTTACAATGAAAGGAGCACAGTGTCTGCAGCAAGTTCAACAACAACAGAAACAAATGAAAAAGGATTTGGTGCGACTTCAACGTCAGGCCAACCAAGTGCAACGCAAGAGCCAATACAGGTGGTGGAAGCAGCTCAAGCCGAGGTCCTGGTAAATCATCAGGGAAACATATGGGATAGCATACGTGACATCACTGTGGGACAGACAGAATGGGAGTGGTTGTTGGATGCCACTCTACAAGGCACCGGTGGTATAATTAAGAGAGAGACTCAGACCACAGAAACAGCGACACAGACAGAACCATCAATATTTTATAGTAAAGACGATGAATTTGTGCTGGATACATCAATCAGATTGGATGACATATTGATAGAAGAGTATTATAGCAGAAGACAAGTGACATCAAGGCTCTGTCACATTTGTGGCAGAACAACAGCAACAGCGGCAGGAGCGGCCAAACACCTGGAACAGGTACATGGGATAAAACATCTCATATAATGTCCACTAGTGAGGATGCGGGAAAGAGAGCACCATCTATAGTAAAGGCAGGGAGATATAGGGGACAACAGGTAGAAGACGCGCTGGATGCTATATATGGATTTGGATATTCATTGCCGAAGGTATTCAGATACAATGGGGCGACGTTACAGGATATAGTAATGCAGAAAATATCAAAACTGAAATTGGACATCGCGAGATTGCCAAGATATTTGAGGGAACAAGTAAACAAACATCACTTTAAATATGGAGTAGGGAGTGTGACTAATGCATTCTTTTTCTCAAGAAAGTGTAGGAGGCATCGCAAGACTAGTAGAGGGAAACGATGCAGGCAGTGCAGACAAAGAGATGAAACTTGGGAAATGTTTAAACTGAAGCAAAAGGGAAAGCATATCACCCAGGGAGTATTAACATCCGGGGCTAGAGACAATGAGACGACCCTGGAGGAGGAGGAGGATGTAACTGAAGACTTTGATAAATATAACTAGTAAGGATATGAGTTGATAGGAAAGAACAGAGGGACTGTACGGATATAAAACACAATACCTGTTAGGGGAACGTTGTGAGAGGTCGAAGAAATGTACAAAATGGCAGGTATTAGTATAACGCCACCTACATTTAGGGGAGCACCAGGAGAAAAGATAGAAGAATATTTCTACGACATGGATCTGATTAAGAGAATATATGATCTAGGGGAAATGGAATATGTGGCATTATTATTGTGGGGAATGAAAGGTGAAGTGAAAACTTGGGTTAGGAAATTACCTGAGGAAAGTAAGAATACTGCATGGAAGATACAGCAAATAACCATGGCAGTATTTGCAGCTCCAGATGCATGGAAAGAATGGGGTACAGGAGGAAAGAGACAGAAAAGACAGCGCGAGAATGACGGCGCGGAAACAGAGCCAGCGGGGGAATGAACACGTGCGTGAGAAAAAGGGGGGGGGGGGAAGCATTGGACACTGAGACAGGCATATGTATATTAATAGCCTAGTAACAAGAAAAAGGGGGGAAGAGAGCAGACATGCGCAGGTAAAGAAAGAGATAAGATGCAATGACAAGCAAGACAGTTGGCAGTGCAGGAGTGGAACTCCAGCTGTACAGACATCGGCAAGCAACAGATACAGACTGCACTCAAAAGTTTAACAAGATAGAACAACTAGCATACTACGCGGACATAACCACAACAATACAACATAATCAGCAGTTTAGATAAGCTATAAACATGAGTTCTAGTGGAAAAGCCTGGATCATAGACAACGGAAGGTTCATAGCGGTTGAGATGAATTAATGGAGATCAGTGATAATTTACTGAAGGAAAGGAATCATCGCCCACTGTAGAGAGGGTAGAGATATCAAGGCTCAGATACACCCTACTCTATGGATAAGACTTAACAACTTAATACAGTTTGTAGAAAATTATAAAAGGTCGGATCCATTTAGGATGCATTTAATATAAAACATATTAGAAATACATACCTGAAGTGAAGATTTAAGGACTAGTAGGAGTAGAGGCATCATCATCATCAGCAGATGAAGCGGGAGAAGAACTGAAGATAGTAAATAAAGCAGGTATATGAGACAAAGAGAAAGAAGTGCATCACATACAGGAGGCAACCACTATGGGGCACCTTATAAGTTGTCTAAGGGTGAATGGAAACACTAGTCGGAACCAGCAGGACCACAGTCGCGACACACATAGAATGACTCCAGTAACAAGGTCCATAATTAAGAGGCCTAAATTTAAAGGATATATTTGTCCAGAAGTAAGGCATTCTGTTAAAGAACCAGAGCCTATAATGGTTTAATTATTTAAGAAGCCCAGACTCTGAGAAAGGAAATACGATGTCTATAGCTGTAGATATATATTCAAAAATAAGTGTGAGTGAAATTCTTTTCTAAGAAGGTATTAGGACACATAAAATTCAGCCATATGGGTGTATTAATGAGATCAGTTATACACCTGAGACTGTGAATGTGATCGCCACTACTCACAAATCAGAGGAGCTCAGCGACTTTATAGAGTTAGCTTATGCATATATTTTAAAAGAAAATATGTGTATAGTATCTTATTACAAGAACGAAGTGAGCGTCTCTAGGAATCAAAGTATGAATCACTAGGGAAATATACTTACTTCTGCGAGAGGGTAGAAGCTGGGGAAGCCAATGTTGGAAGGATAGGACCTCCAAGATTAGAAGAACGGGAGGCTTGTGGTCTGGCAGGAAGCTGATAGGGATGATGTCGCGTAGTGGTAGCAGATGAAGATGTCAAGAGAGATATGATGGTAGAAGAACTGTGAGTCAGTCGTGAGGAAGAGGCCATGGTGTTGGACTGACAAGTCAATGGTGAGAAGGGTGGATGTCCAGGTGAGATAGCCAGAGTACTCCAGAACGAGGGCGACATTACTGGAAGGTGTGGAAGTGAAGCTGCAGTGGACGAAGATGAAGTAAGCTGACCGGAAGTAGAAGAGGTGAGGGCCAGAGCGGGCGTATGTAGGCAGGAAGGCGGAGACCTAGGAGCCGAGGTGGCGCGGGCCTCTGCAGCTGGAGCAGCTCGGATGGGGATGTGAGGCATCCTTAATGAAGATACAGCAGGAAATTGACCGGAAGTAGTGGTGCTGGTAGTAGAAAAGGGACGAGAAGCAGCGGCAGAATAGGTAAATGTGGATGTTAGGGTTGTTCTGGACGTCAGAGGTGCAGTGGTGGCTAGCAAAGGTGTGTATGGTAAGGGCGAAACACCGGAAGCAGCAGGAATGTGAGAAAACACATTATAGTCTACATATGAAGAGTGATGCTGAGGTGGCAATGGGCAAGAAGTTGATGAAACAGCGAAGTTGGCAGGCAGAGAATATTGGTGGGAGGTGTCCACTCGTAAAGGAAGGGTCGCTGTGCAAGTTGGTAGCACATTAGAGGTGAAGGCGGATGCTAGGCTTGCAGCAGAGGTAGCAGGTACAACGGCGCTGTAGACAGGACGCGCACCTATGGGCGACATCAGAGTGGGATTCCAAGGTGGCACGAAAGGAGTGGTAAAGTTGACTGGAGGCGGAGTGATGTCGACATAAGCTGGCTGATAAGCAGGAGTAGGAATAGGTGGAACAGCGACAGCCGACTGCAGACGATAGTTGGGATCAGGACGCCCATCCAAATGAATGATACGTAAGGTCATATCAGTCATATTACAAGCCAGGCGGAGATGATCCCGAATGGTAGTGTGTGAGGGCATAGTCGCGCCTTGCGGTCCAGTGCATACTAACATGCACGGAGTGACGTTAGCATCTGTGGAGGACAAGTCTCTGCAGCCGACGATGTAGGTAAAGCCGGGCTGGAGACGATCTATCGGGAGATAGACGAGTGCGCCATTGACAGAAACGCTGGAATAGCTAGCCACCTTCAGTGCGAACAAGGTGGAAGTCAAGCATCGACTGAGAATTTAATTCTAGGTATCTAACCAAGGGGATGGGAAGTTGAAATAAGAAAACAAAAATGTAGTGAAAACTATAGTAAAAAAATTGAGGGCACATTAGGAGGAGTCGCTGAGACAAAGACTCCAATCCAATAAATTGGTGTTATCAGATGGAAGAGACGTACAGCTAGATAGGAAAGGAAGGCACACGTGTTCAGATTGACGGGAAAATATATACAAGAAGGGGTAAAAGGGTCATGAACTGGTGAACTATCTGACACGATAGGGCTTATTAAGTGTTCAAGATCCATAAAAAACTTCAAGGAGCGATCAGTTAGGAGTCGTAGTAACCCAACTCGAACTGTAACCGGAAGCCATAATAAGAAGAAAATGGCGTGGCTAACTATACTATGTGTCTTATGTTCCTTGTGGGGTGTGGTAGATGCTGGAAGGCACACTTTCAAGACTTTAGAGAGAGCCGAATTAGGTGTCATTTTACAACCTGGTAGACGTATTTCTACGGCTGAGCACAATCATGTGTCACAAGTGTTTGTATTAGGGATACCAGATAGATTACCAGAGCTGGAAATGGAAAGTATTTATGAACAATGTGTGAAGAATATGCAGGTTATGTGTGATATTCAACATCACAACAGAACTTTATTATTTGAAGATACCTGTGACAACATCAAACAGAAAGAGGAATGGTTGAATCAAATTATTAGAAAATTAATACAGGCCAGAGAGGAGGAAGTGGAAAAGCTGATGGAAAACATACCTGAACAACAACAAGTCAAAAGATCTAAGAGAGCAGGTATACCAGGTCTAAATATTATAGGAGAGTTGTCTTACTATATTTTTGGCACTGGGAGAGCTGATGATGTAGCCAGAAATGAAAAAGATATTCAATTACTGAAGACATCATATTATAAGATGCGTGATGTTATTAAAACATTGGCCACAAGTACTAGCAATGGCTTGGAGGACGTCATGGCGGAAGTGGGAGAGTTGGCTGATAGACAGTTACAATTGTATGAAATGGCTAAGATATCATTGAAGAGACGGAAGTTGCTGGAAAGAACTCAAACTATGCACAGTGTGGCATTATATGAACTATCCATTGTATACAACCATGAAAGCCTGCTGACAAGGGTCAAATGGGGGTATATTATACATTTATTAAATGAACTCATTGAGATAAAGGATATGGCAGCTGAGGTAAGATTGGCATCACGAAGAAAACTATCATCAAAACTGGTCACTAGAGAAGATTTGAAGGAAGCTATAGTCAACACTGAAGTATATTTAAAGGCTACGTACCCACGATTTAGGGTCGCTTTTACTGATCCTGAATATTACTATGATAATAGTGTGGTGCGAGTATATCAGCACCAAGGTCGTGTGAAGATGCAGATAAGGATTCCGGTGGTGTCAGAGGAACACATATTTTGTGTATACTCTGTAAAGGTGTTTCCGGTGCCAGTGCGGCTGGCCAATAAAGAAGCTGACGGGACGAGAATAGAGGGATTACCATCAGAAGTAGCCATATCAAAGAATGGGCGGTATTATATATCAGAGCCAGTGGTGAATTGGGCGCGTTGCCATGGCAACTCAATAGCAGTATGCCCAGATATTCCACATATGAGAAAAATAGCCGAACGAGGGTGCATGGCGGCACTAATAAGAAATGACAAGGTGGCCATAGCAGAAACATGTGAGATCAACTATATAGTGCAACCAAATTTTCCTTCATTTGCGATAGCACTGGGAAAGGGTCGTACTTTGGTATCGGGGCCCGACATACAAGGTCAATTGATGTGTCAATCAAGCCCACCTGTTAAGGTGAACATGCATCATTACGCCATATTGAACATTGGGTGTGATTGCGCATTCATGACTGCCGGGGCGTGGATGCCTTACAGCTTGGCAGGATGTGGTCATGTGAACATGGAAACTAATGTGACTTTTGTAAATAACGATTTGCTACAAATGAACAGTGTTAAGAAATTGACATGGATAAAGGCCGTATTAAATGGTGAAACTGTAGAGGTATTGCAAGATGAAGTGTTGCCAAAATTAGTAAAGACCAAAATGAAGCACAAGGCTAGAATACAACAGTCGCCAGCAGCTGTCAATCTTAAAAATTTAGTGAGTGCAATGGAAGACGGATCAGCATTACCCGATTTGGATGGCATGAGTGGTGGAGGCCATTTTCCCACTGAATCACTATGGGATTATTCACCAATAATGATTGCAGGGGTGATTGTTATGACTCTGATGGTGGTGCAATATTTTTGTTTAAAAAGACTAATAATGGCATACATATTAGCAAGAATGCCTATGAGAATAAGGAGTCTAGAAACATGGGACTATGAAAAATACGGTGAAGATGTCGGAGGTAATTATGAGGAAGAAGATCCGGAACACAAAACGACAATAGCTATGTTATCATTGATATTGATAGTACTGATAATAATAATAGCGTTACTGGTGAGGAAGGTGCGACAACTAAAGAGGCTTCAACCAGTGGATGGACTGTATCTACAGGTGGCAACTAAAGAGATTACAGAAATAATACCATTGGGGGAGAGTCTAATGCCTTTGGACCAGGTATTTCAAAGACCAGCAGAACAGGCTCTTATTAGAGACGTAGCAATAAGCTACTCGTGCCCGAAGTACATAGCTACAGTGCAGTGGGGTCGAGTGTTATATTCCACTGAGATGGCAACGGCGGAAAACGCAGTGCCATTGCCATTACCAGCCACTGTGAAGGTGTCAAAGAAATTAGCAGGGATACTGAACGGTGACTATGGATTTACGGTAATGACAAGATTGATTAGGTATAGTGGGGGTCTGGCGACAGGTGTACCACTAGAGATACCTATGATATCAGCGGCGGGCTGGACACCAATAAGGAACAGAGAGATAAATACACATCAGTTATCTGACACGGGACATGCCAGAGCCATGGCTCAGTTAAGAAGATCAAGACAGTTACCAGAAGTACCTGGAGAATCATATGGGGCTACGGCTGTCTCATATTCAGTAAACAAGGGTCATAAAGAGTCGGTGAACGTGGCTCTGCGAGGTCAAGAGCCCAGGACAGGATCGTCATCGGTGTACGTGGACCTGAATGAATGAGACTGAAGGTGATGAATAAAACGCCATCATGATAGAGACTTGACATAGACGGTGTCAGGACAAGAAAAGGGGGGGGGGAGAAAGATATCGTGCAGTTGGCGTGAGACGAAAGGATGGAATAGACAATACAAAGACGATCTACAGATGAATTGATATAATGTCTGGGAATGGTGCCAGTGTATATTATTAAGTAAGATAATATAGCTAAAAGAAACTGTAATTTAAATGTACGACCAACTAATGAGACACTAACTACGACGTAATGTGGCAAGTGGAAAGATTTCTGATGTATATACTCGTTGACAAGCTGTGCACGCGTGAGTTAAGTAAGAGGTTGCCAGGTGTAACCCAAGACACGTTAGAGTGTGTTTTAGAGTGATGCTTGGGGCAAAGGGTAGATAGAGGGGAACGTTTCGGAACAAGGAGTTGACAGATGTAAGGAGATTTATTGGCCGATTGGGTGTAACTGGTGTCGACTCCCGGGTAAGGATAGTAAAAAGAATATATAAACATAGAATGGGACAAAGTGCTTAGTAAAGGCGAGTGAATGAGTAAAATAAATAACAAAGGAAAGAAAAACAAATTGAGAATCAAGGAATGAGAGAATTGTAATAATAAAACATATGTTAGAGGACAAGTTTGCGCTAAGAATAAGTCACCAATGCAGTGTGGAAAATATATATAGTAATAATGCATGGTATTATATAAGTGTGGTGTATATGTATGTACATAAATAACTATTGAAATGTATAATATGATAACGATAATTACCTCAGGTATTAGTGACAAAACAATACATAAGATGTATTCAGGCATAATTTATGCTTGACAATTGGTGTGACTCGCGTCACAAGAGGGGAGCGCCCGCACCTGTTTTGTCATCAATAGCCAATAATTATAATGAACGGGTATAACAGGGTACACTTGTGTGGGTATTTATTGTAGGCTGTATTATGTGTGTATTTATTGTATGCTATATGAGAGAGTGCTATGGGAGTCCTGTATAGGGTTTATGGTAGCTAGAGTTTATGGTAGACTGTGGAATGTGCAGACGGAGGGGAGTCGACGAGATTTGGTCAGGTAGATTCTGTAGAGGGGGAGGGGGGAACACGTGTGAGACAAACATCGGCGTCTGAAAGGTGTGAGGGGTTAGCAAGAGATAGGGAGGAGTTAGTATTGTGGGAGCAGCCGAGGAGGCAACATATACTCCTGGAGTAGACGAGGATGAAGCTGTTTAGTATTTAGTATTACACTTAGCCAATGTAAGAACGGATTGAACAGGATCTCTATGGCACTTATACCTCTCCAGTAGCATCGGATTGTTAAAACATGAACTGCTTGTATGAATAGACTGATGTCGGTGAAGCTGTACAACCTTGAGTGGGATCACCAAACAACTGTAACTGTGAATAACCAATGAACAATAAATGGTGACTTGTATCGGCATCTTGGTGTTGGTTAAAAGAATGGGCTAGGCCAACATCATACCACTAGAGTTAGTCTTCCCAAATACGTGAGAACAGCGGAGCGAGCTGATAATAACTACACAACTTATACCACATTAATATACATATAAACACAACCCACACAGCCCAGTATTCAATGAATATTGTTCAACTGGTTGGCAATGTAGATTCAGTAGCATACCAGGTTGTGATCTTTAAACTCCTTCAAGGAGTAGGCATCTTGAGGTTAAGCTACCTTAGGGTACAGTTTGTTTGTTTTTTGTTGTTTGTTTTTCTTCTTTCTCTTCAGAACATGTATCTTTAATGCAAATAGTAAGGAGAACTATTAACAGATCTTGGTCATGGCAAAATGTATCAAAATGTTTGTTATAAGGTGCAGTAGGGACCCATCCTCATGTAAAAGCATTGCTGATACACATGGTATTATGGTAGGTAACACCTCATGTTCGATGATGATGGTCCACTGACCATCACAGAAAGCCGCCATTCTTTGACAGAACTTCTGGTATATGCTTCACTTCTGCCAGGTGGAGTTAAAAACGTCACTTCCCGTATGTCACAGACGGTGTCTTTGACAACAATGTCAGAGAGCCTGTCATTGGGCCTTGTTTTGTTGCCTCTGTTTTGCCTAAACATAGTAAAGAAAAATGAGCTGGTATCATAGTAGTTCCAATATACTCACTGATCCAAATAGTGTGTGTGTGTGCAGCCATGGTACCTGCCATCTCAAAATCGATCATGTCAGAGTTGTCAGACTTACGTAACAGAGGTTTTTTTTCACATTGCGGGAAGAAGCACTGCCCCTAGTTTAGGCTGACACTTTGAACACTGTTTCGCTGGGCTGTATGATGCACACACCTGCGATTCACTGAGCTCCAAGTACTTATTCAGTAGTGTGTGGTATGTATAAGAGTGTTGGCCACTCATTGACGACCAGCTCCTTTGCACATAGATTTCACTACCTCCTGCTTTGTGTCAACAAACTGCGAACCTGAAAGCACATGGCTAATTTGCATAGAATCCTACCTGTATTGGGTGGAGGATAGCCTTAACATGGGTAAACAAGGTACACTATAGTCACCTAGTACCTATGACCATGAGTGAAACACTTGGGCTTTCACTGGGTAATTGGTTAATCTAGTGGGAGTACAACTGATAGAGTTGACTTGTAAGTAGATATAGGTAGACCTAAAGCTACACTCACTCAATCAGGGGCACAACTGAAGGCGTACCCTGTAATTGTACTCACCCTACTTATAAGTAGTGTGAATACAATCACATGCCAAGGCATGCTGCAAGAATACAACAACAACCTAGTTTCCTATATCACAATAGTGTGATATGATAATATAAAGGCTGCAGCAAAAACTCTATTGAATCCCAACATGCTGGAAAAAATTGTGTGGGGCATATCTTATTGAAAAAAACAAACTTTTTTGAGATAAAGCAGCAATTAATAGATCACTATACATCTACCAGGGGGCAGTCATAACCAAGATGGCTGAAGCAATATGGTGGACATACTTTCCAACACTATTCCTTCTATACACCACACACCTGCTTGACGATTGTAGAGCCCAGTGGATCGCCCGTGGATGCACACATAAGCTGGCGTGTATTGACAGATACCAATTTTCCTGTGCTACACAACCCATTAGAAGCTTGTAGAGTGCCTCTTTTATGCAAAACTAATAAGCAGATGAAATGGATGAACTCAAATTGTGCCCTATAGGTACAGTTTATATGTCATATAGCAGTACTAACGTGGTCACAAATAAAGTCCCAGCTAAGCGTTATGCCTCTACACTCTACGAAATAACTGTTGAATCTACCAGACATCCTTGTAAAACTGAAGAGTGAACTAACTAAAATGCAGTGAATCAGTGTACATACATAGTTTCTACAATAAAGGCCCAGATAGCAGTACATTTAAGCACTGTGGTGTAAGGAATCTCTATGAAAATAACAGTGAAATCCTTATCCCGTATTTTGCCAATGATCATTATTTTGACATCATCTGTTTTTTTTTATAGTGTACATCAACTCAGAATGCATCGTATACGTGAGGTGTTCCTTATATGTCAGATACTAAGGGAGGGATGTGATCACAAGAGGTGTGAAGGGTGCCTGCCCTCCCTTGGACAAGGCTCTCTTATCTTCCAGCCAGCGGATAGCATATCAACATTGACAACCTTTGATTAAGCGGGACTTAGCTGCTACAAGTCATCATAACATAAAATAAGCTTTACATACACTCTAAGACATTTCTGTTGAATCTACCAGCCATCCACAGGTATACTTGACTGTGAATCAATACATCTGATACTGTGTACAAATATAGCTGCATATTTCCTACTATGAAGGGCAGTATGCAGTCAAGCACTGTATTTTAGGAATCTCTGTGAAAAGAAAATGATGTAACCTTTGGCCAAAGTTGTAAGAGAACCATCGTTACTTTGACAACATGTTTTCTATAGTGCAGTCACACATACAAAGCAATTTGCTATCCCTTTGCAACTAGCCACAAAGAGGTATGTTTTACATAATTATAATGACGTTTCACAGACAGAGATGACCAAGGACCTTATCAAGGAAGCAGCCTTTAGATGCTCTACACTGTATAATAGTCTATAGGTAAATAGGTAACTAGAACTAGATGGCTATAGCTTTTATAATAAAGGAAAAGGCAATGGGAAAATGTCAGTTGGAATCCTTGCTGCTTTTATTATGTGCATACTCAAAATAAGAAAATAAAAAGAGATCTCTTAAAACCTTGTAATTCCCTATATTTCAAAATTATTAAAAGTATTGGTCATGGTGTCGATTAATAAGTTTAAAAGGATTTTGTTTTAGGTTCAGAATAATAGGTCTACATTGTAGTGAGGGAACTTTCTTTGATTTTAGCCTTTTACAGTGAATTATGTTCATACAAGTGCTTCCACCTACAGTAAAGCCTTCTCCATGCTATTGTAGAAAGTACAATAAATCTGCAAATTCATAGAAAAGGGTTGAATGTATTCAAATATAATGCTGGATCGGGCTGTACAACCCCTCTGGCTGTACGTAATGTCTGTTTGACTAGCTGGGGCCAAGTTTACCTCAAATAGGGTATGTTTATCCTCTTTTAGCAAAAGGAAAATTTCCTCCTTGTCCAAATCCTATATATCAGGGTTGCATACCAACCATACAGGCATGCATGACCAACCTGTCCTAATTTCCAGAAAAAAAATGTTTTTTTTTGTGTTTAGTTCAGCTGATTTTGTTTAAAATATGAAAAACTGTGAAAGCTTTTTTATTCACTTATTTTACGCATAGAGAAACATTTTCGCCAAATGGGATGTATCCCACCCTACAGCGCTTCATTTGATACCTGGTAAATACGAATATAAATCCCCCCACCCATCCTACCCTCATGGCTTTGGTTGTCTGAAGGCCCTGTATAACCAACACCACATAAAGCTTTACCGTTCATTAGAGGGAAAGTCTTCCCTGCTAATTAGGGTGGTAAGACGGTATGTAATTAGCATGATCTAACATCACAATGTATGACTTTGTATGTTGTGTGCTGGGCTTCTGGCCATTCCAACAAGTCTAACCAAAGTTTGACCAAACCAAATATGCAGTAGATCTATTCTGAAATTAAGGAAAACCTTATCAAGATTCCCATTCCCTTCAAAGTGAAACGTGTTACTGCTCTGAGGTCTAGAAATGCACTAGTCACTAATGTCCTTGGTCCAACAAAGTGTTTTAGGTTCTCATGTAGGCCTAACAATCCAAAAGGTGTTGTTAGCTTTACTAGGCACGATTGGTACCCTCATACTTTAAAATAGCTCTCTTTTTGGCCAATAATGGCTATATTAATAAACATTATGGATTAAAACAATCTGCAGCCTTTATAGGGTTAAGGTGCAATGCTTTTGACGTTTTTATTATCATGCATTCTCCAACTGTAATTCAAGTTTCCCTTTCAGTGTGAGTCTTTTTATATAATTATGAAAAAAGTATAGATTTCCCTTTGGACAAAGCACGGTCATACCTACATAAAATCATGGAATCCCACAAGGAAGCTCTATATCAGGGATACAACACATTAATTAGTGTCATTTAATTCTGGTGGGAAGAGCTATTGCTGAGATTATCAGGACATGTGACAATCAGGATTCCCTTTATATTTCAAACCTGCAAGCTAGTGGTAGATGGCTTTTTGCATACACAGTTGTTTTGTCACGAATGTAAACTTTGAATTGCCAATTATCTGTGACAGAGGAAACATTTGTGATAAATTTGATACGATCTAGGAGTGACATGATGATGGCTTTCAATTGTACTAATGCATCAATGTTGGAAACCATATCTGCCTGTTACATGTGCAGTATAGGGTAGAATCACCTCAAGCCTTCAACAATATCTGGATTAATGTTGTTCAAATAGTTGGCAATCTAGATACATTATCTTAGTAACTTTGCAAATTTAAAGCCCTGGGAGGAATTTATTCAAGAAGAAAAGTTAGATTAAAAGCAGAACCTTGGAAGGGTTACCCTTTGAGATTTATACATTCCCGGAGGGTTAGCATGATGCTGCAATAAAGTTCTGGAACTCGCCAACATTTAATTTGTGTATCAGTCAACAAGTTGACATGATGCACTACAGTATTTGCAGCCTTTAATGGGTGAAATGTAGAGAGAAGGTCCCTGCTGTGCCCCAGGTGAGATGGGCTCAGGTGTGTACAAGGACAGGATCACCTGTGTCTGCAGGTATGGCAGACAACAGGTACGAACTGCACCACCTCTCACATGGGTCATATAAGGTTATGCCATAAAATCCTTCATATAAGCAGCACCCATGCATGTATACGCCACAGCATGATTTTATGAGGAAGGTATAAGCCCCAGCCGTTGGGTGAAATGGTGCTGATTTTCTGTTATGTTAAGGATCTTATAACTGCATTAGGACTCTGAAATGGCTAATACGCTATGGCGTACAAGTAAGGTTTATGGTATGGAGCCATAGTTAATTCCCAACTCTGTATACTACTACCTCATGGCCATAGTAAATGCCCCAACTCTGTATACTACTACCTCATAGCCATAGTAAATGCCCCAACTCTGTAAACTACTACCTCATAGCCATAGTAAATGCCCCAACTCTGTATACTACTACCTCATAGCCATAGTAAATGCCCCAACTCTGTATACTACTACCTCATAGCCATAGTAGATGCCCCAACCCTGTATACTACTACCTCATAGCCATAGTAGATGCCCCAACTCTGTATACTACTACCTCATAGCCATAGTAAATGTCCCAACTCTGTATACTACTACATCATAGCAATAGTAAATGCCCCAACTCTGTATACTACTACCTCCTGACCATAGTAAATGCCCTAAATCTGTATACTACTACCTCAAAGCCATAGTTAATGCCCCAACTTTGTATACTACTACCTCATAGCCATAGTAAATGCCCGAACTATGTACACTACTACCTCATAGCCATAGTAAATGCCCCAACTCTGTATACTACTACCTCATAGCCATAGTAAATGCCCCAACTCTGTATTCTACTACATCATAGCCATAGTAAATGCCCCAACTCTGTATACTACTACCTCATAGCCATAGTAAATCACTTCACTTAACAAATCAACTCCTGGTTTGCGAGTGAAGAACAGATGCGATATAATCCCATTACTGCATTTATCATAAGTATGTAGATTATGTAGACAAATAAAGATCTCCTACCGAGTATCGTCCCTGCCTTGTAACTGACATCAACAAGTTAAGTCTTCTTTCTTCACATATCTATCAAATAGACATACATACGTGTTGCAATTATATCCCAATCATACCTTGACGTGCCTGGAATTAATTTTTCTTATTGGCATCACATTTCTCTTTTAATCTTTATCATCTGTCTCTTGTCTGAACCTTGTCTTGACATCAAAACAAATTAATTGAAATTCTAAACCGAGGGACGTTTTACATCGGTCTGAAGACGTGAACAATGTGCGCTGTAAATTTTCCTTCAGGGCACCAAATCAGCAGGTGGCAGAGATACAGATTCTGAATTTGTGAATACCTTTGGTGGCCTGTTGCAACAATCTAGTCGTCACAATTTAACGATATCTTCCAGTGCAAGTACATTTTTAGTGAGAAGCATGTCCTTTGCTAAATGTGGTCACTGGGAAATAGGTAAATCTCAGATGATAGGATAAGATAACGACCAATCTCTTAACACTGCGTACCAACGAGTGGTCGTTACAAGAATGGTTTGGTTGTGCAACAGACCACTGGATATCTAGCCCGACACCTTTTTCATGTTAACCCTGTAAGTACATCATAGGACACTATTGGTCGCCATCATACATAAATGCAGCCACGATGAGTCAAAAACTATTAACACGACAGGGGTGCGACCTATGAAGCTCAGAGTGGATAAAATACTAAATACATGTATAGATGAAATGAGAAGTAGATTTTCACCTTCTCATACAGATAGACCATCAACTACCAATTTGGCTGGGTAACATAGATCATTTCATAAATGAAATAACCTGCGTTAACCCCTATCGTGATTACTTCAGATGTTAAGGGAAATATTTAACCGTGTTGGTCCACCTATGTATGGGTCATCATAAGGAAGATAAAAAAGTTATAGTATTATGGACAGCATCAAAGGTACATTTATAAATATGTAGCGAATCACCCTGGGAGTGGGTTAATGGTCAGATTGACTGCCCTCAGACCTTACCCATGTAGTATGAAGGACGGATAGACCGGACGTACCACCCTTTCACGTGCTTTGTGATCAGTTCTAACTCACCCAAGAACAGCCCGGATATCAAAATGGGAGTGGGGGGAGAGTGAGTGTAGATCATAGACCGACAGTGGTATGACGGCTCACCACAAATATAGGAAAGGTCGCGCATGCGCTTCAGAGCTGAATGGGGGAGGGTCCTTATATGTGAATGGACACGACATGCTGGGACGGACTCAGTTGTCACATCAAAGGGAGGGACTGTACGGCCCAGCATAATCTTGGATGTATGTTTAGAACTGTAAGGGTCACAGGGTGCCCTTGACCCCTTCAATGACCGCTGTTGCAGGGATGAATCATGTCCATTAGTCGTCATGATGCACCAATGAGACATCATGGAGCATCAAGTTGACCATCAGGCATGTATCAAACCCTTAGGATAGAATGGCGGCCTGTAAAACAATAAGATGTATATACCGCAGTCGCACCTCTGGAATAAGGTATGGGGCATACTCTCTGAATAGATTACTATTCTTTACTATATAGTCTATAACTGGGGCGGATCCAGGGGATGGCCCAGGGGGCCTGCCCCCCTCCCCCCCCCCACAAAAAAAAGAAAAACGGAGAGGGAAAAAAGGAGAAAGAGGGGAATAAAGAGGGAAAAGAAAAGTGTAGACAGGTTTTGTAAAACCCAAAAAATGACCCCAGGTGAAAAACGACCCGGGATGAAAAATGACCCTATCTGCTATAGAAAAACCAATTTTAATTTGATTTTTTGGGTCATTCTTCTTTATCTATCCATCATAGAACCATCATATATGAAAAAAAGGAGGATTGACAATGGAAGTCTAGAATATCGAACTACTTTTTAGCCATTTTATTTTACATTCTATTTGAATTATTGCAGTGGGTATGAGGGAAAATAGCTCTCTGGGCTCACAATAATGCAAATGATAATTTTGTATCAGATTTGAGAATGATCAATCCTATATCTCTGGAAAGGCCAATATATATATATATATCCTAGTTAAATCTAAAATAACTTTTGGATCTGAACTATAGCAGTTAAAAAGATACAATTTGAAACTCAATCTGCTGCCCATTCATAACTGAAAGCCATTATAGGGGAGAGGCCTCTTATCTAGGTCAACTGATAAGGCACCCCAGGGTCATTTTTGACCCTGGGGTGAAAATTCCTCAAGTAGGGTAAGTGGGGGGATGGTGGGGGGCAACGTCAAAAATGACTGTGGGTCAAAAATCCCCCAGGGTCATTTCTATACTTTAGCTTAGACCTGGTAGAGGGGGCCCCAAACAGGGGGCTTGCGGTGCTCGGGGCTACACTGCAAAAATGGTGTTTAGATCCTAAACACAATTCTAAACATATTCTTGCAACGTTTTTGTAATCACATTAATGTCCTAAACATGTTTAGCCAAACAATATGCTTAGCTCAAGTGTTTAGAAATCTAGGTGTTTAGGTTTAAACTTTGTGTTTAGATATCTATGAATTTTTGTGTTTAGATGTTTATGAATTTTTGTGTTTAGATGTCTAAATGCTTTGACGGAGAGTTAGGGTGTGCAGACATGTACACATAAAAAAAAAATGTCTTTTGTTTGTTTTCTCATTTACTTGTGGGGGGGGGGGTATTCACATATCAAAGTCTCCATAGATGTCAGCCACACCTATTTAAGTGTGCATGTATGTATACACTGCATCAGAATGAGAGACTTGAGAAAGTACAACAGCTTGGCAGGAAGGAAATTGCTTTGTCTATTCCAGAATAACATGAAATAGGTGTAAGTCATTGAGCTTATTGATTATTTCATGCTAATGATGGTGGTGTAAGGTCAATCTAGTCAACTTTCCATTGCCCTTTCTCTTCTCATGACATTCAATGAATAGAAACCATAACAAACATGGGGTTTGGGTACATTTGTCACAAAAATTGATTATAATTATGTAAAGATAGTCCATTCAAAGGTAGTGCTGCTACCTGGTGTGGATTCAACATCCATGTATCTAAACATAATGATGTTTAAATCTAAACACCTACTATTCAACTGTTTAAACTCTAAACATCTAAACATGTTTAGCAAAAATGTTTATGTAGTTAGAATAAAAGTGTTCATTTCCTAAATGTGTAGTCGATGAGACATCTAACTGACCTATGTGTTTAGGTTTTAAACGTGTTTAGACCTAAACACTTTTAAAATCTAAACACCATTTTTGCAGTGTACATATAATACCTCATCAGGTCTTTCCCCCCCCCCCCTTCTAGACAATCCTGGATCCGCCACTGGTCTATAGTTGTAAAAGCCCCAGATATAAGCCACACCCTTGATGACTGGAGACCCTATATATAAGCGGCCCCTCTGAATTGGTCTGTATATATATATACTATTATACAGGGTTTTACGGTCCAGGCAGGTGACACACTCATGACTTATGTTAACCCCTTATGATGACCCTTACACATGTTAACATAACGCGTTAGAAGGCCAATAACTCTACTATTTATCAGTTATTCATCTTTCTTTGTTTCCATGAATAATGACCTTGAACACAATGAACTATAAATTTGGATACATGGACCCAATCCGAATAATCACTAGGAGAAATTTTCTGCTGCATGCATGACATCGATTTCCTATCCTTTCAAATTAGGCAATTTCCTTGGAAATATTCTGAGATTTTGGAAGGAATTTATACTATTCAAACTATCAAATATATCCCTAGACCTTATCATTGCTGAGTTGAGTCTAAGACATACAACCTCTTCGTTGGGCTACATACTGTACTATGCCCACTCCCAAGGCATAAGGCACACATGTGAGTGATCGAGAGTGTGTGTGTCCTTTGATCAGTACAGCTTAGCGCTGACCATTAGAGAACGCAGGCTAATGTTTCAGGAACACTTTCTCTGAGATGAAGCCATTTTCATCTATCCATTTGATGTTACCCAGCCTCCTTCATTCCTGCCTCCATCAGAAATGAGATGGGGATGGAAAGCATTGGTGTAAAGAAAGAAAATGTTCATATTCGTGCATGGATTGAAGGCAGACCTGAGATATGTTTAAACCTTTAAGGGCTGCCTGATGCTTAAATACATCATGCCCATTGGTCGCCATGATGCATCAATGCAGCCCTGGCGAGTAACTCGGCAGGGCTGCATTCAAGCATCCTGCCGACCCCAGAGGGTTAATGCATTCCAAGAGGGTCGGCATGATACTCCAATGCAGTGCTAGGGAGCAGGCTTACCCGCACTCCATTGATGCATAATACCGACCAATGGGCATGATGCACTCCTCTATCAGCCGGCGTCGAAATGTAAAATCATTAAGGGTTTAATAGTGCTTTGATAAATTGCGCCCATTTCTCATCATGATGCATGAATGCAGCTCTGGTAAATAACTCGCCATTTTTGTATCTATGTGCGTATCATACTGACCTGACCCTATAGTATATATGGGATTGATACACGACCAAAAGGTCGGCATGATGCACAAAATCTACTTCCCTTCAGTGCGTTGCTGCATCATGATTACAGAGGGATATGACCCTGAATAAGAGCATCGTGTGGCCAACAGATGGTAAAGTAGGTAAAGTACCCCCTGTAACGGAGGAAACTAGAATGTATTTTTATCACTCAGTAGAAGAAAAGCTGGAATGGTGAAAGGGATGATTGCCTTTTCTCTTTTTCTCGTGACGTTTAATTACCATGACTAACCCTTTAAAGCTTTAATGCACCACCAGCCTCTTCCTTAGAACATCCAGCCGTCTTTAATAAAGAGATACACTTTAAACGTCCCTGATGCAAGAGTGTATAGCTAGGGATCCACTGCCGCGAGTAGCACTACGAATGTTGTCGTGCGTGTGTTCTCGCAGAAAACGTTCCAGTAGTGGATATGCTGCTGCGACAGAGTTCATGCGACGTCCGAGCGATGTGCGACAACATTCGCAGAAATCAAGATGTTTTGATTCTTGCGACTGCTCTCGGACGTGTACACGCACGATTACATTCGCAGTGCTACTTGCGGCAGTGGATCCCCCACTTATGGTGACTAACCTAGCAGTGCTACATCCATGCATCATGTCGACCATACAGGTTCGAGTCACGTACTGCATCATGACAGACTAATATGCATGATGCATCTCTGCATTAGCGGCCCTTAAAGTGTACCTTTATGTTTAAGACAGCTGGATGTTCTAAGGGGGAGGGGGGAGGCACAGATTCATGTATGGACCTACTCTAAATTACAAATCCACACTTCATTAGAAAGATATGATATGATGTAACCAAAGAGGATATGAAAGCTTTTATGATAGATATTAACCATGAGGGGGGGTTTATTTAGATATATTGGACTTTTTATGAATATAAACACAAAGCCATGGTAAATAAGGCTGTGATATCACATTTTCATTATTATTTTCATTTGACACGCATTTATCTGTTATACTGTTCATTGATGAGAATTTCCTCAGGCAGGCAGGGAGATATTAAAAAGGTTCTGCTCAAGGTTACACCTCTGGAGGCGAATAATGACTCAGAGGAGTCAAAAGTTGACATCTTCTTGAGTGCAATACGAACAGTTGACAGGTTGAAGACTGCACTCCTTATGGCCTCAGGCCTAGATGTAGGGCTAGGGCCATTTCTAGCCCTGCACAGAGTATTTATTATGGGGCTAATGATGATTTTAAAGTGATATGATGGGAGTATCTTTTCGCCATTTTCCATTATTTCTTTAAACACAAAGGACTGTGATACCTTTTAAAAAAAATCTCATGACATCATCAAACCACTGTGTCTATTTATAGAACAAGGAAATTACCCATAATACTCCTGTCATCCATTGTGTACATATGACTCACATAGTACTTAACCATACCGAATTGTAGCATGAATAACCCTGAAGAAGGCCCTTTGGGTCGAAACTAGTAGGTTCAATACTGCAATAAAAATGTCACCTTCAAAACTATGTTGAATTTTTAGTTGTGTTGTTCTTATTTTTAAAGTCTAGGCCTTAAGAAAACAAAAAAAAACATGATTAACTCAACAACACTGTATCCTTCTTGGGATTCTAAACCTTCAATAAAAGAAACAACAGACCCTTGTTTTTGTCAGACGGTACCTCGGTACCAAACCCCCTCCACCCACACTGGATATTCTGGCAATGCATCCTTAAAAGGATCCAAGGCTCAACCATGTCATCTATGACAAAACCCCGGAAAAACAACCAATACAACACAAGAGTGACAATGACAACACCAAACTACCCCAATAACGACCACCAAAAACAACCACCAAAAAAATTGTATAAACTCGTAAACACCTACAATAAAACTATAACCCTAACCAATAAGATACTCAAATTGAGAACTCCATCTACAACACACACCACCCCAAATAAAACAACGACACCACCCACCACCACCAAGACAACAACAACTACAACCACCCCACAACTACCACAAGCACTACCATAACACAAAACAACCCTACTGCTGCTCCTGTACTAAAATCTAATTCCATGACTGAAACCAACCGCACGAAAACATCCAACACCAAAACCAAAGCCCATGATGAAACTCCACTTACCAAACTTATACAACAACCACACTTTTCAACAGGTCACCTTCTACTTCTACTGCCAGCACCACTTAAAAAACTTAACACCAACACATCAAAACCGATGCAACACCCACAGCCGCTGCCGCAACAACAAAATGTTGCCAAGAAACCCCATGACTACCGTTGCTATGATGATGTCATAGCACAACTTCACGTCTATAAACAAAACACAAATGACTCACGCCGTACTTCAGACCACTTGAACCATTCAAACATCACTTCAAACTCATTTACCAATCAACCAATCATCCCAGAAAGCACAAACATGAACAACAACACAAGCGGCTGGGAAACTTGTCCTGTTTGTGGGACCTGGGAAAGAAAGAGAGCGTTAAAACTCCATATGAACTCTGCCCATGGCAAAAAAAAGCCAAAACTACACGGTGGAAGGTAGGTACACCTGCACTGTATGCCCTTCCACATTTCATAGACTATTCAATTTAAAAAGACATAATAAAATTATACACAACAAAGAACTACCTCTGGGCCCTCTAACAATGGTGAGCAAATTTGTCTCCCCATCTAAAAAAATCAAAACAACACCAACACCAATGGAAAAACGTACAGGAAAACTAAAAACCCCCATCAACCCGAAAACCCTTCCAAACTACAAATTCAAAGATGTTTATAACTATTCTGCTTCTTACAGAGAATGGCTTGTTGCCGCTTGCAAGAAGAGAGGACTACCCACAGAACACCTCAAAAACCAACCTCAAGAAGGCCACAAACAACACCAACCTCATCAACAACAAGAAACGAGCCAACAACAACGGCCTAGCTAATCAGAAATTTAAATTCAAAATTACCACCCCTGCCAAACGCCTGAAAATGACTCCAACAAACCTTCACCTAACAACATCAAACCCCTGTGCCAACACCATCAACATCATCCACCCAAAATCCAGAGGAGGACCCTACAGTACGGAAATGCCCACGTATGGAACACCCCCTGAAACTCATCAACAAAAAAACTAACGAAACTCCAAAACCCATTGACACTGACAACACCAAAACTTCAGACCTAAACTCCACAACACCACCAAAGTTAACACCCATGGAGACAATAACTGAAGCACAATCAGACAGTAGTCCAAGCAGGAGTAACTCATCTGTGAGCATCTCCAGCACTGACTCTGATTCCAGCACCACATCATCATCCACTACTCCTGAATCACCTCATCTACAACACCATCATCCAGAAAACTGGTATAAAGACCCCTTTCTCCTATTGCGGACGTCACTGACGACCTGCTCATGAGTGACGATGATGATGACATCACTGTGACTATCGGTGACATCAAACAACCATCATCAGGAAACCATGAAGAATACATCCCATCATCCAAAATAAACACTAGAATAATTCCGGATTATATTTCAACACCCATTAGTCAGTCAACATCAAAACACCTTCCTAAGAAGACCTTCAACACCCAAACTCTGCCACCTTGTGAGGTCATGGCCGACCTGCACAGGATGGTGACCAAGATTTACCAGAACTGCAGACTCGCTTTACGCAAAGCTATGATCGAAGAAGGATTCCTTGCTCGTCCAAGGAATTGATTTTTCAAAAAACCATACTTGTATGCCTGAAAATCTTTTTCTTTAAACACAAAGGACTGTGATACCTTTTAAAAAAACTTATGACATCATCAAACCACTGTGTCTATTTATAGAACAAGGAAATTACCCATAATACTCCTGTCATCTATTGTGTACATATGACTCACATAGTACTTAACCATACCGAATTGTAGCATGAATAACCCTGATGAAGGCCCTTTGGGTCAAAACTAGTAGGTTCAGTACTGCAATAAAAATGTCACCTTCAAAACTATATTGAATTTTTAGTTGTGTTTTTCTTATTTTTAAAGTCTAGGCTTTAAGAAAATTAAAAAAAAACATATTTCTATGATTTTGATGATAGCTATACATAAAAAAGGAACATTTATTTACCCAGGAACAGACTCAACATTAAGAATTACAGTAAATGTGTGAAGTAAATCATAGATTTTGTGTCCAAATGACCATAAAGTGTACCTGTAGGCAACACTAAAACATATTTCTGATTTTGGTGTTAGATTTCCTAAAGAAAATCTTAAGTCAATGTAAATGGTCAAAGTCTTTTCTACAAGAAAATATTAGAATGTTAAAGATATGAACCTTTCTTTTCAAGCTATTAACAATTTTCTGATATAAAAGATGTTTAAATGTGGCTTCATTAAGTGTACAGTAGGCAAGGTAATGAAGAGGGGGGGCTAAACTCACACCTTAGTAGTACACACATAGTCATATCAACTCATGTTCTGCTTGAAGGCACACCATTGGAGGGTGGTCATGGTCCACTGATCACAGGCAACAAGGTCAGAAATGGCCATGGGCATACTTCTAATGCTGTGTACAAATATGTCCATGTTGATACTCTTAAGTACAGACTATGTTCCAAGTCTGGGTCTTCTTCTCAGCCTCGTCTCAGACCTGGTTGAGCTTAATAAGTTCATGTCAACGATCCAGATAAGCAGCAGGCCTGCCTGGAAGTAGTGGAATCATTGCTAATGACTCTACAGAAATAGAGTTGCGCCTGAATATAATAATAACTCAGCTATTGGCTTACAATACTGTTTAATAATATTAATTACACTGAATTTGGCGTACCTCAGGGCTACTTCACATTTTGCTGGTGATCTTGTGATACCCATCCCCATTTTCGAAAATACCTCATGTGGATTTTAGCATTATATTTAGAATCCCCAATGTTTTATATTAGTCTATGGGTCAGTCCACCGAAAGTGGGCACCTGGGTGTTTTTTGTGGGTTTTTTTTTTGGATACAGGGGGTTATAGAATAAAAAGTATTTAACCATTCTTCTTATTTTTTAGTTCATTTGAAAGAAAACACCTTTGGCTTCAAAAGAAGGGCAAATTTAACTATGTCGGCCTGCTATTTTTTTTCAAATATAGTGGCCCAAAGTTGAAAAATTGCCTCACTCCAGGCTCTATACCATCAAGCCAAGCAGCACCAGACTGATATAATTTCATCTCCTCTTTAGTGGGGGCTCTGCTTTACATTATTTTTCCCCTGTTCATTTTTGCAACCATATAAAGTTGATGCAATGGGCGTGATTAAAATAAAAGTACACATGTATGCCTACTAAATCACTATCCTCAATCTTCTTATTTCCTACCAGGATTAGCGTCCTCATAGGGGTTTTTCTGGTACAGAAGCTTAGGGTGTACTTTCAGGCATGACTATGCAATACATATTGAAGTATTTTCAAGTCCATTTTGCTCATGCCCAGTACATTCATATTTCTATATCCAGGACAAATACTATCAAATTTTTCTTTCTTTCAACCAGCCTAACAGGAAGATCTATGGTTAAGAAGTCATTTAAAACAATAATGGATTCTCTACATGCCTTGGTTATACCAGACAGAGGGGTCATGGGCGTGAGGGTAATGGGCGTGAGCATAATGGACGTGAGTAAAATGCAGTGCAAGAATGTTGGCAGGCTGGATGCATTCCAAATGCATCCTATATGTATTCTTAAATTATTTATATTACCTATATCAATGCTGGTCAAGGTTATATTACTGAGTAGCTGTCTGAAGACATTATGCTCACGCCCATTACATTCATATTATTTCCTTATGTATTGTCAATATAGATATTTTTTCCTTTTTTTCTTCATAGTGTTTCTTTGGGACCTTGGGATTGTTTCTATGTGGTTGTACCACAATTGGTAAATCTATTCCAAACATCTGCAGACCTAGCAAGTATTCCTGTACAGTGGGGAAGGGCTCAGCTCAAGCTGCTTCCTAAATCTGGAGATCTAACAAGCATTAAAAATTGGAGGCCATTAAGCATCTTACGTCTGGTTGTAAAGATGATGGAAAAGATAATGCATAAACATAAAATGACTCACATTGAGTCACATAACTTATTGTCAAAGTTCCAGTATGGCTACTGGAAGAACAGGGGTACAGGAGAAGCAGTTTTTGATTTTGTCTCTGATTTATTTAAGTACAAAGATTTGTCACATGTCACTGCAGCCTGCTTTATAGATATGCGCAAGGCATTTGATTCGATAGATCATAACGTATTATTGCAGAAAATTGAAAAGTCCGGTTTCTACCTCAGCACACTATCATGGCTGCACACCATTCAGACGACAATCGATAATAATGCTTCTACTGAGGAAAACCTGGCCTTTGGTGTACCTCAAGGGTCAATATTGGGTCCATTGTTGTTTATTCTCTTCCTGAACGATATTACAGATGAAATACATTTCTCAATGGTCATTATGTATGCTATGATATTGTACTCTTTGCAAATGAAAGAAGAGATAGGATGACTATCAGAAATCTGCAAGTGGATCTTTATTGAATAGTACAATTGTGTGATAACAACTTTATGACTATTGATGTTGATAAGGCTCAGTGCATGTGTTTTTTTTCCTCTGCCCAAAGAGCACAAAATTTGCAAAATCTAGATGTAAAAATAAATGGACAGAAACTTAGAGTTGTGAACAAATATACATATCTAGGGGTCATTATCAATAGTAAACTCACCATGGCCTCCTTTTTGAATGACACTGTAAGAAAGGCAGCAGCCTTTTTTTTAAGCTTGTAAAAATTAGACATCTTCTAACAGAGAAAGCTAGCATATTGATATACTGTAGCGCCCGTTCGTATTATGAATGATCGAAGAACACAACCCGTCAAGTAAAATTAACTCGCTTGGTTTATTGCCCTGGCACTCCTTGGCCACACCATCTAAATGCCATCCGCTAGTAGAAATGTCGTCTGCAACCTCCTCCGGGAGCTAGCTGCTTGACTGTTCACCTCAGGCTGTCGGCTGGATCTGCCCTCCGGTGGAACTAGTCGCCCTTTATATACAAGTCTCCACCGGGACGCTGCCTCTCGTGCAGCGTTTCGGCGGACCACTCCCGAGCGTTGAGACTTTCCCTGAATGACTGCGTGGCAGTCATTCGGCGGACGAGCCTCTCCGCTACACTCCTCCCAACTAATTTAAAACTCTGGGGGGTGTAAAAACTAATACCCTGGACGGAGAACTACGTCCCTATGTTAACTACAGCGTCACTGAAAGATAATAATAAAATGTCGTTATATTACATACACATGGTTGTCATTATTTACAAATGATCAATCGCAATATGGGCCCTTTCGCCAGTAATTCTGGGCCCCTAAGGCTTAAGGCCGTCTGCCTCTTCCCCGGGTCCACTTCCACCGCCCCGGTTGTGCTGCAGCGACACCTCTCCAGACTGCCTCCACCGACCTCCCTCCGGACTGCGCTCCACCGACCTCCCTCCGGACTGCGCTCCACTGAACTGGAAGACAGGACACCCAGGTAAGTTTTCATTTGGCAACAGGTTCGATTTGGTAAACGTTTCGACCAAAAAGACCCCCCCCTTTTTCTTCCTTCTCTCCAGCCGTGTACTCGGCCCATGGTTCCCCCTTGTCCTTCTCCCTCCTCTCAGCTCCCGCCGAACTCCTCCCTTCTCCGACCGTGTACTTCGGTCTTACTGCCTCCCCGACAACCGCTCCGGCCCTTCCCCGCCGAACATCTCCCGTTTCTCCGGCCGTGTACTCGGTCCAGGCTGCTCCCCGACCACCCTGTCGTCTATCTTCCTCAGCCCTCCCCGACCGCTCCCGTTCCTCCTACGGCTCCCCGACCTCTGCTATCAACAAGGAGTGACCAGCTTACCTAGTTTATTCCGCCGCGTCGTCGTCTTCCTCCTCCTCCGGTTCCCCCTCTCCTGCAGCCTCCTCCGCTTCCGGCTGCTGCTGCTCCCAGGGCCGGCCGCAGGTTTTACAGCTATCCTGTTGGCTTAAGTCCACAAATCTGTTCCGGGTTATAACCACAGTCTCGAACTCACCTCCTGGGAGCATCACTAGAGAGGTGGTCTGGCTCCCCTCCCCTAACTTGCGCACATCTGGCCCCTGCTCCTCCGGGGGCAGTAGTCTCTGTGCCAGTCGTCTCAGGGTCGCCGACCCTTGGTAATCCGATTGCCAGGGGTTACGCGCCCCAGCCTCCTCAGCATTTCCTTCCTCCACCGCTCCGCCGGACGTCCCGGCCTGTGGAGATGCACCAGGACCGTCCGGTGGCGGCGCTGTGGGTGCGGGGGTGGATGCCACCGGAGTCCCCGGCTTCCAGTTTGATAACACTGTTACACGTGGTCCCGCCTCCATCGGCGGTGGGGGTAGTTTAGCATCGTTCAAGGAGGCCCTCACCCCCGCCGGTAGTAGCACTCTGGTCTCCCCCTCCTCCGCGTCAGTTAGTTCCAATTTCATGAGAAATTCGCCATGGGGCGAGTTCACCACTAACCCATCCAGTCCTATGGCTATCACCCTCCCTTCCCCCCTTTTCACCGGTGACTGCTCCTGCCTTAGCTGCCTGGCCAGGAGTTCAGCGGCTTCCCTCTCATCCTTCTCCTTCTGTCTCTTTTCCGCCTCCACCCTCTGCTTCTCCTGCTTTTCTATCTCTTCCCGCTGCTTCCTCTCCTCATCTCGCTGCTTTTTCTGCTCTGCCTCTTGGGCTTTCTTCCTTTTCTCCTCTGCTTCTGCCTCTATTCTCTTGGCTTCAGCTGCCCTTCTCTTTCCTAGCACCTCCAACTGTTTCTTCAGCTGCTGCGTCTGAATATCAATCCCGGCCAGTCCAGTGGGAGATAAGGTAGAGAGCACCCCCTCCTCCACCGCCCCTTGCGCCGCCGACCCGGACTCGGCGGGTACTGCAAAACCCCCCAATTCCTTCCCCTTCACCGACCCCGCAGAAGTATCCGCCGAAGGAGTTTTCACCATAGCAAGAGCATCGTCCAGATTAAGAGATCTGTTTAGTGACACGTCTGTAGCCTCAGAGACATTCACCGAAGTGTCCAGTCCATACAATGTGAGTTCAGTGCCCTGGACCCCCTCTGGACCCCCTTTTTCCCCGCTTCCTCCGACTTCCTCCTTAGGTCCCTCCCCCAACACCTCCTCTTCATAAGACTGGAGCTCCTCCTCAAACCCCGGATCCACTAAATCATAGTCCACCTCCGCCCCCGGGAACAGTCTCTTGAGTCTTATCATCATCTGATTAGGTGTTTCCCCCTTCTTGCCGTACTTGGCACACAGGTCTGCTATCTTAGCCCTTTCCTCATCTATCTTAGTCCTCACTTCGGCGGTGCTGGTGCGTACAGCTGGTTTAGTCTGACTCCCCACTATCCCCCCCCGAAGACTCAGGTGGGCCCGGTGGCGGCTGCTCCCCCCGCCTCCCCCCGCTGCACTCCTTCTCCGGAGAAGCCAGAGCTGACGCTGCTGCCGCCGAGGACTTCCCCTTACCCCCTTTTATATCCTTTTTTACTCTCTTCTTCTCACTTTTACCCCCAGCCGAGTCACTGGGGTTTTTCCTCTTCCCTGATGAGCGGGTGCCAGCGCTAGGTGGACCTGCTGGAGAGCTCTTCGCTTTTGCCTCCTCTTGCTTCTTCTCAGGTGATATCTGGATTAACATCTGCTCCAACATGTGTGCAGACATAGTGTAACTGCCGGGAGTGTCGCCTTCCCCCAGCTGTATTCCTGGGGAGCTTAAGTCACTGAAGGGGCTACCCCCCCTGCAACGCCTTCTGTGGGGTTAGCTGTTTTCGGGGCTTGCTTCCTTGTCCTCTGGTGCTTCCTACATCGGGGAACTCCAGCATCACTGGCTCCCCCGGCTGCCATTCGTCCACGTCATACTCTTTATGTACAGATCTTATATGCCCCCGGAGGTCGCCCTCCCTCTTCTTGCGAACTTGGTGGGAACACTCTGGATACAGTGGGCAGCGGTGCCCAAGCCCCGCTCCGGCGTGGCCCTCCACATGTCGCTCCAGGGTGTCCTTTCTTGCGAATACCTTTACTATTCCCCTGTCGGCGCACGTCTGGCAGGCGAACTCCGGAGTGTCTCCGGCTCCCTCCCCCTTGGACCTGGCCTGTCGTGGCACGCTGGCCATGAAGACCTCCAAGTCGGCGTAGTGGATAATTTCTCGTCGTAGATTAGGTGCTTGCTTCTCCATCGGATTCTGAGTTGATTGAGCACCTCGCCCTTCCTTTATACCTCCCCGGCCCCGAGACGTCCCGCCTCCTCCCGTGTCCCCCTTTGCTCTGATTGGTTGGTTGCTTTCGGCGAGCTCGGCGGGCCCTGGGAAAGTCGCCTGGGTATTCCCCTCCCCACTTCGGTGGCATGGGAACCCTGTGTCAGGGGGTCTCCGCTCGTGGGAGCGCCCCTCCTCCCTTCTATACTTTTTTTTTATTGGCTGGCCACCTGTCTCCCGTTTATGTGGCGATCGCCCTATTGGCCAAGGTGACTGACCCCTGGATCAAGCCCGACTTCTACCATGGCGCCTCCTCTCCGCCGAACGGCTCTGCCGTCTCTCCCCTTCCCTGGCTACCACCACCGATTTCACCTCTCTGGCGCCTCTTTCCGTCCTCTCCCGGCTGTGGGACCGGCCCGGGCTCCTGTGTCGTCGTCTCTCCCCTCCTTCTTTGCTCGGGGATCTAGTTTTCTTAGAAGAAGTTTGCTGGCTTCTTGGCACCACCAACCGCGTGTCATTTGTTGCCGCCATCTTGCCATCAACCGTCATCATGACTTCACCGCGAGCGCTGGGTCCCGGCGGGTCCTCCCCTATTATCGCCCGGGGAGACCTTAGGCTGGTGACCGGCGGCCCCCCTTCCTGGGCCCCGGAGAGGCGGAGACCAGTTTGAGATGTACGTCGGGTGATGCTTTGTAGGAAGGTCTTCCTCTTTAAGGTCATGATAAAGCGCATGGAGACCATTCCTCTCCACCTTCTCTCCTCCTCTCAAGTGATTGCCTTCCTCTCCTCCGGCACCCCCGCGTTCCTCTCTTCTACTCTTTGATTAGCTTCATTTTCGTTTCGCGCCCATATTAATTCCTGTTTCCATCTATTCCAGGCGTGCCACTGCTTTCTCCAGTCCTCTTGCATTTTCAGATACACCGGTGCCGTCCTCCGTTCCCGCCGAAGCCAATCATATTCATCCATTCTCTCACCGTTTTCTTTGATTTCCAGCCTTCTTTTCTCCCGCAGGTCTTCAGTTTCTTTTTCAGATAACCCATCAGGAATATCGCAGCTAGGCAGGAGTGGCCCACCCAGTGGAATCTTCGGCAAGTCGGCATCCCACCGTTCGGGAGGTTTTCGGGGCTCCATTGAGTTACTCATTATGCCACCGTCTGCTGGCCTGCTCTGCGTCACTGCTCGTACCATGGCGTTCCCCTCTCCCCCTGGCAACTCACATCGTAGTTACGCCTCTGCCTCTCTACGGCCCGACCCAGCACTTCCCGAGCATAGTGAAAGGTTTGGGCCATCTGCACCTGCAGTTCTGCCACATATCCTTCCAGAGAGCTCGGCGGGGGCCCCGCCGGATAGAATAGAGCCAAGGGGGTGGTAGTCTCTCGGCCCATCATCATCATATTGGGTGTTATGTTAGTAGAGGAGTGAGCGGAGGCTCTGTATGCTGCCATTACATAGGGAAATTTCCTGTCCCAGTCCCTCTGGACCGTGGTGGCCAACAGCATCTCTATGGTTCGGTTAGCCCTCTCCACCATCCCATCACTCTGGGGGCGGAAGGCACATGTCCTAGTCTGGCTAACTTCCAACAACCCTAGGACCTCCTGGAACACCGCCGACTGGAAATTACGGCCCTGATCGGTGTGGACCATCCCCGGGGGTCCAAGGAGGCACACAAACTCCTCCACGAAGACTCTAGCCACCATTTCTGCCTGCTGATCCCTCATGGCATACGCCTCTGTCCACTTGGTAAAATAGTCGGCAATCACCATAATGTACTTGTTCCCTTCCCTAGTCACTGGTAGGGGGCCCATAATGTCCATGGCTACCCTCTCCATAGGCAGACCTACCGCCACATGCCCCATGGGTGCTCGGTGGGGTGGCCTGGCCGACTTCCTTCTCACACAGGGTTCACACCTGGCGCACCACCAAGTGGCATCCCGCCGAAACTCGGGCCAGTAGTAGCTATCCTGAAGACGCCGGATGGTTCTGTTCCACCCCAGATGCCCCCCCAAGCTTAAGCCATGCACCTGTCGGAGGACCTCCTCCCTCATAGCTCGGGGGACAGCTACCTGGAACCTTGACTGCCCCGCCGGCTCCACCCACCACCGGCCCAAGATACCGTTAACCTCCCCCAGCAGGTCTCTCTGGGCTGCCCACGCCTTAAGTTCGTAGCCAGCCCCTCCCAGTTCCGCCAGGTCCACCTCCTCCCCTTCTATCCACTTCTTCACTTGCTGCAGGATTGGGTCAGCTGCTTGCTCCCTTTCCCAGTCCAGCTCTTCGGGGGAAGCTATCTCAGCCGGCGAGGGGGGCTCTGCCAAAGCCTCCGGCGAGATCTCCTCCCCTACTGTTTCTGGGGGTGCTTCCCTCCTCCGCCCCTGAGCACGAGTGATCACTCTGCACACTTCCATTCCTGCCTCCTCTCTCCCACACTGCCTGCACGGCCTACGAGATAAGCCATCAGCATTCCCGTGAAGCTTCCCCGCCCTATGCTCTATCCTTAGGTCGTAGGTGTCCATCACTTGCAGCCACCGAGCGATTTGCCCCTCAGGTTCCTTAAACCCCATTAACCACCGGAGGGACGCATGGTCTGTCCTTACTCTCGTAGGCCGTCCTATCAAATAATGCCTGAACTTCTTCAGAGCAAAGACAATGGCCAGCAGCTCCCTTCTGGTCACACAGTAATTCCGCTCCGCTTTATTTAGGGTGCGGCTAGCATAAGCCAAGACCCTTTCGTGCCCCTCCTGCTCTTGTGACAGGACTGCCCCCAGTCCGGTGTCGCTGGCGTCGGTGTCCAGTCTCAGTTCCCCCTCCGGCCGAGGAAAGGCTAGGATGGGGGCTCTAATAAGCTCCTGCTTCAGATGCTCGAAGGCCCGTTAGCAGTCTCGGTCCCATTTAAACTTCCTTCCCTTCTCTGCCAGGCTGGACAGGGGCTTGGCTACTGCTGAGAAATCTTTGACAAAATTTCGGTAGTACCCGGCTAACCCCAGGAAACTGCGCACTTCGGTGATATTCTGAGGGGTGGGCCACCTCTCCACCGCCTCTACTTTGGCTGGGTCGGTGGCTATCCCCTCCTCACTCACCATATGCCCCAGGAACATCACTCTCCTTCTGGCCAATTGGCACTTGCTTGGTTTGATCTTAAGCCCCGCCTAGATAAGCCTGTCTAACACCTCCTCTAACTGGTGAAGGTGCTCTTCAAAGGTAGATGCGAAAACTACGACGTCATCCAGATATACTAGGCAGGTCTCCCACTGCAGGCCCCGCATCACCACCTCCATGACTCTTTCAAATGTCCCGGGTGCATTGCATAACCCGAAGGGCATACGGCGGAACTGAAACAATCCCCGGTGGGTGGCAAATGCAGTCTTCTCCCTGTCCTCGGTGGCTATGTCCAACTGCCAGTAGCCACTGGCTAAGTCCAGGGAAGAAAACCAGGCAGCCCCGGCCATGGTGTCGAGGCAATCCTCTACCCGAGGCAGCGGGTAGGCATCCTTGATAGTGACAGCATTTAGCCGCCGATAATCGACGCAGAACCTCGTTGTACCTTCCTTTTTTTTTACTAGCACAACGGGGGATGCCCAGGGCCCCACCGCCGGCTCGATTACCCCCGCTTCCAGCATCTTATCCACTTCCTCGTCTACCACCTGACGCCTGTGAGGTGCCAGACGCCTCGGCAGCTGTTTCAGGGGAGCTGCGCCCCCCGTGTTGATGTGGTGTTGAGCCAGCGTAGTATGGCCCCTGTCCTCCGGCCCCAGCTGGAATGCGTTGATCCTACTCCTGAGCAAGGTGGCCAATGCCCTTCTCCTGTGCACCTCAGTCCCGTCCACCAGCTCAGCCACCACCTTCCTCCCTTCCGCCGTCAGTTCCTGCCTTCCCACCACACGACACCTTCCGCCGATCCCCCCTTCGCCAGCCTCCACCGAAGTCAGGGTTCCCAGCGATTCGGCGCGGTGGATTGTCAAGGCTTCCCCTCCCGGGTTCAAAACCCGCACACAGGCTTGCCCTTCCTCTGGGACTATTAGCCCTCGCCCCACCAGGAACGGGCTACTCTTTCCCGCCGATTCCGCCTTTTCCACCATCCCTTCCTGCCCTTCAGGCCAATCCCCTAAGACCTGGCCCTCCACCAGCGCTTCTTGCCCGCCGGCTACCACCGCTGCTCTGGCACACACGATCCTCCGGACCAGCCCTTCTGGATTCGAGTCCCCCCCCCGGCCACGCCACCGATGCTTCCGCCATATCCACCTTGATACGGTGGTCCCTCAGGAAGGAAGCTCCCAAGATGGCCTCATTGCCAATCTCTGCTACTGTAAACGTGGTAGTCGTGATTGTAGACCCCAGTTGAAAGCTTCCAGTGAACTTCCCCCGCACCGCCATGGGCCTGCCGTCGGCGTTAAAGATGTCACTTTCGGCGGGATCCAAATCGGGGTATCCCCCTGCCCGTCTCCACCAGTCCACTGACGACAGGTTAAGGGACGACCCCGTATCCACCAACAGCTGTACCTCCTTTCCGCCTATCTTCCCAGCCACTATTATCCCGTTACCCCCTTTTTCCTGTCTCCCCTGCACCCTCTCGTCAGGCCATTTCTTTTCAACCCTAACAAGGCCGCTAGTCAGGGTCGATTCTAGTTTTCCGCCGGGCGGGAAGCGCTAGGCGGAGCTGACTCCACTTTCCTCTCGGCGTCTCCCTCCTTCTTCAGTTGGGGGCACTCCCTCTTAAAATGGCCCTCCTGCCCACACTGGAAGCAGCCTGTTTGCCTCCTGGCGGTCGCCTGGGACCCTGCATCTACCTTCTGGCTCAGCTCCTTCACCATGGCGGCCATCTCATCCATCTTGGTGCAATAAGTTGTCATCTTCACGGTGAGGGAGGCGTCGGCGGCTCTCACTTTGAACTTGTCTACCCCTTCCCGGTTGATGGTCTTCAGATAGGCCTCCGCCCCTATTGCTGTCATAACAGCCGCCTGCAGGTCCTTGGGCTGCGTCTGATATACCCACTGCCTAAGCTGACTGTCTCCCAACGCGGACAGGAACCGGTCCAGAACCAGTGCGTCCACCGTCTTTGCATCGGCGTCGGGGTAAGCTAGCCGTGTGTATTTTGTAAGTTCCTCTTGCAGCGCCTGTAACGTTTCCCCCGGCTTACGCTCCCGGGTTCGGAGGAGCGCTTTGTAAGTTTCCATCTGATTAGGCGGTTCGAACCTGAGTTCCAAGGCCTCCCTCAGCTGCTGATACCCTTCCGCCGTAGCTGGTTTAACCCCTGTAAGCAATCGCGGGGCCGGCCCTGTTAGGCTCAACCCAAGAAACATTCCGGCCTCCTCGGGTGTCCACCCATTAACCCTTACGCACAAATCAAAATGGTTGAAGAAGTCCGCCAAATCACCAGTCCCATAAAATTTGGTAGGTTTAATAATTGGCTTCCGCCCCTCGGCTGGTCCACACTCATCTGCTCCTCCTCCCCCTCCGATCTTCCTCCTCCCACCTCTACCGGCGACGACACCTTCTCCTTCTCCTATCTCTCCCTCCTCCACCGGAGGCGTCCGGCCCTTCCGTGGGGGAATTAGGCGCCTTCTTAATCCTTCTCTCCTTTCCACTTTTATCTGTTCGGGGGGCTCTCTTCGTGCCCGACCTTCCTGACCCGCCTCCGGTTGTCTCCCGTTTATCTCTCTGCCCTCGTCCCCCGGGCGTTCCATGAACTCCACTTCTTCGTCCTCCTCAGTATCGCCCTCAGCGTCCTCAGGTAATTCAGGTAAGTAGATCTCTCCCCCTTCAGCCTCTCTAGCTTCCTCCTCCACCTCCTGAGCCTTTTCTACCTCTCCCTCAGGCAGTTGAGGTTGCACTAGGGGTGTTCTCTCATCCCAAGCCCACCCCTCTGTGGCTCTTCCTTCCGTCGCAGGGGTTCCACCGATCATGGGAGGCCGCCACAACGCCATCTCCGGTTTTCTCTGGCGCCCTCTCAACCCCTGTGGTCCCCCCTCTGGACCCCCTTTTTCCCGACTCTCGTCCTTCTTTACCGCAGACCTCAACTCCATTTTCTTTTCTCCAGATCCTCCCTCAGCCATTCTTCGGTCTCACCAGACACAGGTTTATAGAAAAGTATTAAGAACACCGCTGTCACCAATGTAGCACCCGTTCGTATTATGAATGATTGAAGAACACAACCCGTCAAGTAAAATTAACTCGCTTGGTTTATTGCCCTGGCACTCCTTGGCCACACCATCTAAATGCCATCCGCTAGTAGAAATGTCGTCTGCAACCTCCTCCGGGAGCTAGCTGCTTGACTGTTCACCTCTGGCTGTCAGCTGGATCTGCCCTCCGGTGGAACTAGTCGCGCTTTATATACAAGTCTCCACCGGGACGCTGCCTCTCGTGCAGCGTTTCGGCGGACCACTCCCGAGCGTTGAGACTTTCCCCGAATGACTGCGTGGCAGTCATTTGGCGGACGAGCCTCTCCGCTACAATACAAACAGTGTATACTCCCAATATTTGACTATTGTTGCTTTATCGCTGACTGTGCAAATGTAGCAGATATGGCAAGGTTACAAATTATACAAAACCAGGGATTAAGAATTTGCCTTAAGGTAAAAAAGAGACATAAAAACTGTTGTATGGCTGCATGCCAGATGTGAAGTACCGATGCTGGAGGAACGAAGATCTATACTCACTTCCTTAATGTATAGGAAGGCTCAGATACAGAAAGTAGTCTTAGATGAACTGTATAATCACACAGGAGGACAAGACAAAATGAGAAGATAGTTTTCTTCGAAAGGCAGTACAGACTTCAGTCATTCAAAAAATGTCCACTTTATAGAGGTATTAAATTGTGGAATGAATTACCATGTGAGGTCCAATATATAACAGTGAGGGAAACATTCAAAAAGGAGATCAAAAGGTGAAATGGTACAGATATGAAAGGTATGAAGAAGAAATATATGCAAGAGACAAGAACTAGAAGGCAGTAAACTAACTTACTTGTAAAGACCTAATGGGTCTTTGATCTTTAAAGCTAAATATTGTAATGTTACAGAATTTATGCCCCACAGAAAACTCTGATTATCAGTCATATTTTTTTTCTAGACCAAAGGAGATGAAGAGTGATCTATCTGTACCTCATACATTACTATTCAAAGCAAAACATGTGTTAATCTGTTCATTATCACCAAATGTAAATAATTTCATCTCTGTTCATATTGTCTATAGAAATGTTCTTAAAGTGGCAGGCAGGTAAATCTTGAGACTGGCATTATGCTACAGATGTCATGTAACCATACACAAACACTGACTTTGTAACCTCATGTAAAAACCATTGAATATGCTATTGTCAATGGACTATTCTGGGAATAATCATTAGTTTACACCTTTATTAATTTCTTCGCCACACAGGCCCAAGCTCTGTCTACAAGCCAACTACCTACCACTATCTATTTACTCAATAGTAAGCAGGGATTTCAAAACACCAAACCCCGCCTCCTCCAGTGGGATCCTTTGAGCTGCTCTTGCACCATCCCAACACGGATGTCACAACAGCCAAACCGGTTACTCTGGCCACGACCCCACTGGAGGTATTGCGACATACCAGTGGATGCTATTCTGGGACCAGGGCATATTTCACAATATGCCCTTGTCCCTCATTGGTCCATGTGTCAAGCTGTTCTCTGCCTGATAATGCAACATCCAATGTTGCACAAGACAGAGAGCAAATTTCATCATACAGCGAGCTGCTCAGCTGAGTATATAATACACTGCATGAGCAGCTCCCAGCATCTCTACCTTACATCTCTTCACACTGGTACCTATACCTCATATTAGAACCTACGACAGGTTGAGCTATAGGCTCAGGGGCAGAGCTTGGACACTGGCGAGTGCATCATTGTTACCACCTATATGAACACTCATGTCAGCTGTGCAATAAACAGGATCAAATGAACTTCTCTGGATTCAGTGTTTATCACTTCACCCACATGTAACGGTTTCATCGACACTATGTATTACTTTACTGGAATTACTTACACACCATGATACTGATATACTGTTTTTGTCTATTCCAGAAAACAAATGTATCCAATCTTGAATACCCTGTCTTCATATTGTAACAAAAATCGCCATTACAATAAATGCCTATCTTATAGGACATAAAAAAATCAAATTTTCATAATTTTGAATATCTGCAACTGACCGCTTGGGAGTTAGTGACTTGAATGAATCTTTCCAAAGAGCCAAGATATAGGGCTATCAATAAAATCAAGTTTCATGGTCTAATTCTGAGTTTTCAAAAATGACCCTCTTCCATGGACAAGTGCCCACTATATGGCTTGGTTATAACATAGAGCTTCAGTAGAATGGACAGTATGCAGCAGGCTTAGATGGATTACATGTCAATGCACCATAGACAGAGGCCATAGAGTTGGGTGTTTTATATGACACAGTTTTAATTATGTATCACCTGACCCTGAGAGTCAGGCCCTGAGTGGAGGGGGGTACTCGGGTTTTATTTTAATATGTGTGGTTAGAACTTGGATGTCGTTTACCCAAGCTTATGGGGGTTTTTGCTGATGGATGACCCTTTTTTAGAAGGACTAAACTTAGGGCCTAAACCCATTACACAATTGTAAAAATGGCCGACAATACCAATCTGATGGGTTTACATATCAAAATTGGTTTAGCTTTTGTAAGGGCAATCAACTTGTCTTGTACTGAAATTGTAGTGATAAATGCACCAAATGATATAAATCGGGTGGGAATCAAAGCTACTAAAACATATTCCATCAAATACCCCTTAGGATAATGGTTCAACCTAGTGCATTACCTGCCAGAATTTTCTAACTTGTTTGATATGTTAAAATCGGGAATAAAAGGGAAAATATTCAACGGAATCGACAATGTATTGCACAGTCGGCCACTGAATCAGCGACTTATTCCTAGATTTCAACACCCTATCTGCTCAAACTGTGTAATATCTGTGTGTTCCTATATGCTATTTCAGCCAATACATGTACCGATTAATGCTAAATCAGGTAGTGGGTTTTGGGCCTAAGTGATGAAAAACATAACCTTATGTGCAGGAAATGTGATCAGATTTTGATGCGTGAAATGACCTTTGTCAAAAAAGATTTGGTCAAAAGCCAATTTATATGATCTTTTTTTTTTATCAATGAGCGAATCTTGCTGAAATGCTGAATGATATATTCACACACACATATAAATGTCAAGTATATATATATATATATATATATATATATATATATATATATATATATATATATATATATATATATATATATATATATAAAGTGCCCCCCCTCATGGCAGGTCCCCATCCCTGGAGGATAATCTACACCACCATTATATAGGCAATCTCCATGGGGTGTGAAACAGATGGGTGATAGATGGGACGTCAGCAGGTATGAAGGATCGTGTACCCTCCCTCTCTTTAGCCCAATAGAGATGAAAGCCGCTTTGTGCATAATGTGTCTCCCATTAACTCCAGGGGGCGGATTTGGAATTTAGAGGAGGTGCAGGGGAGCGCGTCCCCTCCATTTTGTCTGTAGTTAAGAGTTTATTTGCGTCATTTAAGACAGGTTATAGCCAAAATCATGGGAGTTTTATAAGAACACCCCCTTCCTCCTTTTCAAAACCCTGTATTCGCTACTGAACAATTTAAGGAGAACATCATGCCCATTAGTCGGCATGATGCACCAATTGAGTGCTCACCAGTCAGCACTGCATTGGTGCATCGTGACAACCCTCTGAACGGGAGTGTATCAAGGGTCAATTTGATGCATGAATGTAGCCTTGCCAGAGATACATTTATGTGACACGATCTGCGAAAAGGGCCCTTAGTGCAGGGGGAATAAGGGCCCCTTTCCAAGTACATGTCACAATTTTATGCACACGACGCGAATGGTGTCTGAACGCACTATCTGCCCTGAGATAATGGATAATGGTCGTTCAGTGCTTTAGGGCGACTCTCACTACCTTGGATTTGATATTTGTAGAATATTTAATTATGCCTCAGGAAGCATTTTTTTAGCCCCCCCCCCCCTTTAGCTCCACATACATAGTGAGAGGAGAATCAGTGAGGATAGGAAAATTACTGAAAATGATTTAAGCAAGATCATATACCAGAGTATTCTACATAGATTAAACATATCCCAACTAGAATTAAGAATATTGCTTGTGACACAAGTGGAAATACCGATCAGATTTGTGCATTTTACCCCCTCCCCCAAACACCACTGCCAGCTCGTCCATCTATGCAGACTTGTTATCTATACATTACAAGATACAGTGCGCCCAAGCTCAGTTGACAAAAAAAAATCATTGTTATTTTAAACCAACAATTTATTCATCAATACCATTGCCAGAATAGACCAGTCAATCTGGCTGAATATAGGCCAACACCTTGAACAAATTGCAAACCAGAATTTTTCTTCACCATGCATTTCTTTTATGTCGCTATAATGACATGAGATTAAGATGGTGAAACTATGCCTAATTAGCATATGCTTAAGGTACTGCCTATAAATGTTAATCTAAAGTAGTACTTTTAATGCCTTCAGTGAGGGTGGGGTAAATCTAATTTTCTTCATGAAAGTGGTCAAAGATATCCATTTGAGACCTAAAGAGACCATTAGAAATCATAATATTGTGAATATAAGGGTGTAACCTTCCCTGGGGAGGGGATAAGCCTTGCTGAAAATACCAACAAAAAAGGTATATCTTAGATTCTCTTATATACAATCCAGTGGTTGTACTCTTATAATGCAATAGAATGAGCTCAGATTCACTTCACATATCCTTCCTAAAGTTGTTCGTATTCACTCCATCCTCCTTGGGTCAGCCCCCTCTAGGGACAAATTATAGACATGTATGTATACTGTAAGTAGTATATAGGGACAAACTCAGTGCATAGGAACAGCGACTGAAATTGATTTGACCTACTTACAAACCGGAAGTGACCTGAAGATACCATATATGGGCATGTTACCTACTTTCTTGAGCTCTGATTGGCTGAGAGATAATTTATGCTAATTTATGCAAATTTATGCAAAACATGAGTTTGGTTGCTATGGCAAACACCATAGTAGCAATGAACTCTTGTGGAGCTGTATTGGGGGTGTGTTTATTTTAACAACAGGGTGGTGGGTAGGTAGGTAGGTAGGTAGGTAGGTAGGTAGGTAAATAAATTAGGTAGGTAGGGGTAGGTAGGGGGTAAGTAGGGTGTGTGTGTGTTATACACACGCAAAAGTGTGTGTGTTTTCCCCCTCCCCCTTATTACTTAAGGGGTGCCCCCCACCCCATAGCCTACCCTACCCTACCCTACCCTACCCTACCTTACCCTACCTAACCTATTCTATTCTATCCAGTAAACAGCATGTATTTTTGTCCCCCTACATTCTCCCAACGCAACGTTACAAAAATAAATGACCCCTATCAACATGTTCCAATTAACCTTTTACATGCTGCACCGTACCATAGCACGTGTACCCTTATCATAACATTTTCCCACCACCACCGTGCACCCATTGCTGCTCACTGGTTCGTGGGTAAATCTTGAAACCTTTTTTTTTGTTTTTACAAATTTACTCACAAAGTTTCACTTTGTACAATGCAGAATACATGTTAAAACACACCTTTAATCTATGTATTTTTTTTACAAAATGGAAAAATGTAATATTTACCAAAATGTTATAAAAGTTTTCCAAATTTACCAAAATCTATTTTTGTACAATGTTACAAAAATTTTACTTTTACACACAAGATTATTTGCTATGTACAACACTGAATCTGTTTTGAAAAACGGTCTTAATCAATGTATTTTTTCACAAAATGAAAGAAATGTAACATTTCACTAAAATTGGTAAAATTTTATGAAATTTACCAAAATGTCATGGAAATCATTGCAAAAATTCCATTTTTACACACAAGATTTAAGTATGTACAACAAGAAAAAAAGAGAAAGAGAGTTTTTTTTTCTTAAAATGTCCAAGGGTAAAAGTGCTTACTTCATCTTTTACACATGCGTAGGTAGTTAGGTAGGTAGGTAGGTAGGTAGGTAGGTAGGTAGGTAGGTAGGTAGGTAGGTAGGTAGGTAGGTAGGTAGGGGTAAAATTTAACCACTCACATTAATCCTGGAACACTAGTACCATTGAAAGTGAAATAGTGGTGTGTGTATATCAGTTTTGTGTTACACTTTTGGATGTTTATACTGTGTTCCTGGTAAAGTAGGTTTATAAATTAATCCTAATGTGAGTGTATAAGGCCACAGGATTATTTGGAGCTAACTTTTGCTAAATTTTTGAAGGGCTTACCACCAATGTGCAGTGAAGTAGATTAAAAAAAAGTAGATGCAAATAGTAGTAGTAGTAGTAGTAGTAGTAGTAGTAGTAGTAGTAGTAGTAGTAGTAGAAGATACAGTATATGGATGGTCATATGGATACATGGACTACTCCCTCCCAGTGGGCACATCAATGTTGATTCAGCGTTGAAACAACGTTTGCAATGTTTGCATATCAACATTGATTTAGGGTTGAAATAGAGTTGAAATTGAAAGTTGAAACAACATACTCAAAATCAACTGTTATTCAACATCTAACCATCAGCGCTGATTCAATGTTTGTGTTTCAATGTTGACTCAACATTGTTTCAACAATGTTGAAACAACGTTGACAGTTGTTTTGTTGACATATCAAAGTTGAATCAACATTGTATCAACATTGAAATCAATATTGTTGATTCAACATTGACAAATAAATGTTGAATCAACGTTGAGTTGACAACAATATTTCAACATTGATATGTCAACTGTTGACTGGATGTTGAAATGGTGATGGTTGACAACATTGAAATACAAATATTGAAAAAGTGTTGAAAACAGGTTGATCAACACCGTCAACATAACATCAACTGGTTGTCAATGTTGATGCAACATTGTGTGCCCACTGGGCTAGTGTTCACACTGGATTTATCATTCAACCTGTTAAAGGATCCTACAAATTCTGCAGCACTAGGTGTGCAGCTGGACAGTGGTGTCAAGAACATGTCCACCTATATCCACCCATGTCCACCTAAGGACACATCACGTCAATTTACTGGCAGCAAAACAAGTGGGGCACAGGATTACAGACAGCCCTCAGGGGTAACATGAACAAGTCGCCAGTGCACAAAACAGCTTAAACAATGGAACCCATATAAAGCACAAACTAAAGTTTACACATCACTGTATGCAAAATGGATTAGAAAAAAGTGTAAACTTTTAGCACCTACATCATAACATTCTCCCACCACAACGTAAAAGATAAATAACCAAAGGGAAACTAGGCTAAAGTAGGTAGGTAGGTAGGTAGGTAGGTAGGTAAAATAGGGTAGGGTAGGGTAAGGTTAACGGTAAGGTAGGGTAAACTGTAGGGTGGGGACACCCCTTAAGTATTTTATGGGGGAAGGCAGCACATGTGCATGTATAACACATGCACACCCTATATAAACCTACCTACCCCTACCTACCTATTTACCTACCTACCTACCTACCTACCTACCCACCACTCCTGTTGTTAATACGTTTTGTGGTGGTGTCACCACCCAAATGCCTTGTGGCCATCCAAAAAATCACAGGTCTTCCACCTTTGACCTGATATTAAATATACTTAAAATTCTCACAGTGCTTAGCAACCTACATCATATTTTAGCTTATGAAATGGAGAAAAAAATAGGATAGGTCCACATAAACATAGTCAGGCTAGATTTTGTGCAAATTGCCGAGGTAACCAGGTAGTGATTTTTGCATGGTGAGGCCTGATTAGCGCATGAACACACATCAGAAGCCCTTCACCCCATAAACTTCACTGAATTTATGTTTTGAACAAAAAATATTCTGGGACTATTGAAACACTCCTACTCATCATTCTGATACCAAATAACAATGGGTTTGGCCCCTCAAAATGATTAAGTTCAGAAGAAACTATTTGGCCAGTAAACCCGGAAGTGGTCTGATTTGGGGTGGTGACACCTTAACAGAAAAGCTGGTTTTGTTGTTGCCATGGTTACCAAAAGACTCCTTCATAAACAAAACATTTTGAGGACCCTCAATCATAATTTGTCCCCAGATTCTACCTAAAAACCTTATTTTATTGGTATTTTGGGCCATTTGGGACACTGGTGAGATGTACGTAGACCAAAACTGCCCTAAAAAGGTTGTTTTTCTAGCTACAAGTTTTTAATCTGACATAAAGAAAAATCTAGCCTGACTTTGTTATGGCAAATATGCATTAGAAGACAGCCCAGAACATCCATTTTCTCCAGTGATATGTCACTAAGCACTGTGAGAATTAAGGAAGTCAGTAGAATTGGTGAAAAGGCCCTAAAACAGGCATTTTTGGGACCAAAATAGCCAAATTTGACCCAAAATAGGCCCCTTGGAGAGGAAACATGTTGTTATGTTGCCATGGTAACCATAACAATCAATGGAAATAAAAAGTGTAATGATATCCGCTCCTTTAAATGATAGGTGAGTTGAAAAAAATTACCCATTTCATCAGATTTAGTTAGGAAGTGAAATTTTTCTATAAAATGCCTGCAAGGACTAGAAAAAAGGGATTTTTGTGAAAATTAGGCATTTTTAAGGCAAAAGTCCATGAAATTATATCATTTTTCGTCACAAATCCCATATATAAGAGGTGTCCAGCACAAACAACCAAAACTTATTGATAAAAAAATGTGAAAAGGGCTCAAAAATGCCCCTCTGAGTGGCATATGTTTTAAAATCAGCTTTTCCTTTAAGGTGTCATTACCCGAAATTTGCTTTGTGGCCATCCAAAAAATCACAGGTCTTCCACCTTTGACCTGATATTAAATATACTTAAAATTCTCACATTCCTTAGCAACCTACACCATATTTAACTTATGAAATGGAGAACAAAATAAGATAGGTCCACATAAACATAGTCAGGCTAGATTTTGCGGCAGTTGCCATGGTAACCAGGTAGTGATTTTTGCATGGTGAGCCCTGATCAGCGCATGAATACACATCAGGACCCCTTCACCCCATAAACTTCCACTGAATTTATGTTTTGAATGAAAATTATTCTGGGACTATTGAAACATCCATACTCATCATTCTGATACCAAATAACAATGGGTTTGGCCCCTTTTTCCCTTCCCTTGGGGCCAAAGTCCTCAAAATAACTAAGTTCAGAAGGGACTATTTGGCCAGTAAACCCGGAAGTGGTCTAATTTAGGGTGGTGACACCTGGTGTGATGACCACATGGTCGGTTTTATGTTTTCTGCTGTGATCATGTGATCATCATGTGATGACATCATAGCTCTCAGCCAAAAGAAAGTAGGTCACATGCCCATATATGGTCATGGACATGGTCATATGTGATGACGTCATAGCTCTCAGCCAATCAGAGCTCGAGAAAGTAGGTCACATGCCCATATATGGTCACTTCAGGTCTCAAAACTTTTTCACTTCCGGTCCTTAAGTAGGTCAAATCGATTTAAGTAGCTGTTCCTTTGCTCTGAGTTTGCTCCTATATACTACTAGTGTAATACTATATGAGCTGTATGCTGAAGTGAGGATATCTTGAGCATGTGTACACCTGCTTTTGTGCCTCCTTTATTTGTTCATGGTTTCATGAAAGTATAGAAAGGGGGGGGGGGGTCAGACTCCTTTAGCTTCATACCACCACATCCCAACACAGTCACAGCGTAGGGGTAGCAGCATAACTACAGGTCTCACATATTTAAACTTAGACCCAACAGAAGCAGATATTTCTAAAGATAGAGGATGGAAGGAGTAAGAGGCAGGGTAAAGGTTGCATCTCCAGACTTCTTGAATTCATTAAAGAACATTGTTAATGGAAAAGCACACAGGTCCCTTGCTCTTTATAGTAAACTAATCTCATACCTCTCAAGCTGCATTTTAATGACTGATCTTAATGGATCCAAGAGGATTTGTGCTATTGCCACCCCCCATCGCACCCCTAAACAAGAGAAATATGGTTTGACCATGGGTAGGAGTTGCCCATGGTCAAACCATTAGCTCCACAACTCAGCGTGTGGCCTACAGGCCCCAAGGATGTACACTACTATAATCCTTATTCTGTGCAGGCTCCTATCTAATGCTATAATGTGCCTAGTGTGTTGACATTTGTTTTTCCCCTCCCATCTTAACCTACCAACGGTATACTAAAACCGTCCACCTGTTGATAAAAAAAGACCATCCCCTTATCCATTTAGGCCTAGATCTAGGCTGTTGTACTTTCCTAAATGGAGGGGGCTCACCTTTCAGACCTCATCATTGTAGACCCAGCACCCCCCCCCCCCACGGGCCCCCACCCACCCACCCACACGCCATCAGGGTGGGTACAACTCACCATTTGCCGTGGTAAACAACCCTGTACCACCCTGCATCCATCTGACCAATGACCCTTAGTGATATCATCATGGCAAAGGGAGGGTAGCAACGTATCTTTGGTCAAGATTTATTGTAAAACGCAAGCTTCAGATACCCCATGTGTCATTTGGTTTTCTCCCAGGGGAGTTCCTGTATTTAGACATCTAACATAAATTGCAATTATTTCTGGATTATTATGTGACGATTTTGTGAGTGATACCTTCATGCAATAGGGCGTATATGAGCTAAGTACACGATCCCACACCCCAAATGTCAAACATGTAGCCTACCGTAACATTTCAATTTTTATTGTGGGTGTGAAAGAAGGGAGCATGTGAACATAGGCTACTGCCACTCTTTAATCCCACCCTCCCGGAGTTGCACCCTGTCTGTAGCAAACAGCCATGGTAAAGCGTCGACAATGTCAGGGATGCTGGCGTGGCACTCAGCCGCAGTGCCGAGAGCTAGCGATGTTGCTGTGCGACATTGTCAACCAACTGAAGTATCACATCACAAGCAACATCATGGCAGCTGTATGACATCACAACTGACGTCATGATAAAGATGGCAGCACCCATGAACAGAACCGAAACCGTAAAAGAGTTGCTACGATCGCTATGCTCCCTGCCACTCCACGGCTACCAACTCTAAAAGATAAAAAAGATAAAAGAAAGAAATCTAGCCTAGCCATCAATCAAAATCTCCATTTAGCCATCAATGACAGTGACTGGAAGGTATCTAGATAGAAATATTCTTAGTACAGTAAAAAGTATTTTCCTCCATTTAAAAGCAAATCTGGGATCCAGTCTGAATGCACTGCAGGTGGATGCCATACAGCTAGACATGGCCTGCTCAGACATGCAGGGAAAGTATACAGGGGCAATTGTAAACACACACACACACACAAAGAAGCTGGAGTATCCAATGAAACCCAGATAATAGAATATATCTACAGAATACTAGGAAACAGTAAAACTTTATTAACAAACCACAACATTAAGGATCAAATTGAAAATTATTGTCTGCATTTTGGTTTATTTCTTTTGAAAATGTATTAATATATCTATCGAGGGTACAACATATACCAGGGATATGGCGTTATAAACTACTATTACTTCTATTTAATCTGCAATATTGCCACTCCTATTTCCATTACCTCATTATGACCCTACTAATTTCTAGCAGAAATAGATACGATGGACTAAATTCTATCAAATGTTGATGATTGATTTAAGAGTGAGGATCTTATCTGACACATAGGGTAGGTAAAAGGAAGAAAGTAGGTGGAACATTAGACCTCATTACTAACACACCTGCAAGAACATACAGAACCTTGTGAGAGAATGGGGGGTGGGGCTTTCTAAAGTTTTCTATTACCCAGTTAGATGTATAGGGACATATTGCTGGTGGAAAATTGTCTTCACAGTATATCATAATATACCATTCTTTAAATAAGAGTTGATGAAAGGGAGTTTACATATTTGTGGGGGGCACCAGGGGGGAGGAGATAAACAGCAGGCTTTCAGGAAGGATAAATGAAGCCTGGTCTAAGCTCATTCTGATGGCAGTACAACAACTTGACTGTACATGAGCAAATACCTAAACCATACCTGATTTATTGGTATTTTAGCAAAGCTGACCCTATCCTCAATGCAGATCATATCCTCATAATCACAACAGTATGGCTCTTAATGGTCTGTCTGGGTGTCAAAAAAAATATACTATTTCTGACCATATCCATGGGCTTCTGATGAGGTTTCATAAAGATTATAAAAGTCTCTATTTTCACTATATGGCCAAACATTGGATCCCAAACAGGGGTCGGGGGGAGGCTAAACAATTATTTTATTTTACTTCATTTGTCTTGACCCAAATGGCTAGATTGAGATAGTATCTCAAATTTTGGGCCAAAACAAAAGGCAACTCAACACTCTATACAGTTGGATGGGCTGCCCGAGAACAGTACTAATTTGCAATCTCTTAGGACTTTAAGTATATCATAAATGGGACATAAAAGAATAGCATGGCGAAGAAGAAATTTGGTTTGCAATTTGTTCAAGGTAAATTGTTACTTTGACTGGACTAGAGAACTAACACAGCAACAGAGGTTTAGAGGCCATATGATGCATAGTGGGTGACCCTAACCTCTTAATTATTCGGATAACGATGTTAAAAGGACGTATTAGGTTTTGCTACTTCCAATGAGCATTCCCGTCGAGAATAATAACTTTTAATATCATTTAACCCCTTAAGGGCCACCACTGTGTTAATGCATCTTACCAATTGGTCGTCATGATACATGAATGCAGCCCTGGTGAGTAACTCATGAGCAGACTCGCCAGCACTTGATTGGTGCATCATGATGACCAATGGGCTTGATGCACTCCTGCATTAGCGACCCATAAAGGGTTAATGCCAATATACCCTGACACCCTGAGGGGATTATCGTGGCGAGGCAATTTATATTTTCACTCCATGTGTTTCTTACAACCCAAATTAAGCCTGATTGACGTTTGATTACCGCTAAACCAAACTAATATCCAACAGCAAGACGCCATCTTGAATCCATTAATGACACCAGGTGGTGCCAGCGTCTACTAAGTGTCAAGGCAAGGTTAACTTCCGGCAATCATCGCCATGTGCCCATTAAAAACGTCTTGAGCGCCTTTGGAAGGAGCCACTTCACCGGAAAGGGCCTGCTGACTTTTGCTATTTTGAGCCCAACTTCTCTTCCACCACTAGGTATGGCTTCATTCATCTACCGTACTGACTTGTTTAAGTTCCCCGACAAGTATACATTTCAATTATAGGGAGCAGAACTCTGGTTGCTAAGGACCTGGCAATGGGTCAAATTACATGTCACTGTTCCCCCTGTGGAGTGAAGACCTTTATGTCAGGGCATGGAGGAGCAAAATAACTTCATTGGGAGTCCACGAAGGAGGAATACTCCTGCCATTCTACCAGTGGGCATACCAGATTCGTAAAAGGCGACAAACTTTCTTGTGGCTTTGGGTGAGCATGTAGGCAGCCAGTGTCCATATGCACGGGCCCGGGCATACATGCTAGCCTTTTGCCATGGGATTCCCCCTCAGTGAACCATGTCTGAGTGATCAAAGGCTGTGGTTTGTGTGGTCCTGCCTATGGGACCAGGCAAATAAAAGAAAACGTGCTATCCTTCGAAAAGAGTAGGAGAATGATGCCCCAGTAGTGGTTGTCCTCCTCATAGATGCGGTCATTCATCTCATAGATTTAGTCATTCATAGATTCGGTCACTGCTGTGTCAGGTAAGCAGCATATAAATACCTGTCTACACTGCAAAAATGGTGTTTAGATTTTAAACATGTTTAGGTCTAAACACGTTTAAAACCTAAACATATAGGTCAGTTAGGTGTCTCATCGACTACACATTTAGGATATGAACACTACATAAACACTACATAAACGTTTATGCTAAACATGTTTAGATGTTTAGAGTTGAAACAGTTGAATAATAGGTGTTTAGATTTGAACATCAATATGTTTAGATACTTGGATGTTAAATCCACACCAGGTAGCAGCACTACCTTTGAATGGACTATCTGCACATAGTTATAATCAATTGTTGTGACAAATGTCCCCAAATCCCATGTTTATCATGGTTTCATTTCATAGAATGTCATGTGAAAAGAAAGGGCAATAGAAAATTGACTAGATTCACCTTATGTCACCATCATTAGCATAAAATAATCAATAAACTCCATGACTGACACCTATTTGATATTATTCTGGAATAGATAAGGCAATGTCCTTCATGCCAATCAGTTGTACTTTCTCAAGTCTCTCATTCTGATGCAGTGTGTAATACATGTACATGTATATAGCTGTGGCTGACATCTTTGGAGACTTTGACAAGTAAATACCTGCTGATGTCCCCCCCCAGTAAATGAGAAAACAAACAAAATATATCTCTTTTTTTAATGCATACATGTCTGCAAACCTTAACTTTCCATCAAATCATTTAAACATCTAAACTCAAAAATTCGTAGATATCTAAACACAAAGTTTTAACCTAAACACCTACATTTCTAAACACTTGAGCTAAGCATATTGTTTGGCTAAACATGTTTAGGAAAATAATGTGATTACAAAAACATTGCAAGAATATGTTTAGAATTGTGTTTAGGATCTAAACACCATTTTTGCAGTGTAGCTATTTGGAAAAGCAGCTTTTAAAAACCTGTCCAAAAAGAAAAGAAAGGACTTGATGTCCGCGAACCACAGAAATGTCTGCTAACATTCAGGTACTATTAGTGGACGTAAAATCAACCAAACCAAACCAAACCAAAACATGTCACTGTACTGGGAAGAGAAACACCTTTTTGTTGATTTCTTTTCTAATTTTGGGAATTAGAATTAATGCATCAAGTATGTGATGTAAATCTTGAATATCTCATAGATTCTGTATTGCATTTTTACTATAGGTGGTATAGATATTTTCTGATAAGGATTTTACCACATTTTTAAAGTACATTTTCTATTTGTGGCTGGCGGGGACAGACCAGAAGTAATTAGATTTTCGCTATATTCTCATCATAGGTTCAAAATGATTTGAAGTTTTCATATATGCAAAAATAATGTGGGGGTCCCATGCATATTTTTTAGATACATAAGCAAATGTCAATGACCATGGGACATTTTAGTAATGGCTTCATTGAATACGGGCAGAATCACCTTGGTGAATACGATGCTAAAATGTCCCATGGGAGTTGACATTTGCATTCATGTCATGGCTACAGGGTTAATTTTGCTTTTAAAGACAGCAGGCCACATGACCACCAGCCATTGAATACAGGCACATTGTATTCAATCCACCCCATTGAATACGGTTGTTCTAGTACTAATCTATAGTGACGTTCGTATCAGCCATGACATAAAGAAGCTATAATCTTATATAGTACCATATATGGAGTTTTTTTCACCCACATATCTCTTTTAGTGCCTACGATCAACCCCTTGTATGACGAACTAAAATGTACAGTCTATCATATCGATCACTACATTTAATACTTAAACCTTAAAATGTGGTAGAGGTCTCCCTGTCAATCCACCAGGGCCCTACCAAAGTTTCCTGACTGTTTGGAGGTACCTGGGACAAGTTGGAGATGTGGTTATTCTATAGACTACAGGTGTGGCAGAAACAGGATGCCCATCAGTGGACAGTATTATCTCCCCAACAATATAATGACATGATGTGTGCATGGCCCTTAACCTTTTAAGGGTCACTAATGCATTAATGCATCATGCCTATTGGTCGTCATGATGCATAAATGCAGCCCAGACAAGTAACTGGACAGGGTTACATTTAAGCATAATGCCGACCCTAGAGGATTGATACACCCCGGAGGGTCGGCATGATGCTCCAATGAAGTGCTGGCGAGCAGTGTCCCCGGCACTTAATTGGGGCATCATGACGACCAATAAACATGATACATTAATGCACCAGTGGCCCTTAAAGGGTAGGAACCTACAGAATCCACTTACTTCCAATGAACTGTCAAAGAATTAAGAGCCTCATTTCTTAAAAGCTGCCATACCGGCGTTAACCCTTTGATGACTGCTGATACAGGAGTTCATCATACGCCACCAGTCGCCATGATGCACCAATGAGGTGCTGGCAAGTCTGCTCTCCAGCACTTTGTATGAGTATCCTGCTGAGCCTTTGGACATACTTTATCAACCACAACTTTGAATACGATGCTACATGAATGCATCATGACGACCAAAGGGCATGAGGCATGAACGGCCCTTACAGAATGAAGTGCTGACGTGTGTGTACACAGAGAAAAGAACACTGATCGCTTTGACGCATACTGCACAGGTCACAATTTGTCTCCCACATGACATGTATGAAGGCATGTCAAATGAGGTTGACCCTCTCATATTTGGTTTGTCAACTCCATTTGACATGCGTAATGAAGACACGTCACATATTTCTGATCCATTCACCTGTGTGCTAGGTAATACTGTGAGACAATTATGTAGGGGTCAAGAGCAGTCAATAACTATGTACCAATGGTTCAATCAAAGGGGCCCTATAATAGAAGGCAGGGGATATCATAGTCCCACAGGCCTGCAACACTAAGGCACTTTTTCCTATCTACAGAACTCCTACTTGACTGAGGACCTCTATGCAGTCCATAAGACAAGGGCATGGAGGTGCATGGCAATGCCATATGTCTCCCTGTACTGTAGATACTGAGATTATAGATTGTGGGTTAGAATACAGTCCTTTGGTATTTTCACTGACCCACACATAAGGTGTCTAACCACTCCAGTTGGAGTATTCAGGATGGATGGTGTCTATTTTGATATTCAATAACAAATGCAGATTTAACAATGAAATAGAATTCACTACCATTCATTGATAGTATTTACAGACCTTAATGATCTATTCTTCATGAAAACAAAATGACACAGATACATCAAATGTCTCAAGTGTTGGTAGTGATTAGTCCTGGTACCAAAATGGTTGTTTGCTCCATCTAGTGGAATATCCTAGAACAATTATGTATGTCAAACCATCACATGTCAAGTGCCTTCGACATGGCATGACCCTAGTCAACTCACAGATGACATGGCATTTTAAGGCATGTCAAATCATTTGAGGATTACTGTGTGCTACAGTTGTCATGGTAACATATGTGCACATGTCCCAATGACGTGTGCTCTCTGTGTCAAATCAAGTTGAAATGGGTATACATGTCATTTTGTCAGGAAGACTTTTTTCAGTGTACTGTCGCTATGTGAGGTACATGGTATATTAAATACCTAGGCCATCTAATTCAAAGGTGAACGAAAGGACGATGTTAGAATAAACCCACCTGTCTTCTTGTCATTAGAAAGGCAGGACAGGAGAGTGGTTAGATTTTCTCCGTTTATATCCATAGACTTTTAAACAATATATCAAAAAATGATTCAGAATTAACAATGGAGGATCCAGAATCTTGAAAAGCGCACAATTTGGTCAGAAAAGCCCTAATCCGACGAGTTAAATAATATAGCAAAAGTATAGAAAACATCGGTCAGATTCATGCTAATCCGACCGATTCACGCCTGTGGAACCAGCGCTACATGAAATTCATTGATTAATGAATGATTTCATAATCCTCATAATACTGAAGAGTGAACTGCTGTATGGTAACTCACCCCTGACTCCACCACTAGGCATATTGGTACCTTAAGTCAACCATCCAGCATCATTGTGAGTTTCTCTCACAGTAAATTATGATTGTTGGGGTCAGTTGCAGGATAATCATATAATAGTTGATGGTGCAAAGTCAACTGGTAGTCATATGCTATCTGAAAGAAGTTAACCCAGGGTGGTCGACTTAAGCGGTGTGTCCACAGGGTGACAGAATTGGTCAGTGACAGAATTTCCGACAACAAACCCACTTTTGTTGTCTATTTACGACAATAATATTTAACATGTTTGATTTCTGTCATCGGGAATGGACGATAATAGCCATATTGTCATCGGGAATGGACGATAATAGCCGTATTGTCGTCGGGAATGGACGACAAAAGTGGTTTTGTCATCGGAAATTTTGTCGTTCACCAATTCTATCGCCCTGTGGACACAAGGCTTTAGGGTACCAACATGCCTAGTGGTCGAGTCAGGGGCGAGTTACCTTAATTGAATTGCAGTGAGCTAGTGTAATTTTTACAAGAAGCCCCAGGTGGCAGTACGATGGTACACTGAATGTACAAGGAAATCTCTGAAAATAACGATGGAACTCTGGCAACTTTGGGTCAACGTTTCTGCCGTTATTTTGACGATATTTCTTTTACAGTGTAGAGTATTTTGAATTAACTTAAATGAGTGATCATCTGACTAGGATGATACAAAAGGATAGTCCACTTGGCCTCTGTCGCGTGATTATACCATACATTTTCTATGTAAATTTCTGCGACAGAGGCCTAATAGACTATCAACGTAAAACCCATAGTCCACTTGTCCTCTGTTGTGCGATTGAGCCATACATTTCCTATATAAATTTCTGTGACAGAGGCCTAGTAGACTATCGATGTTACGAATGTAATATAAAGGGTACTGTCCTCTAAACAATGTTGGATCATTTAGCTCCAACTCAGTGTGTTATCATACTGTATCGACACAATCCAAATTTATGCCATGGCGAATATCGACGACACTATAGATTAGTACTACTTACGCCGTATTCAATGGGGGGGGTGGAATACGATCCTCGCATATTCCGCGGCGCCATTTTGAAATTTATACAGAGTTAACTAGTTTCGTATTTAGGTATGGTTATTAGAAGTTTTACGCAAAAAAGAATGATTGAAATAGTTAAATAATATGTTATGAATTGTTTAACGTATATCCATGTATTAGCACCATGTTAAAAAAGAAGATATTGTCCTGCGCAAGGAACATTTCTATCGAAACTAAAAGTAGCGGCTAGCTCCGTATCACGTGACCTACTTCGTCGAACAAGGTGTCATGGCGGATGAAAACAAACCGGGATGACTCGACACGTTGATATGGTAGTGGTTCTTGAATTTAAAGCAATTTAAACCCGTGGGCCATGGCATAAATGCAAATGTCCACGACCAGTGAATAATTTCGCATCGTATTCACCTCGGTGAGGCTGTCCGCATTCAACTCAGCCGTATAACGGCTTCGTTGAATACGGACAGCCTCACCTCGGTGAATACGATGCGAAATTATTCACTGGTCGTGGACATTTGCTTATGTATACCAGTAGTGTACTGACTGACGACATCTGTGTATGTAAACGATGAATTTAGAAATGATCCTTCTGGAAAGTTATTTCTGGAAAGATTTGAGTAGAATACATCTATTTTTACAACCTTTCAAGCCCTAAACAATATTGATGAAGTTCTTAGTTATTGTGAATGACATAGTGTGTTTAGGAAGCTATAATTCCATCATTTCTTGGAATTATCAATGTTTACAGAAATCATTATTCTGTGGTCGTCTTCCCCAACTGATATCGTGGGTTTTTTATGAATCACCCTCCTGGAGTTGTATATTTGATTTGGCTTTCGATGAAAAACCTTTACAATTCAAGCTCAAAACTCAACATTAAAATGCTCATTTATAAAATCATCATTTGACTACAGAAAAATCGCCAGTTTCCTTTTCTAAATTGCCTGGTCGCCTTCCTTACAATCGCTATTCGCAGGAACTCTTCAAGGGGAGACCACTTTAGCCTTATGGATGAGACGCTGCCTCTGTGTGGCTCTCGGACCACTAACGAGACTCTGTCAACGTCACTTGGCACGTGACCTTTTAGAAAACTGTTCAAAGCTGATTTAGCGGAAGAGATGGAGTGATTATGTATGGGATATACTGCCATTACTCTTAAATATATATTACTGTTATATACAGGGCCTACACTAGAGATTTACCAGGGAATGAAGTGGGGTATAATATTACACTTTGGGGGGGGGGGGTAAGGGGTGGAGCTAGATCTATCAGAAAACTCACATTATTGGAAAGTTGTCATTTCCTGCAACAGCATGGGGTTTCCTCCATACCCATTGGTCGTCATGATGCACAAATGAACTGCTGGCGATACTGCTCACCAACACTTAATTGGAGCAGCATAACGACTCGTCAGAGGTGTAGTGCCGACGTCGTTAGGATGCATTAATGCAGCCCTGGTAAATTACTTGCCAGGGCTGCATTTATGTATCATAACAAACAATGGGAATAATGCATTAATGCATTAGCGGCGTTAAAGTGTTAAATACATGACCCGCTCTTCAATTTTCGGAACCGATCTCATACCCATCCTTGCCCTCCTGTATAGTAGTATTATGTTTTCAACACATAGGAAAGTAATTTCAGAATCAAAGTCCCAAGAAACGCCTTCTTAGTTCGCATGATTTCTCGATATTCCTGCAAGTTGTTTCCAATTAAAGGTATACATATCCCACCCTTCAAACTATTCAAGGCTCTACCGTATTTTCCCACTTAAGCACTAGGGCCGTGAATGAGAGTTGGTCTCGAACAAGCACTGGGGTAGGAGGCTGCTCAAATCAATCTTAAGCACTGAAAATTGTGCATCAAATAAGCTGCTGGTTGATTTAACCCAAAGCCGTACACACCTCTAGATCACTGGTATGAAGACCATCTCCACAGGGATGGTATAGTGAGAACTGATGCAGAAGGCTCTACTCCGCTGCATGGGTAATAAAAGAATTATGAGAATAATGTCTCGAAGTTACGAAACTCTTGGAAAATCAGGAAAAGAATAATTGAAAGATAAGAAATGATAAAGGGAATCTGTTTAAACTTAAACAAACTGTACCTCGCTTTATTAAAGAAATCACCTCATTATAAGATAAATGGATACATTTATTACTCTGGGGGCTAATCTATCTCTTAAATATAGATCTCTAGATCTGCAATCTTTTTGAAACTCACCACATGTGACCATTGTAGGGGTTGGTTCCCCCTCGGGTGCATCGAGCCTCCCGGACTGAGGCCTGTTCACTTGGTGGTCACTCCCCCTATGTATACCATACCGATCCAGGGTAGTTGGAAGGTGGAGAATGTCAGGCCAGGGGATGTAGCTCGGAGGTAGACCAGCCGCTTGCAAGTTGGAGGGTCCTGGGTGCGAGTCCCAGTATCTGCAGAGATGTTTTCCGCTAACCTCTACATTGGTGGAGATACGGAGTGGTCCTGTCTTGCGAGGAGGATCTTCAGAGAGCTCCGAACATGGGCCTGTATGGGATAGACAAGCGGTCTGACCTGCTAGTGCTGAGGTACTTGGAAACAGGTGGCACACAAAGGGTTCCTTGGGAAAAAGGAGAACACCTGAACTTGTGTGATACTGTCTAAGCTGGTTGGGACGAGTGTAGGGGTTTGTTTCCCCCTCGTCGAGCCTCATGGACAGAGGCCTGTTTATCTGGTGGTCACTCCCCCTATGTATACCAGAACGATCCAGGGTATTTGGAGGTGGAGAATGTAAGGCCAGGGCATGTAGCTCACAGGTAGAGCAGCTGCTTGCAAGTTGGAGGGTCTTTGGTTCGAGTCCGGCCCTTATAAGGGTTATCTCCCCAAAGATAAGTCCTCCAGATGGGTTAAGGTGGCTGGCGGGGATTGTTAGTTCAGCATTTGGACACCAGGGGTCTCTGTGATACATTGACATTATGGATATATACGAAATATGCAAAATAATGGAAGACTTGGCTTTGAACCCTGGGCCCTCTGAGTGGAAGGCAGAGACATAACACATGCGCCACAGAGGCTGCTCAGCTGACCACTCAGAATAAACTATATGATCTACAAATGTAATATATAATGATTAGACTTGAACTTGTTGGCTGCAGGGGGTGATAAAAGCGTGAGCCAGAAAATGCTTTTATCAAACCTATGAAGCCAACGAGTTCAAGTCTGATCATTACCTGTCATTATACCACGGTTATCACATTTCAGAACGATTTTGGGTGCCCAAACTGGATAATCTGAGTGCTTTTATCACAGGATAGAGGCACTGAGAGTTGACATTTCAATATTGACAGTGTTCTTTTTCTATACTGTTCTTATATGTGACAGCAGCTATTACACAGCTTTGAAAGTGGTTCATACTGAAAAAGGTCAACATTGGCTGGGATCGAGCCAGGGAACTTCTGGTTCAAAGTTCTGCATCTTATCCATTAGGCCACAAGGATGGACAATAGTGTGGGGTTAGAAGAGTCATATGTCTGGGACCCTATGGATACCATATATGTATACATATTTGTAGGTCAGTGAATGCGGAAAGCATTCTGGTGCATTCTAATGCATCCTAAAAGTGCAGACCATGGTATAAACGCAATGTGTGATGATTATGCTTGCACACATGCCTTTTAGGTACTTGATAGAAGCTTCGCCTCTGGCCTCAGTACCTGATAGAGGCCAGTATGCACGCATAATCATCATTTAATACATTCATAATGTAAAGGCACCTCTCAACCACTATTCTACGGCAGTGGCTTTATATATCCCCAGGTGCTTTTCAATTTCAATAACCTTATATCCCCGGCTATTATCTGAAATTTCAGACCCCGATGCTCAGATGAGGGAGTGTGGTATGCATTCCTGTTCAATACCTGGCAATGATGGCAAATACATGGGTGCGTGGTTGCTTCCTATACCCTATCGTTTGTGGTCTGTTATACCACGATTTCTGGGTTGCACAGTGCTTTTTGCTGGATATTCCCATGCACATACCTGTCGATATTACACACCCTGTAGGCTGTAACATCAATTTTTTTCATGCGGTTATCCATGGATAACCCACACGCCTCTTATGTCCTTCCATGTCATATGTTACATGTTAAAACCTACGGAATTTTTCATTGCCATGGTAGGGGTGGAACCTGCAGTCTCAGGTCCCTAGTCCAACTCCCTATGCATTGTGCCACAGGGACTGACGAGAAATGCTTGGTTCGAACCACGTCTGGATATGATACAAAGCCCAGGAAGGCGACGACTGTGGGCTGTCAGCTACCATAACAATGGGACGCATTCAAACATAGCCAAGCCGAGACGGCCGCTGAAGGAGGAGACGCGGTGGTCTAGCGGTTAGCGGCCCAGACGCGTCTTTTTTTCGCTGTGTGCACTGTCGCTGTCCGCTGCCGGGCGATAAGGTGTATTATACAAAAACATAACCGCGAGATGCATTCAAAGCTTTAGCTGTCCATTTTTTTTCGATGTGTGCCGCTGCCAAGCCTAGCCGAGACGGGCGCTGTCGCTGTCCGCTGCCGGGCGACAAGGTGTATTATACACAAACATAACCGCGAGACGCATTCAAAGCTTTAGCTGTCCATTTTTTTTCACCGTGTGCCGCTGCCAAGCCTAGCCGAGACGGGCGCTGTCGCTGTCTGCTGCTGAGGACGTGTATGTACCTGTGTACACACACTATGGTTGGCTTCGAGTCCCGGGGAGGGGGAATAATTTTTGTTTTCAATTTGAATTTATTGGTATTCTATTGATTATTTATTGGTTTTGTGGTATAAAATAAGTAGTCAATGGATAATTCATGACTCGTGTGTGTTAGCAAAGGGTAATTACACTCAGACTACGGCCTCATATAATTATCCTTCACTAACACACACTCGTCATAAATTATCCATTGATTACTTGTTCAATAATGATGTATAGCTCAGATTGCCGGCTGTATGGACACGTAGCACACAGGTGTGAACTCCTCATAATAGGGAGGTTTAGCAAACACGACGTTCGTTTCAAACCTGATTTTACGTAGACGTAGCAGTGCTGTAAGTATGCTGCACGTCTGCGTTATAATGCCTGCATAGTGACTGCTAAACCTCTCTAATACCTCACGTATAAGATAGGCACTGCATATAAGATGCACCCTGAGTCATTACCAGACCTATCTAGAGTGCTATAGTTAAATGCCCTTGTCCGTAAGGCACACCCCCAACTTTTGGTGACCCTATTTATGGAAAGCGGAACCCTTGGTAAGGGCCGCCATTGCTTAATCTGGTCCCTCGTGAGATAAGCGCTTATAGCAACCAACTTGATAAGAACCAACTGTGTTGTGATGCACCCTACACACTAAGTCAATTTAGGGAATTATCTGCTTGCTCAATAATGCATCCCGCTTACAACCTATAAGGCGCAGTAGGGGTCCATCCTCGCGCCTTTTACGCGATGTAATACGGTAAATTGGGGTAGGGTAGTGAGGGGGAGTCGAATATATATGTATACATGTGTATGAGTAATCGTGCTCCCCTCTCCGTGAGCTGCTCACCAAAGGGCTGACCTGTCATCTGACACACTTCTGATGTGCAGTTCGCCTGACAGGTTATTAGAGACGCTATAGGAGCGTTCCTTTAGGCGGTGGGAGAAGGTGAGGGCGTCCCAGGGCGAGGTGTGTGACGCAGGGACAGGTGTGAAGTACTAGACACCCTGGGTATCATTTAACATAGACCGTCCCAGTAGCCAAGGTAGGATCAAAGCTACATGTGAAGCACCGCCAACATCGTGTAAAACCATTTACAGGCAACATGATGTATGGGGATACATGTGAGTTTACCTGTGTCCCAACCTTAAGTATAGGATAGAAACCTTTATGTTTTTTTACAGGATATAGACACACGACGAAGGAGTATGGCCTATACCTTGTAGGAACAACACAGACATTTCTATCCAACTAGGAAACATGCTGCTTTTATGGCCCTGGTGTCTGCAGCCTATATAGAACCGAGCTCTTTCATTGCTCACTTCAAATCATCAGTTTCTAATGGGTCCTTAGCCCTCGTTTCTATCCCCTCTGTGTGGACACGGACAGACATTCATCCATGCATTGATGTCTAATATAGCATAACCGACACTAAATCGGGAGGGCCGTCCTTAGGCTATCAGCCATGGGACTATCACTCTCATCAGTGGGGTGTTATAGAAGCAGGTAATGTTTACAACCGGTCATAAGGAGATATGATAACAGTTTTAAGAGTGATTGTAGGCTTATACCTGCATGTGTTTCTAAAGCATTACCATTACCTTACTGTGTCTATAACTATATGACTGGTGAGAGATGATAATAGTTGCAGTTGTAAGTTAAGAATCTAACAGTTTTAGAAACAGATATTTAATGTTCATTATCATGTCCGGCTTCTGAAACACCCCACAGGTCTATGTCCTATTATGGGGGAGTGTAGCATATCAAAAGAAAGGTCTTGTTCCCCCTTGCGGACCCTGGGAGACGCACCTTATAGGGGGGGGGATTACTGTACCTCTCCTACCTGAGGAGGTCAGCTACACGTCCACCACTAGTGACCACGCCCATCTGGGCTTGACACACCTGACATTAAAGTCGGCAGGTAAAAGCCTCCCCCCCCCCACCATACACACACAGTGGACGTGACCCTGGTGGACGCTGGTCGCTATTGGCATTATGTCGGTGAGTGGGGAGGTATAGGACACTGAGAATAAGGGAAAAAAACACTTGTTTCTTATCACCTACAGCATATAAGCCACATCCTGAGTTTACAGTGGGGTGTTTCAGAAGCCGGACATGATAATGAACATTAAATATCTGTTTCTAAAACTCTTAGATTCTAAACTTACAACTGCAACCATTATCATCTCTCACCAGTCATATAGTTATAGACACAGTAAGGTAATGGTAATGCTTTAGAAACACATGCAGCTATAAGCCTACAATCACTATTAAAACTGCTATCATATCTCCTTATGACCAGTTGTAAACATTACCTGCTTCTGAAACACCCCACAGAGATGATACAAGCCTCAGAAGGCCTGTGAAATGGGTATTAAGCAGTTTCTGAGAAAGTTTAAGAGGAATCCCATTCCGGAAAGTAAATGAGGTACAAATGTATTCCTTTATATAACTAGGGATAGATGCTGTCTTCAAGATGTCCATCAAATTAAAGTAGGGAGTCATGTGACTTTTTGAGAGATTTGGTCATAGTCAGCCACTGTGAACCCATCCTAGCTGCCCAAACCTGATGCTTGCTGTGGGGTTCGAACCCTCGACCTTTCACACACTGTCCATCCTCTTAACCTACTAAGCCGCCAAGACATCCTTATATGGTATGGGGAATCCATATTACCTCGCTAATGAGGCACAGCTCACACATTAGGATGAGCTTTAGATGCACCCCATAGAAAGAAAGACCCTAACTCACGGTGCACTGGAAATCTGCTTTCACTTGATGATAAATATGCAAATGGTGATTGCAATCAAGATTTTCTCCCTTTCAATCTTCTAAATTCAGTATTATGTTTTAGGTGAGGCCTAAATAAAAAGCTGTTACCGGTAACATGGTCTAAAAAGTTGAGGTCGGTATGTCGGATTTTTTTCATTTTTTTTATATATCCAAGGTCTCACATAATCACATATTGCTGGTTTTTCACTGATGATTGTTATAAACGTTGATTTCCTGCTTGGGATATGGAAATCCATGGGGAAATGTGTGCACATATATAACAGTTTTGGAAGTGAATCTTTGAAAGTTTTGAAAAAAGAAATAAAAAAACGTCAAAAAAGGTTGAAAAAATGGGGAGAATTTTGAAAAAAAAAACTGAAGTCGGCCCCTTTGAGCTGAGCACGGTCGGGTGACCGGAAAAAAAACTTTTTTTTGCCTGACTTGCGTGCCGTGAGAACGAACCAAGTGTTTTCTTTTGGGAGTGGCCTTGGACTTGGTGTGGAGGCACCTGCCGTTTGACCTGACGTCATGATCGTCCCTCAGTTGGCTTCTACCCAGCAAATTGTTGTGAGTCCTCGTCAACCTGTGTGAAGTGGCTCACACATGTCGCTAGATGGAACACGACGTCGTTATAGCACAAGATCACCAGGAATAGCTATTGCTATGCCAAGTGAGTCTAACACACAGTGGCACAAGATGACGGAATGAGTTATCACTCAAAAGGGAGTCACCATTGATGACCAATCATGGCGACAGATGACGACAATTTGCTGGGTACCCATTCACCTTACAGAGAAGCCAGCTTGTTTAACAACTGCCAAAAGTGTCTCTTCCCGACCCCATGGTTCATCCTCCCGACCCCTCTGGTTGCACGTGTATGGCCTCTTACCTTTAAATGTAGGGCTTCCCTAACCCACTTAAAAGGGGCTATATCTCCTCTTTCCTATCCCCTCGGGATGTGGGTGGTGCACATATGCGCGGGCACAGAAACATTCCCCTGTGAAATTGTGTAATGTAGTTTTCTCACCATGAATATGACCTTAGCTGTCGAAATGGCGTTAAACATCTATTACTCACTCACTCACCTTTAAATGTACCCAGCACTGCCTCCTACCCACCTACAACAGTGTAGTTATTATTTTTTTTCTTTTTAGTTGTGTATTAATGGGTGTGGGGGTGGACTCTCTGACTGATAGAGACGAATACAGAGGAGGGCCATATTCCAGTGCCCCCTCCCCCCCCCCCACCTTGGATAAAAGGTGACATATTATGTGATTTATAGTAGAGATGCGCACCCTTAAATCCCTCCCCCCGGGTCCCTCCCGCAACTCCCGTTTTGAGGAGGGAAATTATTTAACATAAAAAAAATGTCAAATATTTAAGGCTCCCTTTTCCACTTTTGAATACATGGATCAGACAATTGGCCCTTTATTTTTCTCTACAGGCTGGAAGGTTGTCTACATCTTCCGCTCACTTCATTCCCACACTACGACTAGGTAACTCCCTCTTCTTCTCTCTCCTGATGAAGACTAAATAATTAGAAAAAAATAAATGCCAACATTAATTCTAATTGATTGTGGTTTGTTTTTTTTTGTGTGTGTTTTCTTTTTTTTTTCTCGAGCATTCTACAACCAACAGTATTTCTTATCTACATCTTCCGCTCACTTCATTCTCACACTACTACTAGGTACCTCCCACCTCTTCTCTCTCTCTCCCTCACCGCGCGCCCAGCCCATTTGGCGGTGGGTGCAGTGTGTGCCAAAATGAACGGCCAAGGTTTGGGCGCGGCGTCAAAAGCCATCACTGTGTGGCGCTGTCACACGGGCTGCGCGCGCTCGCTCAATTAGCCCGCCTGAAAGCCCTGTCCCCCCCTCAAGTCACGTGACCAAAACCGGCGCGAAAATTAAATGTCAGACCAATTTAGGGCCAGCTAGCCAGCGGGCGCTAAGAGTCCGTCCGGGCCAGTCACTTGGACGCGGATTTGTGGTGCGCCGAGTTAACCCTTTGATGGTAGTGTATAGATTATGCCTACTTGTCACAATAATATGTGTTCAGCCCTGGTGAGTAACTCGCCATTGCTGGATTAATCCATCATCTATAAGCTCGAGGCTGGCGAATCTACTCCCTGTACGAATGGCTGTATAAATGCACTATCCTGGCCCTATTGATTCGTTTCTCTCCTGGTGGATCGGAAGGATGCTGCAATGCAGTGCTGGTTGTAGACCAGCCTCGGTCCACGCCTATCCTACCAGGTGGATCGGAGCGGAGGGGAGAGGTATCGGGTGGGGGTTAGAGCCTGGTTGCAGACTCGCCCTGCATTGCTCTATCATGCCACTCATGCCGACCAAGGAGCATGTACTTAAAGGTATATCTTAGCCTGAGCCGCTCGTCAATTGGTCGTCATTAAGATATGACGAATCTGCTGGCTAGTTCTTCATTTAAAAATCATCCCAAATCGTGGGCATGTCGCAGCCCCGAAGGGTCGGAATGACGCATGAATATACCGTAGCATTAATCTTGGTTACTCGCCAGTAGTGGCGTATTTATACACACACCCTCATTTTCTTAAAGTTTATTTGCCTCTTTCTGTCCTTAAATTTGGTTAAAAAAATATAAAGGCTAAACAAGATGCGCACCGCCTCCTTTCAAAACCCTACAGCAGCCACTGGGCTGCATTCATGCATCATGAAGACCTATGGGCATGATGCACTCCTACACCTACAGCAGCCACTGGGCTGCATTCATGCATCATGACGACCTATGGGCATGATGCACTCCTACACCTACAGCAGCCACTGGGCTGCATTCATGCATCATGACGAACTATGGGCATGATGCACTCCTGCACCTACAGCAGTCACTGGGCTGCATTCATGCATCATGACGAACTATGGGCATGATGCACTCCTGCACCTACAGCAGCCACTGGGCTGCATTCATGCATCATGACGACCTATGGGCATGATGCACTCCTGCACCTACAGCAGCCACTGGGCTGCATTCATGCATCATGACGACCTATGGGCATGATGCACTCCTACACCTACAGCAGCCACTGGGCTGCATTCATGCATCATGACGACCTATGGGCATGATGCACTCCTACACCTACAGCAGCCACTGGGCTGCATTCATGCATCATGACGAACTATGGGCATGATGCACTCCTGCACCTACAGCAGTCTATACAGGGTTAGCGGGTTGAGGTTGCGTGAGTGCTGGGGACGCTGAGAGGGGATTTGGGTTGGCGGGAGATGTGAGGATAGAGGCGGATGTAGCTGGGGGCGGGAGGCGGTAGGTGGCGCGGTGAGCAGAGTGAGCGGATTGGGAGGTAACACCTGGACAGGAAGCGGAAGTCGGGGGACAGAAGGCAGGTGACAGGTTGCCTCTGTGTGGTCATGTGGAGGCTACACCATCATGGACACGGATACTCATGTAGGTGGGGGGGGGGGTCTCATAACCTGATCATACACAGGTGTGACACATATAAAAGGGGGAAGGGCATCTCACAAACTTCTTACAGGTATTGGCCACTAGCTGGTCTGGAGCCGGTTCCGGCGACACACACTTATAAAAACCAATAAGATGGGACCAGCATGTCCCTGGAAGTGGGTGTTAACCAGGGACAAGGAACCCAACATGGTAAGTCTTGGTTTTACCTCAACCAGCAAAATTCAAAATGGCAGCTCCACTAGGCCTCCATACTAGTCCTATACTGTACTGTGTTACTTATAGAAAGGGAGGAGTTGAAGGGGTCTCATCTTATAACCTACTCATGTCCTGTAAACAGGTATGGCACTGATAGAGGAGGAAACTTCATGTACACACTTGGTTCTTGCTAACAGCTGATGTTAGGAATCAGAACTTATGTATATTATGTATATCATTTTCCATCATAGTTCTTATGCCGTTCTAAATGCTGTAGGATTCCGAAATAAAACTAGATATCCAGATGTTTAACAAAATGCTTTAGCTTCTTCAGAAATATAGCAATCAAAATCAACATTGCTAGATTTACTGGTCAAATTGGCAGTCTAATCCCTCTAGGCTCATGGACTAATATAGCACAAGATGCCCACCTAGAAAACTGCTCATAGTATTCTGAGGTAACAGGCGGTCCCATGGGCGCGGCCATTGCTGGAGCTTATTACCAGCAAGTTCTACTGATAACAGCTATCAGATTGATACCAGTTGGCCCCCGAGAGGGCCGCAGTGAATAGTTGGGATTATCTCATTGGCTAATAATTAATTCTACTAAGTCCGTACACAGGGTGACCAAAGTGAGATAGCCCCCCCCCCCCAATGAACCACTATACATAAAGTTAAACTCTCAGAATTTGGAAAGCCCTCATATCAGTTGAATAGAAGTTAGAGCCATGGTCAGATGGTGACTTATCTGTTACAAATCTCTCTCTCTCTCTCTCTCTCTCTCTCTTTCTCTCTCTCTCTCTCCCTGCCATTCACGGTTTACCATGTTAGTCTTCACTCTAGATTTATCTGGTATCTGGGCATGAAGCTTACTTATATCAAGAACCTTGTGTTCACGAATAGTGACAAAAATGTAAGAGGGGGGGGGGGCAAAATGATCAATGATCACTCTCTAACCTCTGACAAAACTCTCTCTCCAACTCTCTCATTCATGGTGGATATCTGATCGTAGGTCAGCCACTGGTCATTAAGTGACTACGTATACAGTTCTTCAGTCTGGAGTTTATGGCTTGCTGGCATTGTATATCAAGGCTGCCCCTGTCGACCTCAGATATTTAGCTGGGAGAATCACACACACACACCATAGGGTAATGCTACCCTCACCAACCCTCTCCTCTCAACTCTGAGTGACACACAGAGTGTAGGGACGTCCCTCTCATGAATTGTCCATGCCCTTTGCGGGAGGGCTCATTATTTAAGAGTGGAAAGGGGTGATTCCCCAATCTTGTTAAATAATGACCACTCCCTTACAACCACCAGGAGTACTGACTGACTTCTCCCAATTAGGCACCTACTCAAATCCCCCTTTTTGAGCACTGTACTTGAATGACCACTTGTGAGCAACAAAAGGGACAAGTTATAGCTACATGAAAAGAAAGGACTGGAAATGAGGGCATTTTTAGCCAGCTCTTCCTTTTACTATAGGAGCAACAGCCTCCAGCTCTCTCTATTTTAAAGAAGGCAGGTGACTTTTCCGACTAATGTGGTGAGTGCAAGTTGAATGGTGAAGCAGTGCACAAATTGTTTAGAAAAGAGGGCACATACTCACAGCTTTTTTTTCCAATAGGAGCAACACCCTCCAGCTAACACCAGCTACCTTTACCAGGTACCATCAGGGGGTGGTCAGCCTGATCCTGGGTGGCAGTGTGCCCCATCTGACCACTCCCTTAACCCTTTAAGGGGAGCAACTCGCCAGGGCTACATTCAATCATTATGCCAAACATATGCTTTTTTTTACACCCGGAGGGTCGGCATGATTCTCCAATGAAGTGCTGGCGAGCAGTCTCGCCAGCAGTTCATTGGTGCATCATGCCTACCAATGGACATGATGCACCCCTGTATCACTGGCCCTCAAAGGGTTAATACCACCAGGTAACATCAGCTACCTGTACCATCAGGGGGCGGTCAGACTGATACAGGGTGGCAGTGTGCCGGGTGGATGGGGCCTTGTGGCCGGGTGAGGGATATTGAAGTGTCGGGGGTTGTTAGGTAGGGTAGGGAGCAGCTCACTAAGTGGGGCGGGCGGTGAGTAGCTCCAACAGATGCCGTGTTATGCTGTACGTGACGCCGCGTCATCCCATGTTAACCTGCCTATCTTAACCCTTGTACAGTCTGTGGTGCAATAATGCATCGTGTCTATATGCACTGTAAAAGAAGATGTCGAAATAATAACGGAATCCTCGTCCCAAAGTTCCCAGAGATCCGTCATTATTTTCACAGAAATTCCTTGCATCACCGTACTGCCACCTGGGGCTTCTTGTAAAAACTACACTGGTTCACTGCTGCATGATTAAGGTTGTTAACTGTTCTCTTTTACAAGGATCCCTGGTAGGTTCAACCGATTTTTTTTACATTGTGGCACAAGAATGCACCCCCTAGCGAGTAACTTTGCAAGGCCTGTATTCAGGGTTGAGACCCGGGGGGGGGGGTACACTTCATATATTTGGTTGACACATGAGTGCGGCTGGCAAGGGGACTTTTTCAAGGGTCCGATTTTCAGCCAAAATCCCCGTAACAAGGGTCAATTTTGAACTTATGGAAATATCTGTATTTTGGCCACAATTTGCAGAGTGTCCAGGAAATTTCTAGAATCTAAGAGAATATTTATGGTCAATTATCAAGAGCAAATCTTATTGGTCAGATTTCCTTTTAAAATGTTGTTGTTTTAGGTCAAAAGTGCCGTAACAATGGTACCGTTTTCTAAGCAAAAAGAAGGGTAAGGGTTGTCATAGGTTCAGCCGCACACCTGTGTCAGAATTAAAGTGAGTGTCCCCCCCCGGGGGTTGAGACTCTCCAAAAGGGTCGTCATAATGCACCAATGGAGTGCTGACGAGTAGGCTCGCCACCCTGCAATTCATTGGTACATCATGACGACCAATAGGTATCAACAGGCCAGGGCTGCATTCACGCATCATGCCAACACTATTGGCCACTAGCTGGTCTGGAGCTAGTTCCAGCGACACATACTGATAACAACTGATAGGATGGGACCAGCATGTCCCTGGAAGTGGGTGTTAACCAGGGACACGGTACCCATCATGGTATGTCTTATCAGTGGGTTTTACCTCAACCAGCAAAATTCAAAATGGCGGCTCCACTATGCCTCTATACTGAGTCCTATACCAGAGCAGGATGGTTTATCAACCAATTCCCTGCATTTACTGCATGTTTCTTAAGCAACACCTCGTAACCATCTGATAGCTCTCATCAGTGATTACTCACTGGTGACCTGCTTACGTAATGACTGCAACCATTTGCTGTCCCACAACCAGCACAGGCTTCATATACTCACAATGCAGCAATGCAGAGCTGGTGAGCTTACTCTCGAACACTGCACTTGCACATCGAGTCCTCATCATCCTTAAGTCCTTAGTTGCAGTGAGCCCATTGGTCGTCATGGTGCACCAACGAAGTTCGGCAAGACTGCTCGACTTCACTTCAGCACTCGTGCCTACCCTCCAGGAGTTTGCCGATACCGTTAATGGATCGGCATGGTCCATGAATACAGCCGTGGCGAGTTACTCACCAGGACTGCATTGACGCATCATGATGACCAATGGGCATGATACATTAATGCATCATGCGGTCCTTTAGGGGTTAACCCGTCTCAAACCCTCTGGAGCAAACCAACCTGGGGAGAGGCTGAGTGCTGTGTGAAGCTCGGTCAGGGGACAAAGGGTCGTGACCGCCGGTACAGTGGGAAGCACAAGGAGGACAGGCTAAAGGCAGGAGGACAGGGGAAATGGCAGGGAGAGAGGAGGAGGTTATAGGTGACGTAGGTCGTGACGTCATGGGGGTATGTGACGTAGATTGTGACGTCATGACGGGATATAGTACATGTATGCAACATTTTACATATCTTGCCTCCGTTTAACCATCCTTTTGGACTTTATTCCATTTGTGCTAAAACCCTTGACACCGAATAAATCTACCTTAATGGGATATGCCTTAAAGATGTCATATCTTCGAGAATGATAATATAACCTACAAATATGCCATATCTTCAAGAATGATAAAAAAAAAACAGAAATAGTTCAAAAGTTTCAAAATTAGACAAGAACCATATGCAGGATATAGACAAAGGTGTATGAGAATTGATCAGCACTGAGGGTTATCACACAAGGGAGCGTTCAACAACTATGTTACCGGTATTTAGGCATTTTTCAGGACCCACCCACCCCCCTTGTCACTGTTTTTGTATGGAACATATAGAGGAACCCAAAGACCCCACCCCCACCCGCTAAGCAGTGACGTAATTGTTGAACGCTCCCCAAGGCAAAGCCGAGTGTGGTAATCCTTAGTGCTGACCATGTGAGTGCTCCTTTGTATTTATCTCAAGTTAATTTAGTCAAATTTGTTCAAAAGTCCATTCATTTGCCATTAGAAATTATTTCATCATCACTTATTTTGGATGTTTTCCCTGGCAGTGTGATATGGGGAAGGGTTATCACACTAGGGGGTGTGAGGTTTAACCAAAACCTCCATATCGGAGGTTCTTGGTTAAACCTATGGGGCTCTCATATTCAACTTGAGATACACAATGGTAGTTGTTGTTGGTTGAATGGTAATTAGGGAGTGGTCATTTTATAACAACATGGGGTTGTGGATTTTCGCTCTCGGGTATTGAAAAAATTTCAATCCCCCCTCAGGAGGTTAATTCAAAACATCCTGGGATCGCAATCTCAGCGATATTAGGAATTATTCTACCTTATCCTATTAAGCGTTCTTAAGATTAGACTGCGTTCACATTTCCTAGCCAGCACTAAGATCGCATCGATCTTAGCCTCAGCCCTCCTACACTATTCCAAGAAGTACTGACTGGTCACAGGGGTAAGAGTCTCAAAATAAAGGAATAGCTGTGGAGCCACTCTTCTTCACAACAGTGTTTATACCATCGTTCCCCATCCCCATATGGGCTAACAAAAGAGCACAGCGTGCAGTTGACCCCCGTACAGTATTCAAGAGTTGTTCCCATGAATGTATGATTTATGCTTGCCTATTAGAAGCATTGTGCCCTCCCCCCAGGACAAAGAGAGAGAAGGGAAGAATTACCTTACAGTGCACTTACCGCATGAGTAGCCCTCAAGGACACTCAACAAACGTCCCTCCTCTGCACTATATGTATGCAGCAGGCTATTCACTCTTTCGATCAGGAGTGTTCCCTGTAAGTGCTCTTGTACTCAGGTGAAAGTACTATGCAATTCTTTCACTAAGATCGCAGTGATCTTAGTGCTGGAAAAGGAATAGTGAAGTGATCTCAGGACTTGCTATTCTTGGCAGGCCTGCAACCACTGCATTAGATAGGGTAGACCAGCCAGGTCTTATGATATGTGCCTACACTAAGATTGCTGGGGCTGCAATCCCAGGATGTTTTGAATTAAGCTCCAGAGTGGTCTGAAATTCTTTCCCCCCCCCCCCAATTTATACCATAGTACCATGCAGGATTTTCTTTTCGGCATAATGGGTAAATTTTTTCTGTGCCCCCTAAGAGGGGTCTGAAAGTTTTTGCCCCTGTTAAAAAAATTACCACTTCCTTACATCAATATCTATCTTCCGAAATGCATCACTGATAAGGCTAATCCCCAACATGAGGCAATCCTAAAGGGCACACCTGGAACTTTATTCGGACAGGGTATAGTGCTAACTTCATGTAGATAAATCCAGGCAGATTCAACAAAAAGGCACAGCGAGGGACTATTCTCATGTTTAAGCCCTGGCTTATAATTGAGGTATTTTTGTTTTATTTCATCTCGGTTAAACTAGGATTGCCAATCGCTACACTCCAGTGCTATAACACATCTCAATTGCCACCCCAGGTCACATGACATATTTAGATGCTAAATTAGTTGAATTTGAGCACTTTTAAATCAAAATCATATAAAATAAATTAAAAAGAATAATACAGGGATGAACTCCCTGGGATACAATGATATTCACCCATCCTAAGGGATGCTGTCTCTCCAGGTTTGTTCACCTCTTTAATTTCTATCTTCCCTCATTGAAGCCTTTGGAGACAGTTCCAAAGACATCACCAATTAAACAGAAGCCACACAATTAAATTGTGTCAAGAAATAGTGAAACATTTGTAGTAGCAAATTGAGAAGCCTATAAACAGACATTGTCAGAGGCGTTTTGCCATGTCTGTCATTAAGAATACTATCAGTATTAACATAATGGTACTGGACCCTTAAAATCAGCAGGGTGACACCGCCTTTTCTTTAAATTAACATATATGGTATGGTGCTTAGTAAGAAGGACATGGAGAAAGAAAAAAAGTTAGTGACATGTGACATGGCATTTTCTTAGAATTGACATGTGACATGAGGCTTAGTGACAAGGGAATAAAAGAAGGTTGTGACATGACCATTTTTTAAATTGACCGATGACATGTCTAACCCCCATCTAGACCCACAATATAGCTGTTACGCTGAGGGACTATGTCATCTAGTTATAGTGTTGCCCAGTAGGTGTCGCAGTGGTCGTCCTGCAGGTCTGAAAGTGTACTTCCGGTAGTCAGGTTGAAACCCCACTGTGAAAAATGTTGTCATTATAATTGTGTTCTGGTAGGTAGAGCCTATAAGGCGCAGCTAGGACTTGACTTTTAGTAGTTTAGTACTGTGAAATAGAATGAAATCCTCGCCTAAAAGGCTCAGTCTGAATTTAAGCAAATTCTATCATGCATAAGTGGTATGTCGATAGGGCAATAGAATTTGTGATGACAGAATATTTCTATCGACAATAACTTCCATCGTTCCTTGCCAATGGTATTGCACATGGGTGTGGAGATCTGCAATTCTTGGTTAAACCTATGAAGCTGTGTTATTCACATGAGATAAAATCGCAATACATCACTTATGAGCCATCGGTTAAACATGAGAATAGACCTGTGCCTTTGTGTTGTGCCTGAAGTCACATTGAATGTTATAGGTGAGGATATTCTATAATAAATAAGTAATAAACCGGTCCAAATCAATTTTAGGTGTGCTCTTTAGGATTGCCTCAAGTTGAAGATGATCAACAACAACAATCAGCAGACCGACCGGGGTAGGAGTCTATATACGTGAGGGTGTACAGTAGTTAATCTTATTATGATTAAGACTACGCCATCAGATACTTTAATTCAGTCACAGACCTGACAATTGACATGACAATTATCCCTGCAGACCGAATTTCAGGGTGCAGAAATGTTAAGCAAATGACTCAAGGGGAAAGTACACACTGAGAATAGAAAGCACAGTTGATCTTGAGGGAGAAGATTTCTTCCAGACCCTGACTGAGACAAAACACATCCGTACCCATAACCTCGTTTATGAAGGAAACAGACAGACAGGTGGCTTCATTCACATGTAGCATGGTTATGGCAATTCCCCTATGCAGACCTCTAAACCTTTAAGGGCCACTTATGAATGCAGCCCTGGTTTGTTATTCGCCAGGGCTGCATTCATGCATTATGAAGTGTAACTAGCCAGGGCTGCATTCATGCATTATGAAGTGTAACTGGCCAGGGCGGCATTCATGCATTATGAAGTGTAACTGGCCAGGGCGGCATTCATGCATTATGAAGTGTAACTACACTGATAAAAATAGAGTCTAATATCTTAGTCAGTAGTGACTAACTTAAGGTAGTCAAATGATAGTGCGATTTTTGGCTATCCCTCTATAGTAACTTGTGACTAACTTAAATTAGTCATATAGTCAAAACATAGTCATGCCTTAAGTCTATTGGAATAGTGCTTAGTCAGATGACTATCATTTTGTTGCTAAGCAACATTTAGTTAGTAAATATGACTAATATGTACAGTCACTACTGACTATACCTGCAAGCAAACATTCACCCAATCAAAGATGGCTGCCATATGCCTTCACATTGGTGAACAGTTTGAACCCAAAATAACTATTGTTATACTGAGATGGCCACAAATATCACAACAAATAGATTACTTACCTATCTATTAATGACTGGACATATTGAGTTTCCATGGATGGACAGGTTAAGATGATGATTTAGCCTGATTGTAATTGTCTCCTCCTAGTCCAGGCAACCATAAATATGTGCTCTTTCTGGGTGATGTTTTTTGTGCTCAGAAACTTGTGACATCATCAATATGTGAGCTATACATATAGTCAGAATGACCATGTTTCTGACTAATATGTGACTAAGGTATATAGTCATCTGAAGATGGGGCTCAGAATATGCGGGTCTAGTCACTACTGACTATAGGCTTTATTATCAGTGTAGGCAGGGCTGCATTCATGCATTTTGAAGTGTAACTAGCCAGGGCTGAATTCATGCATTATGAAGTGTAACTGGCCAGGGCGGCATTCATGCATTTTGAAGTGTAACTAGCCAGGGCTGCATTCATGCATTATGAAGTGTAACTGGCCAGGGCGGCATTCATGCATTTTGAAGTGTAACTAGGCAGGGCTGCATTCATGCATTATGAAGTGTAACTAGCTAGGGCGGCATATTCATGCATTATGAAGTGTAACTAGGCAGGGCTGCATTCATGCATTATGAAGTGTAACTAGCTAGGGCGGCATATTCATGCATTATGAAGTGTAACTAGCCAGGGATGCATTCATGCATTATGAAGTGTAACTAGCCAGGGCTGCATTCATGCATTTTAAAGTGTAACTAGCCAGGGCGGCATTCATGCATTATAAAGTGTAACTAGCCAGGGTGGCATTCCTGCATTATAAAGTGTAACTAGGCAGGGCTGCATTCATGCATTATGAAGTGTAACTAGCCAGGGCAGCATATTCATGCATTATGAAGTGTAACTAGGCAGGGCTGCATTCATGCATTGTGAAGTGTAACTAGCCAGGGCTGCATTCATGCATTATACCAACCCTAAGGAGTTAATACACCCCCGGAGGGTCATTACGATTCATTTCCGACTTCTATCATGCCTTTCTGACAATAAAAGTGTTTTCATTGTTAAATTCCAATGACGATATCTAACATGTTTGATTATTATCCTCGGCAATGAACAAGAACAAATGCTATCAACCTATGGACACACCACTAGTCTAAAGGTAACTGAAGGGACCATGTCGTGCATGCTGTATCTGACAGCCGGCTGTGCACCAGGTGTTTCATGTTCCATGGGTGGAGAATCAAAGCTAAGGTACATCTTTCTATTTTCTTCTATTCTTCAAAACTGATATACAGAAGAGAGGCAGATGAGTGGCTGTGAAGCTGAGCACAGGTATGTGATAGTGACAGGCAGTGAGGATTAATTTTCTTGGTATGCTTAGTTATCTGAAATATAATCTGTTTGGACCAATGTTGGGTACAAAGCAGGGTAGCGGAAGAAGGGACATGGCTAAGGCTTTATTATGCAGAAAAAAACAAAAACATCTCCTCATCACTCGGCATTATTTGTATGGCAGACATGAGAGGTATAGGGTGTTGTGTCCATCAAGAGAATCCGTCATGCTCCATACACGTTTACTTTAATGCCATGGGAAATCGAGCAACATTGCAGTTGTGGCAATTGCCCCAAATCTGTATGCTTCTATATAACAGCCATAGCAAATGCCCCAACTCTGTATACTACTACCTCATAGGCATAGTAAATGGCCCAACTCTGTATACTACTACCTCATAGCCATAGTAAATGCCCCAACTCTGTATACTACTACCTCATGGCCATAGTTAATGCCCCAACTCTGTATACTACTACCTCATAGCCATAGTTAATGGCCCAACTCTGTATACTACTACCTCATAGCCATAGTAAATGCCCCAACTCTGTATACTACTACCTCATAGCCATAGTAAATGCACAAACTCTGTATACTACTACCTCATAGCCATAGTAAATGCCCCAACTCTGTAAACTACTACCTCATAGCCATAGTAAATGCCCCAACTCTGTATACTACTACCTCATAGCCATAGTAAATGCCCCAACTCTGTATACTACTACCTCATAGCCATAGTAAATGCACCAACTCTGTATACTACTACCTCATAGCCATAGTAAATGGCCCAACTCTGTATACTACTACCTCATGGCCATAGTTAATGCCCCAACTCTGTATACTACTACCTCATAGCCATAGTTAATGGCCCAACTCTGTATACTACTACCTCATAGCCATAGTAAATACCCCAACTCTGTATACTACTACCTCATAGCCATAGTAAATGCACAAACTCTGTATACTACTACCTCATAGCCATAGTAAATGCACAAACTCTGCATACTGCTACCTTAAAGCCTTACAAAATTGACCACCCCCAAATAATTATTCCTAACCCAAGTGTGGTGGCCACGGTAGGGACTTGGTTAGACACTTGCGACAGGTATAGGTAGTGAAGAATAGGCGAGGATGTCCAGAGACCATATCATAATAACCAGGATCAGGAGGTGTGTATTGATCAGGGAGTGCTCATCATTTAACAACAGACAAGGGTTGCGGGATGAGGGGTTGGGACAAGGGAATAGGCATTAAGTTGGCACATGACAATTCTTCAGCACCCCCCTCTACCCTCTACCTTTGGCAAGTCAACTGCCTTTTCGCCCCCTCCCCGAAAGGTAGGCCTATATACCCCCCCCCCCTCACCATTGTTGATAGATAATGAGAACTCCCTTAGGTAGGGATAGAGTAGAGGGGGGGGGAGGTGAGGAACATGGCTTGTCCCCTCCCGTCCTCGTCCACCCTCCACCCATCACACACAGGGCGGGGACATGGCGTATAATTGCGCTGACATTTACAGTTAGGGGCAGTGGGCACGTCGGGGCACGTCGGGGCAGTACCGTAAAACTCCGCGTATAAGCCGCGCCCTAAAGTGCTACCATGTCCTTGGTGCGGCTTATAGTTTCGACCTAAGCTCTTGGTCTGGCTTAAATGAGCTTTTTTCATATTTAGACAATAAATTAGATAAGGAATGGGACTACTTTCAGGCCCCACCTGCGGCTTATATCATTTCTCCAAGGTCAGGCTGCGGCTTATATGTGGATGCGGCTTATACGAGGGGTTTTACCATAGGAGTAAAAGGGGGGGGGGGCGCTGACCATATCGCCATAATCGAGGCGAGGGGGGAAGGGGTAGCCCTAGTCCAGTCCCCACCACTCGGCGTTGCCTCTGCAACACGCAAGCACAGACCAATCTTCTTATGAATGCTCTTACCCCAGCTTTCATTGAGCTCTGGACAATATTTTCATATCGGTTAGAATCAGTCTGTTATACTTGACTGATTCGGGTATTAAGGCAGGGGGCACCACACAGGCCTCTAGTCACCCTGGGTCAACTAGGTCACCAGGTGTGCAGTCAACCACATGTTAAGTGCATGGTTTTTGTTTGTTAGAAATCATGGAAAAGACTCTTGAACTCTTTAAAACTTTAGGAGAAATAGAACCATTGTATGCATATGTACTCAAATCTTGTATAGTGCTATATTTATTATGAGATTGACCCTATGTTTTAGTCAGATTCTGGTCACTGTCTGTGATCGTAGTGGCATTTTGTTGATTGTAGAGCTATTTGGTGATTCTACGTTGTTATGAAACATACCCCAAGTTTCAAAGGGGTTGACACAGGACCTACCCGACTTCAACCATCGACCTGATTTCCTTTCTCCATCCTACTGCAGTAGTACATGTAACTCGCTTATAAGTTACTACGGTACATTATGGTCAAATCTGAGAGGAACATTTTGGGAATCCCCTGCATTTTATTTACCTACCCCCCCCCCTCCCCCTTCCTTTGGGGTTGAGGTCTGAGGCTACCACCCCAATGCCTACCCTATTTCCTTTGCCCCCCTTATTTACTTATGAATGTACTAATGTAATATGACCTAATGTACCTGTGAACCTTAGTACTGATATGATGCGGTATGATGCGCCATTTGAGGTGATGTGTAGGAATAGTGCGAGGGAAATGAGTATCCAGCTGAGAATGGTTGATCAGAATGAGAGTCTGGTTAGACAAGCTTGATCTAATATCTAACTCTGGGTCAACCAGAATCATTAGATACACCAGGCGAGAACAGAAATCAGGTTCTAAAAGTAGGCACTCGTACTGAGGAATTTCCAGATCCCTTTGGCATGCAAACTGTATTTCCGCAGCGGTTGGTTTGATCCGTGGTTGCTAATTGTCGTCTTCGTTGCCAGGGGGCGCCGCGGTCTTTGAGACTGCGCGCGCAGCATTGGCTGCCGCGCATGCGCGCCGACGACCCTTTTCATTGGCGGCGTTCATTAATGACGTACGTCGGCTAGGTGTCATCACGTCCCCGGCCAACACGGCTAATAAGCTTTGATTTACCCAGCAGCCCATTTGGCACGGCGCATGCCCTTCCTGTATTGTTATATGTCAGAGCACTTCCAGAGGAAAGGTTCTAGAGGACGCTTGTTTAGCGAAGCCCCCACTCGCTGTACTGGCCATATGTGGAGCTGTTGATGGGGGCCGTCACGCCAACAACCAAACCTGGAGGGTGTTGCTCCTATAGTAAAAGGAAGAGCTGGCTATAAATGCGCTCGTTTCCAGTCCTTTCTTTTCATGTAGCTATAACTTGTCCCTTTTGTTGCTCACTCAAGTATGGTGCTAAAAAAGGGGGATTTGAGTAGGTACCTACTTGGGAGAAGTCAGTCAGTATAATGAACTATAGAGTGTATGACATGAGTAGGTACTTAGTAGTGCTGGAGGGTGTTGCTCCTATAGTAAAAGGAAGAGCTGGCTAAAAATGCCCTTGTTTCCAGTCCTTTCTTTTCATGTAGCTGTAACTTGTCCCTTTTGCTGCTCACAAGTGGTCATTTAAGTACGGTGTTGAAAAAGGGGGATTTGAGTAGGTACCTAGTTGGGAGAAGTCAGTCAGTATAATAAACTATAGAGCGTGTGACATGAGTAGGTACCTGGTAGTGCAGCTCTCTCTATTTTAAACAAGGCAGGTGACTTTTGAGACTAATGTGGTGAGTGCAAGTACTTAGGTGAAGCAGTGCACGACTTGTTTAGAAAAGAGGGCACATACTCACAGCTCTTTTTACAATAGGAGCAACACCCTCAAGTGCCAGGCCTCTATACCTACCTTAATTGACATCAGTATGCAATGGTTAAATTCCACAATGGCGAATTTGTACCTCAAGGCACCTGTATTAAATTACAAGTGGACGTAACTGTTTGATTTGATTCCTCTTGTAGAAGTTGTGACGGACGAATATTGAGCACTCTTGAGGGGTTGCCCCTATTTCAGCTGAAACAATTGCATGCTACCGTATTTCAAAGAGGAAGGTGGACAATTTTAAGAACCTCCAGTAAGAAGGGGTTGTACAAATAATTGTCTGCTCCTAAAGGGCAGGGTGAAAACGAAACGTTCTCACCACGTGCACCCATCCCTTACTGATAGACAATGCCGGATACTATGGGGCTCTAAGGAACCGATCTGTTCACTGAAATTATGCCAAAACTTTGTTCTACGGGCCCCAAGGGTAAACTGAGGAATCGATTGCACATCAGTTGTTGTAATCTAGTTGTGCTAATGATAAATAACTTGCTGTGCTAGTTGATGACTCAAAAGGTTTTTTGATATCTTTAAAATTTAGTTTTCTCACTGCTTTGTCTGTTAATAATTTGAATCCATTGAAGAATAGAAAAAGGAAAAGCTAAAAACTCCTATAACCCCTATGTCCTGACAAGTTGGTAAGGGCCTGTTTTGCGGGCCCTGTGATGATATAATGGTAAGAGTTTCATATGGTTGTCTTAATGTATGAAATATATAGGTACATTCATTCAATAACAAAAGTTAGAGCTCACTTAAACGGAACAAAAATAGCTAGGTATTGATGGCCATTTTTGCAACTATTTTCTTTCATTGACAGCCCTCCTTTATATGTCTTTTCACATGATTTTTGTCACCTACCTCTTTTCATGATCGGTAAGGCAGTTGGCACCCATTCATTTATAGATGCCCTGTTTCTTGGCTTCTACCTGAAGGGGACTTCTTCTCCTTTTTTTGGTGAAATCCGATGTACATGCAGTGAAACTGTAGCACATAGGCATTACGACAGGAATAATGCACAGATATCATTCTCCCCTATGGACATGACCAACAAGCTAAAACGCACAACCGTGAGGGGCCTCCTGTAGGTCCCATTCAGCTTGATGATCCACATGTAGTTTATGTCTCAGTATGGCCCATTTAGTAAGTAAGCCTACCCTGGCCACCTGTGTCTCGTCCTCGTCTTGCACCACGTATCACCTAAGCGGGCAGTTAACGAATCGAAGGTCGGTTCTAATGCGTTTGGCCAAATTTACAACATTGTTTCATTATTTTATGACATTCCTAATAAAGGAAAAATAGATGAAGATGCCGACCTCTCTAACTTTTATCAGCAAATTATTTCTTAACATGATCAGATGTGCTACATACATCTTGTTTGGGGGGGGGTAGGTACACCGGGAGCTTTTGGTCTACAGACTGGGAATGTGTGCTCCGTAGTCGATGGGCCCAGAGGTATTTCACCGTTAGAAAGGCCAGAAAAATGTCTATCAGATGCACCCATAGGAGGGAAAGTGGGGGGGGGGGGCGCCGGGTGGATTGTCAGTTTGCAAATGCCCTCAGAATCAACATTATTCTTTTCTAAACATTTTGCAGTTCACGAGCAGTCCAGGTCCAGTTCCCAAACCAAAAATAATTGTGATTGACCCTGTGATACTGCAATTAAAGTTGTCCCAATAGTTGGGGTCTTTACACATGTATGTGGAGTAAAAGTACATGTAAAAGTTCTCAAACTGTCCACAGGTTCCCGCCAACAGTTTCTAGCTTTGATCCTTAAATATGCCAAGCTGTGTCCCATGCACTAGGCTTCAGAATGATGTTTCTTTCCTCTCACATGTTGGACAAACTTATGAGCATTGGTCCACTACTGAAGGAACAGTAAAAGGATGGGAGAAGGTCTGTAAGGTGAGCCTAGTATCAGGGGAGCCGCGAGGTGGCAGCAGTGGTGGTGAGCAGCTCGGAGCTTTAGGCTCAGGTGGTGTACGAGCAGGTCAAGCCCTCTCACCTGCACCATACCACTCCTACCCTTTAAGGGCTGCTGATGCAGGGGTGCATCATGCCCACTGGTTATCATGATGCACCAATAAAGTGCTGGCGTGAGTGCTGGCGCATCATGACAGCCATTTGGGTCTTGTCGGCATGATGGTTGAATGCAGCCCTGGCGAGTTACTCACCAGGGTTGCATTCATGCATAATGGCAACCAATGGGCATGCTGCATTAATGCATAAGAAGCCCTTAAAGGGTTATAAAATAAGTTATTACTTTAAAGGCACATAATGCTGAGTGTTGATGCTCTTTCAGAGGGAGGGTCGTCATGATGGACCAATTAGATGCTGGCGAGCAGACGCATCTAACAACCACGTCATTGGTGCATCATGCTGACCTATAGGTATGATGCACTAAATAATTAACGCCCCTTCAAGGGCTGTGTTATACCTGGTGTGCCTGCTACTACCATTATGAGATTCCCTTACAGAGTGGCTTAAGTCCTAGGGTCTGAGCTGTGAGCTATACCCCCTCCTGATTATGAATGGTCCCACAGCTGGGACCGTGCATCAGCAGCCCTGAGCTGCTCACCTCAACGTCTCCCAGGGGCGTGAGCAACTCGCTATGAGAACAGGTAAACTACAGGATATGAGAGAAATTAACCCGATATGGGTGGGACTTAATTCAAGGGGGGGGGGGGACTTAATTCAAGCTGGAACATATAGGATTGTGTTTGTAAGATGTGGCAGAAATTAAGTCAATAAAAGGAACATATGCCCAAACAAAGCGAGCAAGACAACTACATTAGACATCAATTGGTGGTTGAATATGGCCCGTGTCCGTACTTGTGTGGACCAGAAACACAGAGGGGAAAGAAAAGAGGAAGAGGAGATTTAAAACCTTTTCAGGTTGGCGAGGGAATCCCTCATGACGACAATAAAAACACATGAACCTTAACCCTACAACATTGATACAGTGCCAGGGGTTCGACATGATGCTCCAACGAACTGTGATGAGCAGATTGGTCAGCACTTCATAGGTGCATCATGCCCATCAATGGGCATGATGCACCCCTGCATCAGGTACCCTTACAGGGCTAAGACATCATACGACCCATAAAGGGCTAACCGAATAACTAAATGGGAGATCCGGCCAAAAACATAGGGTGCTATTTATGACTAGGTATAAATGAGGTGACCATATTAGGTGACCTAATTGGGGTGATGTTTGCCGTTATGTGAGATTGCCATTGTGGGGGTTCTTATCCTGGTAACTGATATAGTGTGGGAGGTCCATCACAGGGAGCAGGGGGGGGGGTACACAGGCTAGGATGGGGTATCAACAACAACATCTAATCATCAGGGCTACGAGTCTCGACATGTCCAGAAGATAAATGACATTAAAGTTTTAGATTATTGGTCACTTGAATATGAGACATGCAGCCAAGGACTGTCATACTTCCTGATATAATCAGGAAACAGCCATGTATTTCAATTACATCAGGGTTCTGAAAAGGGGGCAGTTATCTGCCTTTTAGACATTATGACTGTGAAAGGAACATAGGATTTCGGTTGTTGTTTTTTCCCCCTTGAAATGGGGTAAGGGGTTTGTCAAACGAGGGTGCTGTAGTTTCGCAGTTGTTACCTACCACCAAAGAGTCAGTGCCCCCCTCCTCGGTTCATCCCCCACCCACACTGTACGTCAGTAACATTACGGGTAAATGACATCATGGTTGATGACGCCCACACTTATAAGGCAGCAAGGGCATAGCTTTTCAGCCCTTTAACCGTAATATAACTATTGAATCTACAAGCATCCTCATAAAACTGAAAAAGTGAACCACTGCAATTGCTATGCAGTGAGGCAGAGTAGTTTCTAAAAAGAAGCACTGTGGTACAATGAATCTCTGTGAAAATAATGGTGGATCTCTGGCAACTTTTGGAAAAGGATTTCACTGTTATCTTGCAGATATTACTTTTCCTTTCATTATCTGATAGTGCTAGTCTACTAGTGCTTTAATGCATCATGCCTATTGGTCTTGATCACACACCATTACGACATTGTAAAACAAATGCAGTCAAATTAACATCAGTTTTCCTGCTGATGGTTCCCACAAGAGGAAACTTTGCACTAAACAGAGGGCCTCAACCCCATGTCCCTTGTCTATTGTAAGAAGTGGCCTTGTCCCTTGTCTCTAAGGCCATGTCCCTTGTCGATTTTAGGACGTGGCCCTTGTCACTTGTCTCTCAACCCTATGTCCCTTGTCGAATTTAAGAAGTGGCCTTGTCCCCTTGTCGGTTTTACCTGTCTGGGGCCCTCAACAGCAGTGCCATTCATAGCCGATACATTAACCCTTTTAAGGCTGCTATCTATGCAGTGCACCATGCCTATTGGTCAGCATGTTGCACCATGGATCACTCCAATGATCACTCCCTTACTGGAGAAGCATGTTGTCGTCAGAGAATTCTCCATTGCCTGGATAATCAGATTCAGTCAATACGAAAATACATCAGACATCGGCTTTTGTCGACAAAATCGCTGTCGGGCCAGCGGAAATTGCCAGACTACCAGACCAAATATCTACCTGAAATCTTGGAACTTCGGGCTAATTTTGGTTTTTACAGCTTGCAAATCAGATATTTATCAAGCTTTTTACAGCCTAAAACAAAATAAAAGGCATTACTGTTTGTTAAGGTTTAAAGAGATAAATGATCAAAGTTGTGAGTTTGTGATAAGTAGAAAACTCAAATGCTTTTACTCTAATAATATATTGTACATTATACCATTTATATGACATCCATTATCGCTCACTATACCACAATTTCTGGGTTACTCAGTGCTTTTTGCTGGATATTCCCATGCACATACCTGTCGATATTGCACAGCATGAATGCTGTAGCATGAATTTTGGAAGGTGTGCGGTTATCCATGGATAACCCGCATGCCATGCGGTTATCCATGGATAACCCGCACGCCTCTCATGTCCTTCCATGTCATATGTTACCTGTTAAAACCTACAGAATTTTCCATTGCCAGGGTAGGGGTCGAACCTGCAGCCTAAGATCCCTAGCCCAACTCCCTATGCATTGCGCCACAGGGACTGACTGGCAGTGGCTGGCTAGAACTAGGTCTGGATATGATACAAATCCCGGGGAGGTCACTCACATATAACTTCTATACGTGTGAAAATCCCCAGCATTCTGAGTTGTGACCCCCCTAGCAAGCCTAGCCGGGTGCCAAGGTGTGTGTACCGATCGTGTGTACATAACCACGGGACGCATTCAAACAAAGCCAAGCCGAGACGGGCGCTGAAGGAGGAGACGTGGCGGTCTAGTGGTTAGCGCATTGCGCTCAGCCGTTAGAGGTACGCGGGTCGAGTCCCGGTCCGGGCGCGTTTTCTTTCGCCATGGGCGCTGTAGCTGTCCGCTGCCGGGCGACGAGGTGTATATCTAGTCTAACACGGTCCGGGCGCATCTTTTTTTGCCGTGTGCGCTGTCGCTGTCCGCTGCCGGGCAACGAGGTGTATTATACACAAACGCAAAGGATAATTACACTCGGCCTACGGCCTCATGTAATTATCCTTCACTAACACACACTCGTCATGAATTATCCATTGATTACTTGTTCACTATGCTATACTCGCCTATAATGTATGCAGTAGTACCACACCCTGCCACTATAGGGGTGGTACATCTGGTGGTCATTGTGTAACTATATACAGCCATGGGCTAGTACACCTACCAGCATTACCAAACTGAGTAAACATCTCTTCAGCATGTACATTGTACAGTAAAGCTATCATCATTTATCCACTAATAGCCAGCTTCTTGTTATCACTATTTTGAGGTTATATAAGCTTTATTGATGCACAGTTGACTTTAGGCACAGATACAATGAACGAGGGAGTTATACGTGCCAAAAATCAACGAGTGCATCAATAAAGCTTACATCTGCTCTTTATACCATGGTGCCAACCCTAAATTTAATTTTTTACGTTAAATAAAGAAGAAATTAGAGCGAAGAGGAAGCCATTCCACCATATTGGATTTCTTTTTTGTCAACAAGCCGTGCCGTCCGACGAGAATAACAATCAATTTACCCAATTTATAGAGCATTTGTGTCCTCCTGGTTTTCACAGAACAAAGAATAGACCTTCTTTTTAATATTACCAAGGTACATTAGATGATCTGAAGCCTTTATTCCCTCAAAATGGCCATAATCCAATTTCTACATTTCAGCATTCCGAGAAAAAGGGTAGTAGACTGGTAGTACTTCGTCTATACACCAGACGGTGAGACTGCAGTGCAACAGTGGAGGTTGACATTAAGGCCGAGACGCGCAGCCTGCTGTCCGCTATTGTAAAGGATATGAGTCAACTCCCTGTCATGGTATGTTTCGGTTTAGTGTCAACTACTGTTCATTCTCGCCGTGGTTAATCGAACGATTTTTATCATTAAACTTGAACGCTGAAATATGCAAATCAGCCATAACCATGGTATAAGTTCATATTGTAGCTGTAATTACCCATAGCTAGATATGACAAGTTAATTCTTGTTTTTCATTGATTCTTGCCTGAAAATAATATCTTGAGGTATCCGGTCCTGCCAAAATCAATCCAGGCCTGCAGAACACTAAAATAGGCCGGACTGAATGGCCTGCGAACAGAAAAAAAGTTTATGTATAAACTGTTATCATGCACATAGGATTTGATAGAGCTGTCGTCACAGTTTAAGCATTAGTGTAGGTGTGTACGCAATGGCACAAAATGGATCATTTGACGATTTGATGCCTATATTGTCGTCAGTGATATTGAAATCAACCCCTGACCTACTTACCGATCTCCTCTTTTACAGGTATGATATATATAATGGCATATGATTTGTATTGATACATGGCTAAATCGCATGTCACCAAAGGCTTACAATTTACTACCTTTCACAGGTCTATCAGTCGGCAAAGCCCCTTTCAGGGATAACTCATAATGAATCCATATAGCGCGTTTGTGCAGCGTCTGTGGTGATCCCCGACAGCGGGCGATATACAGGCGTCTGATTTATTTTCCCGCCTTTTGGTCTGTTACGTTGCAGGTCGCCGATCACGTGATCCAAACGGCGCCTAAGACGGATGAAGATGAACCTAAAATGGCGCCGATAAAACGAGCGGACAGGAAATTACCGTCTGCTAAAAATGGATGAGTTCTATACGTGGCGTCTATTACCCGACGTGACTGGCCGCGTTCTGAGTGCATGGGACGCTGCGTCTGACGTTACTAACGACGTTAATATGACCCCAGCCCAGATCTAGTCTTCAGTATATCATGGCCGATAAGTGAGACACGATGACCACCTTCTCCATTCCACCACCTCCCATAGCTGAGCCCCCATATGTTCCTTCAAGAGCCGCTGATCAATGCGGGAGTGCATCATGTCCATTGGTTGTCATGATGCATCAATGAACTCCTCAGCACTTCATTTTTTCCCTGCACTCGCGGTTTGCTCAAAGAGGCATAATCTAGTATAAGAGATCTCACTCCGCCGTATTGGGTGACGAGAGATTGAGCTCCTGAACCGCGTTAATCATAGGAGATGGGGCCAGCTTGCACCAGGGTGTAAACGCGAGGGCTCCCATAGAGCGCAATGTTAAACATCGCAACTTGATCGGCAATTTTGAAATGGAAATCTTTGGAATTAAAAAATAATTCTGGTATCTGTAGATAGCTATTGACATGAACTAGATCAGTATCGAGATCATTTAAAAGAAAAATGAGATGTGCAGCGATCAGCATTCCCGAAACGAAGGACACCTTTGACAATTTGACCCCCTCTCTGCTAGGCCTTTCCTCTCACGAAGCACAGAGTGCTCAGATTCGTAACTTCACTTTCCACTGTCAGTGTGGTTAAATTGAGCCAATAAATAAAAATCTAAGTACATACAATTTATATTTAGGTCATTCTCTGTCATATACTATGATATGGAAGTTGTGGAAGGAATACAAATAATTATTTTGATAGGGTGAACATGGGTCGTTTTCGCATGTTTTGGTAGAAAATGCCCAAAATTCACAAGTTTTGTGGCCTATCCAAGCTTCCCCCGATAAGACGGTTTACAGAAATTATATTAAATCCTAAGAATAAGCATCTTTGAGTCCTGCCCTTTTACCCAGTGGTCAAATTATTCCAATATTCCAAGGATTAGTATATTTAAATAACTTTTCAAAATGTGTTGTTTAACATTGTGTCATACTAGTGATTGGCATGATCAAGTTGTCATATGAGAAATATCATAAGACTAGTGGTATATAGTGTAATTATCTCAAGGCTCTTATAAATAGTGTTATTTCCAGTTATCACTGGTTTATTCAGCTTTAGGCAACATGTAAGAAATATCAATCATACAGTAGTTAGTATGTAGGTAATTTGTACATACAGTAAATATACAGTAATTTATAAAGTACAATGTTCAGTTCCACTCCACCTGTGAGGTATTAATAATACAGTGTCCAGCATAGTTCTAGGTGGGTTCCCACACCTAGCTCCTGACCTGCTGCTTAGAGGAATAATGTAATAATGAATAACTTTACCCTCTGGTGGAAGTCTTGAAGGAGATAGCCCCTGGCCACTAATGATAGAAACCAATGCCTGTCTAGCATAGTTTCACCATAGTGCAGTGGTATAGCAGGTAGCAGGAGATGACTGGAGATGTTACCTCTAGAGCGGTTCTTGGTGATCTGACTTCCTGGAGGTGCAGACAGGCTATTTGTAGCAAATCTTGGAAAAGCACCTCCAGACTGACTGGAGCCAGTAGCATCTGCCTAACTCTACAATTGTTTGAGGGGAGTCTTTCATGTGTCACAGGGGGACAAAGGACCCCCATGGACGCCGCTGTGTCCCCCTTTGTCTTGGTCAGTTCTGCATCTTCAAACCCTCATAACTCGGTCGTTTATGCGTTTATAACCGCCATTTCGCGCATGCGCGGAGTTGAATATGCCAAGTTTATAATGCCCGCTGGATAGGCGCGTAACTCCCGCCGGTTTGTCTGTAGGGAACTCGGAGCTCCTTTCAGTCTCCATGGCATAACTTCCTTAATAATGGGAGTTCCGCCTTGATCTTGGGCTCATTTTGACCGTCTAATTATGGGCTTTCCATAAATGCTTTGATATTTGACCTAGCTTGCTCAGGAGCGACGCTAGAGCGACCGGACGGTTATGGCGTCGTGCTTATGTAACCCATTGTTCAGTTATTAGAGTGCTCAGACACTCATGACGGCGTCAGCGGTGCTCAGGCACCCGTGACGGCCGGTTGCATTCACTTACAAGTTATTAATTTGTGTATTGAACCATGAGGTCGCACACTGAGACCCTTATTCTTATTATATTGTGCAGTGAACCATTAGGTCGGAGCCTTTGATGTCATAAACTCTGTCTAACTGACTGTGGCTGGTGTGCAGTGGGGCATGAACGCTCTTATATAAAGTTTGAGCGCTCTTATAGCTCTTAGAACCAACCTATGTATTAATTTCATAGATATTCTTTGATTAATACAATAATATGTTAGAATTTATGGAATAATAAAATGGTATATCATAATTGCGCTCTATGGGAGCCTCGCGCTGCTACACCTTCACGGCACACTGGATACCTTGGCGCGCCGAGAACCCCGTCACAACGTTAAACCTATGCGAGGCAGCGGGAGTACTCCGTCTTACTAACCCCAAAATTCATCCGTCGGTCTTTGGTTTGCTGATGAGAAACAATATTCTTCTGGAGTGACCTATATGAGCCGCTGATGCAGGAGTTCATTGCCCACGTAGGATCGGAATGATGTATGATTGTATCCCTGGTGCATTACTTGCCATGCAGGGTTGCCCTAAATGTTTTGTAAAGCCTCTAACCTAGATGTATCAACATTCTGCAACTACACTCGTGGAAACTACTCATTTTCCTCCAAATGGTCATATTGTTTATGTTTGTCTGATATGTACATATATATTTTGTTAACGACTGATTGTAATCTGAACAATATTCATGTCATAAATTTATGACCAATAAACTCAAGAACTTATTTATGCATCATGGGGACCAATGGCCATGATGTAATAATGTATTATAGGTCAATACGGCAAAAAGGGGGACTTTTCAGGGAGGTGGTTGATAAAGGACTTTTCTTAAGGAAATCTATTGAGAATGCAAACTTTCCTTATCAGGCCTGCCATATAACACCCATTATTGAAAGATAATTGTCTTGTGAATCCCTCGGTGTAAGTCATTTGTACATGTGGTCACTGCAGGCAAAGTTATGAGCATTCCACCAAAATTGACCTAAACACAACTTTATTCATGAAAAAGTCACCCTTTCTTGTCACATGGGTCTATAGTGTTAACTTAAGGTATCATGCTACCCTTTAATATTTGACATTGCCGTATCATCCTCATTTTGACCCTTTTAGGGGGCAGCTGATGCAGAGTGCATCATGCCCATTGGTCGTCATAATGCACCAATGAACTGGTGGCGAGCAGACTAGCCAGCACCTCATCGGAGTATCATGCCTACCCTCCATATAATAAGTATATCATCCCCATAGGGTAGGCATGATGCATTAATGCATTAGCGGTCTGTAAAGGGTAAGACAAATTGTTATCAGCAATTATTCAAACTTGAACTTTATCATTTCTGAGGTGTCTAATGACATGAGTTGTCTGGGAATGTGATCTGGTTATAAGAAACCTTTGACATTATCATCTAGCTACACAGAATCTGTAGGTCTTGTGTGAAATAATCCATCCCAATTTTCTCAATTCTCAGTAGGAAATGCCTATAGGCTATAGGAATTACACCAGAATTGAAATGGTATCACCTGTTTTGGAATTTTAGATTTTTGCTTAAGCATCTATGAAATATATCATGTATAGCGTATACAAAATGTACACATACATGCAGTATAGCCACTGCTGCAGGAAAAATCCTGTTTCTCAAATCATTGCAGAATTCTGATATATAACTGTCTTATTGGAGAATATGTTGGAATACAAGAGTCGCCTCAGTGCAAGGAGGTTGTAACTGACATTTTGGTAAACTTGAGTTTTCTTCTGTTTTAACACGTATTAACCCTTATCTACCTGCTATGAAAGTATTGAAGTTCTCGCTATGGTTTAAGAGCAATAAGGTTGTGTTAACTCAGTGCTGTGGTAATTGTAATCAGTGGTTATGCTTCTTTTGCCTCTCCTGCAAAACTTGAAATATGCAGATAAAACCTTGTTGCACTGAGGCGACGATAAATAAGGCCAAATTGGAATTTATAACCTCCTGGTTCAATTAATAGGTAGAGACAAGGTAGTGTAAGTAGTTTTAGAAGGCAACAAGTGGTTGTTATCCAGGCTTATATCCTTCACAAGGCTTCCTCTAAGACTGAATGACTCTGAGCAGGCAGCAAAGTGACAGCCCATGAGATAGGGGCACCACCGTGCTGAAACCCTGCCCCACCCCAACCCCCACCCGCCACTCTATGCATGTCAGGATCACACACTCTAATTGGATAACGCCAAGCTGGTACCGTAAAACCTCGTGTATGAGCTCCACCTGCGTTAAACCCTCACCGCAAACATTGGAAAAATCTATGAGCCACACTTAGTCCTTGAAAATGACTTGTTTAGCATTACCCAATGGAGTTTAAATCTCACCTTTAAGACACACCTTCAGTTTAAGAAGACTCTATTATGAGTTGCAGTACACCTCTGAAATGGTCCACAAGCCGCGGCGAAGAAGCCGCAGCCGTGTACATATAACCCATGCAGAAAACGTTGGAAAATGCTATAAGCCTTACTTTGTCCTTGAAAAAGTTATATCTAGTATCATTAATTTTTATAGAGGTTAAACCACATAAAAGGCCAACCTAAGTTTAAGGAAATTCTGTATATTGGCTGCAGTAGGCCTCTGAAATGATCTATGAGAAGAGGCTTATAAGCAGAGTTTTTACGGTGCCTCCAGTTAATGACTGAGGACCGTGCAGTGAATTAACCCGGTCATGCATCAGCCGCCTATCTCCACGCATGACAGTAACAACCCTTTAAGGGGCCGTTGATGCATAAATGCATCATACCCATTGGTCGTCATGATGCACCAATGAAGTGCTGGCGAGACTACTCGCCACCACTCCATTGAAGCATCATGCCGACCCTCCTCAACCCATCGATCAGCATGATGCATGATTACAGCCCTGGTGAGTTACTCACCAGGGCTGCATTCATGCATCGTGATGACCGATGGGCATGATGCATCAGAGCATTATGTGGTACTTAAAGGGTAAAATGTCCACACTGAGCAGCTCACTGAGCAGCTCACCAGCTCCTGACAACCAAAGGTAGCTCATGCCAGGGGGGGGGGCACTTACTCCTTAATAGTAGGTACTAACTGCAAAATAACACCTCCCAACTTTTGCCATTTTGACAGCCCACTATACTTTAATAGCTTCAGAGATGAGCTTTTACATCTCCAAAGTTGCAGCCCTCCTTTTCATGACCTCCTCCAAATTTAAAATGTGGTTCTTGGCGATGTTTATTTTTATGAATTTCATGGCCCCTGAAATATGAAACGTGTATGAAATGAGAAGGTCCTTTCAGCAATATATCAGTTATAACAGGTATTATTATTTTAATGTCCCATTTCATCGACAGACCCACATTATTTACCTTCTGACACAATGACAGCCACCGCTCTTTATGGCTGGGAACGCAGTTGGTACCCAATACTCAGGAGCCCCGCCCCCTCTCCTCCCTGGCTGTCAGTCAAAGGGGGCTCAGGACATAGACCCTGCATGTCCCCATACCATAACGGTAATGACTTTTAGGCGGATTGAAGGTATTTCCGCTGATTGGCCGATATGAATAGCTAACGGCCAGGTCTGGTTCTATGTTAGGGACCAGGGTTAGTATCCAGCGGGGAATACCCTAAGCAGATTGAGTAGTTCATAGAACAGCTACCAATTATTAATGGCGCTGCTGAATTACCCATGCTGTATTCCCTATTGTGGTTACAAAAGGGAAAAAGGGAAATTTCCCTCAAAAAGGAATATACATGTACTAATTTTCCCTCATCAAATACGATTTACCTTAGAAGTCCTTGGTAAATGTTTAATCACCAAAAGAAGTGCTACTGTATAATCAATGGACACAAGCCAAGTCCCTTAAATTTAGGAACAAAATGATCTTGTATGAAATATAAATGTGTTCAGATGATGAGCCTATCACTAACTCAGAACATAATATAATAGCAGGCTTGCATGACAATATTTCCTCCTCAATTTCCTTGATCCCTCTGGGAATCCACCCCTTACTAGTCCTCCAGTCTAACACCCTTCACACAAGTAGGATATATACTCAACTTAGCTAAGCAAACAAGAACCAACCTTAACATATCTTCATAGAAAAAAAAATAATGTATCCTTTGGAATGTCATAGAACACTCCTGATGCTAAAATGTACACATGCTCTTCTAATAATTATGAGTCTCCATCCATCTGATTCACTGAATCTAGTCCATTCAGAGCAGCATGTTATGTGAGCCGAGTCACTTTGACAAGACAGCAACACCACATTTGCCTCCAATCCTTAATATTGATGCTACAGTTTTACTTAACGCCACCACACAGGGCGTTAAACCTATGTGACATGATCTGCGAAAAGGGCCATTAGTGCAGGGTGCATTAAGGTCCCTATTCAGAGTACATGTCACCTATATAGAATGCTCCTAAATTACATGAAATTTTCCAATCCAAGGTGCGTTCAATTTCTTTTCTAGAGTTGGACCGTGGCCTGTGCGCGGGTGCAGTTTGTGTGTGATGTATTGCAGTAAAAGTGGTACATTCAAGTCATAGTAATATTGTCTTGAAACAGGAGTAACAGGTTGGTATATATGGTGGTCTCATCTAGGTAAACGTGAAGGTACTAACATGCCTCCTAGTCAAATCGGGGAACCTAGCTTGTTTTCCGAAATTTGTTTAAAGTTCTTTAATCACATTTGATTTGCAAAGATTTAACATCTAAAAAAAAATTCTGCCAACCCTGGACAATATAAATGCCTAGGCTTGGAACATAACCTTATCTCATTGTAAACACTATTATGTGCAAACAGTTGGAACTGTATAACAAACCTGATCGAGGATTCACATGATTGTCTAATATTACCACTTTTTCTTTGTGAAAATGGTCACGTAGCAATAAAATTTCTTCTTTTCAAACTCTAAAAGAAACGTTGAATACTGTCCATAAATTGGGGATAGTGGACCATGATAAGACACAAAGATAAAAAGCCCCATCATTTATTGGTGTTTTTGTGGGGGTCACACATTACGCCAAATTGTGACTGATGTTCAAACAGCTTTTTTGAAACAGTTTGAAAAGACACTTGGAGACTGCACTGAGTGATTCATTGAAACAGAGAAAGAGAGCATGCCTAGGAAAATAAACACCTAAGAAAATATTATGGCACACAATCATATGATAATAATTACCTATAGTCATAGTTACCTAAATGCCCTAAAACTTCATATTTAACTATAAACATTTAATACATTTACTGCAAAACTCTGTAAGCCGGAGCTTGTATACTATAAAAAGAAAATGCCTTAAATAAGCACGGATCTCAGACAACTCTAGGACAAGGCCTTTACTGTTATTTTCACTTCTTATTTTTTGTACGACAGTGCTTTAGTGTAGACAGTGCTTTACTGTAGACGGTGCTTTACTGTAGACAATGCTTTACTGTAGTAGGTGCTTTACTGTAGACGGTGCTTTACTGTAGATGGTGCTTTACTGTAGTTGGTGCTTTACTGTAGACAGTGCTTTACTGTAGACGGTGCTTTACTGTAGACGGTGCTTTACTGTAGTCGGTGCTTTACTGTAGACGGTGCTTTACTGTAGACAGTGCTTTACTGTAGTCGGTGCTTTACTGTAGACGGTGCTTTACTGTAGACAGTGCTTTACTGTAGACGGTGCTTTACTGTAGATGGTGCTTTACTGTAGTCAGTGCTTTACTGTAGACGGTGCTTTACTGTAGTTGGTGCTTTACTGTAGACGGTGCTTTACTGTAGTCGGTGCTTTACTGTAGACAGTGCTTTACTGTAGACGGTGCTTTACTGTAGACAGTGCTTTACTGTAGATGGTGCTTTACTGTAGACGGTGCTTTACTGTAGTTGGTGCTTTACTGTAGACAGTGCTTTACTGTAGACAGTGCTTTACTGTAGATGGTGCTTTACTGTAGACGGTGCTTTACTGTAGATGGTGCTTTACTGTAGTCAGTGCTTTACTGTAGACGGTGCTTTACTGTAGTTGGTGCTTTACTGTAGACGGTGCTTTACTGTAGTCGGTGCTTTACTGTAGACAGTGCTTTACTGTAGACGGTGCTTTACTGTAGACAGTGCTTTACTGTAGATGGTGCTTTACTGTAGACGGTGCTTTACTGTAGTTGGTGCTTTACTGTAGACAGTGCTTTACTGTAGATGGTGCTTTACTGTAGACAGTGCTTTACTGTAGTTGGTGCTTTACTGTAGACAATGCTTTACTGTAGTCGGTGCTTTACTGTAGACGGTGCTTTACTGTAGTTGGTGCTTTACTGTAGACAGTGCTTTACTGTAGACGGTGCTTTACTGTAGACAGTGCTTTACTGTAGATGGTGCTTTACTGTAGACAGTGCTTTACTGTAGACGGTGCTTTACTGTAGACAGTGCTTTACTGTAGATGGTGCTTTACTGTAGACGGTGCTTTACTGTAGTTGGTGCTTTACTGTAGACAGTGCTTTACTGTAGACGGTGCTTTACTGTAGACGGTGCTTTACTGTAGTCGGTGCTTTACTGTAGACAGTGCTTTACTGTAGTCGGTTCTTTACTGTAGACGGTGCTTTACTGTAGACAATGCTTTACTGTAGACGGTGCTTTACTGTAGACGGTGCTTTACTGTAGTCGGTGCTTTACTGTAGACGGTGCTTTACTGTAGACGGTGCTTTACTGTAGTTGGTGCTTTACTGTAGTCGGTGCTTTACTGTAGACGGTGCTTTACTGTAGACGGTGCTTTACTGTAGTTGGTGCTTTACTGTAGACAGTGCTTTACTGTAGACGGTGCTTTACTGTAGACAGTGCTTTACTGTAGTTGGTGCTTTACTGTAGACAGTGCTTTACTGTAGACGGTGCTTTACTGTAGACAGTGCTTTACTGTAGACGGTGCTTTACTGTAGACGGTGCTTTACTGTAGTTGGTGCTTTACTGTAGACAGTGCTTTACTGTAGACGGTGCTTTACTGTAGACAGTGCTTTACTGTAGACGGTGCTTTACTGTAGTTTGTGCTTTACTGTAGACAGTGCTTTACTGTAGACGGTGCTTTACTGTAGACAGTGCTTTACTGTAGACAGTGCTTTACTGTAGACGGTGCTTTACTGTAGACAAATAATTATGATTATCCATGTGCAGCTTTACAGGAACGTTTGGTAGATTCAACAGTTATTTCTTATAGTGTGTGTGAGATTTTACAGTTAATCATGTAGAAGGCATTGTTGAGGAAATAGACAATGGCCGACTAGAGGGTACTGTTTTGGGCAGACCTAACTAGTAGTACAGGTCTAGTGTTAGATGGAGATAAGGATGAAGAAGGGACAACACAGAGGGATACCTATTGTATACTGAGGGCCTAATGAAACAGCCTGGGCAGCCAAAGACACGACTGTACCGATACACCTACTCATTCATCCTCACCTTGATGCCTGCATATAACTACAGCCACCATATATGAACCCCCGCATATAAGGCGCACCCTGACTGGGGAATGAGCTATAAAACAAGTAGTACATAGTGTATCAGAACGGGAATATAACTAACTACAGGATATTACTCACCCGAGATGCAGCCAATCAGAGGCCTCCATTTGGTCACGTGACCCATTGCCATGTCAACGTGACCTAATTAGAGGATTAGCTACCACCGATCAGAGGCCAGCATTCGGGTAACCATGGTAATGTGACCTAATTAGAGGATTAGCGACCACCTCTCAACCAATCAGAGGACGGCATTCTGGTTACCATGGTAACATGACCTAATTAGGGGATTAGCTCGGTCACGTGACCTCTTGTTTGTAAACAGATATACATTTTTTACTCCTGAATTCTTTGATGATGATGATGATGATGATGATGAGTTGATTAGTTTAAATAAGATATGTATGAAATAAAACACAACAAAATAAGTCACTTTCATTTTTTTTATTTCATGAATTATCATCTTAATCAAGTATTTTTCACATGTTTATTTTTGGTTTAACTTTACTTTATTGACTCATTCAAATCGAAACATATCACAATATCAATATTCACCTTCCAAAGTATAGTATTATCACCAATCTTATAGATACCAGTATAGAAAATAAAATACATAGGTTATCAAACAATACTATTTATGAGATTATTTTGATCAACATTTAACACCTGGTAAGTACAAGATTTACAAAACTGATTGTGTCTAGACATACCATAATTACCTCAAAAGAGATATAATTTGAGAGTGATATGAACAATAGAACTTGTCAAACAGAAGAAAGAGGACCTCATCCCCATGTAAATGGTTCTATAGGGAGCCACATAGAGAAAACCTAGTATTCCATGTCGCACATTGGAGTACATACACAATTAATGAAGGAAAAAAAATGAAATTGATTTATGGGTTAACAAATACAGTTTGTGCACTAAGCATTTGCATATGGGATAAGAGAGTCAAGCTTAAATTGCTTCAGACTTGGGGCAATTGTGTCTCAACACGGTAAAAGGTGCGCCCGCGCACCCCCTACTGGGTGTACCTTTTACAGTGTTGATCCACAATTCTCCTTCCCACAGGCAAAGCGTTCCAGCTTATGGCACCAAAGTATTCAACACTTTTAGCATATGACATACCATTTGGAGTTATAACCTTCAGTGTGATGCATCATGTAATCTTGTTGCTAGGGCTCTATTGTCCTTATACACTTCACATTGAGATCTGCCATACATATAGTTTAATAAATGAATATTTCTTCTATCGACTAGTTTGTTAATTTCAGTTACATTGTGTATATAACTAGTATTGGTAAGATGAGGTACCCCGAGGCAGATCTTAATACATCTATTTTGTGCATATTGTAGTTGTTCCAGGTGGTCACAAATCATAGAAAGTGTGCATATGGGGCCTTACATGTTATTCGCCCAGAAAAAGAATTCTTATAAGTACACTTCTTTTACAATAGCAAGGACACATCTGACATAAATGATAATGTGATTTTCTTGATCTACAGGTCAAAATAGACCTGGATTTTCATGGAGGTATGAAGATTGTTTCTGTAGGAAATTAAGCCCTCAACATGGCTTGTAACTCAAATGTCACTCTTCCAGACACAATTTTGCCCAGACAATTTTGGTCATTTTGGGCACATTTTACCCCCCTGGAGCCCAAAAAATGCATATGGGACCATCAAAACCCATATGTAACATGGGGATCTCATCCAGCCTGACACTTTGAGCCAAAGAAATAGAGGGGGAAACTAAAATTCGAAGAGTAGGGGCTGGAATACCTCCAAATTTGTCATATGCAAGCCTTCTATGATTTTCAACCAGGTACTTGTCAAAAGTGAGAATAAGGGAGAATTGTTGATTTATATATTCTTAAGGCAAGTTTTACATCAAGATATCTTCTCAGTAAACACAATTTATACGTTTTATAAGCAATGGTTTTAACTTGATTAGATAGATGTAAGTTATAATGTAATAGCGAGGCTAGGATAACACCAAGATATTTATAACTAGGTACAACTTGTAATAATTGATCATTTAGGTGTATATTAGCTGTCAGTGTGTTTAGCTTCCTAGAACTTGAAGAAAATATCATTATTTTCGTTTTGGCCACATCGATAGATAACTTATTCTGTATATAGCAAGTTTCATACACTTGAAATCGCCTATAGCAATAATTTCAAATGTATCTCTATCATCTATTTTCGATATTAATTCAGAGAAGACTTCAACAAAACCAACCTTATCACCATCAGGTGGTCTATATACATTAATCAATAAAATTGGTTTCATATGATCTTTCAGTATAGTTAGACACTGTACTTCAATAATACCATCAGATATAGGGTAAAGGCACCCATTTTGGACGCTCCTGGCCACACAAGAGGTGACCATATTTGATACTCAAATCCTGTACCTTCAACTGTGATTAATTCTGTTTTCCATTGCATCAGTTGATACATGATACTTAGCCATCAATATCCATGAAGAGGTTTTGATAAATCTCTCGTATACATATTAATAAATGAACTGTATATATTTTGCCTTCTGACTATCAAATTGCCCCTAAAGTCAGAAAGCAAATGGCAGAAAGGACCCTAGAGTCAGACACTATGTTATCTAATTGGTATACAGACACAATTGACCACTGTATGTGAACTATTCTACAGGGACATGTAGCAGAACAGTATAAGGAATACTAACTAATACAACACTCCTCTCCAGAAAACTTTCAGATGTGTTATTTTGCATACCTCCAACAGGGCGAACTGCAGGCCCAATTCCGCTAGTATCCAGCATGAGTATTCGTTTCTTTCTTTCGCTCTCTAACCTCGCAAAGTGGTCAGCATGTTTTTCAACCATGGCTTGGGCCTTATTAGTCTCAGTCGTATTCAAATAAATTTTGTCACTATGCCCAGACACTGTCATATCTAATTCATCAAGCCTTGAATCGATTTCTGTTATTGTCACAGATTTTTCATTGGGAAACCCATTTGGGCCAAACAATCTAGCCTTCATCCCCCCACGCAGTCTAATTGTTCGCTTAGCAATGGACTCTTGGACTTGTAGATGATTTTCTATTTCATTTACCTTTTTCCTCATCAGAATCAGATTTTTCAAGTTTCATGTTCGTAATTTTGTCCAAAACGGAAGTGGCAGCCATTGTTTTTGTTTTACCAGAAGACAGCTCAGAATGTGGAGATTGTTTTGCACTTCTATTAGCAGGCATTTACCTTCGTACTCCAATTGTGGAAAAATATCCTCAAATGGGTTTGTAATCAATATACTGGTTTCCAGTAAGTTTAAGTAATGACAAGAAGTAAGAAGTAGTTCATAAGGAGTGCTAGTAAAGTGTGTCAATTGGTGTTTACAAACCTTGCAGTCAGAGAATCGTGGGGGCCGCCATATTGGATTTATCCTCTCCGTACCGGTGTCAAATATTTCATCATGCCATAGAATCCATAAGGTAGGTTCTCAAAGTCGCAATAATGTTTCAAATTGACTCATGCAGGTTCATATCACTCCCTGTGTAGAAAATATGAGTCGTACAATGGTCAATTACTCAAAAACCACCAAGATCCTCGGCTCCGTCAAACTTCTGTGCGTCAACCCTGTGCCATCGTTTCGTATCAGGTTATGATTTTTCTTTTTCGATTGACGTCCGAAAAGCCTGCAAAGTCGCACTTTGTCAGTGTCACATTCATTGACTCTCTCCAACTAACATTGCACTAGTTTGGATAAATCCAACACCATTTCAGCCAGACATAGGACCTTTGTCTGCATGAAATGTAGATGCTTGCAGCACCCCGTTTCCTCTGTTTTTGAATTCTTCACATCATCATCATCATCATCATCGCGAGCCTCTGACTCACCGACCGGTCGCTCAGTTTCAGGTTTTTGCTCATTTGCATGACGCATTTCTTAGTGTTTCTTGTTCGACATGCTTCAATCAGGAAATGTACGCAATGAGGTCCACAGGTGTCAGCAGTAGTGTCTTGGAGTTCAATACGGTTTCTTTGCCACGTGAATGGAGCAGAAAGTTGCAGGAAAGCTAAGAACTCTGTGCTCAGCGGAGGTAAACGGCATGAATCAAAGTAGTACACCTCTCCTGTCCTTGACACGTAAAACACCAACCGATGTTGACCTGGTAAATGTTGAGGATCTGTGTTACTCACGAAACAAGTGTCCTTGATAGGGTGATTGGGGATAGTGTCACAAGAGAAAACACCTAAGAAATGGTTCAAAAATAGAATTGAGTGTTTTCCACACTGGCTTGGCTGGACTGCTCCCCCCTCCCTCCAACTAACACTCCCTTGTCCATGATGATGGTAAATGGGTTAGAGCTGCCCCCTCCCCCTCCAACGCTTCCCTGTCCCAAGTGATGACAGATGGAACACTGCTGCACCCCTAAATACTCCCTTGTCCCCTAAATACCCCCTCCCCGACTTGCACTGCCTTGTCCCAGGTGAGGACAGATTGTGTAGAGTCTCCCCCCCCCCACACTATGTACTTGTTGTCCGAGGTGATGACGCAGGCGATAGAGCTACTCCTCGCTGCATGCACATGGACCTGACAGCTAGATTACTACCTCAGAAACCCTTTAAAGAACGAATGGTGCCTCTTGGTTCATTATTATCTGTCCTCATGATGCCCCAATGAACTTGTGGCGTGTAGACTCACGCAATTCCCATCTTATCAACTGTTATCAATACTTGTGCCCAGAACCAGTTCAAATCCCGCCTTTAGCTTTTTCTGTGTTGCACCGAAAGGGCTAGCCCTCTCAGGGGTGCTAATGCAGGGGTGCATCATGTCCATTCATGGGCATGATGCACCAATGAAGTGTTTGTGACTCAGCTCAGCAGCACTTCATTTGTGTATCATGCCGGGTTTGATGCATGGTTCTCACCAGGGCTGCATTGATGCATCATGCTAACCAAGGGGCATGATGCATAAATGCACTACGCTGCACCTAAAGGTTTAATGACAATGGAGTTTCCTCCAGCACATTACTGGGTATATAACACATCAAAAGGACGGACTAATAGCGTTAGCTCTTAGGCCTGGAACGTATACCCTGTAGTAATCATGCTCAAGGCAGCAAATTAACAGAGACTTTGAAGCTAAATGACTCTCATTTACTACAATTAAGATATGAATGATGTATTCTTAAGGACATATGGTGCACGCCTTAACAATGTAGAGAAGAACAGGGAGCAATTTTCTTTTCCTGCATATCCCTTATATTTTTTTATGCACAGTATGCTTATTGCCTCAGGAATCGGTAAAGCAAAAGATGATAACATTTATCATGGAACTGCCGTTTTTCTACTGAAGAGAGTGTGTCATGTTTTGACCCATCCACACTTTATGGTCCATTGCCATTGCCGTCAAGGTCATTCCTATCTATGGTATTTGGTGTAGGCGGGAGTGGAGCTGGTTCTGGCGACATGCATTGATGAGCTGATAAGATGACACCCAGCATGTCCCTGGATAACATCCACTTCCAGGGACAAAGTACCTGTCTTGACAATGCCTTATCAGTGTGCATTGCCACCTTTGGTATAACCAGCGAAATTCAAAATGGTGGACCCACTAGGTATAGGTCTAGGCTCCTATACCTTCATGGCTGTAGCCAGGGCTGTAGTCTTTACGGGAGTCTCTTTTGGCAAATTCCATGAATAAGATAGCTAATAAACACATTGTGTTGGAAAAAAATACACATTCTATTATGCTCTGCTCAGGAGTGTAAGGGCTAGTAATGCGTCTATATTGCTTTCTATAGGTTTTGGGCTGGTCCCCTTTTAACATGTGTTTTCATATTGATCTTGGTCATAGTATCATATAAGGTCTTTTTAAATATGGGGTGTGGGGGAGACATAAATACCCCCCCCCCCATCTAAGATGGGTGAGCAGGCCCATGGCCGACATTTTACTATACCCCTGCCTACAACTTCTTACAAGAACTACAGCATCCTTAGCTGCCAAACCGCGCCGTTGGCAGGCAGGGGACATTAAGGCCCAGTGTGCTGATGGGCTGCGCATGCTCAGTCTGGGTAAGGATGTGGGTGGCGCTGTCGTATCCCAGAAGTTGGCGCATCCCAGAAGTTGGCTGGGCATGCGCAATCCTTGTTTAACCAATTGAGGCCTAGCATTGACTATAGTTGACACCATGGTAGGCCTAGCATCGACTATAGTCGACACCATGGTGGGCCTAGTACAAACTCAAATACAAATGTGCCCTACCATACCTAGATGACATATTGGTATTATCACCATCAATCGAACAACACTTCCATGACCTGGAAGATGTGTTCAACAGCTTAAGAGTTGGTAAACTCAAACTGAAGAAATCAAAATGTGAATACTTCATAGACAGAATAGACTTCTTGGGAATGAGAGTCACACCCAAGGGACTGCAACCATCTCCCACAAAGGTGGAATCAATCAAAACCTTCCCAACACCAAAAACAGTCAAAAATGTCAGATCTTTCACAGGCCTATGCCAATACTTCAAAAAGTTTATCAAAGGTTATGCCCAAATTGCTAGACCATTGTATGATCTACAGACACATCTCAAAGCATTTGTCTGGACAGAGGATGCAGATAATGCTTTCAAAACATTAAAGCATGCCCTCTGTACCAATGCTCTTCTCAGATATCCAAACTATGAGAAAGAGTTCAGTTTGGCAACTGATGCTTCCAATGTGAGTTTAGGAGCTGTACTCTCACAGAGAGATAATGAAGGAGTGCTCAGACCAGTAGCCTTTGCAGGTAGAACCCTCTCCAAACATGAGAGAAATTACAATACCACAGAGAGAGAACTACTGGGAGTAGTGTATGGAGTATTACACTTCAGACACTATCTAGAGACTAGACACTTCCAATTATACACAGACCATGCAGCCTTAATCCCACTATTAACCAATACAGGACTCACACATAGATAGGCCAGATGGGCTCTAGACATACAGCAATTTTCATTCACCATCCAACACGTGAAAGGTGATGATAACACACCACCAGATGCTATGTCTAGAAGAGAATACCCAGACTCTGGACCCATGACTAACCCTCCACCCCCACCAAGGAGAGTTAGAGCAGCCAGTAGAACCAAGTTTGCAAAAGTAACAAAGAAGGTACCATTCAAAAGGGATGATCCAACCAACACCATTGAAAGGCCAGAGACACCCATTAGGGGTATCTTGAAGCAATCTACACATTATGTGTTTTGCCACTGTGAGAGAGAACACTCACAACTCTTTCCAGATAATGACTTCGAGCCTATTGAATTCTCATCACTCCTAAGGAGCCACCCTTCACCCCACCTGACTCAGATGATGAAGATTCAGAAGACACAATATATGCTATTACTCAAGCAACTTCCAAATCAGTCAGATTCCTTGAACCAATGCAGGGAGAGGAAACATCAAACCATTTGTGTCCTATGACCACACGCTCAAAGACTAGAGAAATGATTCAGGAGGGCACACCAAAACCCCCCACACAATCACAAACTATTCTAAATGAGAAAAAGGTCACAGGAAACAAACCTACCAAAACCCCACCTGCCAGGAAAAATGTCACAAAAGACACTGCATCTACTAAGTCAAAGAACTCTGAGACAAAGAAGAATGACAAAAAGTAAATTGTGCCTTTAAAGGAAAAAGGTTGCCACTCCCATCAAGGCGAGAATAGGCCCTCCAAAGGAGCCTACACACCAAAACAAGAGTGACACACCCCAACAAAAGGCACAAGATAGGCCAATAGTCGATGAAAAAGAAAAAGAAAGAGACAGAATAAAACAACATGTGCTAGATATAAATCAATTACTGGATCAGATTCCCGACACATCCATCTCAGGTACAAACCTTGGCTTGGAACAAAGGAAGGACAAGGAACTATTGCCCCTCATACAATATCTTGAGGACGGGACCTTGCCTGCACCAAAAGCACAAGGAAATAGAATCATCAACCAAGGCCAGACATACACCTTGGTAAATGGTACATTAGTCCATATATGCCCCATAAATTGGAGAAAAACCAATACTGTACCACTTCAAATTGTTATACCACAGCAATGGGTAACAAGTACACTACAGTATTTCCATGACTCACCTACTGGCGGCCATCTTGGTTCAAGTAGGATGCTGTCAGCACTCCCACCTAGGGTATACATATTGGAAGTCTATGCTAGCAGACACAACAAAATATGTTTCCACCTGCCACACATGCCTCACAGCAAAAAGGCAAGTACACTCACACAAAACACCAATGACAGTGAGAGAGTACATGGCTTCACCAATGAAGTTCCTAAACCTCGATGCGGTGGGACCACTTCCCACAACTGCCAGGGGGAACAAACATATACAAGTCTGCATAGATTATGCTACCAGATATGCAACAGCTTGGGCTACTACTGACTTAAAAGCTGAAACAACAGCAGCAGAGTTCTACAAGAATATAATTTGTCATCATGGAACACCAGCCACTCTTCAAACAGACAATGGAACATGTTATACAGGTGCAAAGTTCACAAAGTTAACTAAACACCTCAAGATCAAACATAAATTCTCCTCACCATACAGGCCACAATCAAATGGGCTTGTAGAGAGATTCAATGCTAGCATTGGCACAGCGCTCAGAGCATTCTGCTCAAAGCACCAAAACAATTGGGATTCATTTATTGAACCCATAACCTTTGCATTAAACAACACTGAATCCCAAACCACAGGATTCACCCCTTTCTTCCTACTCCATGGAAGAAACCCAGCCACCCCAATGGACTTAGGGCTGGGAATACAGGAAGACATATCCACTGTAGCAGACCATGTAGCTAACATGATAACAAATCAAGATACCTCTAGGAGGAAAGCTATAGAAAGGGTCGCCAAGCTACAAAAGGAAAGAAAGGATAGATATGATAAGAAACTTACACCACAGGAAATCAAGGTCACCGACATGGTGTACCTAAACATACCAAGAATCCTGACCAACACAGAGTGTAAGAAACTTCAACCCCTTTTTATGGGACCATATGTTGTAGTAGATAGATCTAGTTTGACAAGTGCCAAACTCAAAAACTTGGACACCAATCTATTGGTGGCCAGACCAGTGCACATAGACAGACTGAAAAAGGTTGTGGCTGTCAGGAACAATGCATTTGCACACAGGCTTATTCCACATGAGGCCAAATACTACAACAAAATTGTAAGGAACAAAAATGATATCACCCTTACAAGAGAAACCACAGGCATAGGCCCTATCAAGCCTAGGCCTGCACACCACATACTAAGAAAAACATCTAGGTGTGGTGCAGTTTCAAGAAATTAGAAACAGATTGAGATACCAAAAGAACAGATTTTCAAAATGTATTACAAATTCTCTTCATCCACACATAAGACATGTGTGACTGATAATGAATTACTTATATGTATATAAAGCCAATCAAATTTGTAAATATATCAGTAGGTTATTGCCTCTGAATGGTCAAAGACTGGGACCCTCCAAGTAAAGCAGACATGAAGTCTAAGAAGAGTAAGGGTAACACAATGGAGTGTCTAAAGCCTAATCCCCACATGAAAGAGCGCGCTATGCCAACACAGCAGTCTATAGAGATCAATTGACCTTATAAGCTACCCTCAGACAACTGTCTAGACGGTCATGAATGGCTGTCCTGGATGACAGGAGGAGCTAATTACCAGTACACAGATTACACAATAGACCCCCACAGTAGCAGACACTGGAGATTAGGTGCACCTGCTCCAGAAAAACAATACCAGGCCCACAATGGATGTGGGTAGGGTAGGCTACATAAGAAGCACTGTGGACCATAGCCACCATCAGTCTTCATCCAGCTGCAGTCTGGAACACAAGTCTACAGGACCCCACTTGGGAATTAGCCAGCCCACTTCTCCATTAGGAGAGACTGCACTAGGATAAAGAACACACCTACTTCACCTTCAACCTGACCTTACTGGTCAATCTCTATAGACTCACCGGACATATTGCCAAGACAGCTCAATCTTGCAAAGGTACAGTTTAAACCACTTCATTTTAAAGTGTTACACCATACACTTAGACTTTACCAGCACCAAATCACTACAAATTTGACAAGACTTTAAACAGCAAACTTGCTTTACACAAGCACCATGGGGAGACTGAGAGTTTCACCCATACTGCTAACTATGCTGTTATTATATACTATAGAACCACTTACTGCAGGTTATACACCTGTGGTGAGACAAAACATAGGAGTAGTATTCAAACCTAGCCCTCAACCATTGGTCAATGGACATATAACCACAACACTGTTGTTAGCTATCCCCTACAAGATACCTCGGGCACCCGTTACCCAAGGATCCATAAGGGATAGAATACTCCAATTGACCACTCCTACTCTACAAGATCATACCTCTGGTCAAATTATCCAACAAGCCAAAGAGCTTGACACCTTGCTGGAAATTGCAGACAAGGAGATAAATGAAACATAAGCCTCCATCAAATTGTTCCTATCCAACCCCATAAACACATTGGACAAGGCCAAAAGAGAGGCCATACTGGGTTTTCTAGCACCCCTGTTTCGCCGTGTGCTAGGTCTAGCCACAGTAGCAGATGTAAACCAAGTAATGGGACAGCTCAAGAACATAGATGAAATACTAAGAAAATTTGCTAAACAAGATCAGGAAGCAGCTAGTCTCATTGAAAAGATCACAGACAGACAAGATAAGTTTGTTAAAGCATACATCCAAGACAAGAAGGTACTGGACAGCACAATCAATACCATAGGTGACACCGTCAACCTTTGGGCCTCTAACATGTCCAGGTCACTTGACTCATATTCAAGGCACGAGAAAACTCAAAGGGAAAAAATGCAAGTATTAAATGATGCATTAATCATCATAGCAGCAAGAATGAATACAGTTCAATCACTGCAAAGGACAAATGCAGCCCTGAGGATGCTATCATCAGGAATCCTAACCCCTGATATAGTACCACCCTCAGACCTCGCTAGATACTTAATTGACATTAATAACAAACTTAGGATTACACACCCTGGAGCACAAGTCGCAATTAATGACTTAGATTCTTATTATTCACAGAAGCTGACCTCATACACTTACTCAGCTCACCATATATATATTCATCTGGACATTATAATTCAATCTACCACCTCGACCTTCAAACTGTACCAAATGATTACATCACCCATGCCTATAGACACACAGGAGACCCCCACCAGAGGAGTCACCAAATTGCAAACCACAACTGAGTTTCTAGCAGTATCTTATGACGAATCATTATTCATCGAATTGGACTCAGCAGATATGCAGGCATGTGAAGGTACTACAGTAAAGGTATGCAGAGATGTAAATGGTAGAATTTATAAACACAGGCCTACATGCCCTGTAGCCATTTTTACTAACCAGGCTCAACAGATTAAGGAACATTGCAAGTTTACAGTTTCACCACTGCAAGCACCTACCACCCATGCTATTTCCATTTCCGAAGATGAGTATCTGGTCACTACTAATGAACCCCATTACTTTATCAACTGCCATGGTAAAACGTCTGAGACTCGAAAAGCCCAGTCCTACTCAATCATAGGTGTACCCTGTGGGTGCACAATCAGTGTAGGAGAATTTTCTCTTCCAAACACAAGGTTGCCCTGTAACTCAACCTTATCATTTCATTACATTCTCAAAACAATTAATTTACCATTCATGGCAGCACTTAACCAAAATTCTGAAACCAAACCAGATGAAAGAGAGAATCTTCCAAATTTCCCAGTAGTAAACCTTTCTAGAACCGTAGAAAAACTACAGGAAAATCCAATCATGGATGATATTACTCAACTAAATTTAGAGCCCTTTGCCAAAACATTATTAAAAGATGCCGCCAACCTTGATAAGGCAATGGGAACACGCTACGTAGAATCACACCTACGTCGAGTTACAGAGCATCCAATCTTCCAAAGCTTAGGACTCATCCTAGGGATATCAGCTCACATTTTTATAGTATACATACTACTCAAACTATACAGACTAGGAGGGACTGTAGCCTACCTGCCTACAGCCAAAGCATTTAGACTAGTCACCGAGCTGCCCCTACACAAATTGCTCCCAGATAAGAATCCTACCAAATTAACCCCTACAGAGGAAACCCACACCCCTTTCCTCACAATTCAGGAAACTCACACCCTGATAATTGCTATATTATTCACCCTGACCATCTACTCAGCCTACAGAATAATGAAGTACCTTAAGAAATTTGCACAGACACACTGTGGCAAGAAAAATGTGGCCAAGCGCACAAATCCCACTCAAACTTCGCGCTACCCTTGAGGCCAATACCACATGAATTTGATGAGATTAAATCAGCAGCTGCCCCTACCTATAAGGATATAGTGGTTAAAACCTTCCCACTACCTAAGGCTATATTTACCTGGAATGGACCAGCAGTTATAACAACACAGAGAGGAGAATTTGCTTATCACCTCCCTCAGGTGATACACCTACCTTGGCGCACTAGGTTCAGTACCATACCAGCCCTTAAAAACAAAGGACTGTACTACTCCATGCTTCTCCAGAATGATTGTGGCACCAGCCCGGTGACCATGACAGCACTGGAAAATACAACAGATATAATTATTGACAAACAACAGGAGGAGACCACAAGGTCAAACATGCAGACTATTGCTAATTTTCTAAACCACCAGCCCTCCCCGGTGACTGTGGAAACAGCCTAGACTGCCCACAGCCTAGACTGCCCCCCAGTCCACCATCAGGAGACAACATATCAGAGACAGTATTCAGAACTTTTCGGACGATTTGCCGGCCCTGAAAAGGGCCTTTGGGATGGCGGGTTTTTACACCCTAGGTTTCAGTCAGTCGGGTTTCTACCACAGAGCCTCGGGTTCAACACTGACGGGAGAGTGGGAGTCCGATCCATACATGTGGCCATGGTCATGATCCCACTCAACGAGTCGGGCCTCCATCGATCCCAGTCCGTACTCGGCTGCCATAGATGGATCCCCGGATGCCGCAAGATCAATGAAGGAGACTGCCAACAAATAATCTCACAACACTCGCTCCCGCGGCCCGAAGTTAGAGTCCATGGGCCAGAACCCTATATTACTCAAGGCCCTGGCCAAAAGGGCCACAGTGGCCCCCCGATGTAAGGCTGAACCCAGAAAATAGTGGCAGGAGTACATGTCAACCAGCACATCACCATGCTCACTGATCTCTCTGAAATTTTTCACTATATAGCCATAGTGTATGGTCTGGTTGGCCTCCACCAGGGCCCTAGCCGGACTCCCCACCACCATCACCTGGGAGACAGGCAATTCAAGGATAGCTTGAAGGTGAGCCATGATGTTGCAGCAGAGGTTTCCAGTGAGGAACTGATACTCCAATACCAGCCACCCACTCCTTAAATGGACACACACACACACCCCCCCCCACCCTGAACTGTCCACTGACACCAAGCTAGGCACTGCCACAGACACATGCCAGAATCTGGCACCTAACACCTCAAGTGCCACCACTGCATGAGCACATCAGGGAGGAGACTCACATCTCATTCCTGACACACCTCCACTGTCAATGAAATTATCAAAGTATTAGAAAAAATATTTTAGAAAATATACACAGCCACTTGTTGATGTATAATATGAAAATCTATGGTATTCTCACAGAATGGATGATTAATGCGCGCATATACGCGCAAAATTGCGAAATTGCAAATTATAAATTGTACAAATCTAACATTAATATACATGAATGCAGGTAGATAACTAAGACAGTTTTTGTACCCACTAGCACTTGTATACTATACCAAGGTTTACTTAAGGTAACACACTTTAGGTATCCAAGAAAATTGTTGGAAAAATGAATGAAAAAAAAAAAAAATTGTTGAGAAAAATTGTTGACATGAAAAATGTTTACTTAAGATACCCACCAGATAATCTCTTTCAGGGACACATACTCAAAAAGGCTAGGGAAAAGTCAATTAAGCAGCTGCCCACTGCCGAAATTGCCAATTAATACACCCATATAGCAAAATCACAGAGTAACTCAGAGACAAACGAGCCTATTGTACATGAAGTACTTTGTTTTTCCGGTCCTCGGAAAAATTTGTCTCAAAAATCCCAAAAATTGTATAGTGCAAACTAGATTGTACGTTTGTACCCAATTTGCACACTAAAATTGTATGTTTGCACACCAGATTGTACGTTGTACCCAATTTGCACACTAAAATTGTATGTTTGCACACCAGATTGTACGTTTGTACCCAATTTGCACACTAAAATTGTATGTTTGCACACCAGATTGTACGTTTGTACCCAATTTGCACACTAAAATGTATGTTGCACATTCTACTGTACGTTTGTACCCAATTCATACACTAAATCGGATTTTTACAAAATCAAGATTTGCATGTGTAACCAAAATGTACGCAAAATTATATATGTGCATACAAAAATTATCAATTGAACGCAAAATTGTATATTTGCATGCTAAAAATTATCAATTGAACGCAAAATTGTATATTGGCATACTAAAATTGTGAATTGAACGCGAAATTGTATATTTGCATACTAAAATTGCCAAATGAACGCGAAATTGTATATCTGCATACTAAAATTGCCAAATGTACGCGAAAATTATATATTTGCATACTAAAATTGTCAATTGAACGCAATTACACGCGAAATTGTAAATTTGCACACTAAATTGTCATTTATGTTCAATTTGCACGCTAAATTGAACATTAAATGCCAAAATTGCACACTATTTGCCAAATTGTATGTTGTACATAAAATTGGAAATTTGTACCCAAAATTGATGATACATAAGCAAATACTCCCAGGTATGGTAAGATATAGAATCTCGGAAATGTACTTATACCCAGGAGAATATTGTTTATACTGACAAAGCTCTACCACAAAAATTGCATTTGAAGCACTCCCCATCACTTCAAATCCTCTTACAAACAGTATATAACTCCAAATAAGGTAAAAATATGTAGATTGTACATTCCCTCGGCGAAATGACGGAGTTTCGCATTTTCTCGGGGGAGAGGGAGTATTCTATGATATACCATTTTATTATTCCATAAATTCTAACATATTATTGTATTAATCAAAGAATATCTAAGAAATTAATACATAGGTTGGTTCTAAGAGCTATAAGAGCCCTCAAACTTTGTATAAGAGCGTTCATGCCCCACTGCACACCAGCCAAAGTCAGTTAGACAGAGTTTATGACATCAAAGGGTCCGACCTAATGGTTCACTGCACAATATAATAAAAATGAGGGCCCCAGTGTGCGACCTCATGGTTCAGTGCACAAACTAATAACTTGTAAGTGAATGCAACCGGCCGTCACGGGTGCCTGGGCACCGCAGACGCCGTCATGAGTGTCTGAGCACTCTAATAACTGAACAATGGGTTACATAAGCACGACGCCATAACCGTCCGGTCGCTCTAGCGTCGCTCCTGAGCGACCTAGGTCAAATATCAAAACATTTATGGAAAGTCCATAATTAGACGGTCAAAATGAGCCCAAGATCAAGGCGGAACTCCCATTATTAAGGAAGTTACGCCATGGAGACTGATTTAACCTCCGAGTGCACTACAGACAAACTGGCGCAAGTTACGCGCCAATCAAGCGGGCATTTTAAACTTGGCATATTCACCTCCGTGCATGCGCAAAATGGCGGTTGTAACGGCGTAAACTTCCGAGATATGGGGGTTTGAAGTTACAGAACCGACCAAGACAATGGGGGACACAGCGGCGCCCATGGGGGTCCTTTGTGGACCCAGTGACACATGAAAGCCTCCCCTCAAACAATTGCAGAGTTAGGCAGATGCCACTGGCCCCAGTCAGTCTGAGGTGCTTTTCCAAGATTTGCTACAAATAGCCTGGCTGCACCTCCTAGAAATCAGAACACCAAGAACCGCTCCAGAGGTAACATCTCCAGTCATCTCCTGCTACCTGCTATACCACTGCACTATGGTGAAACTATGCTAGACAGGCATTGGTTTCCATCATTAGTGGCCAGAGGGTATCTTCTTCAAGACATCCACCAGAGGGTAAAGTTATTCATTATTACATTATCCCTCTAAGCAGCAGGTCAGGAGCTAGGTGTGGGAACCCACCTAGAACTATGCTGGACATTGTATTATTATTACCTCACAGGTGGAGTGGAACAGAACATTATACTTTATAAATTACTGTATATTTACTGTATGTACAAATTACCTACATACTAACTACTGTATGATTGATATTTCTTACATGTTGCCTAAAGCTGAATAAACCAGTGATAACTGGAAATAACACATTTCATGAAAGCTTAATGTATTTACTCCATACACCACTAGTCATATGATATTTCTCATATGACAACTTGATCATGCATAATTACTAGTATGACACTAGCGTCGACTATAGTCTACGCCCATTATATAGGATTTTTATAGGAATTGAAAATAGGCTCGTCCTCTAGGAACTATACTTTTTTCAGGGGCCGTCCCCATGGTCAGGACAACAATTTTTGCTCTGCCCTCAAAGGGTTAAGCCTATTATCCCTCACGGGAGACAAACATCAATGAAAATAAATAATATTTTGAAAACATAAAAACCATGATAACATCCCCCTCTTCTTATAGAATTTAAAAGGACAACAACCCTAATGATACTAAGCACACACAAAAAGCCATGATATTTTGTGAAATCTTCAATGAAAGTTAAAAGAATAGATCTTCCTATCATTTGCCAAGTACGGGTATCCTATATCTCATACTTATTTGGGTGGCCTCCTATAAGAGTTGTTCATTTCTTCTGTGCTGCAAGTGGTTTGCCAGCTGTTGAGGGGCATAGTCCTCGGTTATTGGGTAGGACTTGTGTACACTCAAATTACTGTTGGCCATCCCACTAGTGCCCTACAGATATAGGAATAGAAATAGGGACCAGAAACCTTAGTGTAAACACTGTTTGGCATATACCCCTCAACTGAAATTGACCAGCCTGAATCAGTGCCAGAACTCTGGGCTGTACTTACAGAGTTAGTCCTTTAACGAACACATATTAGATCCAGATAGTCCAGTCTCAATTGGTTTCATCTATTGATTAAATGGTTTATTGGCCAATAAACCTCAGGAATAGGCAGTTGAGTCTTTCCAGAATCAGCCATAGAAGTATAAAAGATATCAGTAAATTTCACAAAAGACGCAATGAACAACACAGCATACTATTATGACGTGCACCGTATGTGACAGTATAATGCTAGTGATAGTAGTGCAATGCTTATGACCCCCAACAAGCCTTATTTGTATCACTAAGTTCAGTCATAAACATACTTTAATAATGGTCAGTATGATACAGGAACACAGCTCATAACATAATGCATCTTCATGATATCCATGTATCATGACTTATTATACAATTTCTGTGATATTGCATCATGACTTTTGTAAGGTGTGCGGTTATCCAAGGATAACCGGCACCCGGTGCTGTTATCGATAACATGCACACCTTACATGGCATATGTTGCGCCACAGGGACTGATGAGAAGTGGTTGGCTAGAACCAAGTCTCTATGATATAAAGCCACCCAGCAGTAGTGTAGTGTGAACGCGTCCAGCACCTTGACCCATAACCAGGCCAGTCGCGCACTGTACCAAACCAACAGCTGCCGGACGCCGAGTGTGTGTGCCAATAGTATAGTGGCTAGCAAGTACCACTCCAAACCCCACGTGTAGGCGTTCAAGCCCCGGCCTGGTTCATCTTTTTTCGCGGTCTGTCACAGGTGTTGGTGGGACGAGTCCTAGTGTACACACACTATGGCAGGCTTCAAGTCCCTGGGAGGGGGAACAATTTTTATTTTCAACTTAAATTTATTGATATTCTGTTGATTATCTATTGATATGGTGTAATAAAATAAGTGTTTATTGGATAATTTATCACTTGTGTGTGTTAGCAAAGGATAATTACATTTGGGCTGTGCCCTCGTGTATTTAACACGCGTCATGAATTATCCATTAATTACTTGATCATTATTACACAACTTCTGTGATTTTGGGTGCTTTTTCTGGATATTCCTGTTCTGATACCTCTCGATATTGCACAACATGATGCATGCATCATGACTTTGTATGGCATGCCTAATATTCATGGATATCAGGCACCCAGTGCCTGTTATCCATGGATAACAGGCACACCTTACATGTCATATGTCACATGTTAAAACCTAGGAGAATTTCATTGCCAGAGGTAGGGGTCGAACCCATATCCTACTGATCCCAAATCCAACTCCCTATGCAGTGCTCCACGGCGACTGATAAGATACAGCGTGTGTTTGCCTGTATATGTACAATGAAATAGTGAAAAGAAAATGGGGGGGGGCGTTCCAGGCTAGTTTCCAAGATATATAATTTGGAAGTCTGAGTGACTTTGTCATAGGATTACATAGTGTTGGCACAAATGTTTAGAGAAAGATGTTTTAGAGTATGGCCTGGTGGTCTAGTGGTAAGATCCTCAACTTCTGATCTGAAGGTTGAGTGTTCAAGACTCAGCCAGGTCCAGTTTTTACCTGTGTTGACTTGGTATACTATTGTGGGGCTAACCACACCACTATGGCAGACTTTGAGTCCCAAATTCAATTTCATATTTTATTGATTAATCATGTAATAAAATAAGTAGTCAATGCCTAACATGTGACTCGTCACATGTATCAGCCATCAACGCATTCGGCGCTCTGCGCCTCATGCGGTATTAAACAAGTAATCAATGGATAATTCATGATGAGTGTGTGTTAGTGAAGGATAATTACACGAGGCCATAGGCCGAGTGTAATTAGCCTTTGCTAACACACACCAGTCATGAATTATCCATTGACTACTTATTTTATACCACAAAACCAATAAATAATCAATAGAATACCAATGAATTCAAGTTTAAAACAAAAATTATTCCCCCTCCCCGGGGCTCGAAGCCAGCCATAGTGTGTGTACACAGGTACATACACCTCCTCGTCGCCCGGCAGCGGACAGCGACAGTGCTGGGCTAGGCTTAGCAGCGGCACACGGCGAAAAAAAAAAGGACAGCTAAAGCTTTGAATGCGTCTCGCAGTTATGTTTGTGTATAATACACCTCGTTGCCCGGCAGCGGACAGCGACAGCGCACACGGCGTAAAAAGATGCGCCCGGACCGGGACTCGACCCGCATGCCTGTAACGGCTGAGCGCAATGCGCTAACCACTAGACCACTGCGTCGCCTCCTTCAGCGGCCGTCTCGGCTTCATATCTTTAAATGCGAGTGACCAGGACTCGTCCCGCCTACCTCTACTATCTAACCAAGCAAACACGTACCGTCTCTTGTCAGTCCCTGTGGCGCAATGCATAGGGAGTTGGACTAGGGATCTGAGGCTGCAGGTTCGACCCCTACCCTGGCGATGAAAATTATCGTAGGTTTTAACATGTAACATATGACATGGAAGGACATGAGAGGCGTGCGGGTTATCCATTGATAACCGCATGGCGTGCAGGTTATCCATGGATAACCGCACGCCTTACAAAATTGATGTTACAGCCTACAGGGTGTGCAATATCGACAGGTATTTGCATGGGAATATCCAGCAAAAAGCACTGAGCAACCCAGAAATCGTGGTATAATGGCTGATATGCGTGACTCATCACATGTTAGGCATTGATCACTTGTTCAACATGTATAGGAGCCTGGACCCATATCCAGTAGTTCCACCATTTTGAATTTCGCTGGTTATGCCAAAGGTGGCAAAACACACTGATAAGGCATTCTCTTGATGGGTACCCTCTCCCTGGATAACATATCCACTTCCAGGGACATGCTGGTCCCCATCTTATCAGCTTATCAGTGCAAATCGCCAGAACCGGCTCCACTCCCACTTACACCCAATAGAGGAAGGCAACCTCTAGAAGCTGTCTAGTGTGTATCAACTCCCTAATGTTGGCATGATGCATCCCTCTGATGACTCAGCGTTTTCATCAAGGCCCTATGTGACTCTAAAAGGGTTATACCAACATGTAATTGTTGCTGCTGGTGACATCTAGCGGCAGCCAGGGGAGGTACTGGGTCCGCCTGCATGGGTTCGGAGCCCATTAGAGAGAATTGGAAGACCCTGAGAAGATTCAGGGACGCTAGCTTTTAGGTTGGCCAGAAGTGAAACAAGTAGCGGTGAGCAGTGCCAATACAAGAGGGTTTAGAGAGCCATTTGGGCCCTGCTGGGTTTTCCAACCCTTAAAATATGTTCTTTCCAGACATTCCCATGCTACCTGTGGATGTCCCCTAAGTAATAGAGAGGATTTCTAGGCCGCATTATGGGTGATTACTGTGAACTGCCCCACCTTTGGGTTTTTGGGCTCTTTTTGGATACATGTGGCTTCAGAATAAAAATTGTTCAACCATTCTTCCTTTTTATGGTCTCATTTGAAAGAAAACATGTATGGCTTCAAAAAGAGGGCAGATTTGCATATGTCGGACCAATATTTTTTTAGCTATGGTGGCCCGAAGTTGGAAAATGGCCCAAAATTTACTTTTTTTTTCAATTTTTCCCTTATTAAAGACCCTATATTATTAATCACAATAGTTACAAACCACTATAATATCATCTAATCCTTAGAGGGGGGTCCTATCTTACATTTCCATGTGGTTTGGAGGAGTTGGGTCTTGTAGATTTTTTACCATATTGGTATGTATTACTTAAAAACAGCGGTGTTAAGGTGCGTGATTAATCGTTTATGGCATCAGATGAGTTATAAATATTTAATCCTCAAGCTTATTATTTATCAGGATCAAAGGGGTCTATATAGGGTCTTTCTGCGTAAAAAAATAATTTGGCCTATGTAGTACCCTGTATGCGCAATACACATTCAAGTAATTTTCAAGTCAGTACTGCCCACACCTCCTGAAGCAACACTTTCCTCTGTACAGCCTATATAAATCATTTAGGGGTCATTTCAACTATCATACAGTGTGTATCTATTGGTGAGGTATCATTTTAAAAAAAAATTGCGTCTCTGCCCTGGTTGCCCAAACTCAGAGTATCTCATCCGTGTTAAGGCGCGAAATTTCACACATGAAAGGAAAACACCTACTGCAGTCCAACCGGAACAGCTACATATGGGTTCTTCGCCGGAAACAACAAATGAGTGTCTCTGTTGTTTGTTGAACCATATTCAGCAGTTTTTCTCAGCGAATTTGTCAGATATTGACCAAAAGGTGAGTGATATTGTGCTGAACTTGATCAAATATTGTTGTTAAATGCCGATTGACTGCTTTGATGTGCTTTTTGTGTACCAAAAGTGTGTAAATATCGAAGAATACGTCCTCAACAATCGACCCGAGCAATAATCCAAGCCCGTCCGCCATTTTTAAAGCGCTGGGGTACGGGAAAACAATATTGTTAAGGCGCGTGATATATCATGTAATGCGCGTGATAAAACCATATCTGGTCCTGTAGCTCCCAAAATACTCCCAAATTTATGTGTATTTGTAGTTTATGTGATAGAATAACGTCTGGGTTTTGATGTTATGCACTTTTTGTCAACCCCTGGCCATTCTGGCTTTCCTCACATGCTGCAAAGCACTCTTTACAGCACCCCCGCCCATGTTTTCAATCAATTCTGATCAATTCTATAGCTTTTCATTCAGTATTTACACACTTTAATGGCATTGTGATACCTCCTACATGTGTTTCTCATTGTTTTATCCTATTAACATGCTGCTAGATTTGGTTATATTGGCACAGTGGCCATGATATGATATTCTTGTAGCGATACATCACGCGCCTTAAAGAGAAATTGAAAGTCGCGCCTGTGTACTCATTTTCGACAAACTTCTAATTCTTTGGTGTTAACATGTCATTTGGGGCTGTTGGCTAATATCCTAACTTAAAAACATGTGGGTTTGGCAGGAATTTATATGATTTTTAGAATAATTTCATTTCATCACGCGCCTTAACAATAACGCTAATTAGCTAAGATTTGGTACTTCTGCTGCACTCAGGCCCTCCAAAATTTGCCAAAATGTGCCCCCACAGTACCCTTTTAATATAGAGTCATTCATGAAAACTTAAATTTCACTTTGATTTTGGTAGGGGCCTTTTTCACATAGTTTATTCTGTATGGACCACATTTCACTCCCCTGAAGTGTATTCCCTTGCTGTTTTTATTGTAGGGTCCTCTGGTATGATAAATACTCGCTAAACTTAAGTATTACACCTACTTTTAGGCATAAATTTGACAATATTTACAGTTAATTTATACCCCTTCTTTCCAGTGTTCAAGCATGCCGCACCATAGACGCAAGGAGGATGGTAGCCTGCTCAGTGGGGCCGAAGCCCAGTCCGACTACCTTGACAGGCTGCGACAGGAGTTGGGGGAGGACACGTTCAAGAAGAAGGAAAATGAACGTAAAGCTGACAGTAAGAAGAAGTGCGATGCACTGAGAAGCGAGGAAGATAACTCCCGGCAGAAGAGGATGAACGTCTTCAGTGTCCAGAAGAGGCGGGCCATCGCGAAGGCAGAGAAAGATGGTGTCCCCCCACCCGCCTGGACTAAGATGAAGCCTTCTGAGGTATGAAAGAGCTATGATTTTATAAATAGGTTATAAATCATTAAATAAATTAATTATATCTATACTTGTGTGAATAACCTGTTGATAAATATTGACACACATTTGTAAATGCTGACAGGTTTACCTTTTGACTGATATTTTCCTTCTGGTTTAATTCAGTATGTGGATGAGCAGATCCGCAAGAAGGAGGAGGCCGCTGCTGCTGGGGAGGGGACTTCGGAGGAGGTCGCCCTGGCAGCCACTACCGCGCCCAAGACACCTGCGCCCCAAGCCGAAGCCTGCACCCAAGACGCCAGCAGCCAAGACACCTGGACCCAAGACACCCGCAGCTGCAACCTCCATGGAGGGCAAGGGCCAGGGCAAGACCTTGAGGACACCGTATGGCCGTCCACAGAGCAGCAGCGCCATGAAGGTGGCGCTGTTTGCTCGGTTCCGTCCGACCTACCAGCGGGTTGAGTTGGAGGAAATGGGAGTGAGTACTGCATTAATGCATCATTACAAAAATAATTATAAGTCATGAGTTGTGCTTATAGGCAAGGTGCATCATTACAAACATTAAAGTAGTAACTCCATATTCCAATTATTAATGTATGTCCTTATATATATACGTAGAATACACCAGAGAACCCTTTCCTACTCTCGGATGAGGAGGGAGGCGCGGCGACATCCCAGGCAGCAGCAACGACAGTGGTGGAGGAGAAGACAGAGGAGGCTGGTCGGTCACGACCTGTCCGAAAGGCTGCATTGCCTGCACCTTCCCCACAGAAGCGGCGCAGCAACAGAGCGAGGCCACACAGTGCTTCCCCACCACCCCCAGACAATGTGGCGCTCATGTCTGACCTTGTGTAAGTATTGTGATAAGTAAATTTTAAAGCAATATTGAATTCTTGTCTCTAAAGAATGTTTTAATCAAAAAAGTAGAAATAGCTATAGACTTGCTATGATTTATTATGCATATGCAAAGATGCTGCTGATATAGCACAAAAGTATAGATGTATGATGCTATTAACTTACAGAGCGACTATTCGCAAAGACACGACAAAGTAAAATGTAATTATATGAGTAGAATTAATATTAGAATCAATAAGAATAGTTGCTTGTTGAATGTTTCCTTAAATTATTTCCTTGCATGTTATTGTTTGACCTTCCCTAGCTCCTGCTAAGAATTCTGCATTGTGTCCCAGCATTTGAATGATATAAATCTGAATTCATGATATTGATATGAAAGTTTTAGTCCAGTCCCTGTATGATGGGAGATATATTTTAATATTGCATGTTAAGGCGCGTGATGAAACGGAGATGTTAAATAACATGATATTAATGATTGTTCATTTGTATTCACTCCAGTCCCTCTATGATGGCAGATATCTTTTAATATTGCATGTTAAGGCGGGTGATGAAACGCAGATGTTAAATAATATGATATTAATGATTTTTCATTTGTTTGCAGCCCGTGTGCACAGCCTGGCCAGACTTCAACGATGACGACCCCAGCACCACCCACCACACCGAAACCGACCACTCCCACAAACCTGATGAACCTGCCAAGGAAGACCAACACACCCAGGACCAACCGCCACTACTACCAATGCGGGTTACTTACCATGGCTCTGGCTGACGCACAGAGACTGAATGAGGAGTTGCAGGCACAGCTTGCCTGTGCTTAGTCAAACGGGCCACCCCCTGCTGTAGCTCCCACGGAGGAGCGCGTTACACAGGACGGTGCTGAACCCACTGTAGTGCACACGGAGGAGTGCGTTGCAGTGGCTGCACCGGATGGAGAACCCGCTGTAGCGCACATGGAGGAGTGCGTTGCAGCAGCTGCATAGGACCCGGTGAATCCAACTCAGCTGACCGCACATGACAGGAGTGTGAAGGCTGTGTCCATCATGAACAAGGTGCTTTCGCCCGACGTGATCAAAGAACAGCGGATCGCAGTCAGCTTGGCAAAGACCCTTGGTATGGACAGGCGGTCACTACTCAAAACCCCTTCAGACCAGCCATCTCCATGTGTGGTGAACCAGGAGGCCAAGATAGAGAGTGTGAAGGAGTTCTTGTCTGACCTGGAGAACTCCAAAATGAGACCTGGTAAGAAAGACACTAAGACCTGGAAGAAGGTGAAACACCAGCAAATGTACCTCAGGGAGTTTATCCATGTGCTCCACAAGAGGTACGAGGCGACACACCCTCCTCACTTGCAGGTCTCCCAGTCACTCTTCTATAGCATCCCGAAGAACCACCTTCCCTGGTTCATCCCCGTGGATCTCCAAAGTACTGATCTGTGCCTTTGCCAGAAGCACCAGAACTTTGTACTCCGGCTTGCTGCCAACGGTCTCTCTTTCAAAGGACAAGATGTTCGTGACAATGACCTGGGAGGATTTCGAACGGACTCACCAGGAGAAGGCCCCCGAGACTGTCAAGTATAAAGTGTGGAAGAATGTGGACTATGAGTATGTGTTGTCAGGCAAGGATGGAACTCAGAAGAAGACTACCATCAATAAGCTCCACCCTTGTACAGAGATCACATCCAAGGCAGACTTCATCAAGAAAACCAGATTGGAGTTCCTCACCATGGCTGCCCATGTCGACCATGCTCACAACCAACACCGCATCGTATGTGAGCTGCGAGCGAGTATGTCGTCGCTGGAAGTTACCATCAAGATGGACTTTGCAGAAAACTGGATGGTATCATACCCTGATGCTCCACAGAGTACATATTACGCGAAGGAGCCAGTGACCCTGCACCCTGCAGTCATCCACTACCGTGATGAGGACACTGGCACCACAAACCACCACTCTGTGGCTCTGTGCACCGACGACCAGAAGCACGACACTGGCGCCATCTTGGCGTTTCTCCGCTGCCTGGCAGCATTCATCAGGGAGAACCTGCCACATGTCAAGGTGTTCCATTATGCTTCTGACTCACCCTCCAGCCAGTATCGAAACATCTAGGGTTCTCGATACTCGTACGCCACACTGAATTACTTGATGGACTTCGGGCAACATGGACCTACTTCGAGGCGGGCCATGGAAAGGGCCCCTGCGATGGCGTCGGCGCTGCTGCAAAGCTCAACGCTGACAACATCGTTAAACGCAACAAGGAAGGACATCCCGTCATCAATAATGCAGAGGAGTTCGCGGCCGAAGGTAACAAACTTGAAGGCCGCGTTCACTACATCAATGTCCCTCTGCAGGATGTCACCTCCGCCCGCCTCACTCTCGGCTCAGTGGTAGCAGACAAGTCAGTAAAGGGCACCATGAGTGTCCATGCTGCCATGGTCAAACAGGAAGAAAGGTCACTCGCTGTCCGTGACAAATCCTGTTTTGACCCCTGCTGCTGGGTCGACCTTAGGTCTGTGACTGGCTGCTCTGGATGGATTGAACATGAGCTGGGTTTCACCAAGAACAAGAAGCCTCCCCCACCAAAGCAAACAAGGCAGAAGAAAACGCCGCCTGCCAGTGTCCCTACTGAGGTGGACAATGGGATGCCAGCACTTCTCCCCCCCCAAAGCAAGCCCTGGTTCAGATGAAAATGCGGCCTGCCAGGGCCTCTGCTGTGGCGGACGGCGAACCCGATTATGATCCTGTTGTGTGCAGCACTGTCTGCAAGCCCACCAGGGGCGACTCACCAGTTGTGGCACGTAAGCGCACTCGAAGTGACCGGGTGCCAACTCCTGCCACGGCTGACAAGGAGAACGTCACCCCGTGTGCCACACAAAAGCATGCCATTGCCATATCTACAACCAAGCGAGCAGGACAGGATCCACTGACCTCGACCCTCCCTCAGGAGGATGTACAACCAACGGACAGTGTAGGGAAGTTGGTGCTGGTGCAGGATGAGTACCATGTAGGTGACGTCCTTATCACTGCCAGCCTGGCCAGTACCAGCTCAAAGGACAAGTGGTTTATGGGTAAGGTGGTAGCCAAGGAGAATGGCTTCTACCAACTGCACTACATGTTGTGCTACATGGCGTCGGACAAGAGAAGCTTCAAGTGGCGCTCATGTCTGACCTTGTGTAAGTATTGTGATAAGTAAATTTTAAAGCAATATTGAATTCTTGTCTCTAAAGAATGTTTTAATCAAAAAAGTAGAAATAGCTATAGACTTGCTATGATTTATTATGCATATGCAAAGATGCTGCTGATATAGCACAAAAGTATAGATGTATGATGCTATTAACTTACAGAGCGACTATTCGCAAAGACACGACAAAGTAAAATGTAATTATATGAGTAGAATTAATATTAGAATCAATAAGAATAGTTGCTTGTTGAATGTTTCCTTAAATTATTTCCTTGCATGTTATTGTTTGACCTTCCCTAGCTCCTGCTAAGAATTCTGCATTGTGTCCCAGCATTTGAATGATATAAATCTGAATTCATGATATTGATATGAAAGTTTTAGTCCAGTCCCTGTATGATGGGAGATATATTTTAATATTGCATGTTAAGGCGCGTGATGAAACGGAGATGTTAAATAACATGATATTAATGATTGTTCATTTGTATTCACTCCAGTCCCTCTATGATGGCAGATATCTTTTAATATTGCATGTTAAGGCGGGTGATGAAACGCAGATGTTAAATAATATGATATTAATGATTTTTCATTTGTTTGCAGCCCGTGTGCACAGCCTGGCCAGACTTCAACGATGACGACCCCAGCACCACCCACCACACCGAAACCGACCACTCCCACAAACCTGATGAACCTGCCAAGGAAGACCAACACACCCAGGACCAACCGCCACTACTACCAATGCGGGTTACTTACCATGGCCCTGGCTGACGCACAGAGACTGAATGAGGAGTTGCAGGCACAGCTTGCCTGTGCTTAGTCAAACGGGCCACCCCCTGCTGTAGCTCCCACGGAGGAGCGCGTTACACAGGACGGTGCTGAACCCACTGTAGTGCACACGGAGGAGTGCGTTGCAGTGGCTGCACCGGATGGAGAACCCGCTGTAGCGCACATGGAGGAGTGCGTTGCAGCAGCTGCATAGGACCCGGTGAATCCAACTCAGCTGACCGCACATGACAGGAGTGTGAAGGCTGTGTCCATCATGAACAAGGTGCTTTCGCCCGACGTGATCAAAGAACAGCGGATCGCGGTCAGCTTGGCAAAGACCCTTGGTATGGACAGGCGGTCACTACTCAAAACCCCTTCAGACCAGCCATCTCCATGTGTGGTGAACCAGGAGGCCAAGATAGAGAGTGTGAAGGAGTTCTTGTCTGACCTGGAGAACTCCAAAATGAGACCTGGTAAGAAAGACACTAAGACCTGGAAGAAGGTGAAACACCAGCAAATGTACCTCAGGGAGTTTATCCATGTGCTCCACAAGAGGTACGAGGCGACACACCCTCCTCACTTGCAGGTCTCCCAGTCACTCTTCTATAGCATCCCGAAGAACCACCTTCCCTGGTTCATCCCCGTGGATCTCCAAAGTACTGATCTGTGCCTTTGCCAGAAGCACCAGAACTTTGTACTCCGGCTTGCTGCCAACGGTCTCTCTTTCAAAGGACAAGATGTTCGTGACAATGACCTGGGAGGATTTCGAACGGACTCACCAGGAGAAGGCCCCCGAGACTGTCAAGTATAAAGTGTGGAAGAATGTGGACTATGAGTATGTGTTGTCAGGCAAGGATGGAACTCAGAAGAAGACTACCATCAATAAGCTCCACCCTTGTACAGAGATCACATCCAAGGCAGACTTCATCAAGAAAACCAGATTGGAGTTCCTCACCATGGCTGCCCATGTCGACCATGCTCACAACCAACACCGCATCGTATGTGAGCTGCGAGCGAGTATGTCGTCGCTGGAAGTTACCATCAAGATGGACTTTGCAGAAAACTGGATGGTATCATACCCTGATGCTCCACAGAGTACATATTACGCGAAGGAGCCAGTGACCCTGCACCCTGCAGTCATCCACTACCGTGATGAGGACACTGGCACCACAAACCACCACTCTGTGGCTCTGTGCACCGACGACCAGAAGCACGACACTGGCGCCATCTTGGCGTTTCTCCGCTGCCTGGCAGCATTCATCAGGGAGAACCTGCCACATGTCAAGGTGTTCCATTATGCTTCTGACTCACCCTCCAGCCAGTATCGAAACATCTAGGGTTCTCGATACTCGTACGCCACACTGAATTACTTGATGGACTTCGGGCAACATGGACCTACTTCGAGGCGGGCCATGGAAAGGGCCCCTGCGATGGCGTCGGCGCTGCTGCAAAGCTCAACGCTGACAACATCGTTAAACGCAACAAGGAAGGACATCCCGTCATCAATAATGCAGAGGAGTTCGCGGCCGAAGGTAACAAACTTGAAGGCCGCGTTCACTACATCAATGTCCCTCTGCAGGATGTCACCTCCGCCCGCCTCACTCTCGGCTCAGTGGTAGCAGACAAGTCAGTAAAGGGCACCATGAGTGTCCATGCTGCCATGGTCAAACAGGAAGAAAGGTCACTCGCTGTCCGTGACAAATCCTGTTTTGACCCCTGCTGCTGGGTCGACCTTAGGTCTGTGACTGGCTGCTCTGGATGGATTGAACATGAGCTGGGTTTCACCAAGAACAAGAAGCCTCCCCCACCAAAGCAAACAAGGCAGAAGAAAACGCCGCCTGCCAGTGTCCCTACTGAGGTGGACAATGGGATGCCAGCACTTCTCCCCCCCCAAAGCAAGCCCTGGTTCAGATGAAAATGCGGCCTGCCAGGGCCTCTGCTGTGGCGGACGGCGAACCCGATTATGATCCTGTTGTGTGCAGCACTGTCTGCAAGCCCACCAGGGGCGACTCACCAGTTGTGGCACGTAAGCGCACTCGAAGTGACCGGGTGCCAACTCCTGCCACGGCTGACAAGGAGAACGTCACCCCGTGTGCCACACAAAAGCATGCCATTGCCATATCTACAACCAAGCGAGCAGGACAGGATCCACTGACCTCGACCCTCCCTCAGGAGGATGTACAACCAACGGACAGTGTAGGGAAGTTGGTGCTGGTGCAGGATGAGTACCATGTAGGTGACGTCCTTATCACTGCCAGCCTGGCCAGTACCAGCTCAAAGGACAAGTGGTTTATGGGTAAGGTGGTAGCCAAGGAGAATGGCTTCTACCAACTGCACTACATGTTGTGCTACATGGCGTCGGACAAGAGAAGCTTCAAGTGGCGCTCATGTCTGACCTTGTGTAAGTATTGTGATAAGTAAATTTTAAAGCAATATTGAATTCTTGTCTCTAAAGAATGTTTTAATCAAAAAAGTAGAAATAGCTATAGACTTGCTATGATTTATTATGCATATGCAAAGATGCTGCTGATATAGCACAAAAGTATAGATGTATGATGCTATTAACTTACAGAGCGACTATTCGCAAAGACACGACAAAGTAAAATGTAATTATATGAGTAGAATTAATATTAGAATCAATAAGAATAGTTGCTTGTTGAATGTTTCCTTAAATTATTTCCTTGCATGTTATTGTTTGACCTTCCCTAGCTCCTGCTAAGAATTCTGCATTGTGTCCCAGCATTTGAATGATATAAATCTGAATTCATGATATTGATATGAAAGTTTTAGTCCAGTCCCTGTATGATGGGAGATATATTTTAATATTGCATGTTAAGGCGCGTGATAAAACGGAGATGTTAAATAACATGATATTAATGATTGTTCATTTGTATTCACTCCAGTCCCTCTATGATGGCAGATATCTTTTAATATTGCATGTTAAGGCGGGTGATGAAACGCAGATGTTAAATAATATGATATTAATGATTTTTCATTTGTTTGCAGCCCATGTGCACAGCCTGGCCAGACTTCAACGATGACGACCCCAGCACCACCCACCACACCGAAACCGACCACTCCCACAAACCTGATGAACCTGCCAAGGAAGACCAACACACCCAGGACCAACCGCCACTACTACCAATGCGGGTTACTTACCATGGCCCTGGCTGACGCACAGAGACTGAATGAGGAGTTGCAGGCACAGCTTGCCTGTGCTTAGTCAAACGGGCCACCCCCTGCTGTAGCTCCCACGGAGGAGCGCGTTACACAGGACGGTGCTGAACCCACTGTAGTGCACACGGAGGAGTGCGTTGCAGTGGCTGCACCGGATGGAGAACCCGCTGTAGCGCACATGGAGGAGTGCGTTGCAGCAGCTGCATAGGACCCGGTGAATCCAACTCAGCTGACCGCACATGACAGGAGTGTGAAGGCTGTGTCCATCATGAACAAGGTGCTTTCGCCCGACGTGATCAAAGAACAGCGGATCGCGGTCAGCTTGGCAAAGACCCTTGGTATGGACAGGCGGTCACTACTCAAAACCCCTTCAGACCAGCCATCTCCACGTGTGGTGAACCAGGAGGCCAAGATAGAGAGTGTGAAGGAGTTCTTGTCTGACCTGGAGAACTCCAAAATGAGACCTGGTAAGAAAGACACTAAGACCTGGAAGAAGGTGAAACACCAGCAAATGTACCTCAGGGAGTTTATCCATGTGCTCCACAAGAGGTACGAGGCGACACACCCTCCTCACTTGCAGGTCTCCCAGTCACTCTTCTATAGCATCCCGAAGAACCACCTTCCCTGGTTCATCCCCGTGGATCTCCAAAGTACTGATCTGTGCCTTTGCCAGAAGCACCAGAACTTTGTACTCCGGCTTGCTGCCAACGGTCTCTCTTTCAAAGGACAAGATGTTCGTGACAATGACCTGGGAGGATTTCGAACGGACTCACCAGGAGAAGGCCCCCGAGACTGTCAAGTATAAAGTGTGGAAGAATGTGGACTATGAGTATGTGTTGTCAGGCAAGGATGGAACTCAGAAGAAGACTACCATCAATAAGCTCCACCCTTGTACAGAGATCACATCCAAGGCAGACTTCATCAAGAAAACCAGATTGGAGTTCCTCACCATGGCTGCCCATGTCGACCATGCTCACAACCAACACCGCATCGTATGTGAGCTGCGAGCGAGTATGTCGTCGCTGGAAGTTACCATCCAGATGGACTTTGCAGAAAACTGGATGGTATCATACCCTGATGCTCCACAGAGTACATATTACGCGAAGGAGCCAGTGACCCTGCACCCTGCAGTCATCCACTACCGTGATGAGGACACTGGCACCACAAACCACCACTCTGTGGCTCTGTGCACCGACGACCAGAAGCACGACACTGGCGCCATCTTGGCGTTTCTCCGCTGCCTGGCAGCATTCATCAGGGAGAACCTGCCACATGTCAAGGTGTTCCATTATGCTTCTGACTCACCCTCCAGCCAGTATCGAAACATCTCGGTGTTCTCGATACTCATACGCCACACTGAATTACTTGATGGACTTCGGGCAACATGGACCTACTTCGAGGCGGGCCATGGAAAGGGCCCCTGCGATGGCGTCGGCGCTGCTGCAAAGCTCAACGCTGACAACATCGTTAAACGCAACAAGGAAGGACATCCCGTCATCAATAATGCAGAGGAGTTCGCGGCCGAAGGTAACAAACTTGAAGGCCGCGTTCACTACATCAATGTCCCTCTGCAGGATGTCACCTCCGCCCGCCTCACTCTCGGCTCAGTGGTAGCAGACAAGTCAGTAAAGGGCACCATGAGTGTCCATGCTGCCATGGTCAAACAGGAAGAAAGGTCACTCGCTGTCCGTGACAAATCCTGTTTTGACCCCTGCTGCTGGGTCGACCTTAGGTCTGTGACTGGCTGCTCTGGATGGATTGAGCATGAGCTGGGTTTCACCAAGAACAAGAAGCCTCCCCCACCAAAGCAAACAAGGCAGAAGAAAACGCCGCCTGCCAGTGTCCCTACTGAGGTGGACAACGGGATGCCAGCACTTCTCCCCCCCCAAAGCAAGCCCTGGTTCAGATGAAAATGCGGCCTGCCAGGGCCTCTGCTGTGGCGGACGGCGAACCCGATTATGATCCTGTTGTGTGCAGCACTGTCTGCAAGCCCACCAGGGGCGACTCACCAGTTGTGGCACGTAAGCGCACTCGAAGTGACCGGGTGCCAACTCCTGCCACGGCTGACAAGGAGAACGTCACCCCGTGTGCCACACAAAAGCATGCCATTGCCATATCTACAACCAAGCGAGCAGGACAGGATCCACTGACCTCGACCCTCCCTCAGGAGGATGTACAACCAACGGACAGTGTAGGGAAGTTGGTGCTGGTGCAGGATGAGTACCATGTAGGTGACGTCCTTATCACTGCCAGCCTGGCCAGTACCAGCTCAAAGGACAAGTGGTTTATGGGTAAGGTGGTAGCCAAGGAGAATGGCTTCTACCAACTGCACTACATGTTGTGCTACATGGCGTCGGACAAGAGAAGCTTCAAGTGGGGGAAGGAGATTATCCCAGCTAGGGTCCACCCCCTCAACGTTCTTGGCAGGGTCACTCTGCTCAAGCCAAGTCGTTATGGCAATACCGAGAATGCTGTGTACAAACTTGATCTCCTCACCATCCAACTGGCGGATGTCAGTTTTGAGCCACTGACATCAAAGTTAACATTATGTGCAAAAAATTATAAAAAAATCTCAGTCTCCACTTTACAAGATATTGAATAATTTGGGAACTTTTCAAGCCTCAGTTCTACATTTTGGTATACACTTGCTAGGGTATTATACTAGTTAGGACATGACATTTGGTAATAATAGCATACTTTTTGAAGGTGTACTCCTGAAAATAATGTTTCGTTAATGCGCATGATGAATCGATTTCATTGTTTTATGCTGTGTGCGATAAAAACTGATCCCCTGGGAGTTAATGACTTGAATGAACCTTTTCATAAAGCCGAGATATAGGGCTATCAATAAAATAAAGTCTTAAAATGTAATGCTGAGTTTGTCATGTTCACCCCCTGACCCCCAAAGGTGGGGCAGTTCTCAGTAATCACCCTTATATGCAAGGTAGCTATACCAGACTCAGCCTGTAAAAAATGTTAAGTTAACGTTGAAATCCTCGTCCCAAAGATACCAGAGATTTATCATTATTGTAATGGAGATTCCCTGAACCACGGTATGCTGCTTCATTGTAGAAACTACAGCAATATTACTATGGTGGTTTATTGTTCAGCTTTACAAGGTTCCCTGGTGGAATCAAGTTATTTATTAGAGTGAATGAATCAGACATTTAACATGAGTCTTCCACTTGTGTTTTAGTCGACCTATTTCTTTAGTACTACAAAAGTGGCTTCGCCGCTAGATAGCGGGCCGTGAAAGCTTTGATAATGGCACAACCTTAGGTTTCATAGCCTCAAAAATTGGCACGTAACACAGCAACGGCGTGTAACGTAGCAACAGCATGTAACGTAGTAACACCAAACAATTTTACACTCTCCCAGCAGATCCTCTCGGAGGTTTGAGTTTTAGTGAATTTCTCTGGAAATAACGATCAGATCTTAACATATGACATATCAAATGAAAGGTCTCGATGACTGGAATCTAGATCTTGAATTGGTGATCTATTTCCTTAATATATAAAATTGGGAAAGGTGCCGATTTCTTTGAACTGAGATCCAAGATGGCTGAAAATGCAGAAAAAAATAGCTCTAACAATTTTGTGGCTAGAGACTTTTGTTTAAAAACCCTCTCTACTTTCTTTATGATTGAATCTATCATTTACTTGATAGCAAGAAAAGTTTATTATATATGGAGCCCTGAAAATATTATTAGCAGTGAAAATTTGAAGAAAATTTGAGTTAATTTTGAAAAAATGATGAAGGCTCACCACGGCTGAAACGGTTGATCATTCTACATTCACTACCAACATTATCATCGACATTTGTTTTTTGCCTGTACAATTTATCAACGTAATAAATTTTACAAAAAACCAATTTGGACTGAAGTTGGGTTTTGTGTGACATATAATTTTTTATAGTAATTTTGAAAAAAAGTACCTACTTTTACCTAGCCTCTTTTGGTTTATCTGTTCCCGGCAAGCACTCAAGCTTAATTCAATGGATTAGGGACCAGTGACGAAATAATGCCTTTTTATATATAGGGTAATAACCCCCTCTCAGGAAAAATTATTGTAGTAAAAACCACGCATAGACGATTAATCATGTATGAAGTATATAGCAATCATAAACTCTGCACATAGTGAATCTGAATGCCTATACAATAGTTTTACCAAGTTGATACACTAGATGGCACTCAAGTAGCCCCACTGCTTACATGGGCATGTCAAGCATCTACTCCTAGGGCCCCATAGGTTTACCCTTAGTACACAGACACCCCGCACAAAACTTCCCATTTGCAATGTAAAATAGAGCTCTATGTCTTAGAAATTAAAGCTGGACACAGAGAAATATTGTGTTAATAATCACTATCAATATTTTAAGAAGATGATGAGCCCACTATAAGGCAGATCATTAGAAACATGTTGACCTATTATATGTGCTGAGTCCAAACCAGCCATGCCCCTGTTGGAGTAGCAAAGTGGCATGGTCGCCACTAGCGCCATCTGCTGTATCATAGCTAATGAAAGGGCCGTATATTAGGCTCACATATAGTGACCACCCCTCTAACATCAACTATTCAGAGGCAAATGAGGCATGCCACTCATAAAGTCAACATCACGCTAACAGTAGCTTTCCCTTATCTACAGAATCTCCGCTTATCGACCTGCCTAAAGAATGTCATCTCTTGAGGGGTAAATCAATGCAAACGTGACATAACTAAAGAAAAGGGCATCTTTGTGGTCGATTTTATCCCTGGGATTCTACAGAATGTGACATACCTGGGGTATGGTTCTGAAAGATTAGCAATCACTAAATGGCCCTACGATCACAAATTTCGGAATATATACCTCCTAAATTATCACCAATGATCGTTTGCAAAATAAATCATATCAGATGATCGTTTAAAAGCACATGACAAGTTCATAACTAAATCATTGCACTTAATTATGATATATTAACCCTTTGAGGGCAGAGCAAAATTGGTTGCCCTGGCCATGGGGACGGCCTCTGAAAAAAGTATAGTTCCTAGAGGACGAGCCTATTTTCAATTCCTATACAAATCCTATATAATGGGCATTGACTATAGTCGACGCTAGGCCTACCATGGTGTCGACTATAGTCGATGCTAGGCCTGCCATGGTGTCGACTATAGTCGATGCTAGCCCTCAATGGGTTAAAAGTGATTTTTGACCACTGAAGTGGACTTTTCACTATTTCATTTTTGTGCCCACCAAGCACAATTTTCAAAATCTTCTGTGCCCTGTAAATTTCTCCTGTGCAATCATACAGTAAGTTAAAATAGATTTACTGTTCTGAACAGTGGGAGTATACGAAATCACAATTTGTGATCGTTTAAATGAACAATAAGACCCAAATTGTTAGTTATTCTGAAACATGCCCCTGTTCCAGCTTTGTCTGTGATGCCATTGCATTGAACACAACAATACATAGAAACATTGACTGCACCCCTTATCCTATCACATTATATACCATGTTTACAGAGTGGCTAATATACCTGGCATTTCTCAGTAGGGGAGACCTGGGAGAACTGGAACAAAGGAGAACTGGGACACCACCCTGTTCTAGACCTACGAAGAGGTTTAGTGAAAATCTAACAATGCTACTTTTTGACTATTGATAGTGAAGTTATACTTTATGGAAAAAGATTTCCACTATTTAATCATCAAGAATTATTACAGAATATATAATTTTACCCTAAAAAAAGATTTTTTTTTTCAAAGGGTTCCCAAATGACAACAGTCCATTTTGATAGTGTCAAATGTGTATTAAAAATCTTTCGATATGATGAGTTATCCAAAATTACTTAGTTTAGCCTTTTTCAGACTATATGAATATTTTTCTTAAAAATGCCAAGCTGGTGAGAACTGGGATGCACCCGTCCCAGTTCTCCCATATCTACAACTGATTTTTCTGAAATCACACAAATGATGAACAAATAAGCATGTGACAGGAAGCCTATCAGTCAAAATAAGAACCTGGAGGTTCTCCAAAAGAAGTTACAGCATCACAAGGTTAAAAAACTGGGTAACAAGTCATGACATGTTCATCTCATTTAATGTGGTATTTGATGGTGTCCCAGTTCTGCCACAATTGCTCTTTTTCTACATTGGAAATAATGCACACCTTGATGAAGACATCATAAAAGTATCGTAATCTTGTAACTATACATCAAAATGATTTCTAGCATCTTGTCAGCAGTCTTAAACATCATAGAAATTACAGGAATTCAATAATTTGATTAATTTGTGATAACTTTACAACATGTTTTATTGGTCCGTCCCAGTTCTCATTAGGTTGCGTCCCAGTTCTCCCTAGTGGTGTCCCAGTTCTCACTAGATTTATTCAATATTAAAGCAAGCTCTATCTAACAATTGATGATAGTTAGGAAATGTCTGAATAGCCCATATTGTAGGCCTACCATCATTCCTTCTTCTGGAAGAAAATTACTTTGGATGTTGTTCTTATTGTAGGAATGATGAACAAAAATATTGTGACTTAAAAATATTGTCCCAGTTCTCCCAAGTCTCCCCTACATAGCCATAGAAATTCCAGATGGTTCACGACATGTATACCTCTTTGACGTCAAAGGAACTGAAATAAAGCTGTTTAGCATCTGATGGTCACTTATTTGTTGCTTTCTTGCAAACTGAGGAGGATTCCCAGAAGTAACACGATTACATAGCGGTCAATAGGGGCTTCGCCTCATCATCAATCCAAACAAACAAGACTGGACCTATAATTGAATCCTACCTATTGTTGACACCAGAGGGTATAAGGTGCTTCCTTCCACCTAATCCCCAAGGTAAGCCTATCCTGGGTACTTTATAGTCAGACTAATTTATAATGAAGTCTGACTGTAATTGGGCTGAATACACACTGTTTGTGTGTATGAGCAGGCTTAGGGTATAGATAAGCTGAGACAGATGTGACTCGTCATTAATTCAACAGTTTTTTTCTTAGTGTTAGTATTATCATCCCGTGAATCGGGTGGGAAGCGAACATGTAAGTGACCGGGTGGGCCAGCTCATACACACAAACAGTGTGTATTCAGCCCAATTACAGTCAGACTTCATTATAAGTTAGTCTGACTATAAATTGGCCTGTTATACCCTGTTTGTGTGGAGCAGGCTTATTTTAACTCGTTCGATAATAAAACTCAAAGGAGGGTATCCATTTATAATGTTTTATTCATAAACATGTAAGTTGGATCACTCGTTTTAGCCTCAGTTTGACAGCAATACAATTTGTGTTTGATAGGTTAAACTGTTGGTATAACATAGCTAGTACTGTAGTTTGAGTCATGACTAGTGTACTATATGTCTCTCCCCCTGAAATCTATAATACTGTTTCCTTGAATATTCTTGGATAAATGGCTAAATACATACAGTAAAACTTGGTTACAACGAACTACTTGTTACAGGCTCAAAAAATTCGTTATAACCAAATTTCGTTGTAAGCAAGTTCAGCACTTTGGAAAGGTTTAATGATTCTTCAGTTAGCTTTACATGTATATCCAGCTAACAGAAATACACATATGTTATTTCACTGTGAAAGGTATGTCTTAATTTTGTCTGTAGGCCCTACAAAAGGAACATAAAGAAAAATCCTGAACATTTCAAAATCTTTATATATTCAATTTTGGGTATACATATATATGTAAACTTAAGTAAAAAATATATCTAAGGACATCTACCCCCACCCCAGTGTACGAGCAGTGGCCAAGATCTAAGAGGTGTTAAGGCCTGTTTAAGGACATCTACCCCCCTTCCACCCTGTCACCTGTAGCAGTGGCCGAGATCTAAGAGGTGTTAAAGCCTGTTTAAGGACATCTACCCCCGCCCCCGTCACCTGTAGCAGTGGCCGAGATCTAAGAGGTGTTAAGGCCTGTTTAAGGACATCTACCCCCCTGTCACCTGTAGCAGTGGCAGAGATCTAAAAGGTGTTAAAGCCTGTTTAAGGACATCTATACCTCATCTGGGGACATGAACACAAGTTATATTGATATAAATAAATCATTTAGTGCATATTTTCCGAATTTGGGGGTCAAAATTAATTTGTTATAAACAGGTTTATGCCTAAAGTACTTTGTTATAACCAAGTTTTTCTACTATAGAAATGTATAAGAGAGGTTTGTGACTAAGCATTTTTGTTTATTATATCCAAATTTCGTTATAAGGGAGTTTATTATAACCAAGTTTCACTGTAATATGATAACAACATGTCAATGTGTACAGTATGTGAGTATATATATCGTCATAGCCAAGCTCTGTGTAACCATCAGAGTCATCTTATCTCTCACTTAACTTGACCTCCCAGGGTCACAGCTATAGTGCTGAAAAGCTGTAGTGAGTTCACGGTTTGTTTTACGTCTGCATGTGTCCACCTACCATGGTGGGTATGAAGTTTGTGACTTGGGGCAATTTGTCTTCCTCCAGGGGTCTGTTATAGAACCTGGCGAAGGTATGTTCTCTCTTCCACCCCACAGATTCCATGATTAATAGGTACGTTTTGTCTGGCTGCGGCGCTTGTTGGTGCATGCCTCGAGCTATAGGATCCATAGTCAGAGTCAATGCCTGCCTCTGTAAGGGTAAGCCTTACTAACCTGGAGGTGGTTTCAGGCCTTGCCCTTTTTACCGGTTGTTTGATGGTACCAAATACCTGAGGATGTGCAGACTGTGTTTCCTCTTTGTTCATGTACACCAGTAGGTGTGTATAAACACACAGTCTCTCATCCTCAAATTTATCAAACCTGAGGATAAGAGGTTTAGTCTTGGGATCATTTGATTTTAACTTCTGGGAATACTTAATATGCACTGTAAAGTCCCTGTAGTCTCTGGCCTGTTGCCAATAAGAACAATACCATGGTCCTCCTTGTCAATCTATCCAGCGTCAGGTCTGCTATCCAACCCCAACTGGTCATGTGGTCTAAAACCTGCATAGGATCCAAAATGGTCTCATATGCCTCCCTTGGGGGTTTTTCAACTCTCACCCCTTTTAGGAATCTAGAGATTTCTGAGTGTTCTCCCAGTGGCATGCCTTCCAACTGGATAAAGCAAGAATGACCTTGTGGTATTAAGGGTACTGTAGCCTACCCCTCCATCAAAAATGTGCACAAGAAAGTCAATACATTGTTTTAACTGTGGCTTTACCAAATCAATGTCATTTTCCTGTGTGTAATTAGTCCACATTTTGGCTGCTGTTTCGTATGCCGACTTAGTGGACTTTCCTAGGGAGGCTAGCATGATGTTACAGGCTCTATCAGTGTAATGGAGGTGTTTTGTCCATATCCTTCTTAGAGGGGATGGCTATCCATTTGTCCTTTGCCCGTCCACCTTAAGGAGTTGTCGTTGACTGGGAGTATCAGCCTTCTCTGGTACCCTTTTAGCTGTGTTAGCGTTAGGAACCAGGGCTGTGTCCTCCAGTCTGGTGCTATGAGGATTCCTGTCTGTGCTTCCTGGTTTATCTTCCTCAAGACTCTTCCAATGAGACCAAAGGGTGGAAGTATTAGGGCATTTTTACATGTTCAATCGATAGAGAAAGCATCGAAGGCAAAGGCTAGGTCACAATGGTTCAGAGATACAAAATTACGGCACACATGCTTTTCTGGGGATGCAAAGAGGTCTATTGTGGGCTTACCAAAGGCAGAGACGATTTTCTCCCTTGTGATAAATGTTAGTGCCCACTCTCCTGAGGTGGAGAAAGCTCTGGAGGCCCTATCTGCATTCACATTTTCACTTGATGGTACGTAAGACAAGTGGAAGGTGATGTCCAGGCTTCTCTGAATACACTCTTAGTGACCTCATTGCATGCCCATGAACTGGAGGATCCACCCTTCTTCAGGCAACTAATAGCTGTTGTATTGTCTAACAAGATATGGATGTGTTTGCCTTTCAGCACCTTCCTGAACTGGTATTATATAGGATGTTTATGTGTTTCTGATCTAGTTCTGCACAGAACTCCTCCCCATAATGCATATCATTTTTCATTATGTGGCAACCCCAACCGGTATCTGATTCGTCTGTGTACACCGTGACTTCTGGGGTTTTCTCATCATATTCACTAGTAGCTGAGGGCAAGATATCCATCCACTCTCTCAGGTTAGAATTAATCCCCCTGTTCAAGTACATGTACTTATCATATCTGCCACCTGTTTTCTGTAACACTCTAATTTTGGCAATTTGCAGGCGTTTTCTTAGAACTTTTGCTGCATGGTTGGCTGGGTCTGTTGCTGCTAGCCTTCCCACTATACTAGAGAACTTTCTAATAGGAATTTTGTGCAGGCCTTTCAGTTCATCTACATCTTTGAGCATTTCAGCGACTTTACTTGTGGTATTGCGAGGGTTATGTCTTTGGTATGGATAACAAAACCTAGGTAGTCAATCACTTTTGTTGATTGTAGCACAAACTTTTTAGAGTTAATAGTAAACCCTGCCGCCTGTAGTACTTCCAATGTGTGATTGACTGCCTCTGAGACTTGCTGAGGTGAGTCTGCGTAGATCAATGTGTCATTGATGTAAAGCATTAGGTTTACCCCAAAATTGGATCTAAGGTAGCCAATTAGTGCTTTCATCACCCTGGTAAAAAGTTTAGTACCTGGTGAGTAGCCATTGGGAAGGCAGGTAAACCTGTATCTCTGTCCATGGTACTGTAATTGCAGCAGGTCCCTGTCCCTTAGTTTTACCCCGAAAGCAAAGTATGCTTGCTTGATATCTACTTGTGCAATATTCTCATAACATTCATCAGATGATCCATTTTGAAGTGTTTGTATTGTGTGTACTCATTCAAACTGGATAAGTTTAGAATGGGTCTAAATGATCAATCTTATTTATGCCTGAGGAACATATGTGACACAAAATGCCCTGTCAGAGAGGAATGCTTTTTCAATTATGTCATTCTTGTTTTTGGATCTGTTCTCCCAAGATTTTATCTTTTTCCGGGTCAGTACAAGCAGAGTCCGGTATTGAGTCTTGTTTTGATATGGAATACACATCTATGGGTAGGCCCTTCACCATATCCAATGCCCATTTGTCAGATGTAAACAACTGCACACCTGGACACACCGCCGGCTCTGAATTTTACTCAGAAAAGTCAACAGGTAGAGTATTACTTACTTTTACTTTATTTTGTGCTTGCCACCTGCACTCTGTCGGCCATAGCCTCTTCCACCTTTATCTGTTTGTCATTGTAGCTGTTGTTGTGGTGGTGGCGTCCCCTGCCCCCTAGTTGTGCTGGGGGTACCCGCCCCCTCCGTGGTGGCTGTATTGTTGTTGGCTCCCTCTGTTTTCTGGGCACTTCTTCTTGTAGCCTGAGCAGCTCTGGCCGCCATTGTTCAAGTACTTTTTTTTTTTTTTGAAACGATTTAAACTTTTATTTAGCCTATAAATGTGTTACATTTCATTATAGTTTCACGGCTTTTCCTGGATTGTATAAGAAGCCATGTTGGATACTTTATAACCTTTAAACTGTTTTACAGATTGAATAATTTTAACATCAGGAAAGACTAATTTCTATGAGGCTAACAAGTTAATGACTGACCATCATCCATTGGACGTTGTCACGGCCAAGCTATAAAAGTATATATACCATTCATAAAATTCACAATCGGTTAAATAACAATATATTTATGAACAGCAGCATTATTCTCTACTTTAAACATTATATAATAACAAAGTTCCCTTCCCATATCACATAATTATTAATAGATAATACATTCAGAGGATTTAGGATCGTGTATACACTGTACTTTACAAAATTGATTGATAATATAGAGATTCTTAATTTATAACAATTCTTTTTTACACTCCAGTTTAAATTTGTCCCTGTCTTTGATATTTCTTATTTCTATAGGTAATTTGTTCCAAGTTTGAGCACATTTGACTTCTGGTGATGTTTCATATGCTTTACAGTTAATTTTTTGATATTTTAGTACTGGTGCAGCAGCTAACCGTGTTTCTCTTACCTTAGGCTCTATAAAATCGTTATTACATGATCTCTTATGGGCCGCAATTTTAATATGATAGACTCTCCTAGATGTCAACATAGGTAGATTAGCCTTATTGTGTACAATATGAGTTGGTGTTAATATGTGATAATCAAAGCAAGTTTTCAGGCATTTACTTTGTATACGCTGTAGTTCCAACAAGTAGTCTGACTTAGCCTCATTGTACAATATATCACAATAATCTATTAAAGGTACTATATGCATTTTATACATCCTTAATCTTGCTTCATATGACATATATTTAATTACCGTGCGTAAGTACATATTAAATTTCAATTCAGGGTCTAGGGTAACACCTAGATATTTATAGGAAGATACATTCATAAGTACTTTATTATTAATGATAATATTTGGTTTCCTCAGATTTTTCAGTTTTATTGAAGAGGCAAAGGTCATGATTTTAGTTTTGTTTTCGTTCATAGTTAGTTTATTACTTGTCGTCCAAGAATAAAAATTTTTTAGAGCATTTTCTAGTTCAGTTTGTAAATTTTCAATGTCCTTGCCAGATACATATAAAACTGAGTCGTCTGCATATAACATAGTTTTGTGGGTATCATTATCTGGATGCAGCCATTTATATATAATAGAAAAAATAACGGACCCAAAATTGACCCTTGAGGTACGCCACATGTTACATTCCTATACCCTGATGGTTAGCCACAGAGCACTGCTGTCTCCTAGAAAGGTAGTTTTCAATCAGCGTAAGATTTCTGTTGCTTATACCGTATTGTTCCAGCTTATTTAAGAGGATAATATGATTTACAGAATCAAAAGCTTTTTTTATATCAATAAATGCAGCTAGAGTAATATTGTTTTGGTTCCAATTTTTTAGTATATCATCCACTAGGATAGTTATTTTATCTAGAGTCGATTTGTTTTTTGATATCCTCCTTGAAATTTTGACAAAATATTATGTAAAGTTAAATGAGAGCTGATTTTTGTATGTATCAGACGTTCCAATATTTTGCCAGGTACAGGTAATATGCTAATAGGTCTTAGATTAGATACGTTGGATGGATCTCCACCTTTAGGTAGCGGTGTGACCGTGGCTACTTTCCAGCTATTAGGTATAACACCAGTTTGTGTAATCAAATTTATAATTTCAACACAGCCAACTTAAAAATATTAGTGGGTAAGTATTCAATAGAGGAAGATTTTGATATATCTATATTTTCTAAACATTTAATAATTTCTTCATCAGTGAACGACATATCAGGCATATCCATTACACATCTTTGTCCTTTAAATATAAATTCTGTATCATGAAGTTCAGCAAGCCTAGGCCCTATATCTGCAAAAAAGTTATTTATATACGTGGACGTGTCTTCTAGGGTGACGGTTTGTCCAGTATCATCTACTAAGTTAATTGTTTTAGATTTTCCTTTGTTATTTGGTAGAATTTCTTTCATAGTAGTCCAGAATTTTTTAGAATCTTTCTTGTAAACTTCTGATAGGTTATTATAATATTCTTCTTTCGCTTGCTCAACCTCGCGATTAACAATATTTCTAGTTATTCTGGCATGGTGCCAAGATATAATATCCAAGTTTCGTCTCGCATCTTTTAATAGTGCATTTTTATCATTAATACGTTCCAACAATTCATTAGTCATCCATGGGCTCAATTTATCTTTAATTTTAAATTTCTTCACTGGACATTGGATATCTAGCATATATTTCATATAATTGACCAGGATGTTCCAGCATTCTGTGGGATCGTTACTATTATCAAAGTAAGTCCAGTTACAGTTAGTCAGGTCAAGTATATATTTTTCCTTATTAAAATTTCTATACGATCTTCACAAAAAGCTCCTAAAACCTTGCTTAACATATTGATTTCCTTTTAATATATGTACGGGAAGATGATCAGATAGGTGAATATTGAGAGGACCAGAAGAAATAATTCCAGTACAGTTTGTGAATATTAAGTCGATACAAGAATTAGAACCAGAAGAAGTTGTTACTTGATTAACTAATTGGGTTAGATGAAAATTGTCAAAAGCTTCGTATAATTGTCTTTTTTCTCTAGTGTTACCAATTATATTTACATTGAAGTCACCAAGTATATAAATTTCATAGGAATCTAGGTTTTCAATCTGTAAAAATAATGCTTGAATAATATTACAAAAATTTGTCAAGTTTCCAGCTGGTGGTCTGTATACATTACAGATTATTGCCTTTTTGCTTGAACCTTTTATAGAAAATAACCATTGTATTTCGATATCATTGCTGGTTCTATATAAGTATCCAAATTTCTCATTTGTACATGATATAGCTTCATCTACATGAGCACAGAGTCCTCCAACCCTAAAGATACTAATTCTATCAAGTCTAAATAAGTTATACCTTGGAAACTTATACATATCTGAGCAGTCAGTTGAGTTTAACCAGGTTCGGAGAAAAGTACAATGTCAAAATTACAATCAGATAGTTCTTCTTTTAAACCTGTAAATTTATTTCTTATGCTGCGAGTGTTTAAATGTACAATAGAGAAGCCTTTCTCAAACTTGGATTTCAGTTCCTTATTTACTTGCATATTTGTATGATTCTACCTATTATGATCTTGGATAACAGAGAGACGGATATACCGGTACATTTCTTCCATATATATACATTATCCTCTATAATCCAACTTTTACTATCCCATATTTTTTTATACCAAAAATGTCAAACCCCCCTCCCATCATAGGTTTACAGCACTTATGGCTACCTACGGTATATGTTAATGCAGTTATAGCAGATATCACTTAGGGTGTTTAGCATTTCCCAGTCTAACATTTATAATTATACAAATTTGTGTACCATGGTCTATAAATCACACAGAAAATATTAATTCATATTTCAGTGGGTTTGTCAATGAGTTCAGTTCATACGGGTTTCTCGTTATCTTTGCCTGTATCCTCGTTTATGATCTTGTCTCGTACTCTGGTAAGGATGAAGCCTAACAGATTTTCTTCTTTGATATTGTCCCTTTTGCACATGTTGGCCTGTCCAAAGTGATACTTGACGCCCCAGACCGGGTGATAACTGGCTTCACATAGTGTCATACCTTTTGTAGAAACTATGTAGTCCCTCAGGTGTGTGTTGGAGAATTTTGCAGTGATAATATCTTCCATGATGGCTTCAGCTCCTTTATTCCATTCAGGTGTAGGTTTGACCTTCTTCCCCTCATACATGATATCAATGGTATTGTCCATCTGTAGAATTTTGTCTGCTATCTCCGGTTGTTTACAAGTAAGAGCCTTGGTGGCTTGATAGGCCTGTTCAGCGCTGTTGTACTCCACTCCTCGATATTTCAAGCTACTGTTGTATAGATTAGACAGCATGTGATTTTTGATTTAAATATTAAACCGTCAGGGGTGGTAGCTTCCATAGCCTTCTGCATGGTGAGATCTTGGTATGGCATTTGGTTTAGCTGAGAGGGATATATAGTCTTCTTTTCCAGGATGAGGAATCTCTGCCTAAGCTGAACGTTGTAGTTGTGTTTCTTCGCCAGGTAGTACATGGCACGGAGGTCATTGAAATCCTTCTGCTCGGTTTCGTTCAGTTCATCTCCCACAGATACGAACTTGTATAACATTTTGCCCTTCAGGTACTTCAAATTCCTCATAATCTTAGATTTGGTGTGGATATTTCGGAAAATAACTTGTACCGGTCTGTGTCTCGGTTTGTTTACGCCTTGGTGGTCGCCATCTTGGATCAGTGTTTCCGGCCCCTCGCGACTGCAAGAATCTACACATTCCAATCCCTGATTAAATTTAATATGTCTCAGAAATTGAGCAATCTTGACTGAAATATCTTCATCCTTGCTTTCTTCAAGTCCTTTAATTATTAGGATTTTTTTCTTGATATCTTGGTCCATTCTATCGAATTTTTTCGTATGTTGGAGTAGTAGGGCTCTTTTACAAGTACCTGCCCCCTTGTTGGTGATGATTGTGTTGGCCGTGGTGGGATGGGTTCTTTGTTGTGTGCCCCCTCCCCTGGCCGCGTGGGGCGTTTCCCTGGTCCGCGTTCCTTGACCTGTTAGCGTTGCTGTAGCAATTCACCACCATCTCCTTGAAGGTTTCATGTACCTTATGACGGGACATGACCTCATCCTTTAAATTGTCACCTAACAGGAACTGGAAACCCTGTTTGTTATTTTCTTTAGCCAGAGCAACAGGGCCAGCTGTGTTCTGACTGAGTAGCTCCCTTCTGGTGTCATTGATTTTCCATGAAGCTCGCGCTATCAGCTGCAATGCCATGGTGAGGTGTTCTGCTATCCCTGTGGGGTTTAGCTTCCCACCTCTGTCAATGACGTCCAGTACTGTGACTATTGGCCTGGCTGCAAACTGCAAGCCCTACTGTAGTGACTTGAAGGGAGCGTCTCGAGCCTCTGTTTTCTGTTTAAGTCTGAGTTCCTCCAGTACCTCCTGGTTTATGCACGTCTTATGTAATACCTCCAGGTTTTCCGGCCTGGGGTACAAGTCATACATCTCCCCAGTTTGTTTTTCATTCATAGGGTTGAGGTACACTGCATCCACCAGCTCTTTTGATGGTCTAACCTTGGCGGTGACTGCATTCATAGGAGCAGTTAGTTGTAGGCAAGGTGATGGCATCCAGGGGTAAGGCCTCCTGCTCCTGTTCCCCTTCATCCTTCTGGTCTTGCGGGGGTGAGTCTACCACTAGAGTGTACCGCAAGGTGGAGGTGCCACTTGGTGACTGGTGTGGTGTTTGGTGTAAGTCAGGCATCTGGGGTTGCCTGACCTCATGAAGAGTGAGACACCCGCTGGGCAGTGTGCCCATCTGTCTCATGTCAAGCACATAGGAAGTAGGCGGAGTATCAGAGCGTGACAACATGTGATGCACGGGGTACTGTCTATGTGTATAGAGAGGTTGGTGTGCTGGCCTGTTGGTACCTGACCTGTTATCTATACCATGGATATAGCTTAGCCTGTTTGAGCCATAGAGGTACCTATCATGCTATGTAGGTGTATGTGTAGGGGTATGGTAATATACCCCATGTCTTTCATTGTGAAGGGGTATGAGCACTGGTACATGGTATTCCATCCTGGGTCTCACTGTTCTGTGCATATTGCACTGGGCCCTGGGGTCATTAAAGGCTGACCCTTGGGCTCCCTCATACCTCCTCCTTTTCTCAGCAGATTGCAAGGTATCCCCCTGCCTAGTACCCACCCTCCTATGTGCCTCACATGTTGGCGGTTATTGCATAACCACTCCGGCCCCCCAATAAAACTCACCTGATATCCCTTCATGTCAGGATGAAAGCTGTTTTATGAAGTTGACTGCTGCTAGGCGGCACACAGTTTTATGGCCCTTGTAGCAACAATGTTGGTGCCGGGCCTATACGGTGGTGGTGCGTCCCGTGTTCGCCCTGGAGGAGACCGCCTTCCAGCCCAAGATTGGCTGGGCTGGGGGATTGCCTCTCCCATGCTGCCCACTCATCCATCTTGCCTGCTGGGTCTGGATGAGGTCCGTTCAGTAGGCCATCGTAAACACAAGTGACGAGTCACATCCGTCTTAGCGTATTTATACCCTAAGCCTGCTCCACACAAACAGGGTATACAGGCCAATTAGTGTGGCTTCAGGTGTGGATCACACCACGACTCCACACAAAGAGAGGGGAGGGGGCAGAGATAGAAGGAGAAAGAGAAAGAGGGAGGAGGAGACGGAAATAGAGGGAGAGAGATGGAGAGAGAAGGAGGAGGAGAGGGGTGGAGGGAGCTAGGGAAGAGGGGGAGGGAAAGAGGGAGATGGAGAGCGAGGTAGTAAGAGTGGGATGGAGAGAGAGGGGGAGGGTAGTATAGAGAGGCAGAGCATCATCAACATGTCCTGCAAAGATGTGAATTGATTGATTGAGATTCGTTTATTTAGACTGAATGAGATTAGGACCAGGTCCTGTCTTACATTCATACAGTATTATTTATATATATATATATATATATTTATATATATATATTTATATATATATATATATATATATATATATATTTATACCACGATTTCGGCACTTCCGGTGGGTTTATATGCAGTTTAGCCGTGCATTATTCTGCATATACCACCCTTGTGCATTTTTGAAATTTTTGGTATATACTTTTTCGAGGTCACGTTGGACTTAGAATATTTTTGGAGATGATGGCGGACATAGAAATTTAGCCTCGCCATTGTTTCAATGTGAAAAATCGTCCCAACTCGTATGAGGATTGAACCCCGGCCGCAGTGGTGGTAGGCGAAGGCCTTAGCCATAGCGCCACACTGAACGGTGATGAAATCCTATGCGAAGGTAAACAAGTTCTAACCTGATATGTTTCCAGTCAGTTTTCGTATGGAATCCAACCACGACATGTTATAATTTTGAAATCCCAAGAAGTTTTCGATCCATAGACGAGTAATGCGTGCTAATTTTCTCCATTTTCTTCGATATAAATAAGAATCCATTGATTTTTCCATCGTAAGCAAGTCGCGGTCCGGCCATTCTCACCCGCCTCCTTGTGTGTCAGGGGCCCGGATGTGGATATAGGTCATCCGCTCGCCCTACGAGGAAGACGCCGAAAATTTCGGACCGTTTTGGAAAATCAATGGATTCTTATTTATTTCGAAGAAAATGAAGAAAATTAGCACGCATTCCTCGTCTATGGATCGAATACTTCTTGGGATTTTAATATTATAACATGTCATGGTTGGATTCCATACGAAAAGTGAGTGTAAACACGGCGGTACCTGTCCCGCAAGGAACAAAAACAATGGTTTCGCGCAGAGCGCTGACCCGGGCCGTATCGCTTGCTTTTACAAAATGTCTTCGCCTGGCTATATTCTTTGGATTTCAGGTAAGAAATTGATACAAAATGGAGGAAATGGTGGTATAAACCTATTAGGTGATGCATATCGGGGCCCCACGGGCTGTATATGCAGTATATACCCTCGCCGCTCTGCGGCTCAGGTATATACAGCATATACAGCCCTAGGGCCCCGATATGCATCATCTATTAGCTTAATATATATATATATATATATATATATATATATATATATATATATATCAATATAAAATAAACAGAAAATGACATCAAATACCTTAAGGGTAACATAGTATAGTAATTCATTAAATTCAAGTATACACAAAGCTACCATATAATATTGTAGCAGCCACTATAGAAGTTATGGTTATGGCATATAGTCTTTATAAAATTGCAGGATTCAGATAAGAAACCTGATTAAGATATAAGTGTTACAGAACAGTTTCGGCCTGATGTTATTGGCCTATATGACCAGATGTTCATGGTCCAAGTATTGACCTGGTGGTATTGGTCATGACCTGATGTTATTGGTCGGGGCATGATGTTATTTGCCATTGTAATTCGAGCAGCAAATGAGTTGTTGATAAAGTTACCTTGTGGAGGGAAGAGTGGGGGGGGGAGGGGGAGGAAAGTCCAGAGAAGGGAGTTAAGGGACAATTTGCTTTTTGTTCCATCTCTGGAAGGTTTGTTTATCGTTGATATTTCTTTGCTCAACATCTAAGGAGTTCCAGAGAGTGGCCAGCCTATATTTCAAACTTTTGCTGTATGTGGGGTCTTTGGGTCATACTACCTTAAATAATTTACCATCATGTGATCTGGTTCTAATCTCCCTAGTATCTATTTGGGTTTCATCTAAACTTAGATTAAAGGAGGAGGTTCTTAGGTGAATAGCACGCCTATTATTTAGGGTGTCCACATTTACTCTTTCCCTGAGCACTGTGATTGGGTCTCTGCTTCTATAAACACATTTTAGTCCTCTATTTGCAGCAGTCTGAATATAGTCTAGCAAAGTCTTGTTGGTGACACAGTAGAAGATATCAGCATAGTCTATTACCGGCAGTAGCATACATTTGAATACTTTCAGAGCAGCTTCTTCAGGAAGAGAATACCATGCTTTCCTAAACATATACATCTTATGATTTATATTCCTTAAGAGTAATTTGGTATGGATTTTGAAGTATAGTTGAGCATCTAGGGTAAATCCTAGATATCTATATGTGTTAGTGAGGGCTAGAGGAGAGTTATTGGTATATATCAGCCTATTTTTGTTACAACAGATGTTGACATTTTCCAGGTCGGTATTTATGGTAATGGCTAAATTAGGTGTTGTTTTGTTTTGTTTAATAAAGAGGACTGTATCATCCGCATAATGTTGACATTGCATGTTTAATAAAGACTTATGAAGGTCATTGATATAAGTAATAAAAAGTAACGGACCCAAAACTGAACCTTGGGGGACGCCACAGGTTATTTGATGAGGTTTGGATAGAGTATTATTGGCAGCTGTCCTTTGTAATCTATTAGCCAGGTAACCTTTGATAAGATTAGTACTGGATTAGTGTTAGACCTAGTTTTGTTAATTTTTTAAACAGAATGGAGTGATTTATGGTATCAAAAGCTTTCCTGAAATCTAAGAAGACCGCTGTGGTTGAATACTTATTATTTGCCTCTCTATAAACACTATTAGTGAATTTTGTGAGGCTATCAACTGTAGATTTGTGACTTCTAAAGCCATCTTGTGAATTTGTTAGTATGTTTAGATCATGTAGGTGGTGGGTTAATTGTTTGTGAATGATTTTTTCCATTAGCTTGGTAGGCAGGGGCAATATGGAGATCGGGTGAAGATTATTAACGTCACTAGCGTCACCCCCTTTTGGCAAGGGTTTGACTGTTGCAACTTTCCATTCATTTGGGTATGTGCATGATGTTATCACTAAATTAAGTAGGTGAGCAAAATGTCTGGGGAGGGTGGATATTATGTCTTTTAATACCTGTGATGAAATGTTTTGTATACCAGAGGATTTTGTAGTGTTGATATCCTTTGCCAATTTTAAGACTTCAGCTTTTGTAATATGAGAAAAAGTTAGTGTTTGAGGGAAGGTATCACCATCATAGGTCCAAGGCTGTGTTTGGTTAGCAGCTAATTTTGCTCCAATGGTGGCAAAATAGGTATTAATATAATCAGTGGTTTCTGCATGGGGGACAGGGTGCTTGGTGTCTTGGTCAATCAGACTAAAAGTCAAAGAGGAGGGCTTAGGATTTATCACAGAATTTAGTGACCTCCAAAATTTTCTGGGGTTATTTAGGTTGTTATCAATTTGTGATTTATAATACCTGCGCTTAGCAATTTTGCATTGTGTTTTGGTATAATTCCTAAGATACCTAGCAATATTATAGTCATCCTCAGAGTTTGTCCTTTTGTATCTTTTCCAAGCCAAGTTCTTATCTTTTATAGGCATCAACAGACCCGGGTCTAGCCAGGGGGCTTTGGCTTGGTTAATTTTAAAGTTTTTTATAGGACATGATTCATCTAAAAGCCTATGTGTCACTGACATGAACATATCACATGCATCATTTGGTGATTGAGTTTGAAAGAAGTTGTTCCAATCTTAGTTATTTAGTGTATTTGTGAAATCAACAGGAGAATAATTTTTATATGATCTACCGGTGAATTGTAATTTTTGTTTTGGGACTGAGATGTGGTGGCGAGAACAGTAGATCAACTCATGGTCATTATTATTAAGACCCTGGGTATTACAGTCTGTAATGCGTGCAGAGTTTGTTAGAATTAGATCAACGGTTGTATGATTTTTTACATTTATGTTAAATCTAGTGATTTTCTTAATTAGTTGACGGAGTCCAAGATGTGCACACATATTTCTGATTTTAGTGTGGGAGGGGTTCATATGTGAGCAATCCACATTGAAATCCCCCATGAGAAAGATCTTGGGATATTTATCAGAGTCAATTGTGTTGAATGCATCAAATATTATATTGATAGCATTAGCTAGGTTTCCAGAGGGCGGTGCATACACAAGGCATCTCATATTAGGGTTATAAATCACTATCCATTGAATCTCAATGTCTTCATTGCTGGTATTAAAAGCTGCAAGTTCAGTATCTGAAAAGGTTATGCCATTCATTATGTAAGTAATGAGACCACCATTTTGTAGATATTCAGATATTAGATCGAAATTGGTGCCTTCATTGGCTAAGAGGCTCCTAATATTGAAATGTGCAGTATGGAGGCCCTTTACCCCATTAAAATCAAGCAGCTCAGCCATTGCTAATCAGTGTAAAACCCTTTCCCAACTCTGGACGTACGGGGCCCCCCTCCCCACAACCCCCTCCACTCAAACAAATTTTTAAAGTAAGCAGGCTAATGCATTCTGTGCAGCCTGGGTACATAATATAGGTTTTCTTTTATCTTACGAGAAGTTCAGGAAATGGGGCAACGGGTCCCCCTGGAATGTTTTATAAAAGGATATATGATTATGATAATATGATAGTGTATAGAAATAAAATAATCAAGATGAAATAGTGATACAAGAAAAGGTTAGTAATCTGGCGCCACTCATGTGTCTATCCTTATAGGGTAACATACTAGTAACAAATATTCATTGTGGGCCTATTAGTTAGTAACAACAATTTATATGGAAAACATAATACAAACAGAACGGTAACATATATACAAGCAATGAGTGAAAATCAAGGAAAGAATTTTAATTATTTGGAGTATGAGAATGTCATCAGGTATTGCGTATGTCATAAAATAAATAGGATAATATTAGGTGTAGTAAGCAAGAGTTAAATTTAAGGATGAAATATCCACAGTGGATTACCTCAATTTGGTATCATGTTACCCCAACTGAGACAAGCCAGTGTGTATGATATTTTAATTTAGAATAAGAATGGATATTAATTGATAAATTACTGGGAAATAATCCGATATAAAGTTTTAGCTTTTCGATGGTAGCCCCACTTTGAGGCTTGGCCGACAATGTAATATCCATAAAGTTTTCACTTGCCAATAGTTCCATTACTCTGGTAGAAAGACCTTTTCCGCGACTATCACATAGATAGAATAGGTGCAGCATAGTTACTTGCACTGAATTAATAGTGTTGCACCATATGATCACTCAGGTGGGGTATCTCCAGGTAGGTCTGTGGGCTCTGCACGTATGTAGCTACGGACCTTGACTAATAAGTCACCACACTGATTTTGCCCCAAACCATTTTTTTCACCATCAGTAATTAGGTGGCCGGTGCCCCAGGTCAAATCTTTGGTACATTCAAAGATTGGCTGGTTTCCTGATTGAAGTATCATTTGCTTGGATGAGGATACTTGCGAGAATTTTGCTTTTACATTGAACAGTACATCACTAGCATTTTCAGTCCAAGTTTGGCAATTAGCAATTGGCTTGCTGACCCCCTTTACTGCATGTCCGTCCACTGCATTCATGATACAGTCAGCAATATGGGGTGCATCACACAGGGTAGCTAATTGATGGGACAGGGCTTGCTCTGCTGAGTGGTACCAGATTGAGTTGTATTTGAAGTAGGCCATATACATATTGCTGAGGGGACTGTGGTGACTTTCAAAGCCTATCCCACACTTGAACTTCACAGTTTTAGCTGTTGATGGTGCTAGGTCACTGGGAAATTGTAAATCTATAATCAAGTATCTTGCATCAAAATCGTCATGTATGGAGGAGATATTGATATTGTTAATTCTAACAAATTTGAGAATGATTGAGAATGATGACCCAAATAGTACATTACGAAAATGGCATAATCACAATTGGACTATTCGAACAAAGGTCTATAGAAAATTTGGTAATATCTATCTCATAACTGCCTATTGCCGTTTGTTGCCCTGGAAATAACCGTTGAGACTAGCTGTTTTATGTGCAAATGCGAAAATGCGAAAGCAAATGCGAAAATGGCATAATCACAATTGGACTAATCGAAAAAAAGTCTATAGAACATTTGGTTATATCTATTTCATAACTGCCTATTGCCGTTTGTTGCCCTGGAACTAACCGTTGAGACTAGCTGTTTTATGTGCACTTGCTGTCAACAATGTGAAATGTGAGCATGCAAAGAATCAGACTGGTCCGAGTAAGGCAAAAATAAAAGAGCGCTTCTTTTTGTGAGCAGGTGCAATCGTTTATTGCCCATTTGATCTGAGCAAGTGAATGTTAAAGACCTTTAAGGGACGCAAATTTTCATTTGGGGTCCAAGGTCTCGTTCAGTGAGGCCTATTATATAATTTACATAGGCACCTATAGGGGGTCTTTCCTAAGACAGTGATTATTTTGTTGTCAAGATGAACAAGTTCAGTTCAGGTGAGTACTCGCTCGTACTGCATTGTGGTATGAGGCCGACCATTCATGAGCACATCAAAACACAGGCTCGACATGGAGAACTGGCCAGGACAGTATTGCCAAAACTGGCCAGGACAGCACTGCCAAGGTACTGGCTAGCACTGCATTTACGTATCATACTGATCAGTGGGCAGAATGTATCAAACCATCAGCTAGGACGTACATGCAGGGTTAATCTGGAGCCATATTACACAGAGGAAGGGCAGAATGTATCAAACCATCAGCCAGCCCCTACATGCAGGGTTAATCTGGAGCCATATTACACAGAGGAAGGGCTGCGCCAGGGATCTGTTGACCTTAGTCATGGCAGGAAGAAGTCTTCCTATGAAGTAATTTTGATTGGTAGTTTTACACAGTTTAACCTTTCAAAGACCGATAGTACATTAATGCACCATGCCCATCAATAGTCGTCATGTTTATGAAAGCAGCCCTGGCATTTATAGCTTGCTAGGGTTGCACTTATGTTTGCTGCCAACCCGGACAGGGTTGGCATGATGCACCAATGAAGTGCTGGTTAGTACATGCACCAGCACGTCATTGATACATCATACCCAAGCCCTACAAGGGCCGCTGATCAGGATGCCTGAATGACGCGCTGGTTAGCATCATGCTAACCCTACAGAGGTTGATACAGTCCCATAGCATCTTCATGTTGCACCAATGAAGTGCTGGCGATTCTGCTTCCAGGACTTCATAGGTGCATCATGCTGACCAATAGGCATAATACGCTGATGCTTAAGCAACCCGTAAAGGGCTAAACATTGTGTGGCATTTTGATTGGAGGAAAACACACCTGAACATAAGCAGCCAATGGAGTGTGCCTAAAAACCTCCCGGCCATTTAGGGCAGCCTTTTTAGTAATCACCAATCTAACCATTCGGCCATTTCAACTGGGAAAACATGGTTCCATCCAAATGTAGAGGGAATGAAAAGTGTACTTTAAATGAGTAAAGTGTTTATTATGAATTATTCCTAAGGGTTATAGCATTAAGCCATAGGGGTAGCTATGGTATATAGCAGGACCTTGCTTGCAGGTTGTCATGTTTTCGTCTTAGCCATTTTTGAGTTAGATTATCCCGTGAAATAGAGCGGGTAGAGAGTAAAGCGAACGGGTGGGCTACCCCTATGGCTTAATGCCATAAGGAATAATTCATATTAAACTACACAATGTTAGGTTTAATATTCAATTATTTCACAGAGTGGCATTAAAGCCAGGGGTAGCTATTTTGTCTCGTTCGATAATCTAACTCAGGACGGATATCCTAATTGAAGGACCACAAGTCATAGATTCATGACAGGTTTTATTTACACTTTGTAAATTGTCTGCTCAAGCAGAGTAGGTATACATGTTTGTGTGGCTTTTGATCATAAATGCTTTATGCAATGTATGTTGATCTCATGTATAGTCTTGTAATCTATGTTGTGGGACACAGTGTTTCCACTGTTGATGTCTCTCCCTCCCTTCTTCATGAAAAGAGGTGGTCGGGGCCACCTTTGATGGTGGTCCCCCCCCTTTCTTTGTACCTGTTAAGTGACATCTACTGAGAAGGGTGATAAGGTGCCCATGTTTATTTTAACATGTGTGTCTCTGGCATTAGAGTGCCTAAGTATATATATGCATATTCTGGGATAAATATGTTGATAATTGACTGTTAATGTGCATATTTTAAATATGCACATTGATAAAACAATCACTCTCTAGGTGTGTTTGGTGTGTACTGTCTGGTTGGCAGTGTAGGAGTCTGTTTCACGATGTTCATGATGGCAGTTATGAAGTTAGTCTCATGTGGGGTATCCTCTATATCTTCCAGTAGAGGTCTGTTGTAGAACCTGGCAAATGTATTTGTTCTGAGTATGTCATTTATTGGCACTTTTAGCCTATCCGCCGCACTTCTGGCAGTGTGTATTGTGCTATATGCCCCAAAGTGTTCCTCTATGCCTGTGTCCTTTAGGGTCACATTAATGTATCTTGATAAGGTGATGGAGCTGGCTGGATTGGAAGGTTTTTTTATGGTGCCAAACACTCTGGGGTGTGCTCCTTTTGTGTCCTCCCTGTCCAGGTAGGCATTCAGGTGTGAGTAGACACATATCCGTGTGTCTTCATGTTGTCAAACCTGAGGAATAGTGGGTTCTTTTTAGGGTGGTTGGACTTTAGTTTTGTAGAGTATTATGTCGCCCCACTGTCTCAGTTTGTGTTTTACTGATGCTGGGTCCCAAATGTATTCATAAGGTTCCTGTGGTGGGTTTAGGGCTTTTGCCCTTTTTACTAGTTTCTGGGTGATTGAGTGTTCCCCTAACAGTCTGCCTTCTATGTAGATGAAGCATGACATTAGGGACTTGGTGGTGGCTTCTGATGAGTGACCCACCCACTGTTGGCAATCTCTGTTAGGAAATCTACACATTGGTGTATGGTGGGATGGGTGATGCTGACGTTGTTTTCGCTGGTGTGTTTTAGCCACTTCCTTGTGACTGTTGCGTAGCTGGCTATGGTAGACTTTGACCATGAAGCCATGAGGAGCTCCCAGGATGCTCTGGATATTCCTATGTGCTCACACCAGATGATCTCGAGTGGGTGCTTGTCGGCTATAGGGGCAGGTATAGGAGCCCCATCCTGTTGGCCATGAGGAAGACTTTCTTCTGATCTCCTGGCCATTGTAGCGTTGATGAGTTACCCCTTAGGGTCCATCTGTCCTTGAAGGTGGGCAGTCTCCTGAGGTTAGGATACCAGGGCTGCATCTTCCACTCCTGTACAAGTAGTAGCCCTCTGGATCTGTCTTCCTTTCAGTTTCCTTAGAGTTCTGCCAATGATACCAACGGGTGGAAATATGAGTACAAACAAGCCTGACCAGGTTATGGAGAATGCATCGGTTGCATTAGGGTAGTGGTGTAGGCATACAAAGTGTTTGCATATTGCATTGGAAGGTGAGGCAAATGGGTCAATGTCAGGTTTTGGGAACTTTTTGAATAATTTTTCTTGGCTCTCAGGGTTCAGTGTCTATTCTCCCGCTGTGGAGAAGGCTCTTGATGCCCTGTCTGCCTCTACATTGTCTGCTGATGGAATGTACATGGTTTTAAAAGTTATGTTCATTTCCCAGGCCGACCTGAATACACTTTCCGTGGCTTTGTTGCATGGGATGGATTGGCTAGAGCCCCCTTTGTTGAGGCAGCTGATGGCTGAGGTGTTGTCTATGAACATATATGTATGTGTTTCCACGTTAGGGGCTTTTTGAAGTGTAGGAGTGCCCTGTGGACTGCCAGGATTTCTTTTATGTTTATGTGGAGGGGTTCTATTTCTCCACACCATTCTTCCCCATACTCAGAGTGGGTTTTAGGTATGTATGCACCCCATTCTGTGTCTGAAGAATCTGTGTATAGGGCTAACTGTGGGAACTTTTCTGTGTATGTTTTCTTTGCATGTGGAAGGTACTGTAGGTCTTCTCTCAGGGTTGGTTTTATGAACCCTCTAAGGGGGATGAATTTGTCATAATTACCCTGTGTTGTAATTAAGGCCTGTTTTTTTTTTGCAATGATGAGCTTTTTGGTCAGTACCTTTGCTCTGCCATTCCCAGGTTCTGTGGCAGCTAGGGCTCCTAGAACCTGCGAGAATTTCCTTATGGTACATATTTGTACCTTAAGGATACCCTGTGAGATATCAGCCTGTTTTTTGTCAGGTATTGTGAGTGTTAGTGTGGGTGAGTGCAGTGTGAAACCTAGGTACCTGATGGTTTGTGTTGGCTCTAGTACTGATTTATCAAAGTTGATGGTGAAGCCTGCCTTTTGTAGCACCCTGAGTGTGTGTATTGTGGCTATTCTGACTTCTGCTTTTGTTTTTGCATAGATTAGTGTGTCATCTATGTAAAAGATAAGGTTTACCCAATGCTTTGTTCTCAGGTGTGCCATGACAGCCTTCATGATTTTTGTGAAGATTCTAGGCCCTGGAGAGTAACCATTGGGGAGGCAGGTGAACCTATATGACTGATAGTCACAGATCATCGTCAAATGGGTTGTCTTTGCCTCCCACTCAATACATTGTTCAAGATAAGATATCTAGTTGTGTTATTTATGCATTCTGGTTCTTAATGCTCGGAGCTTGAAGGGGAACCATGGTTTTGCCTAGTTCCTATGCGTAATAAGTGAGCTACAGGGGTGCAAAGGGCCAAAAAGAGTCATTTTTGGGGTAAAAACGAGGGACTATTTTTTTTCCCTTGCTACCAAAGAAAAAATAAAGGGCCAAAACCTTATTTATTTCATCTGGGATATCCCCCCTGGGGTAGAGAATATTTTTGTAACAGTTGGGGGTCCATGCATTATCTTTTGTGGTCACTGGGTGCATAAATCTTTTAGTGTAATTTGTCGTGAGGACACGTCTACAACCTTTTTCAGGTTGTTTTGCACCATGAAAGACACTATGGATGGACTAATAAAATGTACCTATGTAGCCCACAAAAATTTTTGAACTTGCCTGTTAAACTTTATGTCCCAGAGGCTATTATATGATTTTGGGGTAGTTTACGCAAGGACACGGCTACGACCATACATGTACTCATAGCTGCTAGGGATCTTATATTTAACTATCCTTATTATGTGGGCCTTATACCTTCATATGACAGCAAAAAGCCCTGTAAGTTTGGTTAATAGATTCCAGATAGAACCAGAGATATCATAAGAAAAGTATTGATGAGGACACGTCTACAACCGAGGACACGTCTACGACCATAGACATGTCTACAGTTATATTGCAAGATGCTTGATACTTGACTGTCCTTGTTGTGTGTGAATTATACCTTGATATGGAAGGAACATAAAACGTTAATAAGATTATTCTGTCTTAACTCTTCCTTTACCGATTACGCATTTATGCGTAGTTTGGGCCGATTTTGGCCGATTTCTGACCGATTTTGAGTAGCCTATAACTTCCTCAAAATCCACTGAAAGTCTTAGATTTTTTACAGTGCTGCACCTTGTGTTGGGTTCACCATGGAGTCTAAGGAGTTGATCTCTACCTCAAATACTTTTTGTATTGTGGTCTTGCAAACTTAAGATAGATTTCTGAATCACCATGAAAGTTCTCCATAGATTTAATCAATATTAAAGCTAAAAATCATGAAAAACATCAAATAATATAATTTTTTTGGTGAAAATTAACTTTGTATATTTTTTCATGCTTAACAAAATGACATTGGAATTTTCAGTGTATTCTGATGCATTATGGGTCATTTTGGCTGGTTACCATGGCAACAGATCACATAGATATGCTACAAATGCTGACTTTGCATAGCTTTGGTTGCTATGGTAACCAAAAAGAACATTTTCTCAATTTCACCATTTATCAAAATTCCAGCAAAACATTAGATTTCCTACAATATGCACCTTATTTCATTACAATCGATACAGGGAGTGTTGAGATATCATAATTTGAAGTTTGGGTGAATGATCAATTTCTCCCATTAGTACACCACATTTTTCAACCTATATCTCAGAAAATAAAGTAGATAGAGAAAACGCTGTGTTACTCTTTCTGATTGACTAGCCCAGCATAACCCATCACCATTTCCATTCTATTATTAATTGGAATATTCACATAATTCCAACAGATTTTGAAAGCTTTTGACACCTACTACAACCCGAAATCTGCTCTGAAAATAGTCTGGTAAAGGAAGAGTTAATGCAACTCTGAGCTATGACACTGAATACAAATGCAAGGACACATCTAAGACCAGGGACACGTCTACGACCATACATGAAGTCATACAGCCAGTTGCTTTGTATTTAAGTAAAACCATTATATGTTAGTTGTTCCTTGATATGAAAGGAACATTGCATGTTAGTAAGGATATTCTGACTGACTGCAACTCTGAGCTATGGCATTGAATATATATTGCATGGACACATCTACGACCATGTAATAAGGCATCGTACTGTGGGCATCTTATGAAATATTTAACCTTCCCTCTTATATGGGCATTTTAGCCCAACATATATACATTATATACACAAAAGGATTTTACCATACTGCAAAATGTTTTTTTGGGTGCCTCTGACCAGCCATTTGACGATGATCCATGACTATTGATCATATCTATTGACATGATGTATTAGTTGTAGGAGGTCCCTATCCCTCAGTTTTACCGGTAGTGAAAAGTAAGCCTGCTTGTATGATGTGTATTCATTCAAGTTTGACAGGTTTAGTATGGCCCTGTATGTTCCATTAGATTTTTCTTTTAGGAACATGTGTGAGACAAAGGCTCTAGGTGATTGGAAGGCAGGTTCTATTATGCCTTGTGATAGCAGTTTCTTGAGTTGCTCACTCATGATTCTGTCTTTCACTAGGTCCAAGCACCTAGAGTCAGGTTGTCTCAGTTGGGTGGGCAGGGAGCATAGACCTATGGGTAAGCCTTTTACCATATCCAGTACCCAGTACTGCCCAGACCACCTGCTTGGAATGTGTGACTTTGTATTATGTGTAGGAGGTTGGTGGACTTACTTTTGTGGGGGGTACCCTGCCCACCAGGAATGGTGGAGTCTGAGCTCGGAGTGGTAGCCTGGTGCTCCATCTTTTGAGAAGTGATGCTGAGCAGTTTGTGTTCAGCTTTTTATACATCTTCTCTGCCCCATCCATTGTTTTAATAGGATTCCTCATCCTCCAATCAAATAATATTTTACATATCTGATCTGATCAGGAGGGAGAGGGGTGGGGCCTGAGGGCAATGTGATGGGCAGCTTTATGGCCCTTTGCCTGGTTTTCTCTGATCCTGGGATCAGAGAAAAGGGGCTTGCTTGCTCTGTTTGCTCAGAGCGGCAGCCGTTGGTCGTGCTTGGGTGCACACACAGTGTGCAGAGGTGTTTATGGCCTCCAGGCGCTTTGAAGCCGGTCCCCTTGGTTGTAGGGTTGTATAGGACTAATCCCTATAGTCACCCCTGAGACTGGGGCCTGGCCCCTACCGGCCTGAGGCCGTGTAGGTTCCGTTGAGGCCGCCTTGTATGGTCGCTGTAAGAATGACAACCTGCAAGCGAGGTCCTGCTATATACCATAGCTACCCCTGGCTTAATTGCCACTCTGTGAAATAATGTCACCACAAACTAGAACACACATGCAGAGCTCAGCAACAGGGGAAGCTTGGCGTACATAAACCTTTATGATCCGCTAATGCATTAAAGGGAAACAGCACCCTATTTTTTCATGATATCGTTTTTTGATAGCTTTGGTTTCAGATAAAAGGATTATGGCACAGTTATTGAAATATGTATCACCATAGAGCCAAACAGCAAGCTTATCTGATGCATCGGATGATGTTACAATTGGGCAAAATGCATCAGGTGCTGCATTGGTTATACATGGAGGGTGTGGCAAAACATATTATAATTAGAACAGTGAATTATATACCATCATGATCTTATACCGCAATCATCCATAGGGTTATCTTGTAATATATCTCAAATGGATTTGACAAATTGTGCCAGAAAAATATTACAAACCGTATATGATTATAGGCTAACAGTGCTGAGCAAGTATGAATCAGATGCATTTTGCCCAATTGTGACATCACCAGATGCATCAGATAGGCCTGCAGCTCTCCTCTATGATGATACATATTTGACTGACTATGCCATGATGTTTTTATTTAATACAAGGGCTATCAAAATATGGTATCATGAAAGAAGAGCGCTGTTTCCCTTGAATGCATCATGCATGCAGATTTGTCGTCATGATGCATGAATGCAGAGTAACCAGGGCTGCACTAATGCATCATGCTATCCCTACAGGGTCTATACTGTCCCGGAGACTCGACATGATGCAGCAATGAAGTGCTGGTGAGCAGACTCGCCAGCACTTCATTGCTGCATCATGCCAACAAATGGGTATGATGCACTCCTGCATCAGTGACCCTGAAAACAAACAAACAAGAACACATCTGAGTGTCAACACCACGCCTGGTCTCCATTCCCAATGAGCAGCTCGGCGTGACTAACGCTCATGTGGAGTGGCCGCAGAGAAAAGGTCAATATGCTTATTAAGGCAGCCAGGCAGAGATTAGTAAGCCATGAGACCACCTCTCTGTGCTGCACCGCTACCTCCCCCTCACCCTCTCTGTACTGCACCGCTACCTCCCCCTCACCCACATTGTTACTGATGAATCACGGTTGTGGTCCCTGGGTGGGAGAGGTTGGTGGAGGGGGGTCACTCTGCCTTGATAAGGGTATCGACTGCTGAGCCCTGGTTGTTGATGTAGCACTATAGTAATCACTAGCATGACCCTGGACTTGTCACTCTGCAAGCGTTTTGTTGCTTACATTGCTACTGGTGAATCAGACAAGCCATGGGACTTTGGCCCTTGGGTGAAGGGAGGGGGGCACTCAGATTTGGTTTGGGTACCAACTGCAGTTCTGGCCCTTCGGCTGAGGCGCTATGGCTGTGAATGCATGGGAAATGGAAAAACGAGGATATAAACTGTACCTGGACTATGAAAATTATCATTTTGACACTGTTCTATCATTAGGTTAAAACCCAGCCTGTAAGCCGCACCTGACTTCAAGGTGATCCTATAAGCCGCATATTGGACTTGCCATAGTTTTTTATCCCAAGGCTTATATATAGATCCCATCAGAGTTGCGTAATCAATACGCTAGGTGACGTCACTTACCAATCACGCTGGTTCGCGTCATCATGTAATACTTTGCTACAGGAATGCTTACTAATATCGCTCTAGAATTTTTTGGTCTTATTCAGGGATTATTTGGAGTAAAATCCGAGTCATTTCACATGTCAAAACATAAAGAAAGGCCTCAGATGTGAGTTTCTTCTTAACGGATTATTTTGTGTCGAGCTGGGGAACCACTAGATTTAGTCTAGGAGATTGAGTCCATTGGAAGTATTGTTGCATAAACGATGCATCCATCTTTTCTCCTCTCTGTTTCTTTCCGAAATCCCTGCCATTGAGGTGGCTGGATTTTTTATGAAGCTTAAGATGCTGATCACAGGGCATTCATTTGGGGGCCTGTGGTTTGTAAACCCACCGACAGCCACAACGACCTACTGTACTCATCTGAACACCCCAGACATGTACTACGAGAAATCCCATACTCACGATTCCTAAGAGTTAGGAGAATCAGATCGAACCTGGCAGACTTCCATCGCAATGCCATCATGCTTTGCACTCATTTCTTAAGACGAGGTTACCCCAAGGATTTGGTATTTAAAGCCATCATCCGAGCAGAAAGGAGAATACATGTGAACAAGAGAAGGCTTTCTATTGCATCATCACCCACAACCCTGCAAACTCCAGAATTGACCAAATAATCAAGGGTAATTGGGACCTGATGCTAAAATCGAAACTAAACAGGGTCTACCATGATACCAAACTTATTTTTGGCAAACGCAAGAATAAATCCCTCAAGGATGATCTGGTCCGCGCCTCAACCAGTACCAAAGCAGAGAGACCGAAAGGTCTACACTTACGAAATCACCCATACAAATGCCCCAAAGGCTGCAACTATTGTCCAAAAATTGACAAGAGTGGCTTCATCACTTCTAAGGTGACTGGGCGCTCATTCAGAACATTAATTCATGTAAATTGTCAAACTGAAAACTTAATTTATGCTATTACTTGCAAATATTGTAAAATTCAGTATGTTGGACAGACAGAGAAAAAGCTACTGGACAGGTTTTGTGGACACATGGGTGACATTAAATACCTACATCATGACACCACAGTTGCGAGGCATTTTAGAGCATGCCCCAATGACCACAAGCCCCCAAATGAATGCTGGGAAGATGGCCCTGTGATCAGCATCTTAAGCTTTGTAAAAAATCCAGCCACCTCAATGGCAGGGATTTCGGAAAGAAACAGAGAGGAGAAAAGATGGATGCATCGTTTATGCAGCATTACTCCCAATGGACTCAATCTCCTAGACTAAATCTAGTGGTTCCCAAGCTCGACACAAAATAATCCGTTAAGAAGAAGCAATCTTGATAAAGGTCGGGACCGGGAACCTATTTGGAAACTATACAATATTAATTTTGTACGGACATTGTCCTACCACAACTAACCTTTACTGTTGCCAGAAGTTATTGACCCTGACACTAATCTAGGGTCAGTCACCCAGGAACTAACCCTAGGTGACCGCCATACCCAGCGATTCCACACCTGGGGTTTTTTAACATGAATTTGATAATAAATCAAAATCCACAAAAAAAACCTTAACAACAGCAATCCTAACTGGGATAAATTCAATTTCATATTATAACAGCTGCTTGCCAGGCCTATCTATTGCTGTAAATTAATCCATATCGACCTTAATCCATAATTATGGTGATGGGCCCAGCAAGATTATCTTCTTTGATTCTTTACCTCAATTAGATAAATATTCTTTTGTCATCTATCAATAAATTCACGCCTGATGAGACATTAAGCTTGAAACCACACCTTGATTAAAGATCGTATCCCAACTAAAATTCTGCAATTTTTCAGTTATGCCATATTTGTATGGGTTATCCCTATCTATAAACCCTCCCTAAGTCTTGAAACAATATATAATATATATCAGCATCAAATATGGACATTAGTACACAAAATTTTTACTGTAGGTCGACACTAAAACCACTGGATAACATAACAGGTGTTTGGTAGGTCACGGGTCAGTGAACACCTCTTCTGACTGGATACCTAATGACACATTACTGGCACCTTGTGGCTTAGTTATGCACTGTGTACCCTCAGATTGCCTTTGAAACAAAATGTTCACATTATCATATATACTTGTAGTAGGTTCCAAAAGGCTAACTATCTAAATGAGGCATGAAATATAACTGCTTCTGCATATTTTAATAGGGAATACAGACAATTAGCACTGTTGGTATTATACCTGTCATTATAGGGGCCAGCTGGTGGTGCCACCTTTAGTTATATTCATTACCTGCCCCTGAACTAGTCAGAAACTTTCCCGCCATGGAATGGTGGTATTGCACATCTCCTCTGTTTGCATAATAGGGAGCATGTAATATTATGTCAACAGAATATACACCATTAATCTGGGAAAGAGGTAACATTGACCTCAGTATGGTTCTTTAATAACTTTCCATCAGGTCGTTTTAGTTGAAATTGCATCTTTAACCCACTACAGGGACCTTTCAGCTGTTAAATATCCACTATTTCCTCGTAACATCAGTTTGAAGTCTAGTGACCTAATTACTAATAAATCTCAAATCACAAACTTGGTCATTGACCCAGTTCCATGTGTTATGAGACCAGAATGAGGCTCTAGCCTCTCATTGGCCTATTGCTTCAATTACCCTGGTTACCACAGTGGATGCTCAAGTCAAAATCTGACACTTAGTGGTAGCGTACCAAAGGGTGTAAGACACAACCTGTTTCTCCCTCAGATGTGAGTTTGTATCTTGGCCTTGGCCCTCAGTCCTTGGGGTTTGCCTGATCGCCTTCAGCTATCTTGGGCAAAGCCCGCGGACCTCAGGCCCTAGGTCAGGGCACAAACTCACACCTTCCGTCTTTATTATTATGACCGTTTCAGGTTGTAGGATGGCTTCTATTTGACTTCATGAAAATGGGGTGCTGAAAACCGAGGGCAATCAAATGGGCAAAAGGGGGCTGGGCTGTAGTTTTACAGTTGGTACGTACCACCAAAGGGTCAGTGCCCCCCCCCCCTGCCATGGCCCCACAGCCCTGAGTAAACCCACTAGGCCCTGCACTGTAACTATGCCACTTTGGGAGGCCAATCCCAACTACAAGCAAATCGAGACAAACTTATCAAATTCAGCGCCGGGCGGGACAGTCTCTAAATGTCAGGCCCTGCGCGGTGTTAGGGCCCATTTCCGTTCTTATTAGCTGTGGGCGTCCTGTGGATTGAAGTCGCAGTGCTGAGAGGAGAGGGAGGTTGGCTGCAATACCAAATGAAGCTTACAAGCCAGAAAAAGGTATAATGTATATAAAAACATGGGGACCGTCGCCGACACACGGAAGGATGGACAGTGAGTGACTTCCCCAAGGTAAAAAGCACCACACGGGACCCTGCTTCAAGGAGCGGCTGCATGCAGCCAAGAGTGAATTAGTGTGAAAATGAAGTGGGTGTGGGCTGCAAATGCCGCCAGAATTATGGGTGTTTTTATGTGGGTTTTGTGTTATGTTGTGGGTTTCTTAGTGATATTGCGGTAGCCCTGAATAATTAAGTGACACCTGACCAAACGGTGAAGGCCATGTTCAGAAAGAATCCATTTTCTTCTGATACAGTGGTTTATTTTGTTCAAAGTTGTTTCTCCCTTCTTCTGGTAGCCACCAGGTTATTTATTTTGTTCATTATATAAATATGAGTGTCGTGCCTTGTTAACGGCTTGGAATTTCCATGTCATTCAAAATTGGCACCTCGGTCACGCCCATCATACATTTAAGGAAATAGATTTGTATCCCATGTAGAATGAGTCATCCTCTCCTCTGCCACTTACCAAGAACAAAAAGAAAACGCAGTAACTATTAAGTTATTTTCTCAATGGATATATTTATAAATCACTTTTTAGGATATATTATCCTGTAAAGAAAATCGCTAGAGGCTGTTACATCCCAGCAAATTGTCGTGACTCCTCGTCAACCTGTGTGAAGTGGCTCACACATGTCGCTAGATTGAACACAACGTCGCTATAGCACAAGATCACCAGGAATAGCAAGGGTGGTGATCACAATGGCCTCACCTCAGATGGCGAGGATGGTGATCACTCATCCTCACTAGGGATGGCGACATGAGTGATCACTCATCCTCACCAGGGATGGCGACATGAGTGATCACTCATCCTCACCAGGGATAGCGACATGAGTGATCACTCATCCTCACCAGGGATGGCGACATGAGTGATCACTCACTTCGCTAGATGAGACGCACACCACGTCATATCACACGTTCACCATGGATGGCAAGAATCGTGATCACTCACACTCACGGGGGATGGTCACTCGGGTGATCACTCTCCTCGCTAGATGAAACGCGTACCTCTTGATAGCACAGGTTCACCACAGATGGTGAGTATCTTGATCACCCACACTCACCAGGGATGGCGACACGAGTGATCACTCACCTCGCTAGATGAAACGCCCACCACGTCATAGCTCAGGTTCACCATGGATGGCCAGAGTGGTAATCACTCAGACTCACCAGTGATGGCGACGCTGGTGATCACTCACCTGGTTAGATGAAAAGCTCATGATCATCGACATTGGCCTCACATCTGCCAGATCAAAGTATGTTTTGCTAGAGAAGGTATTGCCATATGTATCTTCCCTCTAACCACAGACAAGGTGTTCATGTAGATATTTCCCTATGTATTTTTCCTGTAACCAGAGAAAAGGTGTTTATGGATAGTTGCTTTCATTTTAGAGATACCTCTATCTAAATTCAATTGATTTTTTCTCTATATAATCTTGTTTGATTCAACTCTGAAGTATTATATGGAAATCAGTGTGAAACAAAGCACATTTGATACATATGGGACTTATACTTCATGCCCACACTTCCTAGATAGGTTACATGTTGATCAGTGGTGCTGTCTCAACAACTTTGGTAATGGTGGTGATAAGTTGCCATTCTGAGTGAGAGAGAGTGACAGATGATGCAATCCTCAGAGAGTATTGACTTAGAGTGACACAAATTCACGCATTGAGTGAGACCAATGTTGGCAATGGTGGTGATAAGTCGCCATTTTGTGTGAGAGTTGATGACAGTGGCACACTCTCACACAGCGAGTGACATCCATGTCAGCGATGGTGGTGATAAGTCACCATTTTGAGAGAAGATCAACTAGGAGTGACACAAACTCACGCAGTGAGTGAGAGCCATGTGGCAATGCAGGTAAAAAGTCATCATTCTGAGTGAGAGTTGACAGACAGTGGCACATATTGACGGAGTGAGTGAGATCCATGTTGGCGATGGTGGTGATAAGCTGCCATTCTGAGTGAGAGTTGACTGGGAGTGGCACATACTCACGCAGGGAGTGAGATCCATGTTGGCGATGGTTGTGATAAGCACCCATTCTGAATGAGAGTTGACAGGCAGTGGCACATACTCACGCGGTGAGTTAGATCCATGTTGGTGACTATTGTGATAAATCACCATGCCATGTGAGACTGACACACAGTGGCGAAAGATGATGCAGTGAGTTATCACTCAAAAAGGAGTCACCATTGATGACCAATCATGGCGACAGATAACGACAATTTGCTGGGATAATTTTACAGAATTGTGTCCTCTACTTTAAGCCGTCTTTAGATAAGTGTACAACTGATTTACAAGACAAAACAAAACAAAATCTATTTTGCGTCACCTTCAAACCAACAACACACACAAAAAAAAAAATCTTTTAGAAACGCCTGAGCCGCGTCCACATTCCTACACAATTTACACCAGTAAGCCAGCGCCACTTCACCATTTCCTTCTACTACTTATTCCACACTCCCCAGCCTCATTACACCAAGTCCTGTTATTGGGAAAAGGAGAATTCCTTGTTAATAACCCTTAACAGTCTACCTGTTACTTTAATCCATTAAAGGCCATTGATGCAGGAGTGCATCATGCCCATTGGTTGCCATGATGCACCAATGAAGTGCTGGTGAGTCTTCATGCTGACCCTATGGGAGTGTGTTAACCCTGTAGGGTCGGCATGATGCATGAATGTAGCCCTGGCGAGTTACTCGCAAGGTTTCACTCTTGCATCATGGCAACGAATAGGCTTTAATGCAGCACTGGTTGTCCCCTCAGCACTGCTGCATTCATGTATCATGCCAAATACATCATTTTGATACACTCCCAAAGGCTCGGCATGATGCACCAAAGCACACACAATCACTGCATTAGTGTATCATAAATATGAAGGACATGGACCTTATAGGATCCTGTCCCTCTTAAAGGGTTAATGACCTAATTGAAATAAGCCTCCTTATCTACTGGTTTATTTCTTATCGCCTATGGGCTAATTCATTGAAGATGAACAATACAGCTCAAAAACACAAAGCGCACTGAGTGTTTTCACTGATAATTTGGGAGAAGTTGCTCCCCCACACATTTTCTACAAACTTTCAGGATTGGTTTCATTATCAAATAACGATATTTGTATGAGGAGTTATTCAAGAGCAAAATGGTGGAAGTAGTGGTTATGATAATGGGACGCATTGTAACATAATTTGCACACATGATAGGCCGCGCACGAACAATATTGCGTGATTGACTCTGTTGCCCTTAGACAAATAAATTTGGCTCATTGGCATCATTTTGGAAATTAACGAATTAGTATAGAGGTCACTAAGCATTGTCCTACGACGACTCCCAAACCCTATGCACTTACTTAGTGCTGAAAGTACAGAGCATTCATGGGCATTCCCTGTAAGGTCAACCACTCAATTCTTTCAGATTTTTAAATCATATTGGCTGTGAACAGTCGTAGTATCAACTTCGGAAATGACCTACGGGGAGAGCTTACCTACATATGAAACCTCGTGGATGTGTAAACAAGCGTCCAATTGTTCAGACTGCGCACAGAAACACGTAAATTTTACACACCCACACATGGCCAATGCTCACAAATTTATCACAAGTCTGACAAAAAAAAGTTGGCAACATGACTTAAAACTATGTGTTATGTGAAGTATACATTATGGATACCCCTTAGAAAAGATATTGGGAACACTACACTCTCAGCCGCAATTGTAAATGGGCTATAAATACCCCTGCTGTGCCTACAGCAGAATGCACATGGGGTCATTGGTTTTATACCTACAGCCTACAACTGTATTTCAGAATAATAAGTACTCCACTGTAAAACCCTTGTGTTGGGTGGACAATGTAGATACCTAGTTATTTTCTAGGCGGGGAGTGATGTCATGGATTGAATAAAAATATATTATACGACCTGTCAGCTCAACCCTGTATTCCACACACCTTCTCCAATATCTCCCCTCCTCACTTATTTGGATACTGTTTTCAGTGCTTATATGATATCAACTCCCCTTATACCATTTCAGTGCTTTAAAATTATTTAAAGATATTTAGTTTAGTCATGGCGAAACAATGGCACAGGGCTGAACAAGCATGATGTGAACGGAGCGCAGCAAACAGCGGTTTAAAAGCGAAACACCGTTGCTCGGCTTATATTTTTACAAACCAACTACGAGGGAAGGATATCGGATACTGCCTATGGAATCTGTGAACCCATTTATGTCCTTACCTTGGATATTTTTGATGTTTGTATGACACGTCTTCAAGACTTTGAAGGAAAATCCAACATGGCGGCACCCATGAGCTGTCGTTTGCTACGGTTTGTAAATATCATGGATTGATGTCTAACGTCCACTACACTATATAGGATTGAGGGATTCTTTTCTCCTGAGGAGCTGTGAACACTTTTATAATATATTTGTCAAAATTTGTTACCATTTTTGCCTTCACCAACTCCGAAACTTATGTCGCAAAAAACCACTAGAAGTACGAAACTTTCTCCGCATCTAGCTTTACCTAACCCAACCAGAACCAAGATGGCGACTTCCAGCAGGACCAAAACTAACGTATTACAACCTGATTATTCTGATTCTGAGGGTGAAGAAATGAAATATTTACCCAAATTGAACTATAAAGCTAGTACCAAGGACCTGGTAGACAAGATAAATGAACTGGAAGTTCGCCTAAAATCCCAGGAAGCTATAAACCAAGGTACGGTCCGGTTGCTACGCGGTATGGAACTTCGCTTGTTTGGCCCAAATGGCTTTCCAGCGAATGAGTCTATGTCAATACCTAAGATCAAACAAAAAATCACTGAAATTGAGGAATCAGTGTCAACTCATAGTGACAAAATTGAAAACAATGTATCCGAAACAGTGAAAATTCGAAGTTTAACTGATAAGCATGAGGATCAGTTCTCACGCATTGATGTAGACAGGAAGAAAAGGGTATTGATAATCGAAGGTCTAAATGAAGATGAGCCTGCAAGCCTAAGAGAAACATTGGACCAGCTCCTGAATGACCTCTCGCTTGACTTTAACAATACTGTTGCCAAAGCAATATATCGTAGAGGTAAAAGGAGAACCTTAACTCCCCAGCAGAAAAAGAATCCACACTTCAAACTACCAAATCGACCAGTAGTAGTGGTGTTTTCCTCTGCTCAGTACAAACTGAAAATGTTTGGAAATATCAAGAATCTTCAAGGAAACCCTACATGGAAGGGCCTACACCTTGCAGACGATATTTCACCCGAGGAGAAAAGAATGCAGAAGGATGTACGAGCTATACAGGCTCTAGCCAGAAACAAAGGAATTGACTGTAATGCAAAGGGTACAAATCTGGTGATTGAGGGCAAGTTATTCCCATACAAAGAAATTAACAATCTACCGTATGATCTGTCTCTAAAGAATGCTAAGACGATTGAAACCCCAGACGGGCTAGCTTTCCAAGGAGAACATTCTATTTTTTCTAACCTATATAAATGTCCCATCACATTTGAAAACCAGCAATACGACTCGGTGGAAAGAGCCTACCAGGCTAAGAAATGTATAGTTAGTAACCAAATGAACATTTTGAGAAGGGTACTTGCTGCTAAGACTCCTATGGACAGCATGTATGCAGCCAAACAATGCAACATCTCTAACGACTGGTATGACATTGATGAAGAGGTTATGAGCAGATTACTTGAAATTAAATTCGCACAGCCTAACTCCAAGCATTGATTGACTCCAAAGGAAAATACCTGTACGAGGCCACTTACCACAACACCTATGGCATTGGTTTCCACCTAGGTCAGAAAGACCAAATAACTATTAAAAATGTGGCCCACAACCAACTTGAATGCTCCAATAAGTTGGGTGAAATGCTTATGAAAATCAGGTATAAGTATACAAATGAAAACCCACTACCAACATCAGAAGAAATTAGGCTACAAGACGCTAGAAGAAATTAAATACACCTGAATTTGTTGTGTATTATATCTATTCATATATCATTTACCTATATATAATATAGACTTGTTTCCTTTTTTCCCCATTTACATGTATTCTACTCGCTGTTTTGCTGCTGCTACGTTTCAACACACTTGTATCAACCGATAAAAATGTATTATACCGGTAAAGGGTACGGCATTAAGGCCTATGCCCATTTTGTGGTACATACTTTGATAAATGCTTATGGAGTCCGGGGGGGCTCTGATTGCAATTGTATATATAAAATCCATTCTGTAACAATGTATTCTGTACTGTTTAAATTAGTATTATTTATACTATGCAACACTCATTCTTGAAAGACTTATCAGGTACCAAGGGTCTACGACTGATGCATATGAACGCTCGTAGTTTTAAATGTAACTATGCTAGTATTTGTGCTGAAATTTACCCTGCGAATTTGGAAATTTTTACTTTTTCTGAAACTTGGTTTAAAAGTGAAGATGATGAATCGGATTACCAATTTTCTGGCTATACACGTTATAGATTAGATAGACAAGTCCTAGATGAAAAAGGCAATATCAAAACTGGTGGTGGTGTATGTATCTATATTAAGCAGGATTTGAGACATGATTATGATAAATTCTCTACGCTTTTCCATTCAGATTCTAATATTGAACTCCAGTGTATAACCATAACCAAAGAACATATGAAACCTATCTTACTATTTAATATGTACAGACCCCCTGATGGGTCTAAAACCATTTTTATCGATACACTAATTGAGACGATCTCTACTATAGATGATAAAGACCATTATGAAATTATAGCCATGGGTGACTTTAACTTCAATATTACTGAAGATTGCGAACTTGTCCATGATTTGTTGAATAAGATGAAGGGTATAGGTTTAAATCAGGAAATTAAGTCTGCTACCAGGAAAAAATCCATATTAGATTTAATTTTTACCAATTTAAGAAGGAATTATATCTACACGGGTGTCTGTAATAACACTATAACTGATCATTTACCAGTGTTTTTGGTAAGAAAGAAATGGAAAATTAAAACTGAAAAGGTCTATATTACCGGTAGGTCCTACTCCAAATTAGATAATAATACACTATTGAGGGAATTTGATGCCTATGATTGGACTGAATTTAATAATACTGATGATGTTAACTGTGCTTGGTCTCATATGGAATCAGCAATAAGAAAAATCTTAGATAAATACTGTCCAGTTCATAAATTTTTGGTTAATAAATATAGGGATCCTTGGATGTCCCAAAATGTGTATGAGATTATACGTGAAAAAAATGCCAAACTCTGGAAAGCAAGACGATCTGGTAAAGAGGAAGACTGGAAATCATTAAGTGAAGCACGTAACAAAGCTAACAAAATTATTAATAAAGCAAGGAAAAACTTCTTCAAGGAACAACTGGAAGTACATAAGAATGACCATAAAAAATTCTGGCGAACTATTAATAATATTCTACCGGGTCATCCCAACCGATCAAATAAAATTTCATTAGTTGACCATGAAAATAATAATAAACCAATGAAAAAGTTTCTGATTTCATCAACCAGTACTTCGTTAATATTGGTCCCTTGCTTGCCAAAAACCTATTTATACCATGGAAACCTTATGATGAACGTGTGCTGAACCAAATTGATAATATTGAAACCAATGTACAAGAAGTAGTAAAACTGGTACATGATATAAACACTATTAAGTCCTCGGCTATTGAAAACATCTCTTCATCTATACTAAAATCAGTTTTCAAGCATGCTCCCTCTAAATTAGTCAAAATCTTCAACCTGTCTTTTGCTCAAAACTGTATCCCAAATTCATGGAAGATATCAAAGGTCACGCCTATACCAAAAACGGGAGACCAGAAATTAGTAAACAATTATAGACCGATTTCACTACTTCCTTTACCAGGTAAATTAATAGAGAAAATTGTACATAACCGAGTTTATGGATTTTTAATAAAAGAAAATATACTAACATCGAAGCAGGGTGGATTCAGACCTGGATTTAGTACTATAGATACATTGGCTAAATTTACTGATGACATCAAAAGAAATCTAAATGTGGGCAATTCAACAGTAGCTTCTTTTATAGATCTCAAAAAAGCATTTGATACTGTAGACCATTCAGTCTTATTAACCAAAATACATCACTATGGTATTAGATCAAATACATATCGTTGGTTCAAAAATTATTTAGAAAATAGATACCAAACTACCATGGCCAATGGATTACTATCTGATCGAGCTAAAGTGCCATGTGGTGTACCCCAGGGCCCGATTTTAGGTCCTTTACTTTTCTTAATCTATGTCAATGATGTTACTAAATGTGTGAAAAATTGTGATGTTAGAATTTATGCTGACGATACTGTTATATACTCTTCTCATAATATATTTGAACATGCAAAAAAACATCTCCAAGATGACTTGGAGGCTTACGAAACCTGGTGTATACAAAATAAACTATCTATAAATGCCTCTAAAACAAAAATTATGTTTTTCTCCTCTAGTACAAGGAGATTGAATACTCTAACTGCCAACATTAAACTCAACGATCAACTATTACAAGTGGTACCTAGCTATAAGTACTTAGGTGTAATATTGGACTCACTCCTCCACTACAATTTACATTTAAGCAACCAAGTCAAAACTATAGCCTATAAGACATATAAATTATGTCTATTAAGAAAATATCTAGATGTCAAATTGGCCATACAAATATATAAATCAACCATACTACCCTATATGGAATATGCAGATATTGTATTCATGTCTACGTATGATAAGTATCTGGACCCACTTCAATATGCCCAAAACAGGTGTTTAAAAATTTGTCTAAAAGTCCCACATCTAACTAACACAAAATATGTACATAATACCACTGGAGTGAACATGCTCGTTGACAGAAGAGCTGCTCATTTATTAAATTATATGTACAATAGATCGAGATGTGATATATATAGTGATAAAAGAAATTTAACTACTCGTTTACATGATGCCCCTATTGTTAAATGTATAACCCCAAACTGTCTTTCTTATGCTAGAAGTGTAGAATTCCATGGTGCTATTGCTTGGAACTCCTTATCAAAGGATCCAAAAAATACTCTGGAATTTAATAAATTTAAAAATGATACAATTATCCTGATGAAATCTTTATTGCCCTATGATGAGGACTAAAGTATCACTATTATGAGAAGTGTGTACTTTAACTACTCATTGAAGGAAAGCTCATTGTTACAGATATTTCTTGATATACCCCCCTATGTATTCTCCATTCCATTATTATTTATATAACTAAGTGTCATAAGTCTCTAATATTATTTATAAGTCAGGTAGGACCAGAAGCACCAACCCAAACACTTTTGTGGGGATGAGGTCCTCTGCCTTCTTTTTTGTCAATATTCTGAAACCTAGTATATAATATTATTGATTTTCACTCGTTTCTTGTCATAATAACTCGAACAGTTTGTATTTTCTACTTGGACATACTTGTGATTATCAATATTATTGTTTCTACTGCTAACAATGTACGATAAAATTATTTTCTGACAAATAAAGTGAATTCAAAACAAAAAAAAAAGGTCGGTGCCACTGGCAGCACTGCACATTTCAACCTAAAGTGGGAGCACCATACAGAGGGGTTTCCACATGGTGATCACATCCCTCATAATGTTGGCACTGCTCTACTATTATATTCTATATATTCTGTCTCACTGACTATGAAAGAAATGCAGATACCTAATCATTCCTTTCCTTCATTCCCATATAAGCTGAGGGCATTTGAAGATCGGTAAAAGCTACATGTGTTGATTGTGTGATGTGAGAATGTGCTTGGAGGCTTATAAATAAGATCAGTGCAGTAGAGATCAATTATTCATCTATTTCAAATCATCATTGCTCTCAAGTCTTTCCAATTACTACCTGATTTTAGTGTTTGGTCTTCTGTCCAATGATTTCCTCTAAAGGATGAATAAGTTTCAATTCAATATTCTCAAAAATTCGAAAATGTGAAAAAAAGCTGTTTTCGATCAGAATGTTATAGTTAATGGTGTCTTTTCCTCAGAATTCCATAAATCAAATTCTCGGTCTATAAAGTACTGATTTCTTTGCTTTTCTGACATCGAGATACATCAAAATAAGATATCCAGGAGTAAATAATAGATATTGTTGGTAGATATTGATTAATTGAACCAGCATATGTACCTTTATTTTCCCTTTAATACCCAACTCCCTTATTTTTGCCAACTCTATAAAAATGGACCACAAAGAGAGACAGATAGAGCGGCGACCACATTGGTAATGACAAACCAACACACGTGATGCGCCACTACGAGCGCCACCTGTGGCCGACAGGGGGCGCTGCTTTTTTTATCCCATTAAAAGGCCCTGTGGGTGCGTGCATGTTATTTGGAGGCCGATTAGAGGTTTGGGGGTTAGTCCAAGCACTGGGGGGAGGGAGACCAGGTGTACCTCCCGGCCTCTTCTACTTCTCCTACCCCCCTCCCCCAGTCATTGGCCTGCCAATGGGCAAATAAAAGCTTGGTTTCCAGTGACCTTAGAGGGTGCAATGTTCCAAAGTCTTTATTTGTCAAGTTAAGGATAGAAAATGCATGCCAATGTTTCCCTGCTTTTCTGTCATGATTCCACCACTAAACTATTTTTCTAAAAAAGTGATTTCATTAGCAACAGGCTACGCGATTTTCATCACAAAATGGTAAAAAATGGAAACCCATTTCCAATTTTCTCTATTCAATACGTAGAGGAGACCTGAGATTTCTTTCTTCTTTTTAAGAGGGGGAAAAGAATATCCGACCTACCTACCTCAAGGTTTTTACCATGTTTCATGAAACAGACTTTCTTGCCTTACCTGCCTTGTATCCATACTGTACAAATGTCAGCTATTCAGGCCTGGCGGGGAGCCCTGTGAGTTCCCCGCCCAATATCAGTGTGATTAGCCCCTATAACAAGACCAGAGGCACTGCCAACACAAGGGGCTTGGACCTTTCTCTAAGGCTTCCCCTGCCTCCGTCCACTTTCCTGCTGTAGTGTAAGTGTGTGCAGGCATGCCCTTTTACTGTGAGGGGCCATTGAGCTTGGACATGAAGCCATGTGAGGCGTACCTGGCCACTCAGCCGGCCACAAAGAGGGCCTGACCAATGGGGCAATGTATTAGTGTGATTTTGTGTTGGTGAGAGTCGGGAATAGTTCACGAGGACGGGTTTACACAAGGGTGAATGGTTCCAATGGCATCACACATGTGGGGTCGGTCTCTACATGTCAATTTGAATGTCAGAATGGGGAGCTCTATACCTTGGAAGGGGGATGTGGGTTTCTAGAGGTATGGTGGTTTATGTGTCTGCGTCAGGGAGTAGGGGCTCAGTGTGTTTTGGTTAATTTCTTGGCCAAAGAAAACCAAACATTTTTTTTAAAGTGCATACATGTGTTAATCGAAAGCTCGTTTCAAGAATGTCAAATGTGCATTTACCACTCTGTACCCATTGGGTTGGCCCGGTATAGTAGATGTTGTCGCCCTTTTAGGAGAGTCCATATATGTGCTCAACATATGATGGATGTGGGGGGGCAGGGTATAGGCCTGTTTGGCCTATGAGTACACTGTATCGTAGGCCTGGAGCTTAATTCAAAACATCCTGGGATCCCAACCCCAGCGATCTTAGTGTAGGCACATATCATAAGACCTGACTGGTCTACCCTATGTAATGCAGTGGTTGCAGGCCTGTCCAAAATAGCTAGTCCTGGGATCACTTTACTATTCCATTTCAACCACTAAGATCACTGCGATCTTAGTGAAAGAAATACATAGTGGTTTCACCTGAGTACAAGAGCACTTACAGGGAACACTCCTGATCGAAAGAGTGAATAGCCTGCTGCATACATAAAGAGGGGAGGGAGGACGTTTGCTGAGTGTCCTTGAGGGCTCTTAGGGCTACTCATGCGTTAAGTGCACTGTAAGGTAATTCTTCCCTTCTCTCTCTTTGTCCTGGGGGAGGGCACAATGCTTCTAATAGGCAAGCATAAATCATACATTCATGGGAACAACTCTTGAATACTGTACGGGGGTCAACTGCATCCTGTGCTCTTTTGTTAGCCCATATGGGGACGGGGAACATTGGTATAAGCACTCTTGTGAAGAAGAGTGACTCCACAGCTATTCTTTTATTTTGGGACTCTTACCCCTGTGCCTAGTCAGTTCTTCTTGGAATAGTGTAGGAGGGTTGAGGCTAAGATCGATGCGATCTTAGTGCTGGCTAGGATATGTGAACCCAGTCAACTCTTAAGATCGCTTAATAGGATAAGGCTGATTTATTCCTGAGATCGCTGGGGTCGTGATCCCAGGATGTTTTGAATTAAGCTCCAGGTTTCCCTTACAGCTACAAGTCACAATGCCTGTGTTTTAACTTCACACTCTCCAAACTCTGGGATGGTAGAACCAATTCCTGTTATGTTTACTCACATGTACATCCTGAAAAAATCCTCTAAATCCCTCCATTGTTCTGCAATGCACATTTACCATAATTAATGCAATTTCAGATTAGTTCCTTGAGCAAATGTTCAGAAATGCTTTCAAAGTTCCCACCACCAGGAACTGGAAGTAGAAATCATATTACAACAAACCTCCTCTAACATAGGTACCCAGACTGTAAGCAATGGGCCTTGACAGTAACCAGCTAAGGGACTCCCCTTGCACATGCTCAGTGAGGCACGTCCAGGCAAAACAAAAATGGTGGTGAATTCAAGAGAGTCAGGAAAGTTGTAGATACAACTTGGATTTTGACCATCCAGTAAATTCAAGGTAGTGCCAGTCATTTATCTGATAATACCAAGACCTAGTTTAGAATATGGAGATGACAACAATATAGACAGAGAAACTGAAAAGGGGGCCAGCCACACTTTACAGACTCTTCAACTGTCAGCCCCTTACCGAAACCAGAACCTAGAAAAGCTATTGTCTGGGTTCGTAACAGAACTACATGTAGGCCTCTTTGGGGCACTTTTTTTCTACTGAATTAAAGGTATCATAAATCGACAAAAATCGGGAAAATCGAAACAAAAAAATCGTGATAATCGGAATCGACAAAAACGGGATGTCAATGACATCCCTAACCATACCCCATCACGGCCCTATATAGAATAGATAGCCCTAACTGTACCTACACCATACCCCATCAGGACCCTACTTAGATCAGATCCCTACACCGTACAGTCACCCATCAGACCGGGGTCACACTGCCCTACAGCGTCCCTGACCTCAGGTGTGAGGCATCACGGTGCCGGCGTCTGACGTCATCAGCCGATGGCGCCCCTGGTGATCAGGCCGTCTGCCGGCAGGTAATGACAACACTCTGAGTCTCTGATTGTTTATCCGCAGGTCATCCTCACCACCACAAGGCGTTTCTGGGGTCGTCATGGCATTACCAACCCCCACCCCCTCCCCCCCCCTCTGGCCACCCTGTCCTTTTTCAGTCAGTCTTTTTTTCCTCCTCCAAGGAAGGGCGCCTTTGATCAAGCGGTCTGCTCATCTGATGAAACGTACACAAGGTGGCAGCAGCGTCGGCCATTGCTTCATTCCATTTCCGGTCCACTAGGGCAGGATATAGCGGCTGCTGGGGGCATGGTACATCCGTGAGGAGGTGATCACCTTACAATTCACACCAGGAGGGGAGAGGGGGCAGGAGTTTATGGAAGTCCTCCTAAGCTGCTAAGTCTAAGCCTTCTGCTGTCGGCTGTCGGGGTCTTCCTCCAAGGGGGATGATTCGGGGTCATTGCGTAAACAATGTATCAAATAGCGGGACGTGCACAAATCTTTTTCGATGGAAGGATATGTTGGGTTACACAAAAGAGCAAAACTTCATACATAGTTTTGTTGTTGTAATTTCTTCCTTTTTTAGGTTTGAAAGGTTCATACTCGCTGATCACGATTAAAAGAAAAAGTGGTAAGATTAGACAGTAAGGTGATTCGTCATCAACATTTGTTTAGCTAGTAGGTCAGGTAGGTATGTATCACATATCACATATCACATGGGCGTGGAAAGCAGGGGGGACAGGGGGACATGTCCCCCCCCCCCACCTTTGGCCAACTCCTCAAAAGGTCAAAACTAAAAGGTCAAGCAAAGGGAGGTCAAAAATTGCAGAACCCCCCCCCCCCTGGTCCCACCCACTCTGAAACTGCTTCCCACGCCCTGCACCATAGAGAGATGTCAGAGAGCTTCTATGTGCACTGTGAAAAAAATAACTGTTGAATTCACCAGGTATCAACCAGGTAAAACTGAACAGTGAAAGACCGTAATTATTTGCAGGGAATCAATGTAGTGTTTACAAGAAGCCCTAGGTGGCAGTTCGGTGGTACATTTTTGTACAAGGAATCACTGTAAAAATAATTACGGATCTCTGGCAATTGTGGGATGGTCAATACCAGGAGACTGCATACTCTAGGCTGTGCCTTTTTGTCATTATCAATCCCCAGTAGGACGCATTGTGGGCGTCTTCCCACGTTTGGATCAAATAAATTGAATGACAAAAAGATCACAATTGCTTTGGTATATCCAGTAGAACCATGACCATGAAAACAAATTAAGATTTGGTCCTAGGCTGTTGCTGAGACATTATTTCACGTATGGATGACCACAGGATATATGTTTCAAAAGATTGAGGTAGAAAATTGAGCTTCATGAAGGTTGACAAACAAGGGGCGAATGGGCAAACGTGATGCAAAGGGAGTGATCATTTATAACAACAAAGGGCGTGGTGGGTTTGAGGGCGTGGAAATTTATCAAACCCCTTGACGGGGGGGGGGCAAATATTCCAACGCCTCGGGGGGGATTATTTTACCCGTTTTTCAGCGAAAAAGCCTTCGAGAGGCAGGTGGAAACTCATTTTCAATGCTCCCGCACGCAAATCCACGCTACACACGTTGTTGAAAAATGATCACTCCCTAGGTAACTGCGAAATTTGCCCAATTTCAACAGGTCAAAGACATCCATTCTGTTTCTATGAGTCAAGCTTATTAAAGAAACTCGCTAAAACTATAAACCTAAACTTGCCATAATAACATGATCCACACACAGTGAATACAGCTAATTGACTGTCATCTAATTGACTGTCATCCCGTGTACTGGGGCTGAGTGTATGACACTACCCACAAGCTGCGCGTCTGCTGCGCCTCCCACCGCTCGGCACGCCCCGTGCCGACGTACAACTCTACTAATTAAGCCGGAAGTGGCGGACGTATGTCAGAGAGAGGCACATCTCGGCTTTCAGTAGACGTCAGTGACCGTGATTAGCCCTAATTAATGATATGTACAGCCTGATAGGGTTGCCTTAATTAACCCTTTAAGGGTCGATGGTGCATTAGGGAGTAGTAATTTTTTAACAACAGAAGAGGGTGGTGGATTTTCAGAAGCACGCCAAATTCTTTAACCCCCCCCCCCTCCACCCTTGGATGGGTCCAACATTGTTCGTGTCCCCCTTTCTTTCTATGGTACCACGCGTGCACTCCAAGAGATCGTCATGATGCACCAATGACGTGGGTCTGTTTGCCAGCACTTCATTCAAGCATCATATCGACTGTAATAACTCGGATATAAGGAAGGCCTATATATCACATGTTGAATTATGTCGATTTTAAGAAATCACAAGTCAGAAAAATCCCCTTATGCCTGTGTTATGTCACTTTATTTCTCATATCACCATGGTTCATGTAACGCGTTGAATTTAAGAAAGGCCTATAGGGCTGACCCGGGATACATTATTAACCAATGAGAGGACTCCCTCCATTCACTGCAGACTTTCTCGGGTACATTATGTAACACCTGGTACCCATCATGTGGGCTGTTATCAGAGCTTATCTCGCCAGGTCCGAGATAAAGCAATGGTGGACCCACTGAACCTCAACACTGCGCCCTATAGTGAGCATGTCAAATTTAGTGGTCCACACCCATCAGGTGCTTCCGCCCATACATGTCCAGGGGCGGCGGAACCATCAAAATGTTGGGGGGGCAAAGGTCAGATATTGGTCCATGACCCCCCCCCCCCTTATACTGTAGACCTGTGGGTATTGTGGAGGTATGGAATACCCATAGGTTTACTGTTTACCCCTCCCCCAGCAACGCATTAGGAACAAAATGGGGAGAGATGATAAACAATTAAATGGAGGGGGGTGCATTGATTTTTTTTTGTATATTGATTCTTATTGAAATAAGAAGTGTATTTGGGTTCATAGTTTTTTTTGCTGTAAGAAGGAAAATTTTGAAAATTCGCAGCCTAAACTGTGCATTTTGGTGCATTTTCAGGGTAGGTTCTGCTAAGATTTGGTTCTGAGCATAAGATTCCCCCAGAAAAATTTTGAAAATGTGTAGGCTAAAATGTGCATTCTGGTACATTTTCAGGATAGACGACACCTTCTATGGGCTCTGTTGATATTTGGTTCCGAGTGTAAGACTTGTTCTCATATAGACCTTCGAGGGGGGAAGTCACCACAGATCTACCAGTGGATTTTAAGACTTCTACCCCAAGACATTTACCTCCTGGACATTTACCACCAGACTTTTCCACACATGCCATTTAACCCCATGACAGTCACCCCTTAGATATTTACCCCCTCAGACATATACCCCTAAGACTTTTAACCCAAAAGACTAAAAATGTACTTGTTTAGTCCTCAGGCTAAAAACACAGTCTCTGGACTATGCCTCTAGTCCCTAAGACTAAAGGTGTGCAACCATTGAGACTGTGAAGATAGGCCTACATGTAGTCCTGGGGATTAAAATATAGTCCTCAGGACTAGTGGTCTAGTTCCTGGAACCCCGCTTGGGACTACCAAAGACAAGTTTCCCGACCCCTTTTCCTAAGGGCCTATGGAAAATTTTGAAAGATTTAGAGGTCAAATGGTGCATTTTGGGGAGATCTCAGACTATTATTGAAGGCTGTATTTGATTAAAACAGTAGACCCTATAATGGGGCAATGGTAAATGTGCTGATATGTGCAATATTTCTGGAAAAAGTTGGTGGGGGGGGGCAAAAGCATAGTCTTGCCCCCCCAACATGAGAGATGGGGGGGGGCCCTTGCTCACAGTCCTTTCCTGCCCCCCCAGTTCCGCCGCCACTGTCATGTTTGTAATCCAGCTAACCGTGATTCCCAGGTATGTAATATCCCGAAACCCATTTCCTCTGAAGTATAATATATGGCTTGCTAGTCGATGCTTTTATGTAGGATAACGCTTAATTAAAGTGATTTTTTTTGTGTTTGGGCAAAATGGACTGGGCAAGCGTCCTGTTGGAATGGGAATGAGGTGCGGCGGGAAGAGGTGAGAGGAGGTTCAAGGCTTTCCTGTACGGGGGCGCCAATGACGACCCATAGGCCCGCTAGTGACCAATGGGTAGATCACTCTGGAGGGTGTTGCTCCTATAGTAAAATGAAGAGCTGGCTAAAAATGCCCTTGCTCACAGTCCTTTCCTTTCATGTAGCTATAACTTGTCCCTTTTGTTGCTCACAAGTGGTCATTCAAGTACGGTGCTAAAAAAGGGGGATTTGAGTAGGTACCTAGAGAAGTCAGTCAGTATAATATACTATAGAGTGTGTGACATGAGTAGGTACCTGATAGTGCAGCTCTCTCTGTTTTAAACAAGGCAGGTGACTTTTCAGACTAATGTGGTGAGTGCAAGTACTTTGGTGAAGCAGTGCACAACTTGTTTAGAAAAAAGGGCACATACTCATAGCTCCTTTTACAATAGGAGCAACACCCTCCGGATGTACAGGGATGTTTGGAATTACAATTGGGAGGCCAACAATTCTCAATCTTGAATGACTTTGGCAGAAATTCCAAGTCAGAACCCCCCCCTACAAATGGTAATTTCTTTTCTCAGTGGATTTGCATTGATCTCAACAATGGTCTTTCTGTGTGTGAGTTGGGGGGGGGGGGGGGTGTCGCCGCTGCCTCCTTGCTTCCAACGCTCATAGGCAAGCATGAAGCATAGGTGCAGACATGACGGGTTACTAACATGCTAGGGCCGCATTCATGTATTTTCACCATTGGACATGATGCAATGTAAATGCGCTATTAGCCTCCAAAGTATACAGGGTGTCAGGAGGTATGATTTACCTCCTCCAGTGTGCTAGTAATGAATTATCACCCTTTAATGGGATATAATGTTAAGAGTTAATCTAGCTTAATGTGAGTGGTGGCAGACACACTGATTATCCTGATTTACTATATAAAAAAAAAAAGATTTATAGATGTGCTTAACTTCCTAACTGTGCTGTATGACGTGGGTTCACATTGTAAAATTATGTTTTCCATGACGTGAAGATAACAAGGAGGTCATTTCAGCTATTGATTTTTCTTGTGCCTTTTTGTGTATGCAGTCTGATCCCTTCTCTGGTGGAGTGGGGACCGACTCGCATTTGATGTTGGGAAAAAAGGAGGTCATTTCAGACCAGAACACCTACAATTCTAAATCGGGAGGGTTTTGCCAAAAGATAACAAATATGATGGCATAAACAAAAATACAGAAATGTTATATACCTTCAGTGCAGGACCTATTTTCTAGAACATACCAATTTCACCATGAGACAACCATCATTACACCTGGACCCAACCACCTCTTGGTGAGTTATCTATGCATGTAATTGAAGAGAAACCATCCATTATGTAGGGCCACATCACAGGATTGATGCCCAGAATAGTTTGGGATACAAAATCTGACTGGACAATGCTTTGATGCATATATTATAACTTTCACTGTAATCCTACCATTATCAGTATGAACAGGATGTATTTGATACTGAGAGCATGATTACAAAGTCTAGGGCAGGTTTATCATAGTGCATATTGAAGGCTTATTAAGATGGAGCTAAAACAAAGCTTACATAAAGCAGGGTCAGGAATACCACCTGTATTTCGCTGAGATTTGCAATATCCATGGGCACAACAAAGCCTCAGATTTTCATTCTAATTAAGCTACAAGAAAACATACATTTTCAATATGATACAGTAGCTTAAGCATTTTATTGCATAATTATATGAGTCACTCATTCTTTAAATTAGCAGTTTAATCAAAAGGGCTCTATTACAAGGGTGGTTCTTAGGTGGACGGCTCTAGGTGCAAAGTGGACGTCTCTAGGTGCAAAGTGGACGGCTCTAGGTGCAAAGTGGACGTCTCTAGGTGCAAAGTGGACGGCGCTAGGTGCAAAGTGGACGTCTCTAGGTGCAAATGAAGTAAATGCAATGTTTGTAGTAAGGGTAATAAACTAGAAATAAAATGTACAAAAGGATTTTGAAAATATAACAGGTACAATAACCCAAACAATTATCTTTCATTCTGTACTTTTTGTAAGTCTGAGTTGTTAAAACTGTCAGAGATATTATCCACTACAAATACCTTGTTGAAAACCCGCACAGGAACGGCCGTCTTTAGGTTACTCTACACTAAATACTTGATGTATCGCCAAACCCCTTCCCTTACCCATAAAGTGGGCGTAAACTTTAGCCAGATTTGTGAATATTGTCCAAAAACATGATGTGCAGAATGAATCCCTCTATTTCCCATTACCAACCCCCCCCCCCCAACCAATACAAAAACAGACGGGCCTAGATCCTATTATTGACACACATGCCATAAGGATGTTAACTCTTACAATGCTTCTAATCAAGAATGCATCATTTTGTTGTCATGATGCATGGATGCAGAACTGTGCAGCCACTCACCAGGGCTGCATTCATGCATCATTCCGACAGCACAGGATTGATGGGGTCGGCATGATGCATCAACGACACTTCATTGGTGCATCATGATGATTGCCAATGAGCATGATGCCCTCCTGCATTACATAGTGGCCTTTTCGGGGTAATCCACAATCTGGCTCCTGGCCCTTATCAGTCAGTCACCGACCGTACCCCATACTCCCTCAACCCACACACACACATGTCGTCAGTCTCAGCTCTAATAAGATGCCATTCACCTCCTAACTCCTTAGTGATCTTTTTCCAAATAGTCCCATTCGCAGGCGCTGACAAGGGCTTGACACTTCCCCCGTAAATAACCCGCCTAAAGCAGGGCCCCATATCAATTTGTGTGGCTGCCTATTAAGGCAGGCTTTTGTCACCTATTTATAGTTCCCTCTGAAGTGATTCACCAAAGCCTGTTGGGCTGGGGATCCGTTTTAATGCTGTGCCCTCCCGGGGTGATCAGGTCCCATACTGACGCCGGATGCACCTGGTCACAAAGCAGGATGGGAAGGGTGAAGAGCCCAATTCAATCAGACACTACTTCATCCAAGACTCACCCACTGCCCTGAACGCTACATCATCCACAACACACCCACTGCCCTGAGCGCTATGTCATCCACGACACACCCACTGTACTGTACACTATGTCATCCACGACGCACCCACAGCCCTGTACGCTATGTCATCCATGACAACCCACTGCCCTGAATGCTATGTCATCCACAACACACCCACTGTACTGTACGCTACATCATCCAGGATGCACCCACTGCCCTGAACACTACATCATCCACAATGCAGCCACTTCCCTCAACACTTCATCATCCACAATGCACCCACTGCCCTCAATATTACATCATCCACAATGCAGCCACTGCCCACAACACTACGTCATCCACAATGCACCCACTGCCCACAACACTACGTCATCCACAATGCACCCACTGCCCTCAACACTACATCATCCACAATGCACCCACTGCCCACAACATTACATCATCCACAATGCACCCACTGCCCACAACATTACATCATCCACAATGCATCCACTGCCCACAACATTACATCATCCACAATGCACCCACTGCCCACAACATTACATCATCCACAATGCATCCACTGCCTTGAACACTACATCATCCAGGATGCACCCACTGCTCTGAAAGCTACGTCTTCCAGGATGCACCCATTGCCCTGAACGCTATGTCATCCATGACGCACCCATTGCCCTGCAAGACCCCATTTGGCACAGCAGTTTTGATCATCGTTGGAAACTTTTTGATCAATGTTGATCAACTTACTAATCTGAAGAAGGACACAAACATTGTTCAGCTTTAAAGATAAAAGCCTTTTTGATCATCACTCTTGTTCAGATGCCCAGCGTAGCTTCAGAATCATACAAGATATGCAGCGGTGTCAGGATGATAGGAAATGTACTGGCAGTATTTCAGCTACATATCATGTTGATCATCTCCCTCCATAATGTTAGCACTACTTAACTGATTGTCCTCATAGTTATATACTCAGCTGGGCCTAGTGTCTAGAAAAGATATCTGGGTTCCCTAGACCTGTAGTAATTCAGAAAGCATTGCTAGATTTACTGGGCAAAATTCGCATGCAAACACTATAGAACTTCATTTGGCCTCATGGGTTATTGTATTATGTGGGGTTTGACCTCTTAACCATGAAACGTACTTTGTCTCTGTACTTGGCCTTCTTACCACCTTCCTAGAAACCCCAAATTGTCTTTGGAGTACTTGGCGTAGCTCCTAAAAGGGTGACAGCCATATGAGAGGCTGCAATAATCATCACTTGGTCCCCTCCAGTACAGTGCCACACTGTAAACATAAATATTGAATCTACCAGGGATCCTCGTAAAACTAAAAAGTGGACTGTATTCAATTGAAAAACACTGAACCAGTGTAGTTTTCACAAGAAGCCCCAGGTGGCAGTACAGTGATACACAAATGTACAAGGAATCTCTGTAAGAATGAAAATACATTGTCAGCCCGCCCACGTAAATATACAGTGCACGGCTTTTTATTGTGGTTTACAGTATTACCTTGTATAGGCATGGACGCCCATACCAGATGTCCAAAGTACTATAGCTACAAGTGGTTCCCCTGCCTAATTACAGGGCTATTTGTAGCCGATTTACAATGCGAGCTGAGAGTGTAGGACCTGTGGTAACTTTGGGACGAGGAATGCACCGTTTTTCCAGCGGCATTTTTTACAGTGCATCACAGCCATGGTAGTACTCCTAATGACATGGTAGTGGATCTTACCACCATCCATCAACTCGTCAAAGGTCAAGAGTACATTAATGTACTGGTGCATAATATGGCGACCCTACAGGGATGTAGGGTCGTCAAGTACTGGAGAGCAGAATGGCCAGCACCTCATTGGTGCATTATAATTATGCACTTACAAGAGGGCATCAACCTGAAGGGCTGGCATGATGCAGTACTTGAGAGTTTAACTGCATATTTTGCACACTAAAAATAGGGATTGCGCCCCTCCTTTTGGACCACGCCCACCCCCTTTTTTAGAGCCACTGGAGCCACGCCAGTGCAGAGGCGTGGGCGTTTAGGCCGTTTTTACCTCCTTGGGCATGACCACTTACGTTTAACCTTTATAGGTTGATCACAAAAGTGGAGAGAGGGGCATCTCCAACCCGACCCGCAGGGTTTACTTCGATCCTACAGTGTAGGACCGTATTCATAATAATTGGAAGTTTGAATTAGATATTATAGTATAATGGTCTATAACCCTGGTGGTTGGAACTCAAAAAGGACGTTCATCCGGTTGAAATCCTAAGGGCTTCTTCTCTGTGGTCCGCACACCAAATGGCTTATCCTCCGAAGGCCTATTTTCCAGGTTGCTCCAGCTCAGGACACCAGTGTGGTACATGCCATCTAAAGGATATGTGGAGTCTTGCAAAGCACCTTATATACATCCCTGAAAGGTTAATACTTAGTGGCTCCTATATATATATATATATATATATATATATATATATATATATATATATATATATATATATATATATCCCACCATTATCCGCCTTGTAGTCCTCCAGTACCTTCCTCTCATTCACCACACCTGTCACTCCCACCCATCCACCCAGGAGGAGGGGGGGCACTCTCCCAATGTGGGGGGGGGGGTCGGGGGCACTCCTATAATCCCACAGATCTAGAAATAGCTAAAATGTTGTCCTCTACAAACGGTGCTTAATTTCAGAAACTAACAGTTATGGGATATAGCACGGGCGTGGACTGGTTACCAGATTTAGTCTTGTGTAGGTGTTATCCATATGCTATAGTAAGGGTGAGAAAGTAAAGGGAACAGTGCTGCCCTCTGGTGCCTTTATTTGCTATGCACAGACCTTGATTACGGAGGTGAGTGGTGACTTTGCCAAAGTAACCACTCACCTCCGTAATCAAGGTCTGTGCATAGCAAATAAAGGCACCAGAGGGCAGCACTGTTCCCTTTACTTTCTCACCCTTACTATAGCATATGGATAACACCTACACAGACTAAATCTGGTAACCAGTCCACGCCCATGGGATATAGTATTATTGTAAACTGACATTTCCCATCGTATTCTATCAAATATTCATGGATAGCCCCATGATATATGAATATCTTCTTCAGGGAAGCCATGTATATTAGAGTTTGCTTTGCAGCCAAACCCCTTTGAAAAGAGGGTTTATCATCACATGAGTTTCTCCAGTGATAAGTGTACTTGTAAAATGGTGAGTGTCCCCCCCCCCCTCCAGGAATTCCCACTCACCTATAGATCAGCATGTGAAGGGGCATCAAGTCTCTGCACTGCTGCATGTCTATCGACTCCCACGCTAGTCTACTCCACCTTCATATGTTCCCCCCCTCCCCTCCACGACCCCCAAATCAGCCACATCATCATATGATATATGATATCGACTCCCACGGTACGTTCGAGTTCTGTGTCCCACCTAATAGCCTTCACCTCCATTGTGTTCCCACAATAAGGAGCAGTCACCGTTTCTAAAGTAGGGGGTTAGTGCCTCTTGGGGGCACCCAAAAACTTTAGACGCCTTTTGGGCAGGGCCAGAAAAAAAAAAACAGACCTTTTCAGAAAAAAAAAGGAATTAAAGGGGGGTCAAAAAATCCAGACCAAACCCGCCAGGGACAGAGAAATTGTGGCGCATGCACAAAACTCCGACCCCACCCCCTACCCCCCTCATTGTTAGAAAAATGATCACTCCCTAAATGACAGATACTGCACAAATGACTCCATGATGACCGACTATCCCCCCTAATACCGGAGAACAACGGAGAACAACGGCCACTAGTGCTGCCACCTGCCAAGCCTGGCGCTAACTAGTAGCACCCCAGCGGGAGATCATCAAAGAGCGGGAGGACACTAATTAATGTGATCAGCGTTGTCCTGACCGGTTTAGGCCCTGTATATCAGGTTAGGCCGACAATACATCAGCCAATCCGCTGCCTGAATGGATTCCCTGCAATGAGTTTTCCTGTAGATTGCCACTCCTCAGTAGTCTCTGGGCTAAGATGAAAATAGAGCGCAGGGGGTGCATGGAGAAGCCTTTGCTGTTTCGTCATTTGCCAATGGTTCTAGGAATACTTAATGGTAAATCTTCCTGCCAAAGAGAGTGAGAATTCATGAAGAGGGTGAACTTTGTAATCCTCGCCAAGGTTTGATCTCTCTTTCAGACATGACATGTATGTAGACATGCATGCCTGCCTGCAGGACATTTCAAAATGATATCTATAGCTATGGTTTTGAAATGCCCTCATGAGAACACTCCCTTTGCTTTTAGAAAAATGCCATCATTAACTCATAATTTCAACCCACTCCAGGATATCGAGTTTACTTTATTCCTCGATACTCTATACCAGGAGGGTGTTGTTCCTATAGTAAAACGAAGAGCTGGCTACAAATGCCCTTGTTTCCAGTCCTTTCTTTTCATATAGCTATAACTTGTCCCTTTTGTTGCTCACAAGTGGTCATTCAAGTACGGTGCTAAAAAAGGGATTTGAGTAGGTACCTAGTTGGGAGAAGTCAGCCAGTATAATATACTATACGGTCTGTGACATGAGTAGGTACCTGAAAGTGCAGCTCTCCCTGTTTTAAACAAGGCAGGTGACTTTTCACACTGATGTGGTGAGTGCAAGTACTTTGGTGAAGCAGTGCACGACCTGTTTAGAAAAGAGGGCACATCCTCACAGCTCTTTTTACAATAGGAGCAACACCCTCCAGACATAATCTTTGCCACGATTCAAGTCTGACAAGATTTCGAATTGCACCATTTTAACACCCATAAACTTGCCTGGAAATTCATTGACTTCTCCTTAAAATCAACAATATTCACCAAACCTTCTCAATTGGCATCCTGTCTGTCCATTCCTGAGCTATTCTTCCACGTTCCACTGTAGAGCAACCTTTACTTCTTCAATCTGTATTCCATTAGCGCAAATCGCTCCTAACTGGGCCTTAAGGCCCAAACATTACTAATAGCTTATGAAAAAATATCTTAAGGTAGGGTGGTCGGCTTAAAGGTACTAACATGTTGATTTGTCATCTCTATCACAGGGTCTTCCTAATCTCGTTTGAGTTTCGTTAGACCGATTCCGTTCTTTTACCTGAAAACTGCCAGGCCCTGATTGAAGTCTGTGTCATGGGTGACAAGTTAAATTTGAAAGACTTTTCCTTTTTTTGCTTCACATTTTGAAGACCTTTTTTTCTGTCAGTGTAGCTGAATACAACCCTGGACAGATGCACTCAGGGCAGTGCTGAATCCAGGCCAATCCTACATCCTTGTGGCTTGTAGAGCTGGCATGGTACACTAAAATACCATTGGCGATTTACTCACCTACTACATTTGTTGTGATGCACCAGTACTGCACTGGCGAGTTCTCGCCAGCGTTTCATTTGACCATCATGGCGCCAAATACACATGGAATTTGACCAATTATGCTGCCCCTGAAGAGTTAGATATTTACTGTCCCTTCCTTGCAGTGTCTACCAGCTCATCTCAGTTTGCAGGTCCTGAGCAGCTCGGGGTGAGAGGGATGAAAAGGGGGGGTCAGCCGGTACAAGGGGCCAGGACGCGCCCACCCACAGCAACCCACCACCCCCAACCCTTTAAGGGACCCCTAATGCATTACTGTATCACCCATTGGTCGGGCATGATGCATGAATGCAGCCCTGGCGAGTAACTCGCCAGGGCTGCATTCATGCATCATGCCGACCCTGGGGTTTGATACATCCTGGAGGGTTGGCATGATGTGCCAATGAAGTGCTGGCAAGTCTGCTCACCAGCACTTCATAGGAACATCATGACGATCAATGGGCATGATTTACTCCTGCATCAGCGGCCCTTAAAGACTAGCCAGCACCTCACAGATTGGTATGCATTAAAGCTGCTTGTGACCCATCTATAAAGGTTAAGTCAATGAGGGGAAGCTATTCAGTGTCTTTGCTGTCATTTATCTTTTGCACCCTTCGCCCTGCAGCTCGTCCCTCATTTCCCACACCCTTTTTTTCTGACATTCGTACCTAGCGCCATATAAAGGCACTAGTAAATACCAGCATGCTACCGAACTTGTCACTCTGCAAGCACATGTTTCTTATCACAAAAAATAGAAACTCTGCTGGGAGAGTGAAAAGTATTTCCTGTTCCTGCTGACTAAAAGGGGGGAGATATATGACCACAATGCATCTGGATTTACCCAGCATGCCCTGGGTTTCCTGCATGGTGGTTCCCTGAGGGTTACCTCAAGGCGACTATGCCACAGTTTTCCTGCTATATATAGAGCCCTGTCTTGTATGGAGTATACGGCTGGCATTGTGTGACTGTGTGTTGTAGCATGGGGTGGGGCCATGAGTTATGGGATTCTAGCTTTCCTGTCTGGTACTATTGTCAGCATTGCCACGCTGCAGCAAGTTGGAGTGATGAAGGTGTGAATTATAGGGACTCTACGTAAAAAGAGAAGAGTCGCTAGGTTCTTCTAATTGAACGACATAAAATAAAACCTTTAACCTCTCAGAGTGGGTGATTAATTGTTTAGAAGGTAATGTACAACCTTTTATAAAGACAATAGCCAACTCTTTCTTCACATTTTGACTGTCTCTGTGCTATAATCAGATGCATTCGTGCATTATAGGACAACAGACAGTCACCATGTAAAGAAAGTCATTGTCTATTTTCTGAGCTATACCCTGCATAATGAGGGAAATGAACAAACGTCTCCTACCTGTCACAACTGTATACAAAATGATAGATCCTGATCTCCACCTGGCTCATCCTGGGTAAGAGGACTACAGATAGGGGAGAATAGGGGGGGGGGGGGCAGCTGACTGTAATTCACGACCTAACAGAAAACAGCAGCTTTTAATCAAGATTCTTTTGTTCCTGCATAAAAGGCCGCCCAGCTCATCATCGTCTTCACTTCAAAGTGAGCTACATAAAACGAACAAGACAAAACCTGTCGAATGTAAATTGTCAGGCTCTTCATGGTGACAACTTCACGGCGTGTAAGTCAGGGTACATCAGGTAGGAGAAAAGGCTGGGCCATCCACAGTTGTTGATGTGAAGACCTGGGAATGAGAAATTAAATTTGACAGGTTTTGACTTTTTGTTTCATGCTACTCAGTTTGAAGACTTTGTGTCTGGGATCGTAAGACATCTGTTTCTACCAGCTTAGTGATTTTAAAAGCATTACCACCCCACCATGTAAAAGATGCATTCCCAATCAGGGAAGCACATGTGAAGGCTGTGATCTTAGGGGAACTGGTATACTCATAGCTGATCGTACAGGGCTGATGAGAGAAATAGTCGGCATAGCCAGATTCTTGGTTCCATTTATGATACCAGAATATTATGTTGCACCTGGGAGAACAAGCAAGGCACACGCAGCTTTCCTAAATCCATTTCACGTGCATGATGAGGGCTTGAGAAACAAACCCCTGCTTCTGTAGGGGAAGAATCTTGGTGCACCCCCCCCCCGGATCAAATGAGTGCAAAACATTATTTGAGGGAAGGATTTTTATACAAAAAGGTGGGATTCCTGTCAACCATCAAGAATATCAGAAACCTTTCATACTGTGGTTTATCCCTCTTCATAATTAATAGACTTCTCATAAATGATGTTCAATGTGATTTGTAAGCAAAGTGGATGTTTTTTTAGTTGTATTTTATTATTGGGGAAGTTATATATGCCTACTCATATTCAATAAAATACCGAAAAACACACAAAGGAAAAGGAACTCCACCAAAGTCACTAACTTGTATTTTATTGAAAATCAATTCAGAAAGCTTGTCCCTGTAGCAATTACAATTTACTTGCCTCAAACATTAAAAAGAACAACTGATTATTTGTTTTAACTTTATTTTAGATGCCTCAAAGACGGATCCATGCCGATTATTATTATTATTGATTCTATCAGCCTAAACCTCCTTCTTTTTCCATGATTAATTAATCTAGGTCTCACCAAAGTAAATCCGATTGAATAATACTCCCCGGGATTAAATTAACATGATCCCTGAAAGAGACCTAAACAGCAATTTGCATCAGCAATTTGAAGGATTGAGAGCAAAAACAACAAGTCGGTCCCATTTGAAATGTCACATATAAATGGCTTTCTCTCATGGTTCCGACCAAAAACGTTTATGTTGCTTTTATCCAATATTTCATCAGTCTTCATTATTGGTTTATGACGACAAAAGCTACGTTATGAAAACCTCGCCTGCAAGGCACACTCTGCCTTCAGGCGGGCTCTATAAGCTGCAGCCTGCAGCTGGTGTTTCCCTCGCGCTAAGCCATCCAAGACTTCACTTTTTGGCTCTATAAGCTGCAGCCTGCAGCTGTTTGTTTTTTTCTCGTGCTAAGCCATCCAAGACTTCACATCTTGGCTCTATAAGCTGCAGCCTGCAGCTTTTTTTTTTTCTCGCGCTAAGCCATCCAAGACTTCACTTCTTGGCTCTATAAGCTGCAGCCGGGTGTTTTCCTCACGCTAAGCCATCCAAGACTTCACTTCTTGGTTCTATACACTGCAGCCGGGTGTTTTCCTCACGCTAAGCCATCCAAGACTTCACTTCTCTGCTCTATAAGCTGCAGCCGGTTGTTTTCCTCGTGCTAAGCCATCCAAGACTTCACTTCGTGGCTCTATAAGCTGCAGCCGGGTGTTTTCCTCACACTAAGCCATCCAAGACTTCACTTCTTGGCTCTATAAGCTGCAGCCGGTTGTTTTCCTCACGCTAAGCCATCCAAGACTTCACTTCTTGGCTCTATAAGCTGCAGCCGGGTGTTTTCCTCTCGCTAAGCCATCCAAGACTTCACTTCTTGGCTCTATAAGCTGCAGCCGGGTGTTTTTCTCGCGCTAAGCCATCCAAGACTTCACTTCTTGGCTCTATAAGCTGCAGCCGGGTGTTTTCCTCTCGCTAAGCCATCCAAGACTTCACTTCTTGGTTCTATATGCTGCAGCCTGGTGTTTTCCTTGCGCTAAGCCATCCAAGACTTCACTTCTCGGCTCTATATGCTGCAGCCGGTTGTTTTCCTTGTGCTAAGCCATCCAAGACTTTACTTTGTGGCTCTATAAGCTGCAGCCGGGTGTTTTCCTCACGCTAAGCCATCCAAGACTTCACTTCTTGGTTCTATACGCTGCAGCCTGGTGTTTTCCTCGCGCTAAGCCATCCAAGACTTCACTTCGTGGCTCTATAAGCTGCAGCCGGGTGTTTTCCTCACGCTAAGCCATCCAAGACTTCACTTCTTGGCTCTATAAGCTGCAGCCTGCAGCTGTTTGTTTTTTTCTCGTGCTAAGCCATCCAAGACTTCACATCTTGGCTCTATAAGCTGCAGCCTGCAGCTTTTTTTTTCTCGCGCTAAGCCATCCAAGACTTCACTTCTTGGCTCTATAAGCTGCAGCCGGGTGTTTTCCTCACGCTAAGCCATCCAAGACTTCACTTCTTAGTTCTATACACTGCAGCCGGGTGTTTTCCTCACGGTAAGCCATCCAAGACTTCACTTCTCTGCTCTATAAGCTGCAGCCGGTTGTTTTCCTCGTGCTAAGCCATCCAAGACTTCACTTCGTGGCTCTATAAGCTGCAGCCGGGTGTTTTCCTCACGCTAAGCCATCCAAGACTTCACTTCTTGGCTCTATAAGCTGCAGCCGGGTGTTTTCCTCACGCTAAGCCATCCAAGACTTCACTTCTCGGCTCTATAAGCTGCAGCCGGGTGTTTTCCTCACGCTAAGCCATCCAAGACTTCACTTCTTGGCTCTATAAGCTGCAGCCGGGTGTTTTTCTCGCGCTAAGCCATCCAAGACTTCACTTCTTGGCTCTATAAGCTGCAGCCGGGTGTTTTCCTCTCGCTAAGCCATCCAAGACTTCACTTCTTGGTTCTATATGCTGCAGCCTGGTGTTTTCCTCGCGCTAAGCCATCCAAGACTTCACTTCTCGGCTCTATATGCTGCAGCCGGTTGTTTTCCTTGTGCTAAGCCATCCAAGACTTTACTTCGTGGCTCTATAAGCTGCAGCCGGGTGTTTTCCTCACGCTAAGCCATCCAAGACTTTACTTCTTGGTTCTATACGCTGCAGCCTGGTGTTTTCCTCGCGCTAAGCCATCCAAGACTTCACTTCTTGGCTCTATAAGCTGCAGCCGGGTGTTTTCCTCAAGCTAAGCCATCCAAGACTTCACTTCTTGGCTCTATAAGCTGCAGCCGGGTGTTTTTCTCGCGCTAAGCCATCCAAGACTTCACTTCTTGGCTCTATAAGCTGCAGCCGGGTGTTTTCTTCTCGCTAAGCCATCCAAGACTTCACTTCTTGGTTCTATACGCTGCAGCATGGTGTATTCCTCTCGCTAAGCCATCCAAGACTTCACTTCTTGGCTCTATAAGCTGCAGCCTGGTGTTTTCCTCGCGCTAAGCCATCCAAGACTTTACTTCTTGGCCAATCACTTCCAACACACCTGATAGGGATAGTGATCCTATAATGAGGATGCATGCAGTTTTCAATGGTATTTCTTCTATGGTGTGTTAACAAGGGGCAGCACGGGTTTTCATCATTCATGAATGCAGTCCTGGCGAGCTACTCACTAGGGCTGCTTTCAGGCATCATGTCGACCATTCAGGATTGATACACTCCTGGAGGGTTAGCCAACATGATGCACCGACCATGGAGGTGCTAGCATGCAGACTCACCAGCACGCTATTGCTGCATCATGACCACCATGAGTGAATGAGTGAGTGAGTGAGTGGGTTAGTGAATGAGTGAGTGAGTGAGTGAGTGGGTTAGTGAATGAGTGAGTGAGTGGGTGAGTGAGTGACTGAGTAGGTGGGTGAGTGATTGGGTGAGTGAGTGAGTGAGTGAGTGGGTGGGTGAATGAGTGAGTGGGTGAGTGAGTGAGTGAGTGAGTGAGTGGGTGGGTGGGTGGGTGAGTGAGTGAGTGGGTGGGTGGGTGGGTGAGTGAGTGATTGGGTGAGTGAGTGAGTGAGTGGGTGGGTGAGTCAATGAGTGAGTGAGTGAGTGGGTGAGTGAGTGATTGGGTGAGTGAGTGAGTGGGTGAGTGAGTGAGTGATTAGGTGAGTGAGTGAGTGAGTGGGTAAGTGAATGAATGAGTGAGTGGGTGAGTGAGTGAGTGAGGGAGTGAGCCAGTGACTGAGTGAGCCAGTGAGCCAGTGACTGAGTGAGTGACTGGGTGAGTGGCTGAGTAGGTGAGTGAGCCAGTGACTGAGTGAGCCAGTGACTGAGTGAATGAGTGAGTGACTGGGTGAGTGAGTGATGAGTGAGTGAGTGACTGAGTGGATGGGTGAGTGAGTGAGTGAGGGAGTGGGTGAGTGAGTGAGTGACTGAGTGACTGACTGAATGACTGACTGAGTGGGTGAGTGAGTGACTGAGTGGGTGAATGACTGACCGAGTGGGTGAGTGGCTGACCGAGTGGGTGAGTGACTGACAGAGTGGGTGACTGAGTGAATGACTGAGTGGGTGAGTGACTGGGTGAGTGACTGGGTGACTGAGTGGGTGAGTGACTGAGTGGGTGAATGAGTGACTGAGTGAATGAGTGACTGACTGAGTGAGTGAGCAGGTGAGTGACTGACTGAGTGGGTGGGTGACTGAGTGAGAAGTTTGACGAGCAGCTCTTAGATTAGGAGTACGTGAGCTAATGCGATCACAGCCCGACTGTTTGATGTCCATGACGGCTTGGTGCCTGCCCTGGGGGCTGCAGGAGACGGCAGGCAGGTAGAGGGGGGGTACAGGTGTAGAACTGAAAACTGTATCAACACTACTTTCTGTAGTAACTGTCTGTTAACAATCAAGACGTCCACCTACCTTAAAATATCTACAATATTGGATTTACTACTGACGTATCATTACCAACTAGTTTATTAAATGCTCATCACCTATTTGACAATATTGATATAGGTGTAAATCCAATTTTATGGCAAATGTGAGGAGTGGACGTCTCAAGTTTTGTCCACGAACGTGTAATGGGAAACCTCCTTGGAGCTGGAGGATTTGCCACAAAACCTCCGAGGTTTTCTTACTTATATTCCATCCACAGGAGTTTATATAACAGTAAAACCATGAATATAAGCATATTTTGACATAAACTGAAGATGCCTAGAAGTAGGCCGAAATACCTGCCTGCTCACAGGCAGGATCCAAGATGTATACAAGCCTATAGTGGCACAAACACATGGCTAGTCTGAACTAAGTACTCACTTTCAGTTCCTGCAAATTGTTCCTCCTATTCACAAACATGTAGTTTTCATGTACATCAGCTTATATTGACTGAAACATGAGATATATCCAATAAATCTGACATGTTTATCTTGAGCTTAGATATCACTACCTCAATGGCCTCCATTGTCAACATGATGTGGTGCTACCTGGTGTTAGACTGCTCTTGAAACATAGGGCTAACCAACCAAGAATAGTGTAGTCTTTATGGCACTAGGTGGCTACACCTGGCTTCAAGATGGCGGACAATGATTTGGAGTTAGGGAGGGAGATTTGAAAATCACCTGGATTATTAATTATTACAAGTATTTCAAGTACTTTGTGTATTGTGAATCTTTGGATATACATTGAGGGAAGTGTTGGTGGAAGCATTGGACCTGACAGTAAGTACTTCTGTGAGAACTGGACACTCAGCCAATCTGGCTGACCAAACAGACTACAACAGACACACTTGGTCTCTGAGGTTCCCTCAGAGCGTCTACGGAGTACATAGAAGAGGATTTGAATCGACTACACTGGCTGTGATATGAAACTATGATAAATATATGGTGTTCCAGGCTACAATCACCAGCAATCACAATAGTATAATGGTTAGCAGGTCTGACTTTGAATCACAGAATGGGGGTTCAAGACTGCAGGGGGACACCCTTTTAAACATACACATACAAGGTAAATGGAGTCTTTGTATAAGGCCTCCCTGAAGCCCCTTTTATCCTCTTGGCATTCAGGGGATGTTCATTATAATACATTATTGTTGCAAAAATAACAGTGGCCAACTGAGAATAAAAACAATAAACACAACAGGGGTTTGAACCTGTGTGGTCTAGATTTCTAATCCCATGCCTTAACCAATACACTACAATGACCAGTCAGACTTTCAAAATTAAATCACCCTCTTTATCTATAATTGATTACTCAGTCATACTAGTAGCATAGCACCATTCAGTAGATGTTCTAACACCAACAGTATCAGCTGAGGACTCATGGTGTAATGGTTAGCACATGGGACTCCTAGCACTATCTGGTGCATGGGTACAAATCCCGTATGGGATGAAAAATTTCCAAGAATTCCATCTGCAGATCAAAAATGACGTAATTCATAAAACCTCCTGCTACACTTGTCCTATTTCACAAATCCTCCTCCCAGACCTGACCCAATTCTGAAAACATTCCGACAGAACTGACCTATAATTCATAAAACCTCCTGCTGCCCCCCCCCCCCAACTGTAGAATGTGGAAATAAACCTACAGTAAGAACCATGGGGTGCACAGCCAGATGGAGTATAATTTAAGATTAACCTATCCTAGTTGTATAAGAAACCCATTGAGGTTATTTCAATACATCGTCCCTTTTTCTTTATGTCAACTAAATGCAACTTTTCAGCATGGAACAACAGAAAGGTTCATTCGAATTGGTACGACTAATCTAGGGGTATTTCACAGCCCTCAGTCATCTGGAATTTAGAGATAGCGCAGTTGATCCGCATGAAGAAATAATTAATACATACTAATAATAGATAGGGTTAAATGAAGTAAGTTTGTGGGTGTATAAATAATAGATAAAAAGGTAAACCTTGACGTTCCAATGGCCGGTTACTACAGTTAGCAGTCTTGGTACATTTACCAGTTCCACAGATATAGACGTCCATTGAGTCTGATTTGTCGGTGGCACAGCCTTCTGTCGGGCTGCGGGAGGCGCCCCACCCACTTCCCACAGCCCCCCCCCCCCCACCACCACCACCACCACTCAGGGAGCTGAAAAGTACACTCTATACTAATTAGAGACCATGTGACGGTGGGGATGGAGATAGGGGTGCACTCAGGTAAGGTTAGCCCTATAAGGGTTGTTTGATACCTCTAGGTTGATGTTCCTTTTGTCGCCATGATGTACTAATATACTGCTGGTGAGGTATTCTCAAGCACTGCATTAGTGCATGGGTGATTGCAGGGTTAACATGATGTAGGAATCAAGGTTTGGATAGCGGGCTCTGCATTCCTGCATAATGAAGACAAAAGCATGATGCTCCAATGAAGACTGGCGAGCAGTCTTGCTAGCACTTCATTTGAGCATCATGACGACAAAAAGACGTAATGCATTAATGCATCAGCGGCCCTTAAAGGGTTAAGGGGCTACAAGTGGCAGCAAAATGGACGACAAGAGTAGGATTCAAGGACAGGGCAATGAGATCTATTAAAGCACCTTGTACGTACAGGACTTCTTAGCCTGCACTGTTGGGTCGAACTCTCTGAGCAGCTCACACCTTATTTTATAGCGTCTCCGAGACTCGTTCTGGGATAAGCTCTGGGCTCGGGCTCTGAACTGCTCTATAGCGAGGTTTCTTGTTTATGCTGTGGGTGCGGCCATGTTAGTTCTGTTTACGGAATCTCTCACGAGATCATGTAGGTACCAGACTTGCAAGTAGCATGACATGGCAGGAACAGGTGTGATTGCGAGAACAGGTCCAGAAGCCGCTGATGTCAGCGTGCATGTGCCGCTCAAAGAAACCAGTGCGGTCCCGAGTCAGGGCTATATAATAATACTCAATCAGGATAGGACTGGTTCCTGAGAACAACCCGTGCACGCTGACATCAGCGACGTCAAGCTCTGGTCTCATGTTTTTGCTGGTTTTGGGCATGTGTTGGTGTCTGGTACCTGGTGTCTGGCGAGATCGGTATTGTCATGGCCACGCCATAGCACTGGTTCCCGCAACACGACGTGTATGCTGATATCAGCGAGTTCCGGCTCTGATCTCGCAGCAGACTTGTTCCTGGAATGTCCTACAGTTTGGATGTGTGGTACCGATAAAAATAACGCAAGACGTTACGAGATTAAAACTATCGGCTCATGGCTGCACACACACATAATAAGTGTCCTGGAGGATCTTGCCAAAAATGAGACGTGAACCAAAAAAGGAAACGTGCACGTTTTTGTATTGCTAAAAGATTGTCTTGATAATCATTTTGATAAAATGTGCACGTTTTTTGACTCCTCAAAACGAGTTTTCCAAACATTCTGCTGTAATATTTTTGTCAATACTATGAAAACGAGTTAGGCCACGCACGTTTTCCTCAGCACTCTCTGAAAGATTTTAGAGATGTTCATCCTCGTTATCTTTTGGGAAGACCCTCCTGGTTATCACCAGATGCTACCTCTCTCGCCCAATAATGCCTCATATTGCTAGAATACATTAGATAATAAATGTGCCCCCTAAAGGCCCAACAATTCTATTAACTGCTTTCATGTGGCTGTGTTTTATGTTCCATGGTTAGAGGGCCTTAGTGCGTTATTTCTCACATACCATTAGCAGGCTCCCATGGGCTATCTGGATTCTTTTTAGGTTAACGTTTTAAGGGCATATAGAGTATCATGCAATAACTACTGCATGACGACCAATGGGTGTCATGATGCGTAAATGCAGCTCTGGTGAGAATAACCAAAGGGATACATTCATACACGTCGGTCTTGCAGGAATGATGTAAGGGTCGGCACGACGCACCAATAGGGCATCATGACGATCAATGGACATGATGCAGTAATAAAATCATTTGTTTTCTCTGCTATGGTATGGTCCTGGTATATAACCTCTATCTGGGAATATACCTGTTGGCTCAGTCATATCTTCTTTCACATAGCGGATGACTTTTCATGCAAAAGGTTCAGAATCACAAAAGGTATTGATGTAGGAGATCAACTCAGCTTGGAGGGTATCTTGGATTTGAACTGAGCGAATTTTCAGTCACATTTAGGGTGAGAACGTGATGCGGCTGTAAACCTGGAAAAGAGATGTAAACGCGATAATTTCACACACCTGGTGAATTTCCACACACATCGACATTGTGCATAGTAATTCCTTCACTTGGGTCGTGCTAACACTACATTCTACACTGTCACATTGGCTGCATGTTGAACTGAAGTGTTGGCCCCTTTCTTTAGATGATGAAAATATCTGGTGTTGACAAAGTTGAAATTGCAAAGCTCCAGGGGATCCCTTAGACTTACAAATAGAGAAGGGAATGAAACGACCAGGTCCTAATCTTCCACTCACTGATACAGCCTGGTCGTGACAGGCAATAAGGTCCAAAATGCCATTCCTTGTGTATAAGCTTTGACATATATACACCATTTCAGGCCCAATGGGCGTGGCTTGCAGGATCATCCCAACACAGGATGCGGCATTCATGAGTATATTTTCGCTGTAACAGTACCCTCCCAATTAGCAATGGAGCATTGGGCCATGCTTGGCCCAATATAAGCCGACATTGGCCCAATATAAGCTGATATTGGCCCATTATAAGCTGACATTGGCCCAATGTATCCTTGCTATCTGGGCTACTATATAACAGTACTAAATCATCCAATTTCAGACCCAGGTACAGCTCATAAGTGAGGTTTCACGGTAGACAAAGTACTGTTGTGGTAGAAATCTTATGGCATACTCCCCAGCTAGCTAGGAGCCAGTTTAGTCTGTATATACACTCGAACCTTGCATATAAGCCGCTGATAAAAGTCCATTTCAGAGGGATACTCCCAGGGAATACTGCAGCTTATACAGAATTCAACGAATTCAATATATATATATATATATATATATATATATATATATATATATATATATATGGGACTATATACACTCGTGTATATGCATATAATTAACAGCGGCGAGTGATCCGCCCTCCCGGTACTACTTGTTGCGCGCAGCAATACAGCGCTCCATTTGGTAACTATGGCAAAGCTACCCCCTGCTATATAAGAGCGGCGCTGCCATTCTATCGGCAGTCGGGCTCTACTATTCATACGGTGCACAACACCCCTGTGCTGGGGGTTGGCACAAAATTTAATTTTTAATTTTAATAATTGTCTTCCATTGATTGTTAGTTTTAAGATTTTAGTCTAGGTGCTGATTGTAACCTAGGGTTCACTTTTTATTGACTGATACTGCTTTGAATAAAGCCATTTCGTATATTCAGATCAATTCCACCAAACACATGTCTCTGTTCAATTATTATTATTATTATTATTATCATATCCAGTAATCCATTCAATACTGTCATCACTTATCATAATGTTAATATACCGGTAAATACCTTAAAGTCACCCTAGTATTTATTATAATGTTAATATACCAGTAGCTTCCTAGTGGGTCATCTTGATATTTATTATAATGTTAATATACCGGTAAATACCCTTAGTCATCCTAGTATTTTTTATAATGATAATATATAATATGTGGTTTCCATGGTAACCAACTTCATCTCTTTATTATTCAATATACCGGTTACTACCTTAATATAATAATCTACCGGTAGTGGTTAACCGGTATATGTAGTCGCCCCTAGTTAACTTATATATATATATATATATATATATATATATATATATATATATATATATATATATATATATATATATATGTTTGGCTATACACGTGTAGGTAATGGATTGCACCTCTTCTAGGTGCGGTATAAGATTTTACCGTAAAAAAGACCCCACAGCAGGAAACACTTACTTGACAAGAAAAGCAGGATTTATGCCCACGACAGGCTTCCCCAACCTCCAGCCTTCAGGCACAGCTGTCCTGGGGCAATGGAAACTGTAGAGATAATGTAGATTTAATTCCACCTCTAGGCACTGAGGTAATTTAGTCTTTTAGGAGTCTATCATGCTCATTGATTGTCATGATGCACTAATGAAGTGCTGGCAAGTCTGCTCGCCAGCACTTCATTGGAGCATCATGCCGACACTGCGGGGATGGATGAATCCTGTAGGGTCAGCATGATATATGAATGTAGCGCTGGCGAGTTACTTGACCGGGCTGAATACATGCATCATGACGACTAATGGGCATGATGCATTACTGCATTCGTGGTCCTTAAAGGATGAGGGTAAATTAACCTAAAGACGGCCATTCCTTTCAGATTTTCAATAAGGGAAATGTGGTAGCTAATATCTTTGAGTCTAATAGGTTCTTAGGGTTCCCCAAGGTACTAAGTAAAAGACAATTATTTGGGCTTTTGGACCAATTATACCTTTCTCAAGTCCATGTGTAAAGTTTATCTATTGTTTTTCATCATTTCTAAGACCATCTCAGTTAGTCTATATTCACCTTGAGACGACCACCTTGCACCTTGAGCTGACCACTTGATAAAATGGCATAATCAAACTATTGCATCATAAGAAAATGTATGTTTTTATTGTGACTCATTTAGAATGGAAATTGGGGCCAATTTTATGGCCATGGATATTGTAAATCTCATCAAAATAGACATGGTATTTTTAACCCTGCATTATAGAGGCTTTGTTTTTAATGTACTTTGATAGACCTTCAATATGGACTACGATAATCCATTACTTAACTTTATCATCACACTCTCAGTATCAAATAGTTCCTCTATATGATAATAATTGTAGCATTACAGTAAAGATTGAAATGTATGCATCAGAGCATAATCCAGTTTTCTATCCCAAAATATTCTGGCTATGAATCCTGTGATGTAATTTTACATAATCAACGGTTTCTATTCAATTAAATGCACAACTAGGTGTATAAGGAGTGGTTGACTCAAGGTGAAATGGTGGTCATCTCAAGGTGAAACTGGCATGTTCTAGGAAATAAGTCCTATACAAAGTAATTCCTATATAAAGTATTTAACATTTCTGCACTTTTCCTTATGTTATCATTTAGCAAAGATACTTATCTATGCCTAGAGTCAAAATGTTGTATATGTGAGCACTTGTCATCTTCAAATTATCGAACCAAAGTTGGAGAACCAGCTGATCATGGTAAAAACCATTCAAACATGGGAACTTTAGTGTATTATCATGCAATGAAAATTACTTCATATATTCCAGGACATCATTCTATGGGGTACTATAACACCTCTATCTTAATAATATGAGGGTTTAAAACCAATGCACTACAAGCTGACAGGTGGTCGACTCTAGGTATGTGGTCGTCTTTAGGTTACTCTACCCTAGGTATAGGGACTGTGTATGGGGTCCTGGGGGCTGTATCTTTAATCACCCCAGCTGATCAAGTACAAAGTGTGCTGCCCTCTAGTGATGATCGGGAGTTCTTGTGTGTTTTCCTCTCTGTGTCTTAGCTGGGAACTGAGGTGTATGGCCAAGCACATGCAGTTAAAATAAGAGAATAGTCATCATTTATCAACAGGGGCTGGTGTTGAGTTTTTGTGCTAACATCCAAAAAAGATTCACATCCCTCTTTCGATGGCGGTCAATGGCAGAGGCCCGGGAAGTTTTCACGTCCCTCTTTGAGCTACAGTGGCCTGTTGGGTTTTTTATTAGTAAGAGGCTTAATTATTTTTACACTGCCCTCAAGATGGGTCCACAGTTTTGATGCGCCTCCCCCCCCCTGTCTCAGAAGGGGTCAAGCCCCCCAGCCCATGTTGATATGATACTGACCACTCTCTTAAAGTGAGGATGGCCACAGCCGCATGCTATGATAATGTAGCTGAACTCAGGGTGCGCCTTATAGCCAGGGAAAATATCAAACTACTTCTGAACTTCTCGAAACCCTGGCTGCACCTTATAGCATTTTCCTTAACTAAAGTTGTGCCTTATATACATGAGGAACTGCAGTAGTCTTCGTGGGTTTTCAATGCATTACTTTTAGGCCAAATCCATGAGGATTAACCAAACATAAAGAGGACTGTATGAATGTGTTGTGTGATCAGATTGTTCAGGAACCAAATTGGGTTTATTCATAAGCACGAGCTGCTCTGTGGGTCCATTCAAAATGTGTAGCTTCTGAGAACTGGGGTGGTGGATACTACAACATGTGAAGATAGGCCTGTAGTGATGGAGTTTATTACATTCAAATATGTCAAAAGCCACACTAAAAAAATACCTGTTGAATCTACCATGGATCCTCATACAACTGAACAGTGAACCATATTGCAGTGAAGCAGTGTCGTTTCTACAATGAAGCCGGCAGTACGGTGGTACAAGGAATCGCCATGAAAAATAATTATCTTTATTTTATTTCAATGGCATTTCTTTTAAGTGTGCAAGTAAAATTTAATGGTACAGATTTGTCCATCAGACGTTATTAAAAAGTCCATCAGACACTGTCAAAATGTTTGGTATTTAGCATCAAACCAAAGCCCATAATTACTTGTGGGCAGCCTGCACCAATAGAAAATACAGGTTTTCTTTAGCCAAGTATAAATCTTTGGAATATGAATATCCCTAAAATCAGGGAAACCCTATTATTTCTGCATGCCAATGTTTTTGCAATGGTTTTCCTCATACAAGGCATCATTTCAGGTGCTCCACTTCAAACAATTGAAGGTCATATACAAACCAGCCAATACAAGTTTTCGCCTTAAAGGAGGCAACCATGATTTGAAATCGGGAATAGACTTATTAACTAAATCTGACTGATTAATCCTGGTAAATGCACCCATTATGAATTCAACACACACTTGGTCAAGGCCAACCTATATTACCGACCACTTCCCAAGTAGTTTATAGGGGTGAACTCAGCACATAGCTACAGCTAATGAAAATCCGTTTGACCTACTTACGAACCGGAAGTGACCTAGTTTTGAAACCAGAAGTGACCATATATGGGCATGTGATCTACTTTCTTGAGCTCTGATTGGCTGAGAGCTATGAAGTCATAACCTGATGAACACGTGATAACAACAAATAAAATTAAAAAAAAAGAAACTGACCATGTGTTTGGCATGGGTGCCGCAGTAGAAAGCCTAAACAAAAACAAACCAAGTCTTACCCAATGTACACACACCGCCAGCTGTTGTAGCAGCCGGCTGCAGCTTGTTTATTTCTATAGTCCCCATGGGGTGTCGTTGCACCATATGTTCTGCACCTACAACGTTTCTACTATGCTGCTAACACATGTGAAAAACAACAGGAAGGCTAATTTAAATTTTTTCTCTCTCTTTTATTTTCACTACAAAAAGGGGTTACACAAACACACACATTCTACCAAGAACACCCCGATTTTCTCGCTGCTGACAGTGTTTCATTTTCCAACACGCACACTCTTTCCTCCAACATGGTCATTTTGTTCACCAACTTGTCTACAAGTTCCAGGACTAGTTCCACTCCCACTTTTATTTGTTGCACGTCACCAACCATGTGCGTCTAATTGATCCGTACATGTGCGGCATGTCCTGTGCAAACTACATCCTCATCCATGGTTGGACTATTTTGTCCATTAGGTTCTTCGGTAGTTGAGAGAAAGTTTTTCACCATGTGAAAGGGGTCCTTGCTTCGACATGTCTCTATGAGAAAGTGGATGCAGTGAGCCCCACAGGTTTTGGCGTACAAGTTCTGAAGTTGCGATGGTATATAATTAGAGGTGGTATGCCATAGCGGTCAAAGAAGAAAACTTGACCTTTCTCTTTCACGTAGAAAGCCACCCAATGTTGACCCAGTTCAGAACTAGGGCCGGTGTTGCTTACGAAGCATGTGGAGGGTTTTGGAGTTTTAGGACATTGGTCGCTGGAAAAAGTTCCCAGGTAGTGTCTTCATGTGTGCGGGTGGTTTTTCAACAAGGTGGCGATGTCACCATTTTTCATTCCTAGTTCATGTGATAGTCTGTCACCAGGAGGCGTTCAGCCATGAGTTAGATGTTATTGTCATAGAAGGAACACAGGATGGCCAAAATGGTGTGGGTGGTGGGAGACGCGACCTTGAGGGCTACGCTTAGTTTTCCTTGTTTGATGAGGGTGAGGCAAGAACGAGTGCCCATCCATGAACACCTCCAGAGAGATGTCGCAGTTTTGTCCCAGTGCTAAGAGTCCGCTGTCGGTGTACATTTGGCAAGCTCTCACACAGTTGTCAATGTCGAAAGCCGTTCTCAGTTCAAACTTTTGGTCTTTGAATCTGAGAGCGACCTCATTCAGGTTAAAGTGCCTATAGTTGAACGGGTTCTCAGTTTTGCTGTCTGCCAATGCCGTCTCTTTGACCACACAGGCAGGGATCTGACTGGTATCTGGTTGAGTCCACCTGTAGTCTTGCGAACCATCGTCCAGCGTGTGCTTGGTAACTTTACACCTCGATATGTTGTAGTTGTATGGTCCAAACTTCAGAACAACACATTTATTGTGAGTGTTAACCACCTCGTTGTCAACTGTCATCTGCTTGATGCTCATATCTGCTATGGTTGTTTTGATCCAAAATTCTTGGTTGGCGGCTTGCATCATGTAAAATTTGGGGTCGTTCTTCTCAAAGATGTATTTTATTTCACAGTGGGGCGCTAATTTCTTGCACTGTCTGAAGAGGTCCTGGTGTGGGCGCATGATGACCGCATGTTTCTTCTTGGTGGCAAATTCGACCCGCCTCGCAGTCCACCCCTTGTTCTCGGCTGTTCTCGCCTCAATGTGACCCAAAGTGTCCTTGTAGTATTTCTGATATCCTCACAGGCAGGTTTCTTTGGCTTCTCTATTGCTGCTCAAGGTGTCCAGGAGGTGAGACTTGTAGGAGTATTCCGCGTTGTTTCCCATCACTTTTTCACCATTGACGAGTAGTCGACACAAAGAAAACAGAGCGTGAACAATGTTGTTGACCGGTGCTGCCTCGTCGGTCGCCGTCAGGTGGGTAGTTCCGTCGGTGGCTACCACTTCCAATACCAGGTACAGTTAGGCTACGCTCAGGTCTGTGTACAGGGTGGTGGCTTTAAACTTACAGTGGAAACTTTCCGCGTGTGGAGTGAGCGCATTGTTCGAGGCTTTGGTGATGGTCCGATTTTTTACCATGTTCTTCTGAGTGACAGGCAGAGCCTGAAAGGCTTTTAGGGTGTAGGAGACTCATCTTTTCGCTCTTTTTTTCAAAACAGAGTACCGCGTCCCTTCTGCTGCTTTCTCCTCTTCGGCGCATGTCCTTTACCTACGCTGGTTGCACATTGTTCGGCCGGAAAGGGCTGAGAAAGCGTGTTTATGTACCCCTTGCCTGTTGTGTTGGCCCTCTGCAGAAGTTGTCGACCTGCCGCTTTTGCCCCTGTCTGCGACGCTTTGCTTGAAGTTCTTTCCTGCTATGATGTCGGACAGTACTTCCGTTCTGGTGGTCAAAAGAGCTTTTCCAGCCGTCTTGGCGGCAGAGCGACCAACAGACGACAACAGGGGAACGGCACTTCGAAAAAGTCCCGATATGAGAGAGCAAAACCCGTGACCTCTCTGTCTGCCTACTCCTCTGTAGGCCGGCACTAAACCGTATCCAAACTGAGACTTGGTGTAGTACTGAGCGCTCTGCCCTCTAGGCACTTTGTAAGCCGGCTGTCCATAGTAGTGCTGCATGATGGTCTTCAAGGTTGCAAAGGTCGGAAAGCAAGTACCAGCGTCACTTGCCCACATTCCAATGGGACATGTTGCCCCGTGTTGTCCCTTAAGTAGATTTTTATTTGTCTGAAGGTTCTCTTGTCGACGGGGACGTAGTTCAAGTTCTGGAAGCTCAAGGTGAGCGTCTCACCCATCATGGAATCCACAGCGAAAGAGCACAAGAGAGGTACTTTCATGTCGCCTACCAAACTGTGTTTCACTCTGTCCGAGTAGACGTAGATTTGACGCGACTTGAAGAAAACATCTGCCACATGGGGACTTTGCATTTCTCCGCTTAAGAAGACGCAACCCTTGAAACACAGTTTCGTTCCCAAGTTCTTGTGCAGAAGCAACACTGTGCCATGCGGAAGGGAAACGGTGCATTTCATGGGGTATTTGTCATAGGAGAAAACGTTGGCCCCACTCTTACGTAGAGCTTTTCTCAAAGCCTCCACCACTTTGGAAAACTTATCCTTGAAGAACTTGTTCACGTAGGTCACGAGGTGGTGGTTATTTTTCACCAAAGCCGGCTTCAAGGCCAAGATGTGATAACGACTCAGGACCGACCAAACCTCATCCACTAGCAGTGTGACTTGCTTGTAAGCGATGTGTGACTCGATCGACAAACGGTCTTGGTCGGTGAGCGGTGAGCGTTTGTTTTGGACAGATCAGACAGGTATGTAAAGTGTCTGCCGCCATCCTTTGCCACATCCTTCTCACTAGGTTGGGTTGCAGCCTTTTCCTCAGGGCGAGCGCGAGGTAGAGTAAGAGTAAGAAATCTGGTCACAACGACCCCATGCCTGAGACAGTTCGGACTAGCGAAATCTTTGTCGAAAACCCTCTCATATGTTTTCCCTCCTTCCAGAAAGCAGAGGGGTAGTCGTTCATTCAAGACTCGCACAGTCTTTGAAAGGAGCAAAGTTTCTTCCATTGCATTGTACCATACAGTGGGACAGGATACTTCTTGAAGGGCACACTCCAAGGGTGAAGGTGTTTGTAAGTATTCGGCCAGCAAAGTGTCGTAGGTGGTCAGAGTGTTGTCTTGAAACACACTCATAGACGAGTTGCTGGGTGGGGTCAAGGTGAAAGCCATCCTACCACGTTCTTGGTTGGCTCCCAGGTGTTGGACTTGTCTCTGTATCCCTTCCACTTGATCAGCGCCTCTCTCCTCTTACCTTTGCCCCTGTATTTCAGCACCTTCTCAATGGAGTACCTTCTGCCACCATGACGATCGACCACCATCTGAACTTCAGGTTGGTAAAAGCAACCTTTTTTTTCTTCTCCTAGGAGGTCCTTGAGGACGTAGCCTCTTGGAGAGTACTTAACTCTGTGCATAAATATGCACAATTTAGACCTATTTAAGCCCTTAAGGAAATTGTAATATGGAGTTTTTGAGTTCATTCAATTCTCTGCAATCCTTCACCTCTGCTACAATTTGTGTCCCGAATTTAAGATGGTTCCTATGGATACCATATTTAAGAAAAACAAAGCATGCATTGTTATGCACCCATGCCTGCAGTGTCCCCATGTAAAAGGATTTTCCAATATTGGCTCTTAGCCCTCACTTCCCCTCCTGATCCCAAAAGTTGCATTGAATTGGTGATAGAGAGCCTGTACCAATTGGGAAGACTAACTGATGAAATGTATTGAGTAACAAAGTGGGTAATATATTCAGTATATAGACATCTGATCTCTCTCAGTTACACCATTGAAAGGTATTTATACATTTATAAAAAAAAAAAAAACAGAGTGTATCATCTTTATTCAGAAATTGGATGATATTATCATATTGGATGATATCATCATGAATATACAAATATCTTACTCTTTTAAAAAATCTGTTTTAAGAGAATCACCATCATGGAAGAGATGTGTATATTCCCTGGATGTAACACAAGCAGTAAGTTGAGTACTGCAGGATTTGGAGGACTGAACAATATAATCAAGGCTAGTGAAGGAAGAGGAGATGGTCTGCATCTAACAGTACACACTGACCTGACTCAATGTGATGACAAGATCATAAAATACCACAGGGAATGCATGGCATCATACATCTCACAAGAACATATAAACCGTCCAGTCAACAACCGCAAACTGAAAAGTAGCAGAGCACAAAGTGAACCACCAAGAACAAGACAGAAGTCAGAACTATGTCTTTTCAATTTTCAGTGTCATTATATATTCTGTGGGGAGGAGTGTAAAGTGAATGATAAGAAGAACCCATCGAGGTGGAGAGAGTTTAGCCTCTGCAGGACAGCTGAAAGAGCTGGCATGGATGACTTAAAATCTGTGGTCCTACAAATATGTTAGCAACGGGGTGATAAGCAGGCTTATGATGTGCAACTGAGATTGCTTGGTGCCCCCAGTGATCTGCATGCGGCAGAGGCTAGGTATCATAGGGATTGTTATAAGACATTCATGGGGGCAAGGAACATCAAGGCAGCCAAAACACCAGAAAATAAGGAACAGCCAGTGAATAAGAATGATATTGGGATGGTGATTGAGCTTATGGCGAGTGATCCAACTCATATCTGGACAACTGTGGACTTGCATAACTCATATTCCGGATTCTGCAAAGAAAATGAATTGATGAGTCGAAGAGAACTCATTTCAAAATTGCAGATTCACTTTGGAAATACCCTCATCAAACTGGACATCAGTGGTTGTGCAAGCCTAATTTGCTTTAAAGAGCATCTGCCAAAAAACCTGAAGTTGACCATGAGAGTGAGGAAACCCAAATGATTGAAAAACTGAAAAGGAAAATTCACTCGGAGGCCAATAAGATCCCTAACAGCAGGACTATGACATTGCCCAGTTCTCAAAGCTGAAAACTACAGACAGTACAAGTCTAACCTTGCTAGCATTGATATCTGCGTTAGTTTCCGGGGGGAAGGTAACAAAGATCTCAACTACAATGGCCACAGCTATACAGGCACAAATAACAAAGTCTTGGAATCAAACAACGCTGGGTCTAGCTCTGAAGTAACACCATAGACATGGGTCTAAGGAGCTTGTGACACTACTACATGATTATGGAATCACTGCAACATATGATGAGGTCCTTCACTTTAGAACTTCAGCAGCTATTTACACGGGATATCAACCTCAAATAATCCAAGGTCTTGAGAAAAATCAAGGGCAGCTCTTGTCATGAATTGACAATTATGATCTAAACATCTTCACTCCAAATGGCTGTAGAGGAACACATGCCCTAGTCACAGAGGTGACTCAACAACAATCACTTTGTGTAGATCAGGTTAAAAAGGCAGACAAAGTCAGACCCATCATACCCAGAGTCAGTAAACCCAATATGACCAAAATCAAGCTTGATACCCTGTGTGAAAATGATCTCCAGCATTATCAAGGTGAAACAAATCCAATGCCTCCAGTAATCCATGACCATGATGGTATACCATTCCATGAGGTGATGAAAAAAATGGATGAAATAACCAAAGCACTAAATGCTGATATTGAATGGCTCAATGAAGTCATAACCAATGACTCAGAAGAAGATCCTACAGCTGAATGGTCTAGCTACATGGCACACATGGCCAGGGAAAATGGTTTTTTCTTTCAAGGGCAACAAAGTATGTGCTCTCATAGATGCACCACTAAGCCACCTAGACACAGTTCTCACCAGCATAATGTACTTGGAGACATTTTTCAAGTCTCATGGCCAGAGATACTTCCACTTGGTTGCTGACCTATAACTGTACAAAGTACTATTGCAAATTAAGTGGTCCAACCCAAACAGATGGAAACATCTATTACCTAGACCAGGTGGTATGCATTTGCATATGTCTTTCTTGGGATCCATTGGAAATCTCATGGCAGGATCAGGATTGGAGGAGATCCTTGGGGCTGCATACAATAGAACTACAAACATGCTAAATGGTAAGGCTTGACCAAAGGCGATGAGATGTTTTCGTATGGTAGCAACTGAAATCATGAGAGAATCAGTACAATCTGGCAAGAAGTCATGGGAATCCCTGGAAAATGAACTATCAGCAGCAGGTTCGTAAAAAAACAGGTCGTCTTTGGGTAGATTGCTTCAAACTTCCAGTGTTACTGGCACATATGTTCTTGAGAGCAGAAAGGGAGGCAAATTTCACCTTGTATGTGTATTGTATCCAGAAGATAGTACCTTACTTTTTTGCAGCCGGCCATTGGAATTATGCAAGATATGTAACATGGTACCTTCTAGAAATGGCACAACTTGATGAAGAGGCAGCATCCTTTTACTTGCTTGGTAATCGTGTTTGCCATCACAAACCAGGTAGTTGGAATGCAGTCTCTGCAGATCAGTTCAGTGAACAGACATATATTCAAAAAGGCAAGGCCAAAGGAGGTCTTGTTGGAACGACACTCAACCCTAACCAAATTGCCCAGTGGGTACTCTCTCAGAATATTTGTAATATGCTATGCCACGATATGGATGAAATGTTTGAACCTTATCAAGAGGAAGACCTTGATACAAGTGTTGACAGACACAAGGAAGAGGGAAAGAACAGAAGAAAAATGGATGCTGTAGATAGGAAACAAATACGGGCTGAGATAGCTGCACATCCACATCCATTAAAACAAAGTGAACCGGTCCTGTTCAATATTGTAAATGGACGAATCGTTGATGATAGAATCAATGTTGCTGATGCACTCTCTATCGGTGAGTGTATGGCAGCACAGTTCAACGGTAGTCTCCCATATGTTTTTTATGGACCAATACATGCCAAGGTGACCACAATGGAGGCAATGAAAAAAGGGATTAAAATTGGTGTAAGAACTACTTATGACATGGAGAAGTTGTATGGAAGATTGCTAGTCCTATCTGAAAAGAAAGATGTGACACTGGAACAGCTCCTCACCTATGAGCTATCATCTCTACCTCCTGCCATTTTTGAAGAGTATGGAGCACTCCAAAGAGGAAACAAGTCATACCTCTTGCATAAACTGGCTAGATAAAATGATCCTGGGGATAATGATGATCTTGAACTGTTAGATGGCAATGAAACACTCTGCCATGTAGCTCTACCTAGTGACAGTTCTGATGTTGAACTGGTAAATGGCATAGAAATGCTCAAACATGTATCTCTACCTACTGACAGCCCTGATGTTGACCTTGTAGACGGCAATGAAATGCTTTACCATATAGCATGGCCAAAGGCTGGAACAATTAAAACCCTTACCAATAACATCACAATAGCAGTAGCAAAAGATCATGAAGTCATAGTTATCTTTGATAGGTGCAATAAAACCTCCATCAAAACTCAAGAGCGGTTAAGGAGAGTAAAAGGAACAAACCAGCCAACAATTAAACTCACACAAGAAACCCCATTACCATCCAGAGATACTATCATGAAAAGCACAGCGAACAAGAAGCAACTTGTTCACCAGATATGCTGTAAGAACAGTTATCTGAAGGCCACTAGAAGAAACATGAAGAAGCTGACTGTATCATTATCAGTTACATGAAGATACTGATTGACCAGCAAAAAAAAACATCTTCAAGTGGTATCTGATGACACAGATATATTTGCACTGCTTGTCTACTTTTGCTGGAAGTGGCAGAGTGCTACCCTCATAACAATGCGCAAGTCAGATGGCAAAATCATCAACATCAATGAAACAGCAAACAAACTTGGTGACAAATCCCTCAAGATCTTGGGGGTGCATGCGCTATCGGGATGTGACACAGTTAGCTTCTTTGACAAAGGGAAAGGAGCTGCATTGTCTGCATTTGAAATGCCTGGTGTCAATATAGAAGTACTTGGAGAGCAAGAGACTACTGAAACTGACGCGTTAAAGGCGGGCAGTCATTTCATTAGTCTCATGTACAAAGTAAAGAAACCACATAAATCCATGAATGAAGCAAGATATTCAATCTTCATCCACCAGAAGATAACTCCGAAGATTAAATCCCTGCCACCTACAGATCCTGCTCTCAAAATTCATATCAAAAGAGCGCATCTGCAGACCATAATATGGAAGTCGGCAGAAAAGTTAGCCCCTCCAACTTTGGATATTAAAATCTATGTTTGGGAAATCAAGTCGAGCATACCATTCCCTGTCTCTGGAGTGTCAGAAGTTGTCCCACCAGAACTAATGAAATCGGTGGCTTGCAATTGCAGTGCCAATGAGCCATGTGCAACCAAAAGGTGTGCTTGTACAAGAGCAGACCTGCCATGTGCAACCTTCTGCAAGTGTCATATGACTGGAAATTGTGCCAACCCACTATCTAACGGACTGGATCATGATGAAAGTACTGACCTAATTGAAGATGCTGACACTTTAGAGCATGTATATTATGTGAGAGGTAAGAAAATGCATCTTTATATTACTGTTATCTCCTAGTTCTACTTCTCATTAAAAAAGGCCGAATATATCCCATACTACGCCAGAACATCACTACACAGTACTTAATAGGTGATTATCAAAATTTATCCAAAGTCAGAAAAGTAAGTTTCAAGCAGTAAGTTTCAAGCAGTCAGTTAAATTATATTTGGAAATTAGGAACTTTGCATTCTGAAGATTGACAAAACAATTCAAACCATAATAAACCACAAAGAAAATATTCCTAAATATTCCTAAATTATTCTAAGATGTTTCTTTCTTGTGTACAGGTTTTTTTATAGGGAAGGCAGGATGACAGACACAGTGACAGAGAATACAAATACTGACTATGAACTATTATATAATGTCTGATATGAGGACATTCTTCACCATGTTATCTAATATGGGAAATCACCATATTTATCACAGGTACAAATCATTAATGCCTAGATAAAAAAAATATGAAGAAGATAACCTTTGTATTGATATACATACAACTTACATGACATACTTATTGAAGAATTGGTTTAAACATTCTTTAATAAATCTATGATGTAGTAACATCAGGAATCATAATAACTTAAAGGTACATATATGAAGAATACAGAAAGTATATGTGATATTGTTATTTCACATATCATTACTATTGCTTCATGGTCTATGAACACGAATAAATGTATGAAACCACAGAATTGCATGAAAGGTGGCATTAATGTGTTGTAGCTTAGCAGCAATGTGTTGTAACTAAGCAAAAACCTGAATAATTCCTTGTTGCTAGGCAACATGAAAGGGTAGAATATCTGACATGGAATGGGGGGGGGTAACACATATCACTATTTCATTGCAGTGATATCTATGAACTTATGACATGTGTCCCATAGGTCTACTAAATGTGAATTCATGCCAAATATTACTCTTGCTTATAACTGTTTTTGATGTTTTCTGTACATTGCTATGTGACCTAGTAATAGAATAGAACTGGCAATATAAAGGGAAATGAATGTGTCATGGACTATTAATATGATAAAATGAAAGAAAGTGTAGAAAAACTCACTCAAAGACTTGAAAGGTTGCTGTTAAATTGTGATTACTAAGCAAAAACATGCTGTTGCTAAGCAAAATCATGTTGTTGCTAAGCAAAAACATGCTGTTACTAAGCAAAAACTTGAAAAATTCCTTGTTGCTAGGAAACATCGGCATAAATAAAATGTCTGACCTGGATTTAGGGGGGGTAGGAATGATTACCTTCTTTATTTGTGCATGTTTTATCCCCTTCGTCATGCTATTTTGTTGATTTAAGTGGTTGCTAAGCAACCATGAATAACAAAAAATGCTCAACGTTACCAGGCCGGCAACAGGCAGATTCTGAATTACCATACCCTAAAAAACCTTTGCCATACCTTAGTGCAAGGTTGAGCCATATTTGGGCATCTGGCTACTGGACTAGTTTGGCTACTTTGTAAATTTCCTTAGTCCAGTTGGGTTCGTAGCCTCTGTTGAAGGTGTTTTCTTTCCTCAACATGCACACTTTGTTTTTCTTTTTAAGCTTCAGAGCTTAAACTTCTTTGTGCCTAAGATGTTTGTACAACCTGTAGAACAACAACTCGGAGTTTGAGGGGTTGATGTCGGCGGGAGTGGCTCCCAATGTTCTGTGGTGTGTTTTGTTGTAAAACTTCACCAAGACCGGAAACAAGTCCAACCATTTGTAGTTGTAGTAATGTGTAAAAGCTTGCCACATCTTACCTTGGAGAGTCGAGTTGAAGCATTCCGCCAGAGCACATTTCACTTCATCGTTTTTGCCTGTAGAAAAGAGATGCTTTCCTCTTCGCAGTGTTTCTTGAAGGTTTTTTTCACAAACTCTTTTGTCCATCTGGATCTGTTTAGGTTGTCTTTTTTGGGTCATTTTCCTGAAGGCCGTCAGGACTGCTTCAGCTCTTATGCTCTTGATGGGTATCTGGAAAAGACGTCTATCCTGACTAAAATGTACTGACAACCTTTGTTCTCCTTGTCTATTAGGTCCAATTGCCATTGTTTATCTATTCCCCACGTCTGTGTCTTGTGTCTGAGAAAGCATCTCTTTTACGGTTTGTGTCTGGTGTAAGATTCCACCCCTCTAACACTTGTTCTATGTTTTTCCTTTGGGTTTTATTGAAGTGTTGCCGTTGTTTAGACCCTGACCCTTCTTGATCTACGTCTATTTTTGTTATCCCCCTACCTTTAGACAGGGTTGACTGTGAGTGGTGTCTAAGTCTTTTCGAACTAGCCTCTTTGAAAAGTTTCTTGTTTCTGATGTATTTCAAGGACGGATTCAACCGCTTCACAGCTCTGACAAACAGATCGCGTCGCACGGGTTTCCTGCCAGCCAGAGATTTCTTTCAGCTAGCGTCAGCTAAAAGTTCTTTATGATGCTGCTGTTGATGGGTGTCCCACATACGTGTACTTCACTGTTTCGATCCAAGTTGAGCACCTTTCCGTCTCCTCGCGTGCGGAGTTTCCCAGCAGTAGCGCGATAACTCAAAGGAACAACTTGTAATATATCTTTTTCCCCAAGGGAAAGGTCTTTCCTCCTCCGCATCCTCCTCCTCGCGATCAGAGTCCCATTTGTAGTCACCCGAGGAGGAGGGGGGACGATCGGTGGTGTCATCAGTGTCGTCTTCGTCTTCACTGTTGTCCTGCTCCTTCTTGTCTTCGTTCTGACTCATCGTATAGCCGTCGCGAACGGTGCAAGTTTCTGCCCGTGGCCTTGGCTTTTCTCATGAGTATCAAGGAGTTCACCATGAGATGGTTGTATATCCGCAGTCTCTTTGAGGCTAGAGTCTTGGAGAACCTCTTGCACCTTTCTCTGAAGGTGCGTCAACACCTCTAAAACTCCCGCCTTTGGTTGAAGTCGTTCTTTCCTGAGCAGCAGCAGGATAATACAGCGTAATATATTCTTCAGCGACGGGTGGTGGCAGAAACTATGCTGGAAATCAATGGCTAAACCTAGAAGGGTACTTAGAAATCCCCCCTTTTGCTCGAGCACTTTCCTCTTTTGTTTCAAGGGTGTGTTTGGTTCCGTGACGGTTTTCAGTTGTTTCTTCTATCGCGATAAAAGTTTGACTGCCTCATCTTCGTCTCACAGTAGGTTTTTCTTCATCACGTTGATACAAATATGACTCATCACCCTGATCACCTCGTCGCTTAACCCTCTGATGATGTTAGTGCAGTTGGACATGGAACACTCGGAAATGTGTTTCAACAAGGCGTAGTGATTTCTCAATAGCGCTACACCGCTTCTGATGGACCGGTCAGCACTGCTCATTTTCACTTGTTCTTGATGGCCTTCTTGGGAATGAAAACTAAGGTTTTCCCAGGGGTGGTTATGCTGTTTCTCACTCTGAGAGCATCAGGTGTAGCTTGCTTAAAGTCCAGGACTATGTATGAATGTTTTAATTGTGTCTCAGCGTTATATACCTGAGTGAGAAAAGATTTCCTTCGGGAAAGGCCTGTTTGCCTATGTAGGATATTTGACTCATGTCTCGAGGGTTCAACTAGTACCCTGCAATTCTTAACATTGTGCCTTTAAGACCAAATATGGTTGTTTACATGTTATCCCTTTGAGTTGGCCACTAGGGAGCTGTTCGCTTGGACTGCACCTATGGTGGCTGATAATATTTCTATCTATACTATGTCATCTATACTATATCTCTTGTCTTGGTCTACTGTTATCTGACACAAGAATCTGTGTGCCATCTATCAATCTCAGTCCATTTTTGTTCCGCTTTATGCAAACTAGTGTGAGTAGTAATCACTGATGAGGTCAATTGTTCTATTTTTTTTTGTATATAGTATATATTGTAACGTGTATATTAAATATTTTTTATTTATTGATTGTATGCTCTCATCTCTCATTTTCATTTGGTTTATCATCATATACACTATCTGTGCAAACAAATTTGGTGTAACAAATGATCGAGGAATTCATCTTTTTGTCATGCTACCACTTTTGTATGATCGTGATTTGACAATAAACACTTTTTCAAGCCTCAAAAAAAAGTTCTTGAAAACCACAAGATAGTGAGCGTTTAAGCTCAAGGTCCTGTAAGCAGGGTTGTTTAAAAAGAGGTTTTGGGTGATGAAAATCACGCTCAAGTTTCTGTGGTGAGATCCTACAATGAAGAGCTTCATCACAGTGGGAACGTATTCCGGATCCATCAAATCGTTGATGAAGATCAGTCCTTGTTTTCGAACATTTCAAGCTTCTCCAAAAAGGAATTTGCTGACAGGAGTCCCTTGTTGAAATTGATGACTAACTTCTCCATCTCTTCGAATCCAGGTTGCCATTGATTATAACAGTAGTGCACGTCATGTACTTCGGGAGTCACTAAATATTTGAAATTCCTTAAGAGGCTGAAAACTAAGTGACTTTTTACACAGGAGGTGGGACCTGGTATAATCATGGTGAAAGGTCCTTGAAGTCGAGGGTCAAAATCGACCGTTTCCACTGCTTTCTGTGTGTTCTCCATTTCCGTCGAAGGTTGAAAACAAAGTGTCTACATGTGTTAACTTTCTTCTTTCTTTACAGTTGAAAGGAAAAGGTAAAAAAAAAACGAAGTAGGTAGGTAGGTAGGTAAGGTAAGGTAAGGTAAGGAAGGTTAGGGTAGGGTAGGGTAGGGTAAGGGTAAAGTAAAGTAAAGTAAGGTAGGGTAGGTTAAGTTATACATGTGTGTGCGTGTGTGCGGCGAACCCCCCTTTTTTATACTAAATGGGTGCCCCCCACCCTATTTTTTTTACCCTACCTTACCCTACCTTTAACTTACCCTACCCACATACCTACTTACCTACCTACCTACCCATCCACCCACCTCTAACATAGACAACAAGAAGTGGTGTAATCCCTGGTGTGCCATGTGTTACAGACAGGTTGGGCAGGGGTGAGCGCAGACAAAACAAACAGGGGGAGGGAAAGGAGGAGAACGAGCAGGTGAGCAGTGAGCAGCTGTGATCCTGTGAGTAAACTCAAGGGGTAAGCCTACCGTATAGACAAACACAGGCTTTTGACCATGAAAGAGGGTAGTGTATGTGTATGTAATGAGGGGAGGGGATTGTGCAAGTGAGGCACGAATAATTTACTGCTGTTACTACTGATACTACTGATGCCATTGTTACTGATGCTGCTGCTTGCGCTACTGCTGTGCCTACTGATACTGTTGGTGGTGCTGCTGCAGTTGCTGCTCCTCCTGTCACAAATTAAAAAAAAAAGATGTCGGACCAACTTAAAATGCACCAAGGACAACAATACTGACAATGACAACAAAGGCAATGGCTACAGGAAAAATGAGTCGATCATGCAAAGAAGACTCTTCCTGACAACCAACCTTAGATGCTGGAGGTAGACCTCATGGAAGTGAAAAAAGCTAGTTTTTTCTTGCTTTTTTTGCAACAAAAAAAAAAAAAAAGCTCTGAAAAAAAACAAAACTTACACAGTCAACTGTCCTAGGTGTAACATGCCACGAAGTCGCCCACCTGTGTACAAGAAGAACTGGCTAAAACCACCTATGTTCCTGAAGTGATAGACAAAGTCCCGGCTTAGAGAGAAACATACGAGGACAACTTCAAAAGTCTATAGTGGGGGGATTAGCAGTCTTAGGAACAGTGCAAAGCATTTTCAATGTCAGATTCACCTCTTCAGAAAGCGATTTGTCGGAAAAAGTCATAGAATGCCTCAGGGCTATGCATGAAAATCAAGTCTATGCCTACAGAGTGGCTGTTTCTGTTGGTAGACTTTTATGCAGCGTAGAAGAGGGTGAACCGCCCAAAGTCATGTACTTTCACGCCTCTGCCAACAACGTGTCCTTGTTCTACGACAGCGACAATCATCAAGACCCCTACTTTCTTGTGAGAAAAGAGCAAGACTTTGAGGACTGTGTGGGACACATAAGGAGTTTAGTCAGTGAGGACACGCTTCGACCCTCTACAAATGGCGCGTTGTCACCAACATCAACATCACCTTCATGAGAACTTCGGTGGGAGGACTCTTACTGGGTAAATTAAACTCGATCTGTCCAGGTTTAAGACAGCGAGGCATGCTACACTTTCACAGAGAGCCAAAGAGTAAAAGACCTTATAACGATCATTTGTGTTTCTTTCTATGCCTCTCCTATCACAAGTACTGCTCTCTGAAACATAGAGAGAGGTGTAGACATGTTCAAAGACGGCTTGACCTTGCCTAGTCTCACCTTGAAGTTCTATTTGAAAACACTTCTCCAAACGCCGCACCGTACATTCTTTTGGGCGTGCAAGAAAAGGATGTGCACAACTTGCTGAGAAAGAACCTTGTCAGAGTTCCTTCTATCATCTTCCACAGACACCACAAGAGTGGACAAACTCGAATAAGGGGGAGAAAATACAGGGCGGAAAGCAAGGTGTGCAGACACATCTTGGGCGTGGACGCCAACAGCCTCCACCTGAAGTGTATGGGGGAAGCGCACTGCTCAGGCTACTATGTGGTACGCCGCAGAGAGAACGACTTTTTTAGCTGTCTGCAGTCAACAGGTCAGCTTTTCCGCCACGGACTGGTTGCGTTACCGATAAAATACTGCACCGATACTTTTACGGCTAGGTGAACATCGGGAGGAAACTCATCAGAGTAGACGGCTTCTCACCAGCATACAAGACCGTTTCTTACTTCCACGGGTCTTATTGGCATGGTCACTTGTGTCGTTTGACCAAGTCTACTCTTAAATCTCCCGACGGGCAAGCATTGATGGAGAAAAGGGCCAAGAACACAGCTCAAGTCACCGCCTACCTCAAGATGGTAGGGTACAAAGTGGTGGAAAAGTATGAATGTCAGTGGCTTAAAGAAAGAGAGAGCAAAGACTGCAAGGTGAAAAAGGAGCAGTGGGTCATGAAAAGACCCCCTTGTTCGGGTAGAAAAAGCGATTCTCAAAGGTGTGATGGATGGTTCCTTTTTCGGACTGACTCAGGTTGACACTAGAAACACTAGAGGCGTTGAAGGAGAAGTTTGCGGAAATGACTCCCATTTTCAAGAACTGTTTGGTGAAAAGGGAAGACGTGGGCGAACACATGCGGCACTTCTTAGGAGCCGTGGGTAAGTTGAAACAACCTCAACAACAGCTTATAGGAAGTTATAACGCTCAGAAAATCCTTTTGGGCACCCCTCTCTTAAAGTGGTACATGGAAAAGAGGTTAGTGGCGACCAAGGTGTACTTAGTAGTGGAATACACATCGGAAAAATTGTTTCTCCCCTTTTTGGAAAAAGCGACTGCGGCTAGGAGAAAGGGTGACAACAACGTTGACTGCAAAATTCTTTCAGACCTGTATAAACTTCTCGGAAACGGTACTCATGATAAAACCATATGCAACAAGCAAAACTTTCTTCAGACGCGATACACGTCTCCCACCAAAGCCAAGCGGTTAGCTTTACACTGGTCTGTTCAAGAGGTGCAAGACATCATTGCAAACACGGTGGAACTTTCTTGCCTGCCCACCACCATCACCTACGACCTGACAGTTTCTACTTTGTGTTAAGTGCGAAAAGTCTAGAGGAAGCTGTGAAACCTAAGAGACGAAAAGATTTCTTTAGCGCACGTCATAAATGGTTGCCCTCAGAGTCGTGTGACAACTCTTATCATCGGGAAAGCTACATAGAATGTTAAACCCTGGGGTACACTTAGTTCCCTCCACCCCGTTGTAAACAACGTCAAAAAAAAAAACTCCAGGTCTTTTCAAAGTGGAGTGGGAAGGACACGAGATGACGGCCTTAAACTCCAAATGTTACATAGGAAGTGGAGAAGGGGTCAAAAAGAAAATGAGCTGCAAAGGAGTGATTCAAAAACAAAACAAATGAACAGCTGAAGACTACAAGAAGGTGTCGAAAACCGAAAAAAGCGCTATGGTGACCAACAAAGGTTTCAGAGTGGTAAATCATCAAGTCAGTACCTATTCGCAAAAGAAACAGGGATTAAGTTATCAGTATATCAAAAGATGCGTGTGTCAAGATGGAGTAAGTTCTTTGCCCTTGAAAATTTGAAAATCTCTCTCTTTTCTGTTGCACAACGTGAAATCTTATGTGTAAAAGCATTTTTGTGAAATTTCCATAACATTTTGGTAAGTTTCTAAAATTTTATGGAATTTTTTAACATTTCCGTAGAATGTTGCATTTCTCTCATTTTGTGAATAAAATACATAGGTTAAAGTCGTGTTACAAGGTCAAATCCTGTGTGTAAAAAGTGGAATCTCTGTAAGATTTAGGTAAATATGTAAAATTTTTGGAGCGTTTCTGGTGAAATAAGGAAACTTTTGTGTGTGTGTAAAAAGTAGAAATTTAGGTAAATTTCCTTCATTTGTGTAAATGAACACCTAGGTTAAAGGTGTGTGTGTGTTTGTGTGTGTGCATAGTGAAAATAAAATGAAAAAATCACAAAAAAAGCCTTCAAATTGATTTTCACATGTGTAACAACCAACGTTGTGACAATGTAGTAGAAACGTATGTGCAAGCAGGTCCCTTTGATTATATTCTTTTTTTTTTTGTCTATAAAATAAAATAAAATAAATGAGGGTTCTTCGTGTTGCACACCTACCACGTGGTAAAATCATGTGGTCTGTGTGTTTTTGTTTATGTTTTTTGTTGTGATCATAGCTCTCAGCCAATCAGAGCTCGAGAAAGTAGGTCACATGCCCATATATGGTCACTTCTGGTGTCAAAACTAAGTCACTTCCGGTTCGTAAGTAGGTCAAACGGATTTCAGTAGCTGTATCTATGCGCTGAGTTTACCCCTATATATTACTCCCCCTGCACAAAGTGTCATATTCACATTCACTTTAAAGGGTTATGAACATTTAACCCTTTGAAGGCCGATGGCTTAGTAATTTCTCATGCCCATTCGTCATCATGATGCATGATTACAGCTGTAGCAAGTAACACGCCAGGGATACATTTATGCATCATTGAGCTCCAATGCTTCATTTCAATGATGTTTGAAAACAGCCCTATTGTATTAAATAAATATCCAAAAAGGATATGCCAGATTTTATACCAGCTTTAACTGTAGCATTCTATGGGAGTACAAACGGCTTATTAATGTCTTTCGAAATCGTGGATATATAGTGATCAGAAATGAGCTGAAAAAATATGTACAGGTAAAATGGTCCATTTAGAGTGTGAAATAACATTAAGATAGGTATTGTTTTTTGCCACCAGGTGGCTTTTGTGTATCTTGGGGCATTTGTCTATAAGGCTAAGGAAACCCATCATGACGCTACTACAAAGGACGAGTGAGTGAGTAATAGATCTATGTTTTACGCCATTTTGACAGCTAAGGTCATATTCATGGCGAGAACTATATTACACAATTTCACAGAGGAATGTGTCGGTGCCCGCACATATGTGCACTAGACACATCCGAAGGGTAAAAGAGAGGAGATATAGACCATTGTAAGTGGGCTAGAGAAGCCCTACTACAAAGGAGGAATGAGGCCTATATACAGTTAAATTTAGCCGCTGTCTATTGAGGCAATACCATCACGCGAGGTCTAATTATGAGAAATAATTACCGAAGTTTGCGCTGATGAGTCTGATAATTACCGTTAATTTTCTGCTTCGGGTCTCTGAAAATCTGCCTAGAAAAAGGTTCCGCCTTTAAGAGGCTTACAACGCCTAGTCAGCTTACTACAACAATCGACCTTTTGTAACAAATCGTATTTTAAATTACAAGGTAATTTTAACCATGATGATGACATATCATTAGGAGACAATTTGCCGGAATTTCGGCCTATTTAGGTCATCAGTAGCCATCATTTGCGGCCTGATGGGCCTCTGTGAGGACTGCCCAAATTCTGCTCCCTCGGTGACTGGTGGGAAAGGCGCGCGTCTCCCTGTCCTAATTTCCTTGGCGGACTTTATTGCGGGCAATTTTGGGGCCTGATTGTCAACCCGTCGCCTACGGCGCAAATGGCCGATCAGCCATGAAATCTTGTATCTTCTTTAATGTCTATGTAATTCCGTATAAACGAGCTGGGCTGATTTGAGCGCCCAGGCGAGCCAATTGGACGCCGGCCCGCGCTGAAAAGGCCCCCGGAAGTTGGCAACATAGAGCTGATGGTCTGCCCATTGCGCAGGTAAACCGGAAGCTGAACTGCGGACCTATGGCTTTGTGCAGGCATATATGCATGTATATAATAGGTTTAATACCATGGAGTGACAGAAGGCTGGACATGTCTTGGTTGGGTTGGCACATTGAATATGAATGCATAGATGTGACATAGATGATTTTTCAGGTGTAAGTGATTCCTGGGCTGAAACAACCGCCGGTACCCACAGTATTCAGATCAATTTTTGTAAAAGGCAGTGACATACATGGGAAATTATATGATATTCCATGCATCAATTCTGAAGATGCCGACCACGCACCGGGCTTTACTCTGTTTACGTTTCAAGACGAAATGTGGGTCCTACTGTAAAGATTCAATATGTACATTTGTAGAATTTGCAAAGTATAACACCAAGTCAATGTGTAGTCTAGATCTAACTTCATTTTTTCATTACCCTACATATATATCCACACAATCATGTGCAGGGACCACACATGGTCAGTCTCCAACCAATCAACACCTAGATCCATATATAGTCATCCAGCCATGTTGTACATGTGTACCTAAGCCATATGGGCATCAGTCCCCTCCCACTTCCCTACTACCAGCATGCACCCTTCTAAATATGGTCTTACATGCTCCCCTCCCCTTTGATCTCCTCCATTTTAGTACACCCCCTACCGTACTACACTAGACCACGGCTACACATTTTCCTTCTCATATGGCAACCCTGGGACTCCATTATTTTGATTAAACAGAGAAATAATACGTCCTCGCATCGTTGTCCTATCGCTAGCAGTCGACTCGGCTTCACCCCCCCCCCCCATCTTACCTAAACCCTATTTAGATCCAAAATGATGGGTCTGTATAGCCTCAGAATCGACTGTGTGACAGAGGACACGAGGTCTGAGTAGGGCAATGACATGCACTGTCAGCTCCAGCTGTTGATCGGCGCTAACTAGTAGGTGGTAGAACCACCTGTTACTACAGTACAATATACATCCAGTATAGGCCTTCATGCCTATACATGGTAATACTGTAAAGTAGAATAAGAAACCTTCTACTGTTTATTTACGTGAGTGGGCTGACAGTGTGGGCAATGACATTTCTTCAGATCGACAAATGACATAGGGACCCCCATCTAGACCGAGATCTAGGAGGCGCCACAGCCGTTACCCCCCCCCCCCCCTTGGTCCTACCTAGCTACCACCCCACCCCGCCATTGGCACCACCAGAGTCCTAAGATCATTCCCATCATGCTTAGCGCCCAATGCCGACAAGGGGATCATTAGGTCGGCGTCCATTCGACCCGGATGTATGGCTTGTCCACCCAGATTGAGTGACCTCTAGGGGTCAGAGAGTGACCTCTAGGGGTCAGGGGCCGTCAGAGGTTGACCCCAGGTGACCTTGGGGTTAGTAAGATCACAGTCCGGGCCCACATTGTCCAATCACGTGCCTCTGTGACGTTAGGCCGTGACGGCAGGGACGCTGGTCGTGGTCACGTGTTGACCAGATCACGTCGTCAACATACGTCACGTCATGGGGACGTTAAGACCGTCTTACAACCGTTCACGCTAACTAACCTACAACAACATTATCCCCAAACTACCCCTCAAACCCACCCCCGCGCCTGGGGAGGGCACTTTATATGTTATGGGTCTAGACCAAAATTTAAAGAGTGACATGGCCTTTTTTTAATTCTTTAGTCCTTTAAGTGACAAGGACATGCGAGAAAAAAAAAATTGGGGCATGGCTTTTCCTTATAAATGACATGGAACTTTAATGACAAGGACAAGGAAAATTATAAAGTCAGTGACATGTGGCATTTCTTTTTCATATAATTGACAAGTGACATGGCCACCCCCCGTCTAGAACCCCCTATACATGTGTGTGGGTAGTAAATGAAATGGTGGTGTGAGTAGTATGTGAAATAGTGTGAGTAGTATAGGAAATGGTTGTGTGAGTGGTGTATGAAATGGTGGTGTGAGTAGTACAGAAAATGATGGTGTGGGTAGTATAGAAAATGGTGGTGTGAGTAGTGTATGAAATGGTGGTGTGAGTATTATAGGAAATGGTGGTGTGAGTAGTGTATGAAATGGTGGTGTGAGTAGTGTATGAAATGGTAGTGTGAGTAGTGTATGAAATGGGGGTGTGAGTAGTGTAGGAAATGGGGGTGTGAGTAGTGTATGAAATGGTGGTGTGAGTAGTGTATGAAATGGTGGTGTGAGTAGTGTATGAAATGATGGTGTGGGTAGTATAGAAAATGGTGGTGTGAGTAGTGTATGAAATGGTGGTGTGAGTAGTGTATGAAATGGTCGTGTGAGTAGTGTAGGAAATGGGGGTGTGAGTAGTGTAGGAAATGGGGGTGTGAGTAGTATAGGAAATGGTGGTGTGAGTAGTGTAAGAAATGGTGGTGTGAGTAGTGTAGGAAATGGGGGTGAGAGTAGTATAAGAAATGGGGGTGTGAGTAGTATATGAAATGGGGATGTGAGTAGTATAGGAAATGGTGATGTAAGTAGTATATGAAATGGTGGTGTGGGTAGTATATGGAATGGTTGTGTGAGTACTGTAAGAAATGGTGGTGTGAGTAGTATATGAAATGGGGGTGTTAGTAGTATATGAAATGATGGTGCAAGTAGTGTATGAAATGGTGGTGTGAGTAGTGTAGGAAATGGGGGTGTGAGTAGTGTAGGAAATGGTGGTATGTCTGTGACAAAAGCGCTGGCTCCACAGGCGTAAAATCTGTCAAAATAGCCCTAATCTGATTATTTATAATAATATAGAAAAAGTATAGAAAAAATCTGTTGGTTTAGTGCTAATCCGACTGATTTATGTCTGTGAAACCAGCGCTTAAGGAAAAGTGGGGGGGGGTGTAGGTACCATTATACCTCATGTATAAGGTGCACTGCACATTTTATACTCATGATCGACCTGGGGTAACACTTTGGGCAATCAAGCACCGTTTTCAAGGTTAAAGCCCTCGCCCAAGAGGACCACCCCGGGTTCAAGAACATCCTATGTTTCAGTCATATCCATCATTTGCCCTTATATGTATATGTATATATAAATATATATATATATATATATATATATATATATATATATATGTATATATATATATATATATATATATATATATATACATACATATATATATATATATATATATACATACATACATATATATATATATATATATATATATATATATATATATAGGACTAGGTGAGAGCTGTCAAAAGGTGCATGTGGCTATGTACACTTTTTTCTTTATGCCAAACTGAGTCACCAACACACAAAGGACAAGACTAACGCCACCAACCCCAGCCCCTTATCATCACAACCTCCCAATTCCCACTTACCAATATTTCGTGCATAGTCACTATCTTCCATTTAGTCCTTTAAAGGTTAATAGTGCATCAATGTATCATGCCTTTTGGTGATGATGCATGAATGCAGGGCCTGGTGAGTAACTCACCAGTGCTGCATTCATGCATCATGCCAACCCTACAGGGTTGATTCACTCGAGGGGGGTCGGCATGATGCACCGCCTTCATTCATGCATCATGGTCATGATACATGCACTTATTGATGCACATGATGGCCCTTGAAGGGTTAACTGAGATGTCATCTTGGGACACACCAAGTTGTCCATACCAGCTAACAGAGTGTTCCCAGTCACTAAGGTCACTCGGCAATTTTGAGCTCCATCAAAACTCGCGCTACTTGACGTGGATACGGCCTGCGCATGCACAGGACAGGTGCCCGCGCCACCTGGCGGGAGACTTCTTGTGGTGTATTCTGGGTGACTGAAGGTCGTCCCATCCCATTGGCACGCCGCAACTAACCTCTGAGCCCCCTACTTCAAGGCGGTCCTCCTGGGAAGCTGTGATGGACCGGGTATAGATAATAGGGGTTGGGCTGTGCAACCACTATCTTTGTAAATTACCGCTATCTGAAGTGCCGTAATTCCCTGTGAATAAAGGCGCACCCCGCATATAAGGCGAATAGAAAATATCAAAAGTGGCCATTACTGACGAATATTGACGAGATTTTAAAGAAAACCCTACCCCCACTTTTGCTGCCTTTAAAGGGCGCACCAGGAGTCCACCATTGTTTAAAAGACGCGCCTTATACGAGGGATATTACGGTACTATATATTGAGGCTGACTACCCAACCACTATCTGTCTGAAAATAATTAACCTGTATTATACCCATCCAAACACTACATGTAAAAATTAACACTTTTCTCAGAAAATTTTTCATCAAAATTTTTTAGTTGCATTAGCAATATTGATGCGCTCAATGTAAAGGGGGGGGTGTGTCTGTTGTGTCCTTAAGGGGAACGAAGACTTTAAATAGGACGGAACAGCCAGTGATCCCACAGGGGTAGTCATATAAGGTGGGGTAAAGAGCTCTGGTCAAATATGCCAAGTTATCCTAAATATCTCTGTCTTTAGTGAATACTATTTTCTGCAAAGCGCATACCATATGTGTGAGTACCTCAATGATAGGTATAGCTGAAATCAGCTTTTTCTGATGAATAAAACAATCAGAAATTGAGTATTTTATTTTCTCCAACTGTCAGAATTTTGAAATCAGGCTGTTCCATCAATAGACACCAACCCACTTCTGTTGGGTTGTTGGTCAGTTTATGGAGCTGCTCCAGCCTCCACCCCCAAACCCTAATGACCCCACACAGACCAAACTTCAAACAGGACCACCTGTGGGGCAATAAAAATTAGCACCTCTGTGTGGAAGCAGTATACACATGCTGTAAGGGCACAGCAGGACTTCAGTTCGTATGTACACCAACGGAATCTATCCCTTTAATGCTGATAACACCTTTTTGACAAAAGATACGGAGAGCATTATTTTCAAACGGACGGCAGTTGGGAGGTGAGCAGTATAAGCTAATGGCCCCTCTCTGTATGGTGCTACCACCTGTTGTTGGAAATCTGAACTATTGCCAGTACATTCCCTATTATATTCCCGATGCTGCTGTATATAGTGCATGATTCTTGGAGGCCAATAAGCATCTTGCCTCTGGTTGAAAAGATGATGGAAAAGATAATGCATAAACATATGATGACTCACATTGATTCAAATAACTTATTGTCAAAGTTCCAGTGTGGTTACCGGAAAAACAGGGGAACAGGAGAAGCCGTTTTTGATTTTGTCTCTGATTTATTTAAGTGCAAAATTATGTCACATGTCACAGCAGCCTGTTTCATAGATATGCGCAAGGCATTTGATTCCATAGATCATAACATATTATTGCAGAAAATTGAAAAGGCTGGTTTCCACCACAGCACATTAATTTATCATGGCTACAGAGATATCTCCAAAACCATACCTTTAAAACGACAATTGACAATCATGATTCTATTGAGGAAAAACTGAGCTTTGGCGTACCTCAAGGGTCAGTACTGGGTCCATTGTTGTTTATTCTCTTTCTTAATGATATCACAGACGAAATACATTTCTCAAAGGTCATTTAATATGTATGCAGATGATATTGTACTCTATGCAAATGAAAGAAGAGATAGGATGGCTATCAGAAACCTGCAAGTGGATCTTAATAGAGTAGGTCTATGGTGTGATAACAACCTTATGACTATTAATGTTGATAAGACTCAGTGCATGTGGTTCTTCTCTCCCCAAGGAGCACCAAATTTAGAAAATCTAGATGTGAATATAAATGGACAGAAACTTAAAGTTGTAAACAAATACACATATCTAGGGGTCATCATTGATAGTAAACTCACTATGGCCTCCTTCTTAAATGACACTGTAAGAAAGGCCACAGCCTCTATTTTTAAGCTTGCAAAAATTAGACATCTTCTAAAGGAGAAAGCTAGCATATCGATCTACAAACAATGTATACTCCCCATATTTGACTATTGTTGCTTTATCACTGACTGTGCTAATGTAGCAGATATTGCAAGCTTACAAATAATACAAAACCATGGATTAAGAATCTGTCTTAAGGTGAAAAAGAGACATGAAACTATTGTAGGGCTGCATGCCAGATGTGAAGTACCAATGCTGGAGGCACGGAGAAAGGAGCTGCTCACTTCATTAATGTATAGGAAGGCTCAGATACAGAAAATAGTCTTAGAGGAATTGTATACTCATACAGACAGGAGGACAAGACAGAATGATAAGATAGTTTTCTTAGAAAGGCAGTATAGACTTCAATCATTCAAAAAAGTCCACTTCATAGAGGTATAAAATTGTGGAGCGAATTACCATGTGAGGTCCAGTATATATCAGTGAAGGAAAAATTCAAAAAAGAGATCAAAAAGTGAAATGGTACAGATATGAAAGGTATGAAGGCGAAATATATACAAGAGATGAGAACCAGAAGGCAGTAAACTCACTTACAATTAAAGATCTAATGAGTCTTTGCTCTTTAAAGCTGAATATTGTAATGTTACTAACTCATGCACCACACAAAACTGTGATTATTAGTCCAAAAGAGATGAAGAGTGATCCATCAGTACCTCATATGTTACCATTTAAAGCAAAATATGTGTTAACCTGTTCATTATCATCAAATGTAAATAATTTCATCCCTTTTCATATTGTTTAAAGAAATGTTATTAAAGTGGCAGGCAGGTAGATTGAAATGACTATATATGTGATTAGGATTATATTGTACTAGAGATTTCTTGAAATCATACAAAAACACAAGCTTTGTAAACCCATAGAAACACCATTGGATATGCTATATAGTAATTTACTGGAATTACCAACATACCAACATGATGCCAGTATGCTTTTTGTGAAACTGTTTTTATATCTATTCCAGGAAACAAATGTATCCAATCTTGTATATCCTGTCTTCATATTGTAACAGAAAATTGCCATGTGCAGTTGCAATAAATGCCTATTTTATAGGACATAAAAAAAAGATTCTGAAGCTAAGCTGGGCATCTCAGATGTCTAGCAAAGTGAATTTCGTTCCCCAGACATGTAGAATTCCATAAAGCATTGCTGTGCAAAATTGACACCCAGATATCTTTGCGATCATGGGTTAGGGGCCATCCATAAATGATGTCAAGCAAAATTTTACCATTTTTAACCTCCCCCCCTCCTCGTCATGTTTTTGACCAATTTTGCAATGCTGAATTTATGGAAAATTAATTCCATCATGCAGGGCCTGACCCCACCCCCCTTCCCCTCCAGCATGACGCCATTTGTGGATGGCCACTTATAACGACAGGGTACAGCTGATATGCATGGTTTTGTTATTACATAGACAATAGTAAGGGATGAGAATGTATCAGTTGCAACTAAGGGAGTGATCATTTTTTAACAACAGGGGGGGGGCTGGTGGGTTTGCGCACAGACGCGCGAAAAAATATTTCAACCCCTCTCTCGAGGGGGTAAAATTTTTTCGACCCCCCCATAAGGGACAAAAATCGCGCGCGAACGTCCCCTTTTAGCATGTGGTAAAACACGGGGTTTTCCACTGAAAACAGGTGAAATTATTTTGACCCCCCCATCAGAGGTGTTGAAAAAATTCTGACCGCCCCGGTCAAGGGGGTGAAAAAATTCTGACCCCCCTCAAACACACCAGCCCGCCCCTGTTGTTAAAAAATGTTCACTCCCTAATAGAATTCTCAGGGCCCTGCTTATATGCTGGTCAGCTACTAGTAATACTAGTAATGTACACGTACAAGGAGTATTCCCGTGCCTACTCTATTTTACTTTGGGTGTCTTACACTAGGTGACAGCACCTACCTACTGCACCAGGTTTGACCCCTGCACGGTATGGAGTAGAGAGGTCGCAAGGCACTATTTAAAGGGGCGCTAGCACCGCAAATAACAAGATGGGTACTAACCCAAATACCGGCCATAACTTAGCGGGACCAAGCAGAAAATTCGTAGCACCCTGATTGGTCAATGGTGGTCGCGTGACTTGCTAAAGCGGGTATGTCTTATCTGTGCTAGCCGCCCTTTAAGGAATGACTTTATTTCTTCGTTACTCACTACAATTTGAGTAGGTACGGGCATCGGATGTATTGTTTTGAAATAACCCCCTGAGACAGCCTACTATCACCTAGAACGTGAATTCACATTTACCGCACCACAGATCGATATAGCTTTATGTAGACTAAAACCTATAATCCTACAATGAAAAAGCGTTATTCCGCTCTAAATAGAAGGGGGAAAAAAATCAAATAAGATTTAAAAAGATAGAGATATCACAGCCTATAACAGGGGGCACGGATCACTTGCATGCCCTGCTGAATCGCCACAAATGATTTAGTCCTGTGAATTTTGTAGGTCCGACAAATCAGTTGTTTAATCAGGACAAACAAGAAAGAAGTTGTGTTTCCTGTTACATGCCTCATATATCTAGGCTAGGGTCGGTAGGTTGGATTTTTTTTTTCATTTTTCATTTTTTAGATTTTTTATTTTGATTTTATATAGAAATGTATGAGGTAGATCGTCGATTTGTGGTAGAACTATGGAAAATATGAGCAAGGTGAAAAAAGAAATACCTGTTAAGCTATTGATTCAAGACCCATAGAAAAAATGATGAAAAAATATGAAAAGAAATATGGAAATTGATGAAAATTAATGAAAATTATGAAAAATTTCCTTTAAAAAATCCCCAAAATTCTCAAAATTAAAAAAAAAAAGTTTGAGTCGGCCCTATTTTGCTAGAGTCGTTCGGTTATCTGGAAACAACTCTTTTTTTTGTATGACTTGAAGGTGCAGTCATTGTTGGTTAAGAATTACCCTCCAGGCAGAGTCTAATTTGGAAATAATGTCCCTTGCCGGCACACGGGCGTGTCTAAGGTCATATAGGAGATGCCTTTAGAACTGCACAAACTAGAAAGTACCTATTTGATTTTCTATGACCTCTCGGCAAAATGACACCCAAAATTTACTTACTTCCCATGTAAATCACCCGTATTTATTTAGTTATTTATTCATTTATTATTTAGGCCAAAAAAAAAGTTTGTTTCCGGTCACCCGACCTACCTCAGCCAAACAGGGCCGACCTCAGATTTTTTTGGTAATTCATGTTAAATTTTTAGCATTTTTTCACATTTTTTTGATTAATTTTGAATTTTTTATCAGTTTAATAAGTGATCAAAGATATATGCCCTTGTTTACTGTTTGTTATGGTATTTCCGAAGAAATCCTTTATTTCCCATGATAACAGGAAAAAACTTACTTATGATATCCTCATTTCAATACAAATGTATACCTTTATAAGGTCTGAGGTAAAAAAAAAAATTAAAAAAAAAAAATCCGACCTACCTACCTCAACTTTTTTGGCTATGTTACCGGAAACATACAATTTTTTTTTTTTGCCTTATCATTAATTTATCCATCCATTTCTCTATTCTTTCTAGTTTTTAGGTAGAAACAGCCGTGCAGATCAACTTTGACATAAGAAACTGCAGCAGCCACACAGCATTCACAAATCACAGAACTAGAACAGAGAAAATCTCTAAATGTACAAACTTCAATTCAATCAGTTTTTAATCTTTCACAGAGTCACTCACACTTAGTCACTGGGCGCGACTCAATTAAGGACTCCCATCAGGTAAGAGTCAGCGCCCGCCGGACAACTCACACTGTGAAATCAGCATCTACTGCGCCCTGTCCCATGCAGCGGCGACACCCTGCGGCATTGTTTGTAAACATGCCGACACCTCAACTTACAAGTGTTACTCACCTGGGGCCGGCAGTGTAATACACTAACTGTGTGTGCGGCATGGCAGGCACGCATTCGCGGTCAAATACATTTGTCGATGTATTGAGCTAAAGGGAACCATGTCATGTATCTAGTGAGCCGTGAAGTTTTACTATAAGAGCCACTGATGGAGAAACGTACAATCACAAAGCATCAGTGCATCTGCCAATGCAGTGTACACTTATATAGTATTGGGTATTGGAGTTTGGTCGAGTTGGTCTGCTAGAGTGTGTATACTGTACAATCGGATAACCTCGGTAAGGTTCGGGCTGTGACGTCAGCGGGTGCCCTTAGTAACTCAGACGCTGTATACAAACACGGTCCTTGGTTACGACGTAACAGGGGCCGCCTTTGGGCTGGTTAAACAGAGCTAGGTGGGATTTGGAGACCTAGGTGTAGCCTACCTATCGATCTTGGAACTAAACCTGGGAGGCACCGACCACTTGGGGCACCCCCTTCACTGAGGCCTGACATACCAAGAGGCAAGAAGGACACTTTTCGGGTTTCTTGCCACCCAGTTGTCCACAAACCTACAAACACGTAGTGGGTCACCACCACTAACACGTCCTAATAGTTAGGATACAGAACCCACACAGTAACAAGGACTAAAAGCTAAGTACTTTAGATCTTCTTTTTTTAATTTGTAACAAACACAAGACAGCTACAAAATGGGTTGTGGACAGAGCAAGAACCAAATCGGCATTTCCCCAAGTGGGACTGACACCGCCCCGATGGCTAATGGAGGGACGCCCACCAAGAAACCAATGAAACGCACAAATAGTAAGAAAATCAACGTCAAGTCTACAGAAGAGGCAGATAACAGACAACACACGTCCGACTACGAGGATGAAGTAGAGATCCCACCACCTCAAGATAGCCGCAAAAAGAAGAAGAATCACCGCCTGGTCAAGAAGGACTCCTGGGTGGCAGGGTCCCAGGAGAGTCTTGGAGGGTCAGATGGAACTGACTCCAGACAAGGGTCAGCTACATCTAAAGGGTCTCATCATAGTACAGACTCTGGTTTTGCTGACAATGAATATCAACATATTATCACAGAGAATTCTGACCCCAACGCTGTCCAGGCTATTGAAGGAGGATTCGAGACACCACGAGATCTTGGTATGTTTACCTTTATTTACATACTCTCGTATAACAATAATTTTGTTATAATTATGTTATATTTCATGGTTGAAATTTGAAACATGATTTACAGTTTATAGTTTTTTAAGTGTTTGCAGTTACAAATGTGTAAGTTGTGTGCAGTTACATTTAAAGAAAATAGCATTTAGACTTATGGCGATCCTTAGCCTAGGTTAAGTACCCAGCCCTGATTATAATACCCCACTAATAACATCTTCATCAAGAAACATATCTATACCCAGGGCTCAGGTTTTGACATTATGAATTTAACTTTGTAATCTCACCTGTGATGAACAATTGAACCAATGTGCAAAGAAACTAGAATAACGACGAAATGCTCATTAGCACGTTTACTGACAGTTAACTATTATAAGTTATCCCCATGTAGACCATATAGAAACTATATGGTCTACATATATACGTGTGAAATACAGTATGCATGTTTACGTTCAGTTAAACCTCTTAGGGTCGCATAATACCCCTATAGATTCTTAGTCATTATCGTACACCTCATGAGTCTACTCTGGGGCATTGCATTCATGCATCGTGTCTGCCCGTTGATAAAGGTATCACTATTTTGGGTAGGTATGGTGCATGAATGTAGCCCAGGCGAGTATCATAAATAGATAGAACTAAACGACCGTGGTGTACGAGGTGGCCGATCCACCACGAGGGGGTGGTCTCCCCCGAGGGCGTTAGCCCGAGGGGGAGACCACCCCCCGAGGGGTGGATCGGCCATCGAGGACACCAGGGGAGTTTAGTTCTATATTTATTTTATGTTTTTAGGGGGTTTAAATAAGGAGAAATTATCAAAATCTGGTACCGTAGTTCCCTGTACGAGCGCCGGTCCGCCATTTTGAATGTTTACATGCACCCAGAACGAGGCTGCAGTGGTGGATCTGCCGCTGTGGTGGATCGACACACGTTATGCCACTGGGGGTGTGCGGATCGGCCCTGCAATGCTATCTCTATGGGAAGAAGTTATTGACATAAAATAAATAGAGAGAACTAAACAACCATGGTGTACGAGGTGGCAGATCCACCACATGGGGGAATGTCTCTCCTGAGGGCATTAGCCCAAGGGGGAGACACCCCCGAGGGGTGGATCGGCCACCGGCAGTTTGCCATTTTGAATGTTTACATGCACCTAGAACGAGGCTGCAGTACCCGATCGGCCGCAGTAGTGGATCGGCACATGTTACGGCACTCGGGGTGTGGCGATCGGCCCTGCAATGCTATCTCTATGGGAAGAAGTTATTTGCATAAAATAAAGTTGTAAGGGCTACGTTCATGCTAGAATGTAGTCCTGGTAATTTACTTGTTAGAGCTGCATCATTGATCCTGGTGCATTTAATGACCCATCGGCCTTTAAATGGTTAAACATGTGGGAGTATATTACACATATGCTAACAACTGTAAAGTAACACTCCATGTGTATTTGTAGACTACTGCACCCAAAGAATCCCCTCACTAGTATACACATCCGGCAAACACATTCCATGCAACTGATCTAGCAGGGGCGTAGGAAGAAAATTTTTATTGGGGGGCCCAGGGGTCTCGGTTGGGGGGGCCTGCTATATTTTTATATAGGCTTATATAGGGGACCTCCTCATCATTGGGGGGGGGCGCCCAGGCCCCCCTTGCCCCCCCCCCTTTTTCCTACGCCCCTGTCTAGCATAGGGAAAAAGAGATTGGGGGTTTAGGGGCGCCTTCACCCTCACATCATAGAAAGGTTCCCCAGAAAGTAAACCCTAAATTAAGGTGAACTACAGTAATGGGCCCGCACCCCCACCCTCAAACGAGACCTTTCACCCATATGGAAATTCAGTTTGTACGCCTCTGTCAGAATATAAGGTTACTTTCAAACAGGTGTGTGCTCCTATGACTTTGAAGTATATACAGTGCATGGTAGTGGGGTGTGCGGGGGGGGGGGGGGTATTTGCTTACCGACTGGTCATAGTGTACAACAAATAAACTTAGCCTTGGTTCTGTATGACCCACTAATATTTACTGATCAGGGCTCATGAGACTCAAGTGACCAAATTTGATTGACTATGGTCATCTTTGACCAATGTTTAATACACATAACATTTTGGTGATAAAAATCGATTTCATTAGGAATAAAAGATCTGTAATTACAGATATGGTCTTCCACCACATTCATAACTATAAAGATCTAAGAGTGTTACTCATGTACACAGGGAGGTAATCTGTTTGTTTAGATGATAGAGACTAGACAGTCGGATAAGATAATCTGGTATTCTCAATGGACCCTACCGTAGTAGTATAGCATGACATAGCTTTGGTATCAGGGATGGATATATGTATATGAACATTGGCATTGATCCCTGAAGTACATGCCATAGAGTTGCATATACTAGTAAACCACTTTCGTAAAATCATAGGATAGAATTGATAATGGCACACGTAGCCTACACGTGTAAAATTTGGGTGAATATTTGCAGAGTAATGATCACGACATATTGAAACTGAAGTTATATGTGAGTCCTTATATAGGCCCTATGTCTCAGAGTCCATATGTGATGTCTGATACATGTCACTCTTTATCATTTGTCATTGAGGTATGTATATATTAAGTCTCATGTATACCTGATTATGTACCATATTTATAGCACACATTTAGTCAGTCCATGGTGTCCCATAGTGTTAACGCTACAAACATAAACCAGCCGACGTCCAAGTTAGCGGATCAGCTTAATTCCTAATACCATAAAACCTCTCTAATAAGCCTCACCCGCCCAAAAGCTGCACCCCAATTTGACAGGTTTATTACTATGGGTATAAAAAGGCTTACTTTCCTTACTATAATCTATGTAACACATGGGTAAAAGCCGCACCCTGAGTTTGAAGTGGTCTCATGACCTGCACATATGGTCTGGTATGATGTACAAACCGCGGCTTATATGGAGTGTTTTACTGTATCTCTAGTTGACCAGTCCCAGGGGGTATTACGTGAGGAGGTAGGGCCCCCTCTGGACCCAGCTGTGAGGCTATGGGTTCCAGCCTAACAGGGTTCTGTGAGCAGGGGATCCTATTGAGTGCATACATAATATAACACTTAACATTGATGAAGAGAAATATTCTTAAACCTCGAGGTAAAATCACGGCAGAAACAAATAGCAGCTAACCTAGGATATTCAGCACTACCTTACAGGTCTTATTACAATAGCTGAAAATTAGGTCACAAACTGATGTAAGTCGATGTAAAACAAAAATAATAAGTTGATAATCTTATGAGTTTTTTTTTGTGTGTGTGTGTTTTTTTTTAAATTTTACCTTGAGGGCCTTTCAAACAAGGTTGTCTCGACTATAGCTGGTACTATTCAAGCACAGCCTCTAGTCTAGCATATTTCAAGAGGATATTTCCAATGAAGCTTATGGCTAGCTCTGGTCGGTTTGCCATCAGTCCATTGCCAAAGTGTTTAGGATTTAGGTGTATAACTGTATACAGGAACACTATGGGCTGTATTGGCGCCAACTAAGACTAAGAGGCTTGAGTTCACCTCCTCATGCCACGATAACCCTTTAAACGGCCACATGATGCATTGGTGTATCATGCCCATAGGTTGGCATGATGCACCAATGGGGCAGGTATTTGCTCCAGCTCTTCATTGGTGCATCATGCCGATCCCCCAAGTGTGTATCATCAACAGAGGGTCGACATGATGCATGAATGCAGTCTTGGCATCAGGACTGGAATCGTGCATTAAAACAACCAATGGACATGATACTTAAAATGCCTCAATGAACAGCTATAAAGAACTAATGTAACATGAATAATGGTAAAGGCAGAAGGTATGCAAAACATGTTTTATACTAAAATGGCTTAAACACTATAGCTATTAAACAAACAGGATATCACCCTTGTAGCTCTGAATCTAATTAAATATGATTTAATATCAATCATGTGTTATCAGTGTAGATCATAAAGGATAAAATATCACCGACACTCAAGGCCCGATCCGACCCTCTAGCCCCTATATGAAATGCGTGATTAAGAGTTCATAGATAGGTCGTATAAATTTGGCCAGGTTCCTATTTGAGAATTGATATTGGTCTGCACCGCTGCCAAATAATCTGGATTTTGCTATGTCTATAGTGTGTTTTATACTCTTGTTGTTAGAATAATATATATATATATATATATATATATATATATATATATATATATATATATATATATATATATATATATATATATGAAGTCGTTTTGTCTTTTTTTTCTGTCAAATGACTACATATTTTATCACAAATTAACCAAATATCGAACTGCCATTTTTCTTTTTTAAATCATCAGTGTTTGATAGCCTCTATATGAACTTTTAGACATTGATACAGTGCACCATTCATGCCATATGATGCTCGAATGCAGCCCTGGCAAAGCCACATCATTACAGCCTTGAGCATCGGCATGATGCAGCAATGGAGTGCTGATGAGCAGCTCACCGGCACTTCATTACTGCCACCAAGTGTCATGATGCACCAATGCATTTGCAGTGAAGTCCCTTTACATGTATGTAATGTTTGTGTGACCTTCCAGTTGGTGGTGTACATATATCTTTAACACTGGGCAACCCTTCATCGAATTAACATGTAAACAACCATGCTAACATACCCATATAGCATATCACTCAAAGCTTTCTTGAACTATGATAAAGTAATGGAAACCATGTAAAAAAAAATAAATTTGTTAGACCTCTCCAGTGGTAATAACTATGTGATTCAATAGGTATCAAATAGAAAGCTTGATATACTTATCTTGACATATTTCAATTGCTTTTAAAAGAAATCAAAAAGGTGCCAGGTAAGAAATAAAGTTAAAACATACAATTTCCTGGTGATTAGTTAGTTCCCTATTTATTCATTAATGCGTGTTCTACCTAAATCTTTATTTGGTATGCACCCCTAATATCCCATCATATGTACCACTTGCTTATCGATACACGCACACGACATACCTAGTCTGGTCTGATCGATTATATTATTAGAACAAAATAAAAAGAAAGTTAAAAATTGTCCCTGAGTGCACTTACATGTGATAGAATGTATTTAAAAGCAACATTTAACCCTGAATGACTTTTTGTTCAGAAGTCTTCAATTTACACAATTTACCACTTTTTCGATATTCCCCTGCATTAGATAAACTCCAAGATATCACGCCACATCCAGAGTAGAAAGCTATTGATAATAATGGAATAATACTTGGATAATTCAGAGTGGTATAGTTAACCATGGCTAAAGGCACGAGAGGCAGCCCATTGTCTTTGCATGTATACCCATCCTAAGTGCTGTCGTGTATCTGTATTATTCCATTTATAATACAACCTTCTTTTTTTAAAAAAAAAATGCTTAATAGAAAATAGATGATGGAAACATGTTGCTCTCATGCTGTTACTTTCTGTGTGATGTCATATCAGTGCGGTTATGCAGTTCTAAGGCACTCACATTGAGTGCCCAAAGTGCATAAAAGTGTTATAAAGACAGTGAAAAGACTTTAGAAACTTGATGGTCTTTTTTCTAACCTTTTCATTCTTGATGACGCACGACCTAACCCTGTCTATTCTACGAATCCATTTTGATATTTGCCCTCCGTGTGGAGTGATCTATCAATATTCCACCTTGTGTGTTTTCCCCTGCTATCAATACGTGCAAAATACATTATAGGAGGCCATGGACGGGACATGTCAACGTTAGACATGGTCTCACATCGATGTGCATAATAGATGCAGGCGTACCTGTGCTTATGATTAACTAGCCCTTAACTTTTACCTGCTACAAGATGGTATATTCAGAGAGAAAGATTTTTTTTTTATTATTGCCCCTGTGTCTTCAGACTTTTATATCTAGTTTTTCGTCCTAATTCGACCCAACTTCACTTATCTGTTATCCCGTAGAAAGTTGGAAAGATTGTTTTAGTCCTGTGAGAACGTTCAGAAATAACGTCACCAAATTAAGGACTCTTATTCAAGACCCCATCCCCGTCACTACACTTAGGAAATAATTCACTTCTGCAGCTGAGACCCCCACCCCAAGCCCCTGATAGCTGCAAGGTGGCTTCAGTTGTACACGTTCCCTTGTTGCTTACCAATACATCAGCTGGTAACTTTATTTGTGAACGTTCTCATGCCACTCAGACATCAGCTGATGAAAATGCACAGGTAACTAAAATACCTGTTATGTTTGTGATCGATGGTTGAAGGCTATGACGTGAACAGCCATGCACAAAGGGTACCCCGTAGCCAATATAATGGACTCTCCCTTTCCCCTGCCTTGTTACATTGTTTCTACTACAAACACTGCCAATACAACCACCCAATATGAACCCCTGCACACTTCACACACCGGGGAGGGGGGGGGGGGGGCACTCCGTATTCATTCCCAATCAAGCTTTCTCAAATTTCCAGTGGAAAGGGGTTATATCACGGTTGTCCTTTTCTTCTTCCTAAATCTGGGAGCAGGCGGTGACATTAAGATATGTGTGCAAACGTCGCCAATTTGAGCACCCCTGCTTTTGGTGACATTGCCCCTCTAAAAAGGTATCGAATTCAAGAAGATAGACACATGTACATCATGACACCGTATCCATAAATTGGGAGTGCCCCCCAACCTTCAACTCTTCGCATTCACCCAGTCCATGGTTAAACAATAGTGTATAGAGTATAGAACCATACAAACACACCCAGTCCCTGGAGGACGGAGCCGTCAATACACGGCTCAATATGCAACAAGTACTCTGCTTATACATGCTGACAACTTGTGGTGTTTTACTTGGGCCAATTTTCTTTTAGAAATTACCCCCGGTATATCAGAAAAAACACACTTTAAAGCTACATTTTTACTTCTTTTAGCCCAGGTAAAATATTTCTAAAACACACAAAAAATGTATATTTGTCCATAGTACGTACGGTGCTTTGAAAAGAGGGGCACATGTATTATAATATAATCCCAATTTTAATAGAAATAGGTAATTGTGCTCATAATAATTTTCTATAATAGTGTAACCCCTGAAACTATTGTTTCTGCTTTATGATAATACTCCCATGGTACTAGGTTCTAACCCCTTAAGAAAGATGCCCCGATGTTAATGTTTCGTTCTTATCGGTTGAACGCAGCCCTGGTGAGTGGCGTGCATCATGTCAACTAGAGAGGATTGATGCACTCTCAGAGGATCGTCATGATGCATCGAAAGGCATGATACACCAATGCAACAAGATTACCCGCCCTTAACCCATTAAGGGCCCCTGTTGCAGGAGTGCACCATGCCCATTGGTCGTCATGATGCACCAATAAAGTGGTGGCGAGACTGCTCGCCACCACTTCATTGGAGCATCATGCCGACCCTCTGGGAGTTTGTGTATCAATCCCGTAGGGTTGGCATGATGCATGAATGTAGCCCTGGCGAATTACTCGCCAGGGCTGCATTTATGCATCATGACGACCAATGGGCAGGTTGCATTAATGCATTGACCAGCGACCATTAAAGAGTTAAAGGTGTAGACTGTAGGACGTGTTACTGTTAGGTCTGTCGTGACTTAATCTACCCTAGCATGTATAGTGTAAGCATCACAGGGGTATTAATTCTGATGACAATACCTCATCTAATGAAGCATTGATTTCCATTTATACGCGGTTCCTATCGCTATAAGTTGTAACATCCTTTGTTTTACCATTTAATAACCTGATTTAATCCCAGCCCTTTGTATATGACGGTGCTGTTTAATCCCCATTTCAGGCACCTTGCTCAGTTTTTATTAGTGTAGCTGTCCCTAGAGTCGTATTTTGTACTGTTAGTCTACAATAATTACTACATGCGAGCACCCTCAACTTTTGTTAATAATATTAAGTGAACCAGGGTTCCATCATCGCGCATGTAATCATAAGCACCATTTGGATCCCTTGAGCAGGGGATGTCCCATACCATTTTTCGAACATAGTTATGTCATCATTTCGAATTTAAGGAAATGTCCATGTCCCATGTCACTAAGCTCAAAAAGTCCCATGTTGATTTTAGGGGTCTGGGACAGTTTCTTACGTTGGGTAGTATGGTAATAAAGAACCAACCATCATAGTACATGTAGTACATGATCTACAGCTCACATACAGTATACCTCCATCACGGAAAAAAGTTTAATTATATAGTGTTAGAAAATGATGCAACATGTATGGACCAAACCTGCCTATACTTACATGATATATACCATGACTCCGGTCCATACATAATGGTTCAACAGGTGTTGAATAATTGATCTCTCTATTGTTCGCTCTGAACCCTTTAGCCATGCACGGAAGGCGGAAGTCTTTTGCAAACTCCTTTGGCGTTAATTATAAATCAGTATCGATTTACCTTTGCTTTGTAGGAAATAGAGAGTAGGGATTGAAATGACGCGTCACTTTTACTATAGAAAGTGACGGGACACTTAATCCACACAATTGTAGATACAGATTTGGACCTGATTTGGAGTCAACCTTTTATTGATTCCCACCAAGGAGTAAAATGATGTTTAATTCACAACAACCCAGCCTTTTAAACAGGCCACTTTATCATATAGCTAATAACATCAATGCACATAACATTCCTACACCTTTTCTCAGAGACTCCTGTATTGATTTATGTCTTGTGAAGCCCCAGATGGCAATACAGTAGACCACCATGTCACAAGGAATATCTGGGAAAAATAATAGTGTAATCTTTCTCACAAAGTTTCCAGAGAACTGCCGTTGATTTCACAGCATAATTCAGTGTGGAAGAGAATCCAATGTACTAATGTTCCCTCATTTTCTCTCCAATTTCCAGACCTGGGCGTGGTAGGTAAGCAATGTCCACAACGTTACAGCGCCAAGGACAAGGAACGTATGGAGGAACAGAGGGTCATAGCCACCCTTAGGGAGGAGGGTCTCATAGCCCGCCCCATGTCCCGTGCTGTAGGTGGGCTGGCCTTTGAGGTGACGGCAGAGCCTAATGGTTTCACAGGGAACCCCATGGGTGGGGCACGCCCCTCTCTGCCGCCCCTCAAACTGGCCAAGTTGGAGAAGCGCAAGAAGCGCAGGAGGAAGCTCACTGAGGAGGACATTAAGAGGAAGCTCGAGGAAGCGGAGGAGCGCAGAAAGGTGAGCCCTTTGGACTTTTTTTTTTTACTTTTCCATATTTATTTTCCCGTTGTATTGTTCCTTGTAACAAGTTTATTTCTATAACCTTCCGCACAGAATTCTGGTACCAATCGACTTAGTGACTATCATATGAGAGCTCCATGTACACGCAAAACCTGAGAAGACTATAGTTTAGACATCCTTTCCTCAACAAAAAAATATATAAAGTTTATAAGTTTTAACTGAGCCCGTCTTCAGAAAACTTCCTAAAGTGACTTCAAAGGGTGAACAACGAGGAGATAATCCTATCTAGAACCGGCTCAGGCCACTTAGCGGTAAATTCATTTATAAAGTGGATTTAAAAGAGACTAAAAGAGTAATTATCAACCTCAAACTTCAAAGACCGTATTTATCTTAAGTGACATCGTATTTATCTTAAGTGACATCGTGCTCATGTACCAAAGGAAGGGGGGGGGGGTCCTGGTCTGATTTCTCTGTCATTTAGGGATCCAAATTTTAAAGAGCTCTGCCATCTTAGTTATTACAGTTCCGTCTTTATAGGCGCTCTCCACCAGGTTCGGCAGATTTTTAAAGATAAATATTGTTTATGATAGGGCTTTTAAGATTCATTTTGCAACATATCTGATATGTAGGCCTATATCATGTCCATGGGAATTTCTATTTGTTCTAATCTAAACCGAGTATAAATTGAAGGAATGTATTAAAGGCCATGCATTGTAATATAATGTTAGTCACTAAAACGATTTATGCTTGCTCAATATCAGGCTAATCAGTTTTATATTTGGCATATAAAGTATGAACCACAACAATAGGTTTAAATATAGACCCCTCCATCGCAACCCACACACCCTAATCATTGATTATCCCCTGAGTACGCGTGTGCTGAATAGGGGGTGGGGGAGGGGTACATCAGGTTGATCCCGCCAGGCCAACCTGGGGTGGGGGGGGGGTGGACGCCCAGAGTGGTACGGCATGATAGGAGGTCCGCTCCAGGCTGATCTGTATAGATCAATAACCAATAATATATAAGTATCGATCTTCAATCCTGACTACAACCAGAGTTGGACTCATCAACATTTAACCTGCTCCCTTAAGGGGTGCATCCACTGCGACCATCCGTCCCCCTTCATCTGTATTTTTCTCCATAGAAATCAATGATAAATGAAATGGACGAAACTGACGGATGGACCATCTGTCCCCCTTCATCCGTTTTTTTCTCCATAGAAATCAATGATAAATGAAACGGACAAAACTGACGGATGGACCATCCGTCCCCCTTCATCCGTTTTTTTCTCCATAGAAATCAATGATAAATGAAACGGACGAAACTGACGGATGGACCATCCGTCCCCCTTCATCCGTTTTTTTCTCCATAGAAATCAATGATAAATGAAACAGACGAAACTGACGGATGGACCATCCGTCCCCCTTCATCTGTATTTTTCTCCATAGAAATCAATGATAAATGAAATGGACGAAACTGACGGATGGACCATCCGTCCCCCTTCATCCGTTTTTTTCTCCATAGAAATCAATGATAAATGAAACGGACAAAACTGACGGATGGACCATCCGTCCCCCTTCATCCGTTTTTTTCTCCATAGAAATCAATGATAAATGAAACGGACGAAACTGACGGATGGACCATCCGTCCCCCTTCATCCGTTTTTTTCTCCATAGAAATCAATGATAAATGAAACAGACGAAACTGACGGATGGACCATCCGTCCCCCTTCATCTGTTTTTTTCTCCATAGAAATCAATGATAAATGAAACAGACGAAACTGACGGATGGACCATCCATCCCCCTTCATCCGTTTTTTTCTCCATAGAAATCAATGATAAATGAAACGGACGAAACCGACGGATGGTCCATCCATTGGCAGTGGACCCACCCCTTTAGGATACAGGTGTCATGTGGGGGGAGGGGGTGAATCCCTTAAGGGCCGCTGGTGCAGGAGCTCATCATGGCCGTTGGTTGGCATGATACACCAATGACGTCCTGGTGAGTCTGAACTTCATTGGTGCATCATGGCGACCCTACAGGAGTGTATTAACCCCATAGGGTCTGCATGGTGTATGAATGTAACCCTGGTGAGTTACTCGCCAGGGCTGCATTTTCTGCATTATGACAACCAATGGACATCATTCACTGCTGCAATAGCGGACCTTAGAGGGTTAACAGTTAGCTCAGACTGCATCATCCTCTCGGTGACCATAGATCAAATAAGGCCAGCTTTAACAAAGTGTCAAAGGCAGGGGAGTTTTTTCTTTGTTTTTTTTTTAAAGCAAGTGTGTGAAAATGAGCCAATTTTGATGCATGACGGCATTTTGAGGCGTAAAGTGTTGTGGTCGTTAAACAGGAATTAAGCTTTACGCAGTTATTACTACATCGTCGCCTCAGCGCAGCAAGGTTGTAACTGACGTTTTGACAAAATTGGGTTTTCTTTTTTTCTGATTTATAAAAGGAGCTCTGAGTTGGCTACGTCCGCCACAGTGCTAACGTCTGCGGACGTAGGTCCTCGCTTCAGAGCGCCTTAAACATCTGTTGACCCTTATCTATCGTCTATGAAATTATTGAAGCTGTTTATGATATATGTGCCTATAGTCATCAATGCAATAAGGTTGTGTCAACTGTGTGCTATAGTAATTGCAATACTTCTTTTGACTCCCCTGCGAAACTTAAAACTTTGCAGATACAACCTTGTTGCACTGAGGCAACGATATAATGTGTTGTCTTGACGCTATATCAAACATGTAGACTTTTTTTTATGCATGGGTATGTCCAATAGGATATGTCTTCTTATGTTGGTACATACTCAAGGTTTCTTGTATTCACTAAGTTAAAATTCCTGAGGAGTCCTTGCCTCCATCTAATCTACAAGATCAATAGGTTCCCGGAAATGTAATTGGAATCAATTATTTGTAGAGCGCTCTAACTAGTCATGCCACTGTCCTACTTTATAGCCGGCCTGTTGTCTTACCTACCGCCATTGAAGTTGATACCTGTTGGATGAATGTTGTCTTGCTGCCAAAATAGATAAGCTAAAACAACAAATATAAAGATAAACCAAAATAAATGAGAGCATTAGATGCTTCATACAAGGGGGAATTGATTAAAGGCATTCCTCATCGTTTACCGAAATTATTTAAATATGGTATTTTGACAGCAAAATAATATTGGCATGGCTGCCACCAAAATCGATAATTTCCCTCACATGTATGTACACCCTAGAAATACTAACTTTAATGTAGGAAAACTGGTCATTATCTTGACCACTCAGAAGGAATGAATTCAAATGATAAAATACATATTCCTCTAGAAATTGAACTGATCTGAATTTTTCTTTTTCTATCTTGTAGGAGGCTGAACAACAAAGAGTGGAGAAGATTATTGCTGTCACACAAAAGTCCAACGTCCAGACTGCGCTCGATTCGTTTGCTAACATGCAGAAGACCAAAGAGGTAGAAAGTGCTACTAAAGTGGACCAGGCCGCAGAGAACAGGTGAGAATAGCTTTCACTACTGTAAAACCCTTTTGTGTTAGGTGTAGCCATCATATAAGGCGCACCTAGAGTTTGTGAATTTGCTAAAAAAAAAAAAAAAAACAATCGAGAGAGATGTCATAACTTTGAATTTTTAAAAAAAAAGACTCACTATGTCACACCTTATACAAGGGGTAATACGGTCTTACATGGAGGCTGGGGTAGAATTGGGGTAGAATCGGATACTGACTGCAAAATTTCTGTGGCTTTAAGCCAGTGGCGGATTTAGACGGAGGCGCAGGGGCGCCCCCTCTCTTTTCCTTGTACTTAAGAGTTTATTCACCCCTTTTTAGCCTAAAATATAGCCAAAATTAGGGGTCAAATAAGAGGCGCGCCCCCTCCTTTTCAAAACCCTGGATCCAACACTGGCTTTTTACGCATTGAAGAAAGGAAAATAAAGAGCAGGGGGGTTAAAGGCATTGAATAAATTGATACTATCCCAAAACAATCATATTCTAGATGGAAGAGGGCAAGCTGGTATCTAATCTCTTGAAATTTAGAAATGTAAATTTATTTTCACATCTTGAATCAACTATCAGTCCAAAAGCAAATCTTCCCCATGATAAGTACAATAGTTGAAATCCTCAGTCTGAATACAAAACCTTCCGGCAATGCCTCACATTGAAATGAGGTAAAACAGATTGTACATTTTACTGTAGAATAACTTTTCTCCCCAATTCTCTAAAACGTCTTCATTTCTTTTCCCTCACACAGAGAGAAGCGGATGAAGGAGCTACAGGAGAAGCTCCGTAAGAAGCGGGAACATGCAGAAAAGGTGCGTCTCCGGAAGCAGATCGCCCCCATCAGCACAGAAGAGGATCTCCCTCCCCTAATCCCTAACAAGATCACAGAGGATACCCCCATAGGGGTCAAGGCCAACTGAGCTCCTTACACATACACACACCCTAATACCAGACTGCTTTATAGTAAAGCATTCTCTGTACATAACACCTAACATGTATAAAGTCTACTCTATTAAACCATTGATTCAATCAGAGCCGACTAGGGGTCAAATTGCCCATATGATGAACCTAAATCATCTAAAGAAATCTTCTCGCATACACCTAAAAATGATTTTTTCCCCAAACAAATTAAAATAGAGTAATTGGGTTCCCATTGATATGCGTTTTTAGTCAGCTCTGATGAAATCAGTGTTTCTTGCATCGTAATCCTCAATATGGGCTTGCTGTGTAGTGCTGTACTCTCTTTGTCTTATAGATAGAGAAGAGTGCAGGCTGTTTTTTCGACTGTGTGATCAGATATTTATAGAATTTGTAGGGACAGTTACACCATGAATGGCTATAGGTTGGAGATGTAGCAGCCATTTCTGCTGACTGTCATACCTGACATTGGAAGCAAAGCCCAATTTGTGAGTTTGGTCTGTTTACATGGCGTTGTCACATGTTCACCTGAAGTTTCCTATGGAGGTATAGGGCAGCTGGTTATATATCAAACCTTTACAAGCTCCACCAACAGAAATAGATTAATTCTCCATTTTATAATAAAAATAAATTTTGTTTAAGGGAGAGCTTTGAGCATAGCAGTGATGTCGATGTGCATTTCCACTCACATAACGTGCCAAACCCTTTAATTGTCTCTAGTTTAGTCTAAAATAGGGTCGACACCTTCCAAAGATTATATTAAAAAAAAAGGACCTAAGTGAAGCACTTCTGTGATAAACATGTGATAAAACCATCTTAAGGTAACTGATAAGAAATATTAACCAAGAAACATTCATCAAAATTGGAATAGAATGATTTAATTTCCAACTTTCTTGTGCTCATTTATAACATTCATGCTTACCTCTCAGACTAGTGATTGTATTTCTGTGACTGAATTTCGTGTGTCTCAAATCGCACATCTGTAAGCATTAAATTTGCAAAGCAATTCATGCATCCTGTTAAAAATATCGATATAGATTGTGATATTGTATATAAGTATGTCCATACCTATATTTAGTTTAGGCCGGCAATGTGTTTAATTTCCTTAGTAAGTTAGTACACGATCAAATGTACCCTTTCTTTGAAATGAACAGTTTTATAGGCCTCACGTTCTGTGATATTATCATTGTCAAAGAAATATGTGCGAAAGTAATCTCTACATACTACAAAGAATGTTAATATATACAAAGAAGATGAAAAAAGACAGAAAAGTAATCAAGGGACATGACTAAAAATTGTAACCATATTTGAAAGTGGTGGTATATTTTCTAAACGTAACATACTCTGTAACATTATTTTAGGTTCTTGAAGATCACAGGTTTGTCTTGCTACCTTGGGGTTTCATGGTCACTAAGCCATAGAGATCTATATTTGTACCATGTAGAAGACAACATCTTAGGAATGAAGTCCAATGATTGAACACGTGTGAAAGCAGCATAAGGAAACTGTGATGGCAGTATACACACGGTATACATGTTCTTAGTCAGTAGTGTAGTGTGTGCATCTTAGTCAAAGGATCTCCAAAGTAGTCTTACTCATTAGAATAAGACAAGCAGATCAGAAAGATTCATTACACTATATATTAACATTGACTGGAGAATTGAAGTCAGTATTGTGATAGAGGGACTTAGGCATGGCACGTATGTCAGCATTGTAGCATGGAGGCTTATTGGGGTATTACAATTTGAATAATTGGGCCTATATTGTAATATTTGTGATGTTTGTGGAATGAATGTTGCTTATAGAATTCTTCCTTTATTTATAGCAACCATCATACCCTACTTGTATTAGTGTCATGTGAAAGCTGTGATTAATTATTTAATATAAAATGATAATAAAAAAAATAGTGTTTCTATGCATGTATTTCAATTTGTTATATCTGACTTATGTGTATTATCAAAGGAGAACATTTTGCAATACCATATACAACTCAAGTGGTTGAGATATAAGTAACTGATTTAATAGCAAATAGAGTAATATTCGAAATAATTACTAAGTAAAATTAGTTAAAATTTGACTTGTGAGTGATATAGCAGTGGCACTATGAACACTTTTAAAAGCTGCATAATTGTAACATTCCCTTAGGTCATTAGTGATGCATAAATGCGGCTCTGATTAGATACTATCCAAAGCTGAAATCATACATCATACTGACCCTGAAGGTGGACATAATCTACTTTGCGGCCTTTAGGTGGTTGATACATTGTGGTTGGGCTAGCAGTAGTCCTTTTGTGTAATAAGTGTCATTGTCTATCTGCTGGCTGTGATGGCACCTTTTGTGGCATTTTGAAGATTCAGTCAGTGACAGGGAGAAATGAGTCCTCTAAGTTCTTGTAATAAATGTTTTGCTGTTTGAATTTGTTTGTTAATGAATTATTCATCCCCGCGAAAACCCATCAACCCCCTCTTGATAAATAATGACCACTCCCTTAGCTATGATCAGGTAGACACGTATTGAGAGGAGCTGCTAAGCCTAAAAAAAGCTCCACAGTCGCCACACAACTCTAGCAACGATGAGTGATTGATTTGAGCCCATAAATATCAAAAGCTGCAGAAACAAAGATCTAAAGTTGCGAAAATGAAAAATTAAGTTGCAGAAACAAAATATTTATAACTTGTAGAAACAAAACTTGAACCTGCAGAAAAGAAATAGGCCTAGGTCTATCAACTTGCGGAAACGAAGAAAATAACTTTTGGAGAAGAACGTTTTTCACATTTTTTTTTCTCTCATGTTTGTTTCCGCAACTTTTATTTTCATTTCTGCAAGCTAATAATCTATTTTGTTTTTGCAAGTTAAAGTTTTGTTTCTGCAACTCAATTACCACAACTTCTATATCTTGACGCATTGACTACATGTGCACAAACACTTTATCAATTTGTGGAAGTGAAAAACGAAAATTTTACTCGCGGAAAAAAAAACTTTAGAAAAGAATGTAGAAAAGGACCGCAAGTTTGGAGCCCCTAATAGGACATACCAAAATATTTTTTTTCTAGGAAAAAATACTCTTGCGGATACTGAACAATTCTTGCAGGTACTGATCAATTCTTTCGGGCACTGAACAATTCTTATGGGTACTGATGTAACAATACTTGTGGATACTGAACAATTCTTGCGGATACTGAACAATTCTTGTGGACACAGAAACAATTCTTGCAGGTACAGGAACATTCTTACAATAACAGGAACATTCTTAGGGATACAGGATAATTCTTGTGGATACCAGGACATTCTCTTTTTTAAAAAAGTGGCATATCCCTTGTCTCTAAATCTATATCCATTATCGATTTTTTTTCAAGTGGCCTTGTCACATGTGTGTCAACTCCATGTCCTTTGTCAAATTGAGTATGTTATCTAAAATGGTTTTATTTTTACTAGCGTAAAAAAAAAAGATTTTTTTCTCCGTACCAAGGAGCCCCTATATTAGGCTAATGGGACATTCTAAAAAAGATTTTTTTCATGCAAAAAATATTCCTGCGGATACGGGAACATTCCTGCAGGTACCATACAGCAGAATTCTTGCGGGTACAGGAACATTCCTGCGGATACAGGAACATTCCAGCAGTTACAGGAACATTCCTGCGGGTACAGGAACATTCTTGCATATTCACAATGAAATTCCTGGGGGCACACTAATATTCTTTGGAGCGATGAAGATTATGATGATGGGGATGATGATGGTGATGGTGATGGTGATGGTGATGGTGGTGATGATGGTGATGGTGATGGTGATGATGATGATGATGATGATGATATTGCTAATGATGATGATAATGATAATAATAATAATAATAATAATAATAATAATAATAATAACAACAACAACAACAATAACAACAATAACAACAACAATAACAACAACAACAATAATAATAATAATAATAATAATAATAATAATAATAATAATAATAATAATAATAATAATAATAATAATAATAATAATACGACACTATAGATTAGTACTACTTACGCCGTATTCAATGGGGGGGTGGAATACGATCCTCGCATGTTCAGCGGTGCCATTTTGAAATTTATACAGAGCTAATTAGTTTCGTATTTGCAATTGTTATTAGAAGTTTTAGGCAAACAAAGAATGATTGAACTACCGGTACCGGTAGTTAAATAATATGTTATGAATTGTTTAAGATATATCTATGTATTCGCAGGAATCCTCCTGTACCCGCAGAAAAATTTTTTGCATGAAGAAAAATCTTTTGGTATGTACTATTAGGGGCTCTGTAAGGAATGCACCATGGCTCGAGATCGAGTGTACACTCTGAGGTGTACACTCTGAGGTGTACACTTTCAGGGTTAGCGTACTTACATGTATAGGGAGTGGTCATTTTTTATGAAAAAATAAAAAGGGGAGGGGTGGCACACAAATTTTTGACTGCCGTATAGGGGGGGGGGCTAAGAAATTCTGTGCATCTGTTTGGATGCCAGCTGGGAAAATGAAAACATTGCCATTTGGGATTAATAGTGAACCAAATAATCATACTCCAAGCTCTAATAGAACTAGAGACAATTAAAGGGCTAAGGATACTGTCCCTACGCCGTAGAACTATTTTTGCCAAAAATGTCTTTGCATCGAGGCTATTTGCTTATTTTTTAAAGGACGATTGCGAGTTTGCACTACACCAACTCCTTGAGAAAGCAGTTGTACACATCCCCTCCAGAGTGTACACCTGAAAGTGTACACCTCAGAGTGTACACTCGAGCTCGAGCCATGCTTTTATGTCTGTAAGCATGTCCTTTACAGGGCATAACATCCTGCATGCGACAACGTCACTAGGCAGCGTCGGGAATCACCATAAAAAAAAGTATGCCGTGAGAATGAGGCACAACAAGTCCATGAGAATGTCTGAATGAGGCAAAAGGCCATGAGAATGAACCACAACAAGGCCATGATAATGAAGCACAATGCGCCGTGAGAATGAGGCACAATGCACCGTCACAAAGAGGCACAATGCACCGTCACAAAGAGGCACAATGCACCGTCACAAAGAGGCACAAGGCACCGTCACAAAGAGGCACAAGGCACCGTCACAATGCGCCGTGAGAATGAGGCACAATGCGCCGTGAGAATGAGGCACAATGCACCGTCACAAAGAGGCACAATGCACCGTCACAAAGAGGCACAATGCACCGTCACAAAGAGGCACAATGCACCTTCACAAAGAGGCACAATGCACCGTCACAATGCGCCGTGAGAATGAGGCACAATGCACCATCACAATGAGGCACAATGCACCATCACAAAGAGGCACAATGCACCGTCACAATGAGGCACAATACGCCGTGAAAACGAGGCACAGTACGTCTTGAAAAAGAGCCTGAGGCACAAAAAAAATGAGGCACACTTTTATTTTTCAGCTCCCTTTCAAGCCCCTAGGCCCTAAGAAGAAAAAAAAGGAAATGATGTTTATCGTAACTTAATTGTTACTAGTAACATCACCTAGACTACAATAATATTGGGGGCGGGACATAAAAGTGACGATCTCTCGGGGTAACTCAGCGCGTTGTCATGGCATTCTGTTGCCATGGTGCTCTTGTGACGCCTAGCAACGCGCCTTAGTTCCGGCGCTAGGCAACGAAGGAGCGGCTGCCGCGCATTGTCTCAGAAACCAAAGACTGAGACTTTGCCTTTCTGTCTCTAAATGAAATAATGTTACAGTCGTAAATTGCATGGCGCAGGGCGTGCGTAAAGTACGTTTCACGGATATACAGTCGTTGGTTCAGGAGATCAAGTTTGAAAGAGGAAAGACACGGGCCCTCCAACAATCTATCGTCGACTGGGAGAAACGGATCTCGGACTTTGAAGGTATTCCCGACGAAGAGGACGAACAACTCGAGCAAGCTGAGGCCGAGTCAGCATCCGGTGAATCTGAGTGGAAAACAAGGTAAGGGCGCATGCTACGAAGCCAGTAAAACTGCACCTAGCGATATTCAGTGCTAATTGATGGCAAATCATGTATCGGTACCGGCCCCTGGGCCCTGGTCTCTGTACCGGGTACTATTAGGCCATGGGAAGTCAGGTCACAGTTTACCGTCCGAGCCATTTTGAAAAGTGATGAGGCTTTTTTTTCATTATTCATTATTCATTATTTTCCATTCCGAACTGTATACCGCGAGTTAAAGACATGTGTATCCCTCATAGTCCTATACTGAGTAGATTAAAGTGAAGAAAGTGGCTGCTGGTCTCCACTTCAACTTCAAGAGCCCCACACAGACCAAAAAGTGACGGGTACCCTATATCTTTGGTTCTAGACAAGATAAGAGCCTAACTCAAAAAGAATTTGAAATTTCTCAATGAGCTCTAGCGAATGTGATCACAGAGATCTTTCAGTATTCAGTTTTAATTTTTTGTTAAAGTGCCTATCTACTGATTGTTCATGGGCACAATTAATGGAAATCTTCCCATAAAATTTTATGAATCAAGATTTCGATGTAAAACGATCATTGGTATTATTTAGGCACTGACATAACTGCCATGCGCGGGTCTGCCGTGGGCAGAGGCTAAAAGTGTGATTTAGCAAAAATGGAGCAGCTGAAGTTGACATGTTTTTACTCATTGATTCTGAAGCTGTTTACAGGTGGATTTGGACAATTAGGGTATCATTTTAATGTACTTGAAGAGGGCTTTAATATACATGTGTTTGTTTAATAAATTGAAGAGAAAAAAATCATGTTTCTCCAAGGTGAACTCAAAACTCAAAAAGTTCAGGAGCATTTTATGGTATGAAGTATACATCTCACATAGTTAAAAATGGCACTCACATATTCCCTGGTTAAATAAGGTCTAGAAAATGTCTAGTTTTCTTCTTTCTAATAGGCAGCAGTATGTTTTTTAAGCAACTACAAAATCATGACCTATTAACTCTGTGAGGGGGAGTGAAAGATTAGCTCTTAACACCTCCCCCACTGCAGCACACCTATAGCCACCACTGGAGGGGCCACCTGGAGGTGGCCCTTACTGGAGGGCTGACTACCAGGACTTCTCTGACTGACTAGTAGGGCTATACTTTGAAGTATGAACATCAGTCAGAGTGTCATTTTAAGGTGAAATGGCAACCCACACATTTTGACATGTCATGTGATCTTTACTTTTAACTTTTGGGTTCACACTAACATTACATTGAAAATTGTTGAGAACTTTGACCTCTTTTATTATGACCTTGACCCTGGTTAAGGTCATATCAAGGTCAAATGCTAGACCACATATCAAATGATCTCTATTCTTACTTTGAGTTTCCTATCTCAATATTTTTGCAAGAAATTATGGTTGATTGTTATGGTTCTATGTGGACTGTTAAAATGTTGGTTATATCATGTCCCTTTGACCTTGACCTTATATAGGTCAACTTGACCTTCTTGATGAAATATTGAAACAATTCATTGATTCTGTCATTTATCTTGCTAAATCTCAACAAATGTTAACTCATTAAAAAAAAAAATCAATAAATTTGACCTTTGACCTTAAAATGACCTTGACCTAGATCAAGGTCAGGCCATAGGTCATTGGAATAACTCCTTAATAAACTTTCGTCTACTTTTTAATTTCAAGTTCCTAGTGTCATTATCTTCTGAGAAACAGCGATTTAAGTGTTCCAAGCATTTCTGACCACAACAAGCAGGATCACAAAATGTCCCTTCACCTTGACCTTTAGGTCAACTTGACCTTCTTGGTCAAATATTGAAAAAGAGTCAGCTGATCATTGATTCTATCATTCATCTAGCTAAATATTAACAAATGTTTACTCATTTACAAAAAAAAAAAATCAATAAATTTGACCTTTGACCTTAAAATAACCTTGACCTGACCTAGATCAAGGTCAGGCCATAGGTCATTGGAACCACCCCTTAATGACCTTTTCTCAAGTTTTTATTTCAAGTTCCTAATGTTAATATCTTCTGAGAAACAGTGATTTAAGTGTTCCAGGCATTTCTGACCACAACTAGCATGATCACAAAATTTGAACCCTGATTAAACTCTTAAGTATGGGTTATTGTGGCAGAATATTGGGGTCATTTTGTGGTCTTTGGATGGTCATAATATCACTTTGAATTAAGATAGAGACTTCATTCAAAAAGCAAATCCACTTCTTTTCTTGAGATCTATCCAATAGTATGCAGATAGAATAGATAATATAAAGTTTTGAAAAACTAGGTAAGTGCCTACATTATTTCAACAAAAAACAAAAAAAAAATTTTTTTTTTTGAAATAATGAAATTTTTTTCAAATAATGAAAATTTTCATGCGGCCCCTTTAGAGCCATGCGGGCGGTGGACGGTAAACTGTAACCTGAGTTCCCATGGCCTTAGGAGGGCCCTAGTCTAGACAGGGGGGTCCCACGTCCCTTGTCGATTTTAAGAAGTTGGTCTTGTCTCTTGTCACCTAACCCTCCGGGGGGGGGGCACTCCATATATATTCTATAGTAACCATGTGTGTACATCACTGTTGACTTGGTCTTGGTACCCCTTATAGAGGGCAATTTTCGAGAAATATTTACCCCTTTTGGCGGGATACACCAGTGAAATCTCCCTTATTTTCTCTAGTTTTTAAAATTGCGCCCCTTTGATGGGAAACCCTTTAAAAAAATGTAAAAAAAGTATACCCCCAACTTACACCTCACTCTAAAATTGTGAAAAATTAGGACCCTTACGAAGGGAAAATTTTCCACAAAACCAACCCCTTTTACTGCAACTTTTAAGAATTTTACAAGAGAATTCCCCCTTGAAATTGATACCCCTTTTAAAATGTCCAAAAATAGGCCCCTTATAGAGGATCCTGCAGGATCCGTTCATAGTGCAAAACACCACTTTCCCTCTAGTTTTTGTACGCACATGGTTGCCATAATTCCAGGAGTGGGCCCCCCGGGCCTAACCCTATGTCCCTTGTCGATTTTAAAAAGAGGGTTTGTCCCTTGTCACCCAACCCCATGTCCCTTGTTGATTTTAAGAAATGGCCTTGTCCCCTTGTCGATTTTACCCATCTGGGGCCCTATTAGGGAGCGTTCATCATTTATGGCGGGGCGGGGTGAGCAAATGAGGGGGGGGGGTCGAAGTTTTTAGAGGTATTCAGAGGGGGGGGGGCATTTTTTTTCAACCTATTGTGAGAGGGGGGTGTCTTTTTTTTTCAACCTATTCCTGAGGGGCGGGGCAATTCCTTTTTTGGGGGTATTCGTGAACACAATGCAAAATTTCACAACACAACGCGATTTTTTTTCGCGACATGTCGCAGAGTTCACAATTCTCCACCATCTTATACGTGAGGTTTATAAAAATATCATTTGATACATGAAATAATTTACCCTGAAAAACATGTAAATAGCCCCCCATCTCCATCACACCTATGGGTAAATCTAATAAATGCTGTAAAGGTGTTAGGGCGATATCAGCTCCCCTCCCACCCTACCAGTACTCTAAGAAAGGATCTGTGAAAAAGGCCCTTAGTACAGGGTGCATTAAGGTCCCTATTCCCAGTGCACATCACCTATGGTGGCCATAGCTTTTTACACCTTCCCATGTGACACTCACACCATCCAATGCCACCCTCACTCCATCCCATGCTGCCCTCTAACCCTCTAATGTTGTGGTAACACCTTAGAAAGGCTTTCCCCACAACTTAGGCCTGTACATGTCAATGTACATGTAGGTTGGCTTTTACAAAAGTTGGGGAGGCTACAGCATATAAATTATGTCAAAAGGTTGGGGTGAACCTTATACAAGGGGTTTTCAAAATATCAATCCAGAAGCAGTAGGAGTGCCTTATATGCAAAACACACATCCCTGAGTTAGGGGTGCACCTTATATGTGAGCTGCGCATTATATACGCAGGAGATTACGGTAATTATGGATCGTTATTTAGGGAATATTTAAATTCTAAACTTAGAAGTGAATCTCCTTACCAAGCCATGACATGAGCGGTTTATATGATTGGGACTCTCAGTGTATTCAGTGTTAAAAAATAGATGACGAAGATGAAAATCACTATGGTTTTCAGCTTTCCTTGTAGGAAAACTCTTGAAAAAGACAAGCAGATATCATTCTCAATAATCTTGGTGGCCAAAAGAGATCACAAATCATTTTTTCTGTAATTCCAATTAACATTTTCTTATTCTATGTACCGGGTTATTAGTTCAGGGTGTCAGGAGCAGTGAACCATTATCAAATCACCTTATTATCTTATATCTGACACAAGGGTCTTCTGTCAAGAAAGAGATAATGGTAAACATTCTCCAATCTGTTGTGGACCATCTGAATAGATGACAGCAGTGGCTTCCTAGAAGTATACATAGAAAAGGGGTTGCCATGGGTATGACACAAACAGGACTGATGCATTTCCCTTGAGCTGAGAGGTGCCAGCAAAGTTCTCAGTGGTAAAAAGGTCACCTACTATAATCACAGCAACTACTGATCAGACCCTCCAGTTTCTAACCCTTAGTTTCACTTTTGAAATCAATGCTGTTGCGATTGATATCCATCACACCTACTAAATTAATGTTAAAAAATGAGATAAGAATGAAATTGAAACACTAGAAAAATCCCATATTTCCCCGTGTATAAGCCTGTACGGACTTGTAAACACACTAAGTGGCACATTTACCAGGGTTATAAACAGGGCAGGCTTATACATAGGGCAGGCTTACATTTCTCTACATGAAATAATGAGGGAGTGGCAAACAGTTTGCCCAAGACTTATCTATGGTTTGTACATCATTCTTTAGACATTTTCTATAATCCTTTATCTTTCTTTGCAACAAATATAGGGGTAGGGGAAATTGATATAGCTGAAAAATTATATAAATACCATATCCCAGTTGGCAGAAAAACATTTTTTTGACGTCAAAAAAACGTTTTATTTTGGTTCCTAAGTTTGCAAAACTTTTTTTTCAACGTCAAAATAACGTTTTTACATGTACTCAAAAAAACGTTATTTTGACGTTTTTATAAAAACGTTTTCATATCAGGTTAAAAAAACGTTTTTTTAACGTAAAAGAAATGTAAATAAAAAACGTTTTTATTTGGTTGAAAATTGGTTGAAAAAGCAAACGTTTTTATTTGGTTCAAAATTGGTTGAAAAAACGTTTAAAAACGTTTTTTTTTTTAACGTCAAAATAACGTTTTTTAAAAACGTTATTTATCCAAACCAAATAAAAACGTTTGCAAACGTTAAAAACACGTTTTTTGCCAAGTGGGTATGTTGATGTATGGTAATGGTCCAAAATGCTTTATCATTGAGCACAGAGGCAATACACTGGAAAATATTGTACCCACTTAAACTGCATCAGTAGTGGCCCATGCATGCTGAAGCCTTCAAAATAGGTACTATTACAGATGTCAATCAATCAATGCCAGTGTATTCACATTTCAATTTTTCAAAAGATTGGAACCATTTTGAAATAGGTTTTGCATTTATGTGAAATGAAAGCTGGCCAATGGCTGATAGCTTTTAAGACATTCTACAACGGCCACCCCATTTTTAACACATAATTGGAATGGTTTAAATTCAGGTAGAATACACTTTAGCTGGCGCACATCTTGCTGCATGTTAGGGTCAGCATTAGGGTAGCTAAAGGGGACTGCAGACGCGCCCGACTGGGTCGGCCGATGGTGACATCGGGGACATCTGCAGGAGACATCTGATCCAGTCGGTCAATATCAAACATGTTTGATATTGACCGACTGGATCGGATCGGTACTCCCTAGTAACCGATTGAGTCTGGCCGGTCTGTGGCCGCCTTAAAGGGTTCACTTCAGCGCCTGCTAAAGTGCATTAGTCCCTCAAATTCTCCTTATATGACAGGAATGAAGAGACCTAATGTACATAGACTTTGTTGAACATGGTTAAATTTATAAGGTAATGTGATGGGAATCATTTTCTTTCAATCAGTTCTAAGGGGGTAGGGTCATTTTTTTTCAACCCATTCCTAAGGGGGGGGTCACTTTTTTCAACCTATTCCCGAGGGGGGGTAATTTTTTTTTTGACGTATTTATTCTGCCAGATTGGCACCCCCCCTGCCATAAATAATGAACGCTCCCTTATACTGTACTGACACCATATTATGCGTTTAATGTATGTTATGGGAACGCACGAGTGGATTTACGGGTTAATAATCCACGACCCCGAAGGGGGAGTGGATTATTAACCCGTAAATCCACGAGTGCGTTCCCATAACATACATTAAGGCGTTTATCTCACATTTTTCTCCATTTTGTAATAATTTCTTACCTTATAACCCAAGAATTAATCCAGGAGAAGACATTTTGTAAGTGCATCCTATCCGCTCGGTTTGCCAAGCCAGCGTAGCCATTGTTTTTACTCCACTCGTCAAACCCTCGTCTTTCCAACGAATTTTCGGGTATAATCCAAGGATGTCAAGCCCTGTTATTCTAGCAGCGCCAAATATACGATCTCTAGTTGGTGTTTGCATACATTTTGTCTCCATTTTCTTCGAAATAAATAAGAATCCATTGATTTTCAATAACGATCCAACGCACACGGCCCGGTACACGGCCATTTCGTCTTGTTGACCAAGCGGATAGGTGCCCGGATGTATCTGACCTACTTTCGGCTGAACCCACTTCCGGCAAGGAGGTCAGCCGGGTCAGTCGCGTATCGCTATGGAAAATCAATGGATTCTTATTTATTTTGAAGAAAATGGAGGAATTTGGCATGGCATGTGCATCTAGGATATCTAAGGATGTTTCTCTGTTAATAACTCCACCAGGCTCCATATATTCTAGGCTAACGAGGTGTGTAAACATTAGGTATGTCGGACAACTTTTTCAAATTCTTGATGTCGATTCATTTCTACCACCGGTCGGCTTGGTATAGTGGACAGCGAGCTCGCCTCCTGCCCCAGCGGCCGGGGATCGATTCCCCGTTGAACCTAAACGGTTTTAACAGGAAACGTATGGAGGAGTTGACTTTGTATATTCCTCAATTTATTAACATGTCCAGATTGAAACTAGCAGCCTCTTGAAGCCGAAGAAAAGGTCTCAGAGTGCGTTATGGCTGGATAAGGAACTGGGGTTATGAGCAAAAAAGCACTGTCCAGGCCCAAATCGTGAGATAATTTCAAATATACCCCCTTGGGCCTTTCCACAGATTTTCGGAATGAAAATACACCCCCTTTTTTTTGCAAAAAAACACGGACCTTCCACTGACAAATTGCCCCCCTTTGTGAAACTATCGAATTTTAATTTACAAAATACCAGTACCCCCTTTTCATGGAAACACAGTTTTAATCTACAAAATAGGCATCTACTTTTTCTGGGTATGTAGCTCTCCAAGGATACCCCCTTTATATGACAACTAGTGGCGAAGCCACTAGTTCGTGGGGTGAGCCCTTTTCATGGCAAACTGTGGACATTTTTCACGGCAAACTGTGGGCCCTTTTCATGGCAAACTGCGGGCCCTTTTCACAGCAAACTGGACCCTTTCATAGGAAACTGCGGGCCCTTTTCACGACAAACTGTGTGCCTTTTTCACTGCAAATTGTGGACCCTTCTCACTGCAAACTGTTGTTGACGGTGCCATCAACTTAGTGATGTTGCATAGAGACGTGACGTTGCTTAGTGACGTGATGTTGCCTAGTGAAATGACGTTGCTTAGTGACATGGTCCCGACAGCCTTAACCTTTGACCTTTAACTTAGATACAGCCATACCACAGGATCGCAGATTGAGAAATTTCCATTGATTTTTGTTAACTATTCGAAGGTGTTTCAAGATTATACATAACATGGGTCAGTACATGGGTATTTATTCTATATTTCAAACACATTTATTCACGATCCTTCACTACATACTTTTTTCTAAGGCCAAATTATTGGTAATAATAATGGCAGATTTTCGTACGGCTTTTGGTTCCCTGTTGCCAAGTACTCTCTCTTGAGAGTATATGTATCATTTTGCATTTTCCTTTACATGCTATCAAATTTGGCAAATGTGCTCACTAGTAAAATAGATATTATAGAATAGGCCCTAAAAATATTTAAAATGTTAAAAATGAAGAGAAAAATCGAGTTAACTTTGAAAAAAGTACATACTTTTATCTAGCTTCTTTTGGTTTATCTGTTCCTGGCAAGCACCCCAGCTTATTGCAATGGGGTGGAAACCAGCAGCAAACTAATGCCTTTTTATATATTGGGTAAACACCGACATAAAAAGTACAAGAAAAAGACTTTTTCCGCAATTTTTAAACACAGATGGTGTATAGGTTAGGCTTACCTACACTGTAAAAATATTCCATTGAATAGACGGAGATTCACCGTTTAATTTTACAATAAATCTCCGTAATTTCAAATCCAGTGAAGATCCATAGATATTGACCATATGACAAGGAAATTCTGTAAACCAGTACAGAAAAACACCTTTTTCCTGAATACGGTGAATCCGAGTATATATCAAAGCATTTATGGTAATGCACATTTTGAATACTTACAAAGAATCCCCATAATTTCAATTCTTGTGAAACTCGGTAGATATTGATCATATAACAAGGAAATTCTGTAAACCAGTACAGAGAAACACCCTTTTCCTTAATCTGGTGAGACTGGGTATATTTCAAAACATTTACCATGCATGAACCACAGTATGGCATAACTTGTGATTCTAATCCTGGTGAAACCCTGTAGATATTGAGCATATAACAAGGAAACCCAGAAAATATGTTCTGGAAAATACATTTTCCTGAATAGTGTGAAAGCTTGAATGTACCAAAACACTTATAATAATGCGTAGTATATTTCAGTTTCTCAAATTGAGAGTAGGTGGTGCCATAGAAAACAATATCCTACACATATAAAAAGGTTTGATTTTTGTATTGATTCAGTCACTGTGTGTGTGTGAATCACAGATGCTTGTGTGTCTGTAATGTATTTATGGAGGATCACAGTGAAAATTACTTTGAATTAGTGTAGTGACTAATTATCAATATTGAATATCCATAATCTACCACAGTGAAACACCGTTTATCAATTTACGGGGAATTTGTGTTTTGATTATTGTTTAGTTTGATCACACCAGGTGGCAGTCTCTTTAATGAGATTTCCTTGAGGAGTCTACTCTATAGACACTTCTTAATGTATCAAAAAATGATAATGATTTACAACTTTTGATTTAAATGCAGCATCAATATTGATGGCCAATTATGGGGCTGTGAGAATATGGTTAATGGTATGGTAATCTACTTTTGTGAGATATTTTGTTGAGACAAAAACCTATTCTGTGGTGATAAGAAATATACATGTCCACCCAGCCATGCATGTAGCCTTGTAGCAATCCTAGGGTGTTGTCTGCCTCTAGATTGTAATTACAAAGTGTGATGAACTATTCTATGATGCTTTCATGGAACTAGGGATTGGAGCACAAGTGAACTGGACTATAGAAATACCATAATAATCCATCCTTTGATGCCATATCAAAATGATGGTGATTTGAAGTATTCCCTTGAAATAACGGTGATCGTCTGGCACCACTGGGTGGAGGACATTATCCGTTATAATAACAGTAATTCCAAGAGAGCGGTGACCGTAGTTATTACGGAGAATGGCCGGCACCCAGTGGTGCCAGAGAATCTCCATTTTTTTGGATAACTGATAATTACAGTTACCGTAAACTCCCGCGTAGAAGACGCACTGCGTGTATAAGACGCACCCCAAACTCAGCACATGCATTTTCGCGTATAAGACGCACATTTTAAGGCTGAAATTTGTAATATTAGTACATTTCTATAGTAAAATTACCCCTCGTATAAGACGCACCCCAAACTTGAAAAAATCCTATAAGACCCCCCAGGCATTTGTTTGGCGTAGAGGACGCGTCTTATACGCGGGAGTGTACGATAATCTAAGAATGGTAAATCAACGTTTTTAGGTAACAGAGATTGGCTGGCACCCAGTGGTGCCAGAGAATCTCCGTTTTTTAATGGAATTTTTTTTACAGTGCTATAGTTACGATTGTAACCCAGTCACTTTGATAGGTTGAGTGGTAACTGGGTTACGACGACAGCCCAAAGAAGATTCTAAGTGTTAGCCATGTCTGAAAATAAACCTTTTCCTCATGAGCATTTTCGCACATCTAGATTCTAGGAGCCATAGAAACCTATAATCCCTTATGTAAAACACCAAAATTGTATCTTAGATATCTCTCTCGGGGCCACACTAGTTCATGATAGTTCAATTCGGTCTCAAAGTAAGTGATTTTGAGAAATTAAAAATACACTAGCACCACGACAGTTTAACACATGATCAAAATTGACCAATCAGCTGAAAGGGCTCTCTTTCCGGAAGTTGCAATATTTCGGGCTCTTACAAAACTTTGCAGGAAAGCATGATACAATCTATGCATGCATTGCTTGTTAAAATGTAGCGGTTTTCTTATTTAAGTCCCATTTAAAGGCTACGTAGCACTAATTTATACTGGAGACATCTGTAAGTACCCAATCTGGCATGTCAAAAAATTTCTCTCAGAGAAAATCCAATATGGTGACTTAAGATTGTCCCAATGAGCTCCGTCGCAACCCAGTTACCACTCAACCTAGGCCTAAAAAAAAAAAAAAGTTGTGATCAGGTATCCCGACTGACCCTAATTTTTTGGCCCGACCCTAATTTAAAAAGAAAAAGATTTTCTAGATTTTTTTTGGAAAATATGACCCAAAATTCAAGAAAAATGTCAATATATAGGCATGTTTGGGTATCAAATTAAAGCCCACGAATGCTACTAGCTTAAAATAGCCAACATTTTATAGTTTTTTAATTTGGTTAATATGTTGAGCCATATTTTATATCATTTTTGGCTGGTTCACTATAAGGAGGATGAGCATATTCGTGACAGGTTCATCAGTGGCCTGAGCGACAAGACAATGTCGAAGAAGCTCCAGCTCGAACAGGACACTCTCACCTTGGACAAAGCGGTACAGCAAGCCCGACATAACGAGCTCGTCCAGATGCAGAACGAGCCATCAGCAGCCATCAACGCCGTTAGGGATGGTGGAAGGAGGAGAAGGAAGCAAGGGTCATCAAAAGCTGAAGGTCAAAAGTCAAACGGCCAAGGTCATCGATCGAATGACCACAGTAAGAAGTCAAACACGAAGAAGTCGAAGCCGAAATGTGGTAACTGTGGTTATGTCCACCGATCGTCCGAACCAGACGCATGTCAATCGATTGGTAAGACGTGCAAGAATTGCACCAGAGGTTGACTTATGGGTATTGAGCAGTCTACTCTAATATCCAAGGGATCTTTCATATGTCATATTTCTCATTAAATATGTTCAGTCATATGGTCATATCAAAATGTCTCATGACTAAGTCTTTGAATATGACTGTTATTGAGTCTTTTGATATGACCATATGACTGAACATATTTAATGAGAAATATGACATATGAAAGATCCCTTGGGTATTAGAGTAGACTGCTCAATACCCATAAGTCAACCTCTGGTGTTATTCTGACCGATGTGAGGATGACTCATACAGCTAATCTAACAGTTCTCAATAAACCGCTCAGGTTTCTTCACGGCTCTCGAGGACCAGCGTGGCTCTGGAGCGGCTACTGCTGTTGCTGGTTCAACATCCGCTTCACTCGCAGTGGTATCTGACATGTGTATGGGACTTGCAGGAGGTGGTTGAATCTGCGGGCTCCCTGGTTTCTTTGGCGTACTTGGCGCTGTGCTTGATGATACTTTCGGTGCCAAATGGCGTCTATTCCTCCGGACGACTCCTGACTCTGTCTGCACGATGTAGGATCTCGGAGCGTTGGCAGCACCACTGATGACTCCTGGCTGGTTCCAACCATTCTGGTCATCTCTCTTCATAACAACTTTTTCCCCTGCCTGTAGTGGTTGTAGAGGGCGAACACCATGTTGACTGTTATAGTAGTCGGTGTATGAATCCTTATAAGCTTGGTCTCTTGACAGAATGGCCTCTCTGTCATGATTAAACCGATGCTTTACGATCAGGGACTTGAATTCCGCCGAGACGAATTGGGGACCATTGTCCGACACAACTTCTCTCGGAGAACCCCACCTGGTAAATACATCTTCCATGCGGTATTTCACTGACTTGGCTGTGGTCTTGTATAGGCGTAAGACCTCTATCCATCTTGAGTAGTAATCGGCCATCACAAGGTAGTCTTTCCCTTTGAACTGACAGAGATCTACTCCTATCCTCTGCCTAGTGGCAAAGGTGTCGGCAGCAACGGCTCTTTTCGCTGAGTTGGTCTCAGCGTCTGGCAATGTTCACAAGAGCCAACGACCCTTTTGACGTCTGCAGTCAAACCAGGCCACCAGACTCCTAAACGGGCTCTCTCTAATGATTTGGTCACTCCCTGATGTCCATCATGAATCCTTTGAAGAATCTCTGCTCTGTTGGCCGCTGGAATGACTATCCTTCTACCAAAAACCAGTAGTCCATCTACAACTGATAACATTGCTCGATGAGCATAGAGCTCTCGCAAGCCATCCTTCTCATACTTAGGCCAACCCGTCAAGGTGAACACTATCGCTGCTTGTAACACTGAGTCATTCTGCGTCGCCACTCTCAGATCATCTCTCTTCTGAGGGGTTGCAGGAAACCCAGCTACGATAGACTGAACATACATGTCAACTTCCTCAGCCGTGCTGCTAACGGCCTTCGTTGACATTGGACTCCTGGAAAGTGCATCTGACACATACATTTGCTTTCCCGGGACATACCTTGCTTGTGCCTTATACCTCATTAGTCTCATGAAGAGTCTCTGGCATCTTATCGGCACACTATCCAAGTCTTTGGTGTTGATAAGAAGAATGAGCGGCTTGTGGTCTGTCTCCAGCGTGAAGGACTCCAGTCCACAAAGGAACCGGTCAAACTTTTCACACGCCCACACACTCGCTAAACATTCCTTCTCGATTTGTGCATACTTCTGTTCTGCAGGGCTTAGTGTTCTTGAACAGAAGGCAACGAGTTTAGGAATACCTCCATGGTCTTGTAACAGTACTCCCCCTAGACCATATGCACTGGCGTCTGCATTCACTGTGGTTGGCTTGTTGACGTCATAGTAAGCCAATATGGGAGTTGACGAGATGAGTGAATTCATCTTTGCGAAGGCTTCTTTCCGGGCTGAACCCCAGATCCACTCCACATCTCCCTTCAGCAGATAGTTCAGAGGATGAGTGACTACATGTAGATCCGGCAAGTATGACCCCAGATAGTGGACCATACCGAGAATCTGTCGCAATTGAGTCACAGACGATGGTGGCGGCATCTTGACAATTGCTTCCACTTTCTCTGAGTCGGCTGAAATTCCGTCTTTTGTGAACCTATGTCCCAAGAACTTTAACTCTGTCTTTCTGTAAGAGCACTTCTCTTGGTTCAGCTTCAATCCTGCCCTCTTTAGGGTTGCGAGCACTGTAGCTAGTCGTTCGTCATGCTCTTTTGGAGTATTACCATAGATGAGGACGTCGTCCATGTAGGTGAAAACACCTTCAAGCCCATCTAGGACCTCTGTCATCTTTCGCATAAAGATTTCTGGAGCCGACGTAATCCCTAAAGGTAATCGTCTAAAACAGTACCTCCCGAAGGGCGTCAGGAATGTTGTCAATTCTTGGCTTTCCGCAGCCAGCAGGATTTGGTAAAATCCACTAGCAGCGTCTAGGCAGGAAAACATGGTGGCTCCTGAGAGTTTTTTAACTTTCCTTAAAAGGGGGAGATGTTATAATATGTCAAAATATTATCTATATAATATTTCTAAAGACTTTGGTTACCTAGAATGATTATTTCTAGTCCTGTTAATATTGACCAATCAGAAGCCAGCACCATCTGTATGCTGCAGAGAGTTGTTTGTCCTTGACCTCACACTGAATACACTGTCATGGCCGACCAGTCTAGATCCCAGACCTGTGTTGTAGTTTCTATCTAAATACCTGACTCCCCAAGTGTTCGTGTTCCAGGAACTTTAAAAAAAAAAATCCCCCCCAAAAAAGAAATCCGACCTACCTACCCTATTTTTTTGAGCAATGTTACCTGAACACAAGAAATTTTTTTTAGGCCCTATCAAAGTGACTGGGTTACAATCGTAACTAGGCATACCAGTAGGCTAGATGATGTTGCATGGTCCACGACAATCTTCAATGCCCATGGTATGCGTAGAATCATTCATAGGCAAATAGGGATTAGATATTGCCGTCATCCAAAAGCTCCATTTACCATTTAATTGAACAGGAGAGGGATGCCTCTGATAGGTACCCGGGTACCCTGGTATTTAATGTAATTGTTACACTATATATAAAAATGGGTTATTAGATCGCTGGTTATAAGTCAAGGATTTTTGACTTCTTCAGCCTAGGGTACCCTTAGGGTACCAGATGAAGCAAAATTTTCAGGCTGTGAAGCAGTGAGGAAAGTGCCAGCTAACTCGACCTTTTATTTAGAAAATTTGAAGAAATTATTTTGATGAATAGGTATTTAATTACCTTCTTGATAGGCCTTTTTGTTTCAGTATTGAGATATCATTTAGTGTATACTTTGGTAAATGTTTTCTAACCTCGAATTCCATCAATCAAGCTGCAATGGCCGCCATTTTGAATACTGATTCAAATAAATCGGCACTTTTCCCGATGTGATTTATTGCGAAAATTGATGGACGATGGTTGATCTGGACTCTACGTGAAAAATAGGGTCATACATTAAAATGGGACGAGTAGTTCCACAGATAGGCCCCTTTTCACTAAAACTACAACCTCCGAGAGGATCAGCTGGGAGAGTGTAAATTTTGTTTGGTGTTGCTATGTGACGCACCATTGCTAAGTTATGCTCCGCTTAGTCACGCACTTCTTACTTAATACATGAGGGGGCAGTATGCTCCCGGGAGTATGCTCACTTTGCCGCCGTGAAAAGTAGGCACAGTTTGCCATGCAGAGTGGGCACACTTTGCCTTGAAATGTGGGCACAGTTTGCCATGAAAAGTGGGCACAGTTTCATCTCAAAAAGCAACTTGATTTGCATTATTTTAATAGGCCGAGTATCATCAATGCTAATGTCCCAAACTCTAGTGGCGAAGCCACTAGTAATTATTGCTAAAAAGGCTAATATTAAAGTGGCAAAGGTTCACAAGAATTGGGTACCCGGTACGACTGAGGGTTATCTCACGAGGCAATGCCGTGTGAGATAACCTTCAGTCGTACCGTACCGGTACCCAATTTTTTTGTGAACCTTTGCATTTATTTCATGTCTTTTTGGTTGGAAATGCTCAAGACTCTTTAGCAAAGGCATAGACTGATAGTAATTTTCATGTTTCATGGTCACTGGGGTAGTTTTACTGGCCGTGAGATACCATTACAAGGGGTGTGTTATCTCTTCATATCTACCATGAAATTTGGATACCGTACTGGGTACTATGCCCCTACATGGGCCACCGAAACATTGTGCATGTCGCTGTGTCGGATTTTACAAAAAGGGTCATGTTGCAAAAGGGTCACCTCTTGCAGAATTAACCTGGCCCTCTATGGAGACGAATGTTGACACCGCGGTTCCCGGGGTGCCCGGCCAAACGATGGTTCGGAGGCAGAGCCCCCGATCAAGGATATATGCCAGAACTCATCTGAATTTGAATTACATTCAGATGAGATCATCTGAAACTTATGGAAACTTAAATGGAAGATTATTATTCAGAAGAGATCTCATCTGAAAACAGTCAGAAGTGTGTGACAGCATGGTCCCACCACATCCCTGAGGAACTGAGGCGTCATGAATGTTTGTCTCCAGTGTGACGTCATTCTACTTCCGGCCAGGTACAAATACCAAGAAGAGACCCAGATGCGGTCATGTTGCTGTGTCGGATTTTATCCAATGCAATATGTTGTCTCAACCTGTGTCCGTCGATATCTAAAAGTGCCATGTCTGGCATGTCGAATCTAAGAACCCACTGTCAATTTTTACCCATGTATAGGCCTGGTACTGGTACTGTTATGTTTTTTTGCCTACATACCTTAAACTGCCGCCCAGTAAACACAAAACGTTTTCTTTTTAACGTTTTTAAAAGGTTGTGAGTCCAACGTTGTTTTTTTTTAACATTAAAAAATATTTTAAAGTAAACCTCTATAATTAAAATGGTTTAGATTTGGTGTTTAAAAGGTTGAAGTAAAAAAGTTTTTTCTAAACCTTTTCTATACCTTTACTGAACGTTTTGAAAGGATTTCATATTTAGGTTTAAAGAAAACCCTTTTTCCTTTAACCTTTTTTCAACCTGATCCAAACCTTTCAGAAAGAGAGCATGTCAGGATGTACCGTATACCTTATGTCACATCTCCTGGCGGAGCCGACAAAGGCTTAAGGCAACGAGTTGTCAGCAGGTAAAGATATCCAATAGCTGCGTGGATGGGTTGTTAAGACATTAGACTTAATGGAGGAAGGCAGTCAAATAACACCATAGACCATCCAGGCCCATAAAATGACCTTAATGGATTGGAGGAATGGAGTATCACACACACTTGAATTAGATTAATGGTGTTTAAATGACAGGCTAATTTGTTTAATTGATAGTAATACATTTGAGAAATTACAACTGCACAGTCAGGGGGCACGCCAGCAGATCTGACAAGGTATATGCTTTAATGAGATATAGACCTCCATATATTTATTTAGCAAACAAGGCTCAGTGGCCTAAAGGAAAGAGCTTTGGATTCTCCATCTCAGGGTCACAGGTTCGAATCCATGCTTTGTTCAGTTTTGCCCCTCCTCACATGCTTTTTACACTAAACCTTAAAATAACGTTTTTAGAAAATGTTATTTTTATCATTTAAGATGATGTTGTACAGAAAAAAGTTTGTTTTTTAAGTTGGCTAAAAACGTTCTGAACGTTTTTTAACGTTAAAAAAACGTGTGTTTTTTGTTTTTGTTTGCAGGGCGAGTATTCAGATAAATAATTGTGAGGCTTTTGTCTCTCAAAATTAAGGGAGTGGTCTTTATTTATCAACAGGTGGAGTGGTGGGTTTGAAGTGGGGGGCATAACACATTTGATCCCCTTATGATGGGGGGCAAAAATCTTTTTTCAGGGGGCATAAACAATTAAGCCTCTTTTCAAAAGAAGAAAAAAAAGCCAGTGTGCTACTAAAGATCAAAGAGGGACGTAAAACTCTTTCCAGGCTCCGGTGCAGGGGATGCACAAAAAATTCTGAACCCCCATCAAGATCCAGGGGGCGTAGAAATTTTCGTGCTGCACAAAAACTCACCACCGCCCCCCCCCCTCAGTATATAAATAATCAATGCTCACTAAGCCTAGGCTATTGGTACTGGGGGGGGGGGTACCCCTCTTTCGACATAGGGACTAAATAGGCCACTCCTAAATAAAATCGCTTCTCATCACAGATTTTGAAAAGAAGTACTGAAGGAGGATTTTACCCTTTTTTTCTATTTCCATTTTTAGCCTAAGGCTTTGAAAGCAGATCATTAGGCTTTAGGTAGGCACTTGCCTAGTTTCTAAGACTTTGTCCCATGCATTTTATCTATTAAGCAATGGATAGATCTTATCAAAAGAAGTGGATTTGCTCTTTAAATGAAGTCTTTATGCCAAGTATAAGGGAAGTGATGACTGATCAAAGACCCAAAATCGAACCCAAAATTCTGCCAGTGTGAGTTTAAATAGGGTCCAGATTTGTGATCAAGCATATCAGATACAGGACTGGCTACATCTCTGAAATCATTATTTAGGACTTTTTTCTTTTCATGTATGGAAGAGTTCCCCATAAAATTTTAACAATTTAAAGGCATTTTATCTTGACTTAATACCATCTGCAATTTAGCAATCTGACAGAATTGGTGCAAAGTTATGGAGTTGATATGAGAATGGCACACTAAAATTTTTGTGGGGTCTGGCAAACATCCTGTTGCCCTATGAAAAGAATACCCCTAAACATTTTCTTAACCATTTTTTCCTGTAGAAAGTGTGGGAACTATTCTCTTTTATGTGAGATTTGGCCTTTATACCAAAAAATGCTTTCAAAATTATGGGTTAACTTCACTTGGGGAGAATGGGATGTTTGTCTGCATCAATTATTTCTCAAATAGATTCATATTACCGTAATCTCCCGCGTAAAAGGCGCAGCCCGCGTATAAGGCGCACCTAGAGTTTTGGAAAATTCTCAAAAAAAAAAGAAAAATTCATAACTTTGGTTCTACTGAATGAATTTTCAAAATTCAAAGACCTATGTGTTACTTGGGCCCCCTGGACCCCCCCCCCCCCGGGCCCCATATATCCTGTTATGGCTAAGGGGGCATGTAACATATTAAAAGAAAGGTCTTGGAGTCCCCCTTGTGGATGCAATGAGAACTGAAACCCCCCGTATAAGACGCGCCTTATACCCGGGAGATTACGGTAAACCCCTAATCAATCCCTTTAAAATGAGCCCATGTTTGTTAAGATCCTCTAATAAATAGCTACACCATGAGCTGTCAAAGAAAGGAGAGTTTAGCAGTAGTATATACATGCAAACTGAGCACAATGGATTAGCTACTAACTAGGTCATGACCTACTGGTAGACCGGAAGTGACCTAGTTTTAACCAATCAGAGGGCTGGATTTGACAGGAAGTGACGTCATAAGGTCATGACCTAGTTTTTTCGACCAATCAGAGAGCTGGATTTCATTTGACCTAGTGACCTGACCTAGATGCATAAATTAAAAGAATTGTGCAATACCTAGAGCTGACCTACTTACAAACCGGAAGTGACCTACTAACCTACTTGCAAAAAACGTATGACCTACGTATGAGGGTGTATTGTGCAATCCTTGAAAGAAATTACACAATAACCATGACTCATTTTCTGATGCAATGTTCCTATGAATTTACGCAATACTTATGACTCATTATTTTGATATGAGATTAAATGCAACAAAGACACAACTCGGTTTTTTAATTCAATCTTTTTATTTTTTCTTCCTATCAGAGTACATGCTAGGTATGAATCATTATAATCAGATATGCTTTGCAAGCAGAGTACATGGATATTATATGGAAAATGAATTCTTGTTGCAGTACCAACTGCACCCGGTCTTGGCTGGAGTAGGACTTTGACTACGGTCCTCTAAGGCCCGCATTCTCTCCATTAAATCCTTCAAGGCCTTTCTTCCTATGTCGTTCTCCTCCAGGGCTACCACTTTGTCCATTAACTCGGCCATGATCATGAGAATCTTGTCTATTACTTCCGCCGTGCTCTGAAGCCCGTCTATCACGTCCAGTTCACGTTTAACTTTTCCTTTCACCAAAAGATTGCTCACGTCTGCTTTGACTGCTACTTCTTCTGGACTCATCTCGAAATTCATTGCCTCTTCTTCTCTCTTTTTCTCAGGAAGGGCCTGACTATTTTGTCCATTAAGTTGAAGGGGACCTGAGAAAACCTTTTCACAGTGTGGTGTGGATCCTTGGTCCGACATGTTTCTATGAGGAAGTTAATGCAGTGGGCTCCACACGTTTTAGCGTAAAAGTTTTGTACTTGTTTTCTGCTGAACGACCCGTGACCATCTGACGACTTTTGCATGAACCTCTGGTGATATATAGTAAATGGAGGTAAGCCATAGGGATCAAAGTAGAATACATTCCTGTTATGAGAAACGTAAAATGCCACCCAGTGCTGACCAGGTTTAGAGCTTGGATCTGTGTTACTGACGAAACATGTAGAGGGAATTGGTTTTTTAGGACATTGATTACTGGCAAAAGTTCCCAGGTAGAAACGCCTTGTGTGTGGATGGTTTCCCAGTGCACCTGTTATGTCTGAAGTTCTCATTTTTTTCTCAGTTCATGTGGTAGTCTGTGACAGGAAGACAGTCAGCCGTTAGTTGGATGTTGTTGTCGTAGAAGGAACACAAGACGGCAGATATGGCATGAGTAGTCGGGGCGGCAAACCTAAGGGAAATGCCCAGCTTTCCTTGCTTGATGAGATTTATACGACTGTCTTCAGGTGCTCTGTCTGGGGTGAGGTCGAAAACAAAGAAGGAATATCCATCTTTGAAATCTTCCAAAGTTATGCCACAGTCTTGCCCCAAAGCCGACAGCCCACTGTCTATGAACATTTGACTGTAGGCTCTGATGCAGTTGCCTGTTTCGAAGTCGGTCTTCAACTCAAACTTTTGATCGTCATATCTCACGCATATTTCCTTCACGTTGAAATGCCTGCAGTTGAAAGGATTTTCTGTCTTAGTCCCAGCAGCTGCTGTTTGCTTTATCATACACAAGACTATCCTGGTGGGGATCTGAGTAGTGTCAGGTTGAGTCCAACTGTAGTCTTGTGAGCCGCCGTCCAAAGTGTGTTTAGTTACTTTACACCTGGCTATGTGATAGTTGAAAGGGCCCCAATGTGGATTCCTGACACTGCTGACGTGAGTTTTCACCACCTCGTCGTCGACACATTTTTGGAGAAGTTTCATTTCAGCTTTGGTGATTTTGACCCAGTAGTTTTGATCGGCTGCTTGCATCATGTAGTAATTGGGCTGATTTTTTTCGAATATGAACTTGATTTCACAGTTCGGAGGCAGCACCTTGCACTGTTTAATTAAATCCAGGTGCGGTTTCATTACTAAGGCATGTTTGTTGCGGGCACTGAACTCTGCTCTCCGTGCCGTCCATCCAGCATTTTCGCCCGCTCTGGCTTCCATGTGACCACAGGTGTCTTTCATGTACTTTTGACACCCTTTCAACCGAGTCTCTTTGTCTTCTTTGTTGCAACAAATTGTGTCCAAAATGTAGGCCTTGAGACCATAGTCTTCATTGTTGCCGGTGACTTTCTCCCCATTTATCAGCAACTGACAGGAAGCAAAGAGAGCGTGTGCCAAGTTGTTGACTGGAGCAGCTTCTATGCCTACGGCAAGGTGAGTTGTTCCGTCTGCCGCCACGGCTTCCAGTTCCATGTACAGCTCAGTTTCTGAGAGGTCTGTGTACAGGTTGCTTGGTTCGAAGGTGAAGTCAAATGATTCAGTGTGTGGAGTCAGGGCATTGTTGGTAGTTTTGGTTATTTTTTGACACTTTAATATGTCCTTTTGAGTGACAGGCAAGGCGTGTAGGTCTAGTTCACCTACTGCACATACCTGACCCTTGGGATGAAGGAGACTCATGACTAGAACAAGGTCCTTCCTCTAGCTTGTCCTCTACCTCTGCCGCGTTGCCCCTTACGTCCTCCGCGCTTGCCGGTTGCTCGTCGTTTGACTGGAGGAGGTTCAGATGTACCTTTTATGTATCCTTGAGCAGAAGAAGCAGCCCTTTTGAGTAAGTTCTTCCCTGTTGCTTTACTTCTCCTAACTACACTTTTCTTGAAGCCTTTTCCTGATACCACGTCGGACAAGACTCCAGCTCCTGTAGTAAGCAAGGCTTTGCCTGCAGATTTGGCAGCTGAGCGTCCTATTTTACTTAAGAGGGGAACAGCTCCTCTCAGTAAACCACCTATTAACGAACCAAGTCCGTGCCCTCTTTGTCTGCCCCTGCCACCGTACGCTGGTAAAGCACCGTTCCCAAACTGTGATTTTCTGTAGTATTCAGCGTACTGACCCCTAGGGGCCAGGTATGGAGGTGTTCCATAGTAGTGAAGCATGGTAATATACTCCTATCCTTGAAGAGGTCTGAAGGCAAGTACCACCGACACTGATCCGCTTTCAAATGGTATCGGTTCCCCAGTCTTGTCTCTTAAGTATATCCCTATCTGTCTGAAGGTGGTTTTAGTGACTGGCAGATATATCAAGTTCTGGAAACTTATGGTCTGCATGTCACCGTTGTAGCGATTTATGTTGATTTGCCTCAGAAGGGGTGCTTTAGAGTCACCCACAAGACTGTGCTTGACTATGTCAGAGTACACGAAAGCACATCGACTTTTGTACTGAAGGTCTACCACGTAGGGGCTTTGTGTTTTTCCACTAAGGAAAACACTTCCGTCAAAACCTAATTGTTTCCCTAAGTTTTCTGGGAGTTGCATGACCACACCAGGAGGCAAGGAAACTACACTTTTCATTGTGTATTTGTTGTAGTGAAACACGGTGGCTTTGTTGTTTTTCCTGTAGTTTCTTAGTTTTCTCACCAACATGCTCTGTAGTTTATTTATGGTCCTGTTCAAGTATCCTATCAACTCTGAGTTGCTTTCCAGGTTCACACCTTCTAAGGCAAACATATTGTAGATACTACCTTCCTTGAAGTAATACTTAGACAGGTATCTGCTAATTTCCTTGAAGCGTGTACATATTTTCACAGCCTGTAACTGACTGGGAGAGAGAGGAGAAACATTAGCAGAGTCTGTGAAGACGGCCTTTTCTTCAAAAAAAGAAAGAGACCTTTTTTCCCTGTCATCCATAGACATCACTTCAGCCACAGCCAACGATATTTCCCTTTTCTCTCTGCCTGCCGTGTCACGCTCCCCCTCAGCCTCCTCCTCTTCCTTTTCCTCCTTCTCTGGCGTGGGTTGGTTAGAAGTGAATCCTCCAGATGGCGTCTCAGTCGCAGCAGCAGGAGTTGGTGGACTTTCACTTTCAGGACCAGCAGGAGGAATGGTTTCAGTCGATCCCACAGGGTTGACATGACGTAGGTTTTTTGTTATTTTTACTCCTCTCTTCAAAGCAGATTGGGCTGATAAATTTGATGTAGAGCTTGAAGCTCTACTGAAGACACTATGGGCTCCTGGTTTTTCCAGAGGAAAAAATTCTCTTCTGCGTTTGTTCAATAAAGCTACTACAGAGCGGAGGTTGTTTGTCAGGTCGTTTTCTCCCTGTACCAAGAGAATGGGTTCTTCTTTGACGTTGTACCACGTGGTAGGACAGGTTATTTCTTGAAGAGCACACTCTAACTGAGTAGGAGAGTTAATGTATTCTGCCAAAATTGTATTGTAACTAGTTAAAGTGTTGTCAGGAAAAACGTTCATAGATGAGTTACTAGGTAAAGTTAAGGTAAACGCCATTTGTTTATGTTCTTGACAGGTTCCCAAGAGTTAAACTTGTCTCCATAACCCTTCCACTTGATCAAGGCTTCTCTTTTCTTGCCTTTTCCTCTGTATTTTACTATTTTTTCTATGTTGTAGCGTCTTCCGTGACGGACTTGCACCTTCTGAACTTCAGGTTCGTAGAAGCTTCCTTTTATCTCTTCTCCAAGGAGATCTTTCAGGTTGTATCCTTTGGGCGAAATGTTGTCGACTGTGTATATTTCCTCAGTCCAGTTAGGTTCGTACCCTCTGTTAAATGTTTTCTTTGTTTTCAACATTCGCACTTGATTTTTTCTCTTCAACTGAAGGACAGGAACTTTTTTCTTTTGAGGTTGATCGTACAACCTGTAGAACAAGACTTCAGAGTTGTCTTTATTTATGTCTGAAGGGGCAGCTCCTAAGGATTTGTGGTAAGTCAAATTGTAGGACTTAACCAAGTCGGGCAGCAAGTCAACCCATTTGTAGTTATTGAAATGAGAGAAACATCTCCACATTTTTCCTTGTAAAGTAGAGTTGAACCTTTCGGCTAAGGCACACTTCACGTCGTCGTTCTCTCCTGTGAAAAAATTGATTTTTTGATCTTCACAGTGTTTTTTGAAAATTTTGTTGACAAACTCTTTGCCCTTGTCAGTTTGAATTTGTTGAGGTTTTCTTTCTTTGCTCATTTTTTTGAAAGCCTCTGTCACGTCATCAGCTCTCTTACTTTTCACAGGTTGTCCAAAACCATACCTTGAAAAAACATCTATTCCCGCTAGAATGTACTGGTATCCTTTGTTTTCCTTTGAAAATTCTCGCATGTCTATGAGGTCAAGTTGCCACTGTTTGTCTATCCCCCATGTTTGTGTTTTTCTTCTTGGAAATCTTCTCTTGTAAGGTTTGTGTCTGGTGTAAGCGTCTACATCTTCCAAAGCTTGTTCTATGTTTTTTTTCTTTGTTTTCTTGAAGTGATGACGTTGAAGTTTAGATACACTGGTGAAACTTCCAGGTTGTTCAGGATCTGTGTAAAACCTGAGGACATCTTTTTTCAAAGCCTTGTGCGCCATATAAACTTACGTCCAGTTCCTTTTTGACTTACTTTCCTCTTCTTTATAGGGGAAGCTCTTTTCAAGGGACTGGCAGCAAAGGAAGGACTGTGCCCTGCAAAAGCCGACTTGTTTTTGACAAATTTTAAGGTGGGGTTCAGCCTTTTAACTGCTCTCATGAAAACCTGGCTTCCTTTAGGTTGGTCCTTTTTCAAAGACTTTGGTCGGGCAGCAAAAGCTAACAAATCTGTTATGTCAGTTCCAGGCACACGTTCCCCGTTAACATATATTTCTCCGTCTCTGTTCCAATTCAAAATTTCACTTCCGTGACGAGATAATTCTCTGTAGAGATTTTTAGCAGTCGTTCTGTAACTTGCGGGTATTCTTTCTTTTATGTCGGCGTCCATACCCTCTGTGTTGTCTCTTGCACGAGGTTTAAATCCTTCCTCCCCTTTGAATTCGTCTACACTCTCTCCGTCTGAATCGTCAGGAAGTGGTGGATCGTCTCTAGTCTCTGTGAAAGTGTGGTCATCGTCGTCGCCGTCGTCGGTGTCTTCTAAAGAATTGTTTACACCCCTAGCTACTGCTGCTGCTCCTGCAGGACCTTGTCCTACTGCTCGACCAGGATAGGGACCTTCCCTACGTTGTCCTAAGGCCTTGGCTTTTTTAGTTAAAATTCCCGACTTTATCATAAGTTGATTGTACTGCCTTAACTTTTCCTTCAGTTTGAGGTTAGGAGAGTTAAGCACCTCATGTGCTTTACTTTGAAGGTGGTTCAGGACTTGAACCAGGCTGGAATCAGGAGTTAAACCTTCTCTTAAAAGTTGAGTGCTGTAGTACTGGTCTTGAACACTAGGTCCAGGCTGGGGAGGAGAGGAAGGACTAACAAAAGAAGGGTTTTTTTCTCGGGGAACAAGATGCGCCCTTACGAGGGCCATCCTTGAATAAGACATGATTTTTATCGACATGCTCCTATGAGACCTGTTATCAGGGGTAAGGCGAGACCCAAAATGGTTCCCAAAAATCCACCCTTTTGCTCAAAGGTTTTCCTCTTCTGCTTAACGGTAGCCTTGTGCCTTGTGACTGACTTGAGTTCTTTCTTGTAGGGTGATAAACGTTTGACTGCGTCGGACTCGTTACGCAACAGGTTTTTGTTCATTACGTTGACGCAAATTTGACTCATCAACCTAATGACCTCATCGATGAGACCTTTGATAATGTGGGAACACTCTGCCGAGGAACACTTGGATATGTGTTTCAACAAGTGGTAATGTTTCCTTATTGTTTTAAATTTTCCTCCAGAAGGAGATCTTTTGGTCACCATTCTATCTTTTTCTTTTCGAAGCTGAAGCTTGAGGAATGAAAACCAAGGTGTTCCAAGGAGTTGTTATGCTGTTTCTTACCCTAAGCTCGTTAGGTGTGCTCTGCTTAAAGTCCAATAGGATGTATGAATGTTTCTCTTTGGTTTCTGAGTTATATACCTCCGTCAAAAAGGATTTCTGTCCTGGAAAGGCCTGTTTGCTAATGTGCCCTATCTGACTCATGTCTCTAGGGTTTTTAAAAACAACTAGGTAGTGTGCATTTAAGCTCAAGGTTCTGAAGGCAGGATTGTTGAAAAACAAGTTTTGAGTAATAAAAATTACACTTAAACTGCGATGGTGAGAGCCCACAGTGAAAAGTTTCATTATGGTGGGAACGTACTCGGGATCCATGAGATCGTCTATTACGACCAGTCCATGTTTAGTCACGTCTCTTTCATCCTCGAACAAAAAGTCTTCTGAAAGAAGACCTTTGTTAAACTTAACCCCCAACTTCACCATTTCGTCGAATCCATCTTGCCATTGACTGTAGCAGTAGTATATGTCGTGTATTTTTGGAGTAACAAGCTCGTCTACACCTTTAATCAACTTAAAAACAAGTTGACTTTTTCCACAAGAAGTAGGTCCAGCTATGATCATTGTGAAGGGGCTTTGTAGACGTGGGTCAAAAATGATCTCCTTTTCCTTGTGATCCATGTTGGACGATATCTTAAACCAAAGTGACCAAAGGAGCAACCTCGTCCTCTTTTAAACCAGTTGAACCCTTGTTCAAACCTTCCACGTAAAGAGCTACATCAGAAAGTCCCATGTTGTATAAACTGGCTATAAGGCAGCTTGGATGAGATATTTCTCTATATTTCCAAACCATCAGAACTTCGAAAACAGGATTTGTGACACCTTTTTTCCCTGGAACAGGGGTGGATATGAGGTTAAGTTCGTGGTCGCTCAATCCAAGTTGAGTTCCCAGTTTCCTCCAGTCAAGCATTTTTAACTTGTCTGCCAGGTTGACGAACAAAGTATCAACTTTCCACTGTTCTGGAGGAATTTCACAATGGTCCACTACGTTGTAATATCCCATGTACCATCTACAATAATCAGTTAGATCGTAACGACCTATGTCACTTAATGCATGTCTCAATACCATCCACTTGCAACGCACGTTCTTTCTGCTCCATGAAATAAGCATTTCTCTCCCCATAGAACGAAGAGACGGTATTTTTTCCATGTAATTCTTAAACTTAGTCTAAGTCCTAAGTAAACCCCTAATCGAGGGTAGTCTTTTTCAGATACTTTTTCACTGACCTTGAATAACAACTCGTCCGAAAGGTGAAACTCCATAGCAACCAAATAAAAGGTGTTCAGCAAGTAAGGTAGGCAGGTAGGAAGGCAGGTAGGTTATGACAGGCTAGAAAGCATACAGTTAACTTATATAGGGTAGGGTAGGGTAGGGTAGGGTAGGGTAGGGTAGGTGGGTAGGTGGTTTAGGTGGGTGGGTGGGTGGGTGGGTTAGGTGGGTTATTTGGGCGGCCAGCCCGGGCCAACAAGCCCCAAACCCCCCATACTTGAGGGGTGCCCCCACCCCCCCACCCCATAGTTTTTTAAACCCACCCCCACCCTTTCCTACCCTACCCTACCCTACCCTACCCTACCCTATATTATCCTACCCTATTCTATCCTATTCTATATATCTCTTCCATTCCCTTCCCCCTGTTTAGGTAAGCATGTTACATCGTTCTTCGTTCGTTTAAATTTGTTATGACGTTGAGTGTAAAGCGAGCTGATTGTGGTGAAAACAGTGAGTAAGGGAGATAAGCTGGGTGCACCACATAGCCAGATAAAACCAAACTTTTTCTTTCTCCTCTACACTGAAACGATCCAGGGACGATGATGGGATGTGAAATATGGGGCAGGAGGAAAACAAAGTTTTGGTTTCTAAGCACTCAGCTAGAAGTTCCAAAATAGACATGAAGAAATGAAGACGCTGGTTAATTAGGCGGGGATTTTCTTTGGCGTGATGCTCTTCTGCCGCTTTCAATGCTTCCAAATGGAAGGGGTTTTTCAGTGGGCCCTTTCCCTTTCTTCCATGCTTCAGGGCATAACCCAAGGTTTCCACTGCTGAAAATTTCGACAAGTTATGACTCAAAACCATTTTCCTCAAGGTTTTTCTGTCTTTGGATGTAAAACTTGATTGCACTGAAGAAAATACTAAGTATAATTTTTTCCGGTGAAGAACACACACGTACCTGAAACAAATTGAAGAGCAACATATTATTTCATTTCTTTCCCTCACGTATGTCAGAACTTGAGTGTCGTCGGGGTGACGTTGTTCTAATACACGCTGCAGGGAGTAACGCGACATAGTAGGGCGAAGGTTGTTGTGTCAAATAACGATGGTTTAGTCCCCGTTTAACCTTTATAGGAAACCTGTCAGTCTTTCCTTATCGCACTTTCCTGAAATGATTTATTGCTCAAGGACGAAACAAACGTCAGGGTCAGTGCCTGAGCGTTTTGAAAAGAGGGGAAAACATGTGGAAGGGTGGGTTTGGCCCAGGGGCCTTACCCGGAGGATCATCGTTTATTTTTGTTCAGTTTTATTAGGAGGACCAAAAATTAGATACGGGGTAGGCTGTTACCACCTTCAGCTGACCTTTTTCATGGGAGGTAGTTATTTCAGTTATAACTCTCACAACATGACAGCATCCATGGTAATTGTGTCCAATCTCTGTCCTGAATCCTCTTTCATAGAAAATTTTTGAACCTAAAGAGTGTGTAATTTTGTCTGGGTGAAGTAAAGTGGCTTTAATTAAAGGCTTCACCATAGTAGAATCGATGAAAACTGAATTACCAGGCCCTCCCCCCAAAGGTTGATCCCTTAGAAAAAAGGGTTTTTGTCTGTCTGAAATGAATTTCTTTGAACTTCCAGAGGAAATGGAATGTCTAGACATCAAGTGTACCATGGCACCATGTCCCAAAAGAACACCTGAAAAAAAACTTTCCCCATTTTCTGAGATAAGTTTTTTCACAGAGGGTCCACTAGGAACCAATGCAGTGGTTTGGTTGTGCAAAAAGCATTGTTTGAAGTTACAGTTAGGAGGGATGTAAAGATCCCTGTTCAAATTTTCAGGACAGAATTTCCACACAGCCCACACCTTACCTTCTTCTACGCCCCTCCTGATGTCTGAAATAAACACCTCCTGACGCCTTTTGTGACCTACGGTCAAAGACAAAGGCAAAGGACAAAAGTTAGCCATGTCTGCTTGAGAGAAGCTAGTTCTGATAAATGACGAATGGTCTGCGTTAATCACAGAATGGTAACAACAAGATTCGTTTTACAAGCCTCACCCTGAACGTTGACTGAGCGTTATCACGTTTTTTTTATTTGAGTTAAGCTTTTTACTTTTTTCCAAAACAACACTGACTAAGTGTAAAACATACTATGAATGGAAAAGCACGGTTATCTACGACTCATGGACGTGGTTGTACGTTATCTGAACGACAAGGGAACGTCCCAGCATCGTATCAGGATAGTTACTATAAAGTAGGCTTGAGCTGCTCAATCTTCATCAAACCTTTTCTGACGTTTGTCTGCTGTTCGCCGTCCTGCTCCTGCACCTTCCAGCCCTGCCACCCTTTCATCTTCAAGGAGAACAATGCCTGGTCGCATGAAGACGGGACTTAGTGTCAGGAGAGGAGGAGCTAAAAAACTGGCTCCACTAACTTTTACTACTTCTAAACAGTGGAAAAGGCGTCGGGCATCGCCCCTCCTCCTACCTCTCCAGCCTCACCTGATAAACCACCTGCAACTCCTGCTCGGCTTCCAACTGAAGTGCCTGATGCAGGAGAACAGGAAGCCGCTCTTGCAGCTCTTCATGGCGAAATCACTGATTTCCTGGATCGCGTCCGGGATCGCTCTCCTCAGGAAGCTGGCGACAGCGATTTTGACATCAGGGAATACATCAATCCCCCGGCACCTTTGAACTACCAACCCCCCACTGAAGCACCTAAGTCCGCCTCTTACTCGCCCGTGACTCCGGAGGAACCTTCTCCCCAGGTCAGTCCAATAAAGGTTATAGACCTTACAACCTCATCACCGGCAGTCAAACCCATAGAAGTGGTGGACTTAACACAAGGGACACCTTCACCTGCTCACCGCGGGGGGTATTCGCAGGTAGAGGTTATAGATTTAACCGGCCCTTCTCCTCTGTACTCTCTCCCGGTTCCGGTAGAGGAGCTGCTTCTTAAAAGCCCGCCGGAAAAAAGAAACTGTTCCAGTGAGAGAGAAGGGGAGCCTAAGAAAAAAAGACAGAAGCGCGCCTACCACAAGAAAACCCCTGTCTCTACCCCTGCTTCAGTTTCCTCAGCGACTTCATCCTATGGTGCCGAGGCAATTGGTTCTGTCCCAGGTGTTCCTTCTTCTAAAGACAAGTCACACAGGCAAAAGTTTGGGGAGGGCACTGCCCCCAGTTCTTCCAGCAAGCTTGTGGGCTTTAGGTCAGTGCCTTTGGTGGCAAAAAAGTGGCCTGCTCGATTTGGTTTCCAAGAAAAGTCACCTGCCCCCAACCAAGTTTTTTATCCGGAAGGGGATAACAACGCCTGCATAGAAATATACAGGGAACCTAGCATCAGGGGAGTATGCTTGAGAACCTACCTGGACAAACCTTACGAGCGGTGCTTAAACCTAGAGGCGCGTGAATTCAGGAACTTAGTGGACCAGATAGAGTGCATCCTAGGAAAGTACAAGGAGTTACACCGCCTAGCTGCCCTTGGAGAGAGGAAGGTGGATAATCTTTTGTTGTCCTTGAACCAAGACTGCACCGACCCCAGTGGAGGCCGGGCTATGGTCCTGGTAAACTTGTACAAGAGAACTCCTAAAGTTCACATAGGAACAACCAGCTACGTGGAGGAAATGAACGCCTCGGTGTCTTCCAGCTTCAGAATGCCCCCCTCAGCCACACACTGCGGACACACTGTGTCCCCCTTCATTCTGGAGGACATAAAATCACGAGTTGGTCCCTTCCTAGACGAAACGACCGATTTCTACTCTGGGTAAGTGGTCAACTTTGTATAGTGTCTGGTCAACAGCTCCTTGTTCAGTGCTTTTACATTATCATGTATATCAGCTAATTTGTAGTTAGATTTAGATGTACTCCGTTTTTAGTCAACATAGCCCAGCGTAGGTTTAAGTTCCATATGTACTCCATGTATACTTAGGTTAGGTTTTAGTTATAAGTTTGTATATTGAACATAAAGTGAAACAAGAAAAAGAAACCTTAAAAAAATGCCGCCCAAAAAGGTAAAACAACTTTACACCGTCAACTGTCCAATGTGTAACACCCCTAGACCTCCACGTTTGGTTACTGTAGAAAACAGTGGAAAAACTTTATGTAACTCAGATTCTTGTAGAAGAGAAACTTTTTCCGACAGCTTAGAACTTCCTAAAGAAATAGAAAAAAATTCTTTGCATAAAAGCAGTTACCGTGACAACTTCAAGTCCATAGCTTCAGGTTTGGCTGTGCTTGGTAAGCTTCAGTCCATTTTCAACGTCAGAATGACAAGTTTCAACAAAGACTTGGGAGCCAAACAGGTAATAGAGGCGCTTACCTCTATTCATAGAAATCAAGTTATGGCTTACAAAGTGGCTGTCTCTTTTGGAAGGTTGTTGTCTTCCTCTAAGGAGGAAGAAGAAGAGAAAGTCATGTACTTTCATGCTTCTGCCAACAACTCGTCTTTGTTCTATGACAGTGAAAGTCATAGAGACCCTTACATTTTTATAAGGGAGGACAAAGACTTTGCAGAGTGTTTAGATTTAATAGAAAACAACATTAAAGAAGACACTCAAAGACCCTCTACTAAATGGAGTGTAATAGGCAACGTGAACGCCAACATCACACTCATAAGGGCTACGGGAGGAGAATATCTTTTAGGTAAAATGAAAACTGTTCCACCAGGTTTAAGACAAAGAGGAATGCAACACTTTCACAGAGACCCTAAAACCAAAAGGGCGTACAAGGACAACTTGTGTTTCTTTAGATGTTTGTCTTTCTTCCTGTATGAATCTTTAGAAAAAACTCAAGAGCTTTTCCTTGAAGCCTATCCAGGGGTGAACAAGGAGACTTTTGAGGGTGTTAACATAAGAGATTTAGACAGGTTAGAAAAAATGTTTGAAGTTAACATAAGAATTTTTTACCTTCCCTCTTTTGGTAAAAGAAAGGGGCGACCTAAAATTATAAGGTCAAACATGTGTTCATCCAAAAAAATCATGAACTTGAACTTACACAGAAACCATGTAAGTTTAATAACTAACATGGGACTGTATGGTAAAATGTACCCCTGTGAAAAGTGTCATAAAGTTTTCACTCGTAGCTTCCTTTTGAAACAACACAATGGGGTGAAAAAAGATTGCACCAAAGTCAGCTTCAGGTACAAAGGTGGAGCATACAATCCATCCAAAACAGTTTTTCAAGTTTTAGAGGAACTGGGAATAGTTTGTTCACCTGAGAAAAAAATATACCCCTATAAAATTGTTTTTGACTTTGAAAGCTATTTCGTCCAACCTGAAAATTCGTCCCCAGAAAATGCTAACACTGTGATAGAAAAAACTCACATACCCCTTTCTGCCAGTGTAGCTTCTGATTTTCCTGGGCATACAGAACCAGTGTGTTTTGTCAGAAATTCCAACAGGGACGACGATCCTTTGGTTAAAAATGTGTTGGAACACATAAACAACTTGGGGCAGTTGATAGGAGAACAGGTGAAAGAGAATTTTAGAGATGTTTTAGACGAACTAGACTCTCTAGAAGAAAAACAAAAGGAACTAGAACATAAAGCTAGCAAAGTTTTTCCAGCAAAGAACAAAAAAAATCCAAAAAAAAAAATCTCCCATGTTCTTGAAGTGAAGGAAAAACTTCTTACCTACATAGAAAGAGTCCCTGTTCTAGGTTTCAACTCTGGAAAGTATGACATTAATTTGATAAAAAAGGAATTTCATTCTTTTTTTATAGACACAGACAAAACAGAAATGAAAACCATAAAAAAATGCAACAAGTACATAGCAGTGTACACAGACCATCTTCTTTTCCTTGACATGTTTAACTATTTGGCACCAGGTTATTCCTACGCAAACTACCTGAAAGCCTTTCTAAAAGGGAAAGCTGAAAAAGGTTTTTTTCCCTACGAGTGGATGGACAACATAAGAAAACTGAACAACAAAGCTCTTCCTCCACGCCACTGCTTCTACAGTTCTTTGTCGGGTGGTGGAATAAGCAAAGAAGATTATCTTGAATGTAAAAAGGTCTGGACAGAAAACAAAATGAAAACTATGAAGGACTACTTGATATATTACAACAACCTGGATGTTAAACCCTTTGTTTTAGCCATAAACGAGCACACAAAATTTTTTATAGATCGTGGGGTAGACATGTTCAAAGACGGTTTAACTTTGCCAGGTTTAACCTTGAAGTTTCTTTTCAACAACACTGCACCTAATGCCACTCCTTACATTCTTTTTGGTGAGAAAGAAAAGGATGTTCACTCCTTGCTCAGACGCAACTTAGTAGGGGGTCCCTCTATTATTTTTCACAGACATCACAAAAGTGGAGAAACAAGAATAAGACAAAAAAAATACGGGTCACAAAGCAAAGTATGCAGACACATAGTAGGGGTAGATGCTAACAGCTTGTACCTCAAGTGCATGGGTGAAGAGCACTGCACAGGTTATTATGTGGTGCGCAGGAAAGAAAACGATTTTCAAGCTGTCTGCAGTCAACAAATTAGCTACTCAGCCACAGAATGGTTGCGATACAAAACTGTGACAGACAAAGTGAAGATATTACACCAATACAACTACGGGGAAGTAGTATTGGGTTCAAGGAAAATAAAAGTGGACGGCTATGATCCAGCTTCAAAAAAAGTATACCAGTTTCACGGGTGCTACTGGCATGGTCACATATGTCACCTCACTAAATCAGTTTTGAGAGACCCCAATGGAAAGGCATGGTTAGAAGAAAAAAACCAAAATACCATTTTGACTACCCTATATCTTCAGTCGTTAGGTTACCAAGTAGAGGAAAAGTATGAGTGTATGTGGTTGAAAGAAAAAACTGAAAACTTGTGCAGAGAAACAAAAAGTGAATGGGAAATTAAAAGACCGTTGTGCCAAGGCAGAAAAAGTCAGGATGAAATACTGAGAGGGGTTTCTAAAGGAACAACTTTTGGACTTATCCAGGTAGACATAGAAACACCTGAATCCTTGAAAGAAAAATTCAGTGAAATGACACCTATTTTCAAAAACTGTTTAGTAGGAAAAAAAGACGTAGGTGAACATATGAAACGTTACCTGGAAGCAGCAGGTAAGCTAAAACAACCGCAACGCCAACTTATAGGCAGCTACCACGCAGAGGGAATTTTGTTGGGAACTCCTCTCTTGAAGTGGTACCTGGAGAAAGGTTTGGTAGTTACGACAGTACACCTTCTCGTAGAATACACACCAGAACAGACTTTTTTACCCTTCATGGACGAAGTAACCAAAGCTAGGAGGAAGGGAGACGAAAATATAGACTGTAAGATTTTGTCAGATCTGTACAAACTTTTGGGAAATGGTTCATACGGAAAAACCATATGCAACAAACAAAACTTTGTTCAAACAAAGTATCTTCACCCCTCTAAGGCAAGACGTTTGGCCATGCACTGGTCAGTGCAAGATGTGCAAGACATAAGTGACAACACGGTAGAACTGTCCTGTTTGCCCACCTCCATCACCTACGACCTCCCAGTTCAAATAGGGTTCATGGTATACCAATATGCCAAACTTAAAATGTTGGCTTTCTATTACGACTTTCTCCTTGAATACATAGACGAGAAAGATTTTGAAATGTTTGAAATGGACACTGACAGTTTTTACTTTGCTTTAAGTGCAGAGAAAATAGAAGACGTAATTATTCCTGAAAAACGTGAAGCTTTCTTCAGAGAACGTCACAAATGGTTGCCCTCTGAATCATGTGACAACAGTCACCACAGAGAGACCTATGTTCAGACCAAAGTTTTGGGTGAGCTGTGGCTGCCTCAACCATGCTGTAAGAGCCGTCTGGCGTTTGACAAGAGAACCCCCGGGTTATTCAAAGTGGAGTGGGAAGGTGATGAAATGACTGCCTTGAACTCCAAATGTTACATAGGCACAGGAGTAAATGTGCCCGTTAAAATGAGTTGCAAAGGTGTAATTCAAAAACAAAACCCCCTGACCACTGACAAGTACAAAGAAGTACTGGACAGTGAAAATGTTGTCACGGTAGTCAACAAAGGATTTAAAGTAGTTAACCACAGCGTTACGACTTACTCTCAAAGGAAACAAGGTCTAACCTATCAGTACATAAAGAGACAAGTATGTGAAGACGGTGTAAGCACCCTACCCCTTTCTATATAAAAAATGGTTTCTTTTTCTAGTTTCACTTCCAGTTGTACATTTCGTTGAAAGAAAAAATTTTAAACAAATTGTTCAAATGAACAAATTTCCTTCATAGAAAACAGTGTTAAAATGGAAAATGTTCATTTGAACAATTGTTCAAACGAACATTTGTTCAAATGAACATTTTTTCCCATAGAAAACAGTGTTAAAATGGAAAATGTTCATTTGAACAATTGTTCAAACGAACATTTGTTCAAATGAACATTTTTTTCCATAGAAAACAGTGTTAAAATGGAAAATGTTCATTTAAACAATTGTTCAAACAAACATTTGTTCAAATGAACATTTTTTTCCATAGAAAACAGTGTTAAACTGGAAAATATTTTTTGTTCAAATGAACATTTTTCAAATAAAAAACAAAGGTAAAAAAATGTGTACTGTATCATGAAAAAAAACTAATAAAAAAGTAAGAAAAGTGAACTGTATCACCCAAAAAATAAAAAAAAACTTTTCACAAAAGTGAACGCTGTACATGTTCACGACAAAAATAAAAAATCCGGCGCTGAAGAAATTAAGTTGGAACAGAAAAAAAGTGGTACCAGATTTCTTAACTCATAGCGTCACGTTCACCAGATTATTAGTATCTGGTTAGATTTAAGCAACCATTTTAACATGGAAAGTTTAGAAGCTATGCTTGTGGAGCAAACCACAGAAACTCCACCTTATGACTATTACATGCGTCCAGTTTTACAAAGTGTTGCTTCATATAATCAAGCTTCTTCTATAACACCTGACAATGATATAAGTTCTGTAGCATGTGGATGTTCAGAGAATTTCTTTTGGGAAATAATACCTGGAGAAAACATTGGTTATTTTAGAGGAGCTGAACCAGACACTGTTGACCACTGTATAACTAGTGTTAAAATGTACAAATATTTCTCTTCAGCTTTTTGGGACGCCTACAGAAACTGCATGTACTATTGTGGAGTGAAAAAAGTTAACTTGATAATGCATGATTGGTGTATAGGAGTATATCAATTGCACACTGAACCTGGCTGCCCAAGACACTACACAAGGTACACTTTAGGAAGTGTAAGAAAGTTTGCTCTTACTCTCCAAGAGTTAGAATGTAATCCCATAGTAGGAGTGTTTTGTCAGTGTAATTGTAAACTGGAAGTATCTGCTATTGCTAAAACTATTTGTTTCACATGTCTGCAGGTCTCACTGGAACTTCATGCCTTAAGTATACCTGGAGTGAAAAATCATTTCTCCTTTGAGGTAAACTTTAAGGATGTTTTTTTATCTGGTCTTTTACCTGGACCCAAAAACAGTCAAACTTACTTCCTGGCCCAGGCTTTGTTCGAGCATGCTATATCTAACATAGCCAAACTTAACAGTTATTGTTTCCACAACACATAGAAAACTAGTCTCACTGGTCAAAGCTGGTATCAAGCAAGTAAATTCACACACAACAAATGTTTTTGTAGTATATGTGCACGCCCCGGAAATGGAAAATCTGTCTTCATCTGTAAATATTGTGTCTAATAAAAATATAATCTGTTATGTGAAATAAATGAGTTGTGTTTTATTTTAATGCATGAAATGAAGAGACATAACAAAATGAGTCATAAGTATTGCGTAAATCCATAAAAGTATTGCATCAGAACATTGTGTAAATTCTTACAAGCATTGCGCAATGCACCCTCATACGTAGGTCATACGTTTTTGCAAGTAGGTTAGTAGGTCACTTCCGGTTTGCAAGTAGGTCAGCTCTAGGTATTGCACAATTCTTTTAATTTATGTAACTAGGTCAGGTCACTAGGTCAAATGGAATCCAGCTCTCTGATTGGTCGAAAAAACTAGGTCATGACCTTATGACGTCACTTCCTGTCAAATCCAGCCCTCTGATTGGCTGAAACTAGGTCACTTCCGGTCTACCAGTAGGTCATGACCTAGTTAGTAGCTAATCCATTGCGCTCAGTTTGCATGTATATACTACTTTTAGCACTCCCCAGTTTCAGCTTTATCACAGTTTCACACCTCCACTGCAGCAGAACCATGCACTGGGGGTAGGTAAGTGCCTACTTTAGGGGAAAATGGGTATTGGGGGACTTCCTCAACACCACACTTACGTCCATGTATATGGGTTCTTTTTAACTTATTTTGAGCATTTTATCTCCTCAGGTTTGAGTCCCAGGTCTACATCAACCAACAGTTAGAGGCACAGCTAGAGGTGCTGCGTAAACGTCTGGTGGGGAAGAAGGCTGAGTTGAAGGAGCTAGCCTCTGGTGGAGGCTGGGCGAACTACAAACATTCTGATCTCAAGAAACTCATCATCAAGCTACAGAGGGAGAAGAACAACCTAGAAAGTAAGTATCATTTTAATTCCCTTATTTTTTATTTATTTATTTATTCATTGGAGAGCTGACACTAACCACGCCAGCCCTTTTATTGAGCGAATTGCACGACACGGATGATCATGAGGTGATGTTAATATTTGCTCAATAGTTAAGCTCATATTTCGCCCATATACTCCCCCAGGTAGGCACCCCATGTCCCAAACCCAAAACCAGTTATTAAAACGAACCTCTCTCTAGATGGGTAGCCCTCATCATGTCAGTCAACTCACATGTCAATTAAAAAAAAAAAAAGTCATGTCACCCTGTCTATTTTGGCGGTCTAGACCCCCACTCCCTCCCTCTTTCCCTCTCTTCCCCTCTCGTCTACATCCCTCTTTTTCTCTCCCATCCTCTCTCACTCTCGTTTAATCAATTCCCTTCATCATCTTATTTGTTCTCTGTACATCCCTCTGGTTACATCAATACCACCAACGTTTCCTTAGACATTCAGAAAATTGTCCATATTGAATAGTTGGGCTCCAAAAAAAAGTTGTGTTTCAGGTATCAAACATGGTCGGATTTTTTTTTATTACAAAATAAAAAAAAAGAAAAATCCGACCTACCCTACATAATTTTCTCACCGTGTTACCTGAAACAGGATATATCCAAAATCTCGGATATTTTAGGGTGAAATGGGTCATTCTTTTGATTTACAAGTACATATCCAATGGGAAAACATTTTAACATTGGGGGGGGGTGTTATCTTAGACTCTTGAAGGGGTCCATCCCATAAAGTTTATCTCAAATACCAGCAAGAAGTGAGATTTAGGAGCAATCTTGGATATTTCCTCAAAATCCAATCCCATGCCTGTTTGTAAAAATAGTTTAGATCTAACTGCTTCAAAGACTCGCGACAAGTTGCAGCGACTCGGGGGGAGTCACGGTAACTTTAGCATGAGTAAATTGCCTGACAAATTGGCAATAAACCTATATTTTCTTCAAAAGTGGGGAAAAAAAGTTTGGGTCGGCCCTGTTCGGCTAGGGAGGGTCAGGTTACCTGAAATTTATTTGTTTTTTTTTTTTTTGGCCTTTAACCTGTCGGGTGTCATCTTAGCCTACATTCCTGATCTACCGATCCGTGTTATAAGTATATATTTACTTTTTTTCACTCTCTATTTTTTTTCCAGGTCAGATGAAGGATTACGAATGGCGAATTGACAAAGAAGCAGAAATGACACAGAAGGCGCAAGAGAAGCGGAAAGCGGTCTACTTTGACATCAAACGTCAACAACACAAGACCCACCCCCCAGCTGACCACGGCCACCCAATCAAACTCAAACCAATCAAAGCTGGAACATTAGCCAAGGGTAGTTATGTACGGAAACTCCTCCAGCGGAAGTCCTCCATGGCCAGTTCCAAACCCTCATTGTCTATCGGAGCGCCTGCTGGGCAGAGGCACGGTGGCTCCCCCACGCGGCGGGAGGGAGAACCATCAGTGAGGAGCGCGGGAAGGAGGCCTACTGCTGTGAGGACTCTCCCCAAAATTGGTCAAGCCATGCCGCCAAAGAGAACCAGTGTTAAACTGAAGGCTGAAGGTGCCGAGATAAGGAAAGACTGATTAGTGATACCAGGCATGTAGACAAGGGAAACAAATAGCTTCATTATGTATATTCAATATTTATTGGGGTATCTGTATCTTTACAAATAATCTTCATCATCTCTCTCAATTTTCTTTCAGGTTTTGATTATTTTATTCCAATTCCCTTAAATTGTGCAATAGTTGAGTGTGAAGAACATCTTAGAGAAATGGGCTCATCTTCATTTTGTCACCATCTTTTATCGTTGATCAGTGAATGTATGCAGCATCATGAATAAACGGTCAGGGTCAATCAACACTGATGTGTGTCTGGTATCACTTCAAAACTAAATAAGGTCAATTCAAATACTGGCCATCACGACGCATCATTCCATGCGTGTATCCATTTTTTTTTCGGGGGGGGGGGGTTGGTCATTTTGCAAAATCAGTCCGTGGGGGGATGGTCGCGATCATTTTGGTCATAGTGGTGGGGGGAGGGGTTGGAAAAAAATCTGCTGCCAAAATCCATCAAGACCCCCCCCCCCCCCCCCCTGTTGGTAATAAAAGACTCCTCCCTTTAAATTTGATAATTCAAAATACTCTGAATGAAATAAATCTCTTTTTTTTATGGATCTTGCCCCTTTCATACAAACGTCTTTCGACCCAAACTCTGGTTGCCTACCTTACTCGATGTTTGGCAGAATAACAAGCGGTGTGTGTGTGGGGGGGGGGGCGGTATACCGGTATTGTTAGTGGGGAAAGTGATGATGTTACAACAATCAGAATTCGGAAACGTATAGACCGAGTGCTATGCTAATCAAAATAGGAATTTCAATTCTTGTGAGTACATTTATAAATGCAGGGATTCACTCAATACCTGTGTAATAGATACACGGGTTCTCAGACTTAAAGCTGCAATAAATGTTGGAATAGGCCTACTCTTCTTTACCTCTATCTTAGATAATTCTACACCACCTTTCCTCACATCCAGTGTCATTCATTTTGGTGAGAGGTGAGCTGTGATGCATACAGCTAAGGAATTAGGTCTCAGCTGTGGTCTGCTTTTTGGTGGGAAGGGACAACAGTCAGCTAAATAGTTTTGAATTATTTCCCCAGGTGGCAGGACTGAGCAGTCTGATTTCTTATAACAGATGGAGCCACTGAGCTGGTCTAATAATAGATTGTACGACATCTGTACTGGGGGCAATCTACAGATTGTCACCCCCTACCCGCCGTGGCCGCTGGTTGGCTGAGTGTACAGATGTCTCCCACTGGCTGGTCTAAAATTAGCACTGGGAGCCTCGGTAGATGCACGGCTGTGTTATTGTTCTACTAGATGTATTCAGAGAGAAGTGGCCATCTAACCAGCATACTACACCCCTGGATATGTCATTGATTAACAAAATCGCCATGTTTTTGAAACAAAACTGTGCAGCTATTCAATCGTTTTCACAATAAACTGAAACTGGTTTGACCCAATTATGCAAATGAACCGCCATGTTGAATTCATATACGGGACCTGTCACAATCTTCATGCTGTACACACATCAAGCAGTTGGGGCCAGCAAAAAAGCACGGATTTCCCTGCTTTCCAATATGGCCGCCATAGGCTGGAATAAGCTGTAGATCGGATGTGCCTTGTGCCGCCCTCTACTGTGAATCTGGATAAGCTAGTCTAATAAGGTTTTTGTCAACATGGATAAAATGCTGGAAGCGGGAATAGCAGGGCTAGAGCTCACAAAATAGAATAAGATTTGACCAACACATTATAACAAGAGGGCTAATAGTAGAAATGAAGAGAATGGAAAATCTAATTATTTCACGTCTTGTAGCAGCTTTAATATGATAACCACAGTAGGGGTACATGTTTTAACCCTCTAAGGGCCGCCGATGCATCTGCCATGATGCATGAATGCAGCCTGTCGTATCCCAGAAGTTGGCTGTGCATGCGCAATCCTTGTTTAAACCTATTATCGCTCACGGGCCACAAACATCAATGAAAATAAATAATATTTTGAAAACATAAAAACCATGATAATATCCCTCTCTTCTTATAGAATTTGAAAGGACAACAACCCTAATGATACTGTCCCTATGCCGTAGAAATATGAAACGGGTAAAGTTATTTTGAAAATTACGGCCAACTTCTGGGATGCTTGACTTTCGGGATATGACAAAGCCATCCCGACCTGGGGGGCCCTTGATGGGGGGGTCCCCATGTCACGTGTCGATTTTAAGAAATGCCTATGCCCCATGCCACTAAGCAAAAAGACATGTCACTAGTGTCACTAACAAAGCAGATCTAATTATTATCAAAGTACAAAAAAAAATGATCCAAGGACTGGGTTGGGGTAGCTTATTAAACTTTAAGATTGGCAAAAATTATGCATGCAAAGTCCAGACATGTGAAATGGCATGTTGAAAGAAAATATATTTCATTGGAAAAGTGATCTATGAAATTAGGGGGTGTGGGGTAATCTCCTAGAAAAGTTTTGAAGATTGTGAGACCAAAAGGTGCATTCTGAAGCTTTCTGAGTATAACTGAGACCTTCTCTTGGCCCTATTTTTCATGTCACTAAGCCCTATGTCACATGTCAAATTTAAGAAATGGCTCTGTCACATGTCACTAGCATAGCTATGTCCCATGACGATTCTAAGAAATGGCCATTTCATTGTGTCGATTTTAGGGGTCTAGGGCAATTCCTGGGCCTGGCGAGTAACTCACCATAGTAACATTCATATCATGCCAATCCTACAACGTCTATAAACCCCCAGAGAGTCGGCATGATGCTCTGAAAAGTGCTGGCAAGCAGACTCACCTGCACTTCATTGGTGCATCATGGCGACCAAGGGCCCGGGGAGGGGGGGGGGGGCACTCCCTATGTTGGACATACACATTATGTTTGGCTGGCAAGGGTACTTTTTCAGCCAAATGTCCCTACTGGTTTCAGACCAAAACATCCCTAGCAAGGGTCCACTTTTGAGCAAAATGTCCCTAGCAAGGGTCAACTTTCAGCAAAATACCCCGATTCAAGTGGAAAATTTAGAAATTTTCATGAATATTTTCCCAGTTTTCATGAAAATAGCATGAACAAAATTCAAATCTTCTTCCAAACAAGGTCAATTTAAGATATTTTGAGCAAAATCTAAGACTGTTATGTCAAAAGTTCCCTAGCAAGGGTAGGGTTTTGAAGAAAAAACCCGCGATTGAGGGCCCTAGCAAGGGTAAGGTTAGTCGGGGGTTCAGCCACACACCAGTATCAAAAAAATTGAAGTGGCCCCCCCGGGACCAAGGGGCATGATACGCTCCTGTAATAGCTGCCCTTAACCCTGCACAAATGAAGTACTGGCAAGTCTGCTTGCCAGCACCTTATTGCTGCATCATGAAGACCCGCCAGGACTGTATCAACCCCGTAGAATCGGCATGATGCTTGAACAAAGCCCTGGCGAGACCAGCCCCCGCACTTGCAGTCCATCCTGATCCTGGTCCCCGCACTCACTGTATATTCAGACACCATCCTCGTTAGAAAAATCGCGAATATAGGGTCATATTTCACTAAGTTTGTGTGTCTGTGATTCTTGGAAAAGGTTAGTTTTTTTTTTCTTGTAAAGAAAGTGGAATCTGGAGAAAAGGGTATTATTTCTTGCAGGCTGTGTGGTTGAAAAGAGAAATGTGTAAATAGGCTGAGATAAAGAAAATATAAAGGCTGTATGTCTATGTGACAGCCCATGTGCACGGTGTATTCTAATAAAGATGATAGGCCTATGTATATTGATTCATCTAAAGGGTGGTGTTCACAGACATGTCAGTGTTTTACAAGAAAAAGGGGTTCTTCTAGGGACCCCAAAATCAGCGATTTCACTATAAAAAAGGTTGTTTCTTACTCAAAAATCAGTGGAAAAGGGTCACATTTGGAAAGTTAACGAGGATGGTGTCATGTTTGCACTGAGAGTGCGGGGACCGGGATCCTGACACCATCCACGTTGGAGAAAACACGGAAATAGGGTTGTATATCTTCAGGTCTGCATGATCCGTGTTTTTCAAAGATAGGGGTCATTCTCTTGAATAAAGTCAGTGTACATTGAATATAGAGGGGTGGTTTGGGCTTTGATTTTGTGCAAATTCAGATATGGGTAGCATATGACATAAAAGAAACTATTCAAAAATACCTGCTATATCTATATTTACATTATAATGATTTGAAAGTAGATTATATATATATATATATATATATATATATATATATATATATATATATATATGTCCTATTCATTAATCATGGAAATATCATTTCTGTTTTGATGTCAACATTTAGAAACAAAAGGGGTGAAGGTCCGGAAGATGTCAGCGTTTTCTAAAAATAGGGGTACAATTTAGACCCTCAGAATTAGTGATTTTGCTCAAAATAGGGTACTTTGTCACTCAAAAATCCGTGGATAGCGGGTATATTTCAATTCTTCTAACGAGGATGGTGTCATTTTGTATAGAGAGTGCGGGGGCCGGGCTGGCGAGTTACTTACCAGGGCATCATAATGGCAAAAGGGCATGATACATTAATGTATCTGCGGCTCGAAAAGGGTTAGAGGTTAAGAAACAGGACCTAGGTCACCTCCGCCCCAGAGGTATACAGTATCATGAGTATGACTCACTGGAACGTGCTCCCATATCCTGTACACACGAATCTGGTAAATCCCCACATTTACGTTTTTGGTGTGGTTATAGGTGCAGGTTATGTACATGTATAACAGCACTGGTAGGTCTCCATACAACCCACACTCAGGAGGTATACTGGGCAGGTGGTGGTCAGCGTACCCAGATATAACCCTGACACTATAGGAAGGTAGATATCAAGCCGACACCAAGGTATATGTAAGTATAGATTGTATATAGCCTATAATAGACAAAGAAAGTCCGTGCTGTAAACTCTGTGAGGCTATACAAAGTAATCATGGTCTCCAGATGGGAAGAAATAACATTTTAGGGGCCACTATTAAAAGCAGAGGTGTACCATGCCCATTGTCCGTCATGATGCACCAATATAAAATATAAAGTGCTAGCGAGTATGCTTGCCTGCACTTCATTGAGGTATCATGACGACCTCCTGGAGAGTATCAACCATGTAGGGGTGGCTTGATGTCCTTAATGCAGCAGAGGTCCTTAAGATTTAAAACCCTGAGTGCCCCTGTTTCTAGTTTGCTATATATACCTAAGGCAGCCATAAAGGTGATAAGCGTAAAGGGCTACATGGCTAGCATATTCAATGTTTACAAACAACACAGGATCCAGCGTCTGGGCACGACCTCATTTTACTTCTGCAGCGTTCCCTCGGCATTCCCGACCAATATGGCGAGTAAAGATCCAAGCGACAATACTGTCACACAGCGGGAAGAAGGCACACTACCAGGTCTCAGACTACGACTCTCACAGCATGGACTAGACTATGGTAGGTAGCCTAAAAATTATGCCAAATTGCATTAAATATGATTCCAACACTACCATCACACACACATCAATATGAATAAAAAGAGGTTTAGATCATATCATTCATCTTTGATAGCCTTACATGCGAGGTATTGTGTCCCTTGTACTCAGGTAAATCTGTTATTGGCCTGCATTAGTTAAATAAGCAAATGTCCACGACCATAATATATTTTTGCATCATATTCACCGAGGTGAGGCTGTCCGTTTTCAACTCCGCCTATAATTACTTTAGTATAGGAGTCTATGGGTACAGGAAATATGAAATCCAGTGACAGGACAACCCATGAAGAAAGATATGGCATCACTTTTAACTATCCATGTGTATTATTGCATCGACATCTAGATACGTAGCCTTATACACAGTGTATCATGGTACTTTGCCTGCATCTTTGTGACATTCATTAACTCGAAAAGTGAGTTATAAGAGCCGGGTAAAAAAACAAGGTTTTCAGTGCCTCAGTAAAGGTTGGGAAAAAAGGGAGGGGCAGGATTTCAAATTTACAAATACACTGTTAAAGGGAGTAGCCACAATCCAGCTGGTTCAAAATTGACCAACAATTTCTTTTAGTAACTTTTAGGGATGTTAGATTGATGCTTAGGTACCGGGTGGGGGGGGGGTACTTCAATTTTTTTTGATACGGGTGTGTGGCTGAACCCCCAACTACCCTTACCCTTGCTAGGGCACTTGTTCGCGGGTTTTTAGGGATGTTAGATTGATGCTTAGGTAGCATAAAGAAGGCATAAAAACCATAGGTCACGGTGTCCGTTTTTCCACTGGAAGGTATTAAAAGTTGGTGGTCTTAACTATGGCCACCTATGAGAATTTGTGTTTTCCCACATTTAATTCCACAGAAAAAAATCTAACAATTTCTTAACCAAACCTCATGTATTTATACCTGAGATCATTAGTATTATTTTGGAACCAAAAAGTAGGGGGTCACAAGCAAATTGACATTTTCCTAAATAAACTAAAAATATTTCAAATTACTTTAGTATAGGAGTCTATGGGTACAGGAAATATGAAATCCAGTGATAAGAATGTATAGAATACCAATGTATCACACCTAAAGGGTTGATAAAGAAGGGTTATGTCATATAAATTAGGAATATGAGCAAATGTTGTCAAATTTGGCAGTTTCATTTTTTGCCACCAGGTGCCGTTTGAGTAAATCGTGTCTACTGCAGGATGCAACTTGTTATGTCGGACTATGCCCTAAGGGCATTCAGCGCCGCCCCACTGGTGACGCGTATATTTCTGGGACTGCCGCGCGGGATTCAGCATGCCCTGGGGGCATATTGCTGGCCTTTACATATCAACAATTGACCTATTCTAGTGTATTCCTACTCTTTTACTCAGGGCAACACCAGCATTGTCTAGGCCACTCTCTCCACCATAGCATCATTTTAGCATGCCCTTAGGGCATTACTAGTGTATGAATGCCCCAAGAGCATTACTTTGAATACAAAAACTATACCATCCTTAGGTAGGGAATTATGCCCTATAAAAAAGGGGGTAATTATTATCTCCAGGAGATATTTCAGAGAAGAGACATTCCCTGGGGGCATCAATGAGTGAGCACTGATGCCCTCAGGGCATTGATAATAAAAATGCCATTAGAGCTTCATAGCCTAAACGTGCAGATGTCCTGATAAACATTCCCGTATAGGGGGCCTAGTCCAGATCAGGCCCTAAGGGCTCAATATAGCGGTAGGCTATGCCCCAAGGGCATAGTGTCCTTGGGCATATATGTTGGTCTACTTCCATAGAGTATATAATTGACCAATATAATTATACCCTCAGGGCATATTTATCAATCCATAGACTATAGGTTTGTTGTAGGTCGATGCCCCCAGGGCATTAGTGATTATCAGCCCAAGGCTATCCTCCATGTTATAGCCTAGAGTTACCGGTAATTGACTAGTGCATGCCCTCAGGGCAGCACAAGCACGATCTATGCCCTCAGGGCATGTCCCTTCTATAGACTGTATTAAAATAACAATTAAGTGAGGGGGCAGGGCTCTCTTGACATTCCCTGAGGGCACAGCTAGGTCTATTGGCTGTAGGAGCTCTCATTATACAAGATCGCAGTACCTATGCCCCAGGGGCATCGATGCCCCGGGGGCATGCATTCTCCTCTGCCCCCTTCCCACACCAAGTGTGGGAAAGTAATTTCCGCGTCAGTCCCACGCGGAAATCTGAATGCCCCAAGGGCATAGTCCGATGTAACAAGTTGCGTTCTGCGTGTCTACTCCCTTTAAATGATGCAATAACCTTCACAATTTTGTACATGGAATTGGAGCTTAGAATGTCTATTTTATAATATGGAAAGAGTGAAGTTGTTTTCTTTTTTACTTTCTTAAATATCCTGTCATGAGTGCATACAAGTCATTCACAGTTTGTTTTCAGTCCATTTAAGACGCTTTTGGGACCCAGTGCTGAGCCTATGGGATGTTGATCCATGGATCAACATTCCTGCCTTTTTACACTGAGGTGGTGCGAATGGCTATTGGGGGTGCACATATATGTAAATGAGGTTCAAAGGGAGGCCGGTGGTGCGAATAGTTCCCTGTTGTACAAACATACAAAGTACATATCATTGTAGTGGTGACTGATGAGAAAACAAAGAAAAAAATCGGCTTTTCGAGTTACCTGCAATGCACATTGCTATCCTATATTTATACTACCAGTACTTAACCTGCATCTTTGGGACAATTCCTATACTACCATGTCTGCATCCTTTTGACAATTCTTATACTATTTTGCCTTTCTTCATTAAATATCCTGTCCACTTTATATATAGCTGCCCAGGTGGCCGTAGACCAGCTGTGTACAAAGCTCCAGGGACAGCCAATCACAGACCAGCATGGAACAGACCGAGTTTCTGGTGGCAAAGTTGAATACACAATTAGGAAGTAAGTGAATACATAAGTGTATAGTTCACTCAACTCTCACCTTACGACCATCCCTCTAATATGACCACCCCATTAAATACGACCATTTTTGGAAAGACTAATTCATTTTACTCTTTGTTCCAATATAATAAACTCCTTCCGAAAAAAAACACCCGTCTAATACAACCACCCCGCACAACGACCACTAAATATAACACTCTTAAAGGCCAGTCTACTCCATGATTGTAATGTGACCATTTTCTATGTCACCCTTGGCATCATATAACCATGTACTCATAATGAAATCACACTGTCAAACGGTCATGTCAATCAAGTGTAGGGGTTCAATTCAAAATTCCTGTGTATCTAGGGCTATGCAGACTGATTTTCACTCACAATTCCTATACTACTCAGAGCACAGGTGGAAAACTAGTCTCAACCACATGCTCAGTGTAGTCCCCTCTAGTAGTATAGACAGGGTCTGAAGTCAGCAAAGTCCCTGGTCTCCCCTGTGTTTACCCAACCCACCCAATCCACATGGCTACTTTGAATATGCATTATCCCTAGGTATCCAGACACATGCACTGTACACATAGATGAAGTCTAAAGGGCTGAATCATTAATTGTCCTATAATTGCCCCAGTGCTGACTTTTAGCTTGAGTGTAAATTGTAGTTAGTATGGCAGTAGGCTGGTAAGCTGTAGAAAGTCATTCCCTATAATTATGTATGGTCAGGTAGCTACACCATGAGTAGAAATTCCATGAGCATTTAACATATCCGAAATAAGACACTGTAAGAGCTATACAAAGCTGATACTAATACATTTTCTAACTTTACTCTGAAAATGAGGAAGTTATATGATTGAGCCTAAAAAAATAGGCCTTATGATCCTATTTATCATGTTTATATGAAATGCAAGAGGGTCAGATATTGTCACCTTACCCAACACATACCCAGAGGGCAATGTAGTTAATTTGATTGTTTGCCTGAAGTGGCCTATACACAACCAATCATTAAGTGTACCCTGTCACCTAGTAACAGTGCTATGGTCAGATGTTGGATACCTTGGGATAATGCATATTCAAAGTAGCCATGTGGATTGGATGAGTTGTGTAAACACAGGGGAGACTGGGGACTTTGCTGACGGTCAGACCCTGTCTATACTTCTAGAGAGGACTACACTGAGCATGTGGTTGAGACTAGTTTTCTGCCTATGACTCAGAGTCCAGGCTTAGAGTAATTCTCAGTCACAATTCCTATTTTACTCACAGTGATTATCAGTCACAATTCCTATGGAACTCAGTGCCTGTGCTCCATATATTTACAGCACCATAATACAGAACTTTGTGAAACCTGCGTCCCACGTGGTCGTGAACCCAGCGTCTGGGGTCACGTGGTCAGCTACTGGGGCCAGCATAGCCGTGCATGGTGACTGGAAATACAAGTACAGGTGGCACTTGTAAGTCAATCTTAGATAGAACTTTCTGTTCATTCTCTCAGATTTGTGTATATATGTTTGATCATTTAAGGGTCGCACACTGTTACTGTTAAATCTACCTGGAATCCGCATAACAATGAACCACCATACTTGTAATGCAGTGAAGCAATATAGTGTCTGCGATATGAAGCCCCAGATGGCAGAACTGTAAAGGACTGTGGTACAAGCCTTCTCTGTGAAAATAATGGTCACAAAGTTGCCAGTTGTTGTTTTGAATTTTTTTTACAGTGTATAAGATTAAAAGGTTTTTAATTTGATTCAGACAAAACTTCATTTTTTTCATTCCTTAGTGTGAAGGGCAGTGATGATGGCAGTTTCAGTGTCTCTGCATCTGGTGTTGACTTCAGCATTTCAATTAAACTAGGTCAGTGTGGTTTGTCATATTGTCTCTTTTTTAAAATGTCATTTGAAAGATTCCATATAGGCCTTAATGTAATTTTTTTATTATATACCTATAGGTGTGGATGGGGAGGGGAGACCCACTATAGCCTCAAGTAGCTGCAGCAGTCACGTGTCCAAACTCAAGGTCAAGTTCCATGGTGGGGCATCCTGGTTGTATAACATCTTTGACGGACAGATCTCAAGGTCACTCAAGGGCAAACTTGAGGATGTGGTATGTATAGAACTATCTGCCCGGACCAAAATGCAGTAGAAAATCAGTATTTAAACAGTAGAAAAACAGTGTGGTGTGACAGTAGTCATTCAGTGTGAAAGCAGCATCAGAAACAGTACCATATCAGCATCTACTGGCATTCTACTGCTCAGCACACAGAACATGGCAGCAGTAGTTCAGTAGCAGAACAGTAGTATTAGCAGCATGCAAGCAGTATTGAATCAGTTGTCCCAATTATGTAAATGAGATGGCAGCATTTAAATAGTATCTACTTATTTAATGCTGCATGACCATATATGGGGTTGGGGCAGTGTTCAATCAGCACTACTGCATGACTGCTGCTATAGCAGTAGGTGAGCAGTAGATCATACTGAAAACTACTGCTGGGGGCAGGTAGAAGCATAAAAGGAGCAGCCGCTGCTTTAGTACTGGCACTACCAATGCCTTTCTAGGTGGTCCCTGCTAGATTTGAACTTGGGATCTTCTGATTACTGTACCAATGCATTAGCCCCCTGAGCCACCACCCCATCAGATATGTGGAGCTGTCATTACTCCCTAGTAGTGCATGCAACTCATATAGGAGGGGGGCAGTATTGATTCAGTAGTACAGGGTAACTTCTATCATAGCAAGAAGGTAAGAGTAGGCATGTCTGATAAAGTACTGCTATAGTAGAATGCCTTGCATTTTATTGATGTTAAGGTTATAAGACAGCAGCTTTGTAATTATCAATATTACATGTATACTATGTAAAAAAAAAGTGGCATGATGGTTACCAAAATAATACTTGATGATTCAGTACATTTATGCCCTACATAAAGTCAGTGACTAATTCCTCGCTTTCACACACCCCAACATCCATGTGTATCCATTACTGGCACTCAATAACAATCATATGCAAAGGTATAATTATGCTTTTCTTAACAAACACTGGATAGTTTCAGAATTTCATAACTGAATCTTTTGATTACTGTTCACAACCATACTGACATTTACACTATGGACTGTCTCAGAAGCATCAGGTCAGTAGCCCAATAAATAATCGATGAATGGACAGAGTGATACCAGTAGATAGTCAGTAGACTACTGCATCTATGCTGCTGCACAGAGTGTGACATTTTTGGTATCTATTAAGATTCAGTTGAGAGTCAGTAGACTACTGATTCTAGCCTGAAAATGCAGTGCATACTCAGTTGATAGTCAGTACACTACTGAGTCTATACTGAAAATGCAGTGTAGAGTCAGCTGTTTTGGAAGTATTTCAGCAGTACCTACTGCAAAATGCAGTTGTTGATCAGCATATTCTCAGTAGCTACTGATAGGAGAAGTAGATACTGTCATACTAGTGATTGGCATGATCAAGTTGTCATATGAGAAATATCATAAGACTAGTGGTATATAGTGTAATTATCTCAAGGCTCTTATAAATAGTGTTATTTCCAGTTGTCACTGGTTTATTCAGCTTTAGGCAACATGTAAGAAATATCAATCATACAGTAGTTAGTATGTAGGTAATTTGCACATACAATAAACATACAGTAATTTATAAAGTATAATGTTCAGTTCCACTCCACCTGTGAGGTATTAATAATACAATGTCCAGCATAGTTCTAGGTGGGTTCCCACACCTAGCTCCTGACCTGCTGCTTAGAGGAATAATGTAATAATGAATAACTTTACCCTCTGGTGGAAGTCTTGAAGAAGATAGCCCCTGGCCACTAATGGTAGAAAACCAATGCCTGTCTAGCATAGTTTCACCATAGTGCAGTGGTATAGCAGGTAGCAGGAGATGACTGGAGATGTTACCTCTAGAGCGGTTCTTGGTGATCTGACTTCCTGGAGGTGCAGACAGGCTATTTGTAGCAAATCTTGGAAAAGCACCTCCAGACTGACTGGAGCCAGCAGCATCTGCCTAACTCTACAATTGTTTGAGGGGTGTCTTTCATGTGTCACAGGGGGACAAAGGACCCCCATGGGCGCCGCTGTGTCCCCCATTGTTTTGGTCGGTTCTGCAACTTCAGACCCTCATATCTCGGTCGTTTATGCGTTTATAACCGCCATTTCGCGCATGCGCGGAGTTGAATATGTCAAGTTTATAATGCCCGTTGGATAGGCGCGTAACTCCCGCCGGTTTGTCTGTAGGGAACTCGGAGCTCCTTTCAGTCTCCATGGCATAACTTCCTTAATAATGGGAGTTCCGCCTTGATATTGGGCTCATTTTGACCGTCTAATTATGGGCTTTCCATAAATGCTTTGATATTTGACCTAGCTCACTCAGGAGCGACGCTAGAGCGACCGGAAGGTTATGGCGTCGTGCTTATGTAACCCATTGTTCAGTCATTAGAGTGCTCAGACACTCATGACGGCGTCAGCGGTGCTCAGGCACCCGTGACGGCCGGTTGCATTCACTTACAAGTTATTAATTTGTGCATTGAACCATGAGGTCGCACACTGAGACCCTCATTTTTATTATATTGTGCAGTGAACCATTAGGTCGGAGCCTTTGATGTCAGAGAGAGTGTTTGTAAATGACCTGGCTGGTGTGCAGTGGGGCATGAACGCTCTTATACAAAGTTTGAGCGCTCTTATAGCTCTTAGAACCAACCTATGTATTAATTTCATAGATATCCTTTGATTAATACAAAATATGTTACAATTTATGGAATAATAAAATGGTATATCATAGAATACTCCCTCTCCCCCGAGAGAATGCGAAACTCCGTCATTTCGCCGAGGGAATGTACAATTTATACAATTTTTACCTTATTTTGGAGTTATATACTGTTTGTAAGAGGATTTGAAGTGATGGGGAGTGCTTCAAATGCAATTTTTGTGGTAGGGCTTTGTCAGTATAAACAATTTTCTCCTGGGTATAAGTACATTTCCGAGTTTCTATATCTTACCATACCTGAGCTTATTTGCTTATGTAACATCAATTTTGGGTACAGTTTTCCATTTTTATGCACAACATACAATTTGGCAAATAGTGTGCCATTTTGGCATTCAATGTTCAATTTAGCGTGCAAATTGAACATAAATGACAATTTTAGTGTGCAAATTTACAATTTCGCGTGTAATTGCGTTCAATTGACAATTTCAGTATGCAAATATATAATTTTTGCGTACATTTGGCAATTTAAGTGTGCAAATATATAATTTTCGCGTATATTTGGCAATTTTAGTGTGCAAATATATAATTTCGCGTACATTTGGCAATTTTAGTGTGCAAATATACAATTTCGCGTATATTTGGCAATTTTAGTGTGCAAATATACAATTTCGCGTATATTTGGCAATTTTAGTGTGCAAATATATAATTTCGCGTGCATTTGGCAATTTTGGTATGCAAATATATAATTTCGCGTGTATTGATAGTTTCTGTATGTACATATATAATTTTGCGTACAGCTTGGATACACATAGAAATGTTGATTTTCTAAAAATCTGACTTCAGTGTATGAATTGGGTACAGACATACAGTATAATGTGCAACATACAATTCAAATGTAAATTGGATACAAACTTACAATCTAGTGTGCAAACATACAATTTTAGTGAGCAAATTGGGTACAAGCGTACAATCTGGTGTGCAAACATACAATTTTAGTGTGCAAATTGGGTACAAGCGTACAATCTGGTGTGCAAACATACAATTTTAGTGTGCAAATTGGGTACAAACGTACAATCTAGTTTACACTATACAATTTTTGGGATTTGAGACAAATTTTTCCGAGGGCCGGAAAAACAAAGTACTTCATGTACAATAGGCTTGTTTGTCTCTGAGTTACTCATTGATTTTGCTATATGGGTGTATTAATTGGCAATTTCGGCAGTGGGCCGCTGCTTGATTGACTTTTCCCTAGCCTTCTTTGAGTATGTGTCCCTGGAAGAGATTATTTGGTGAGTATCTTAAGTAAACATGTTTTATGTCACATTTTCTCAACAATTTGTTTTTTTTTTTTTTTCATTCATTTTTCCAACAATTTTCTTGGGTACCTAAAGTGTGTTACTTTAAGTAAATCTTGGTATAGTATACAAGTGCTAGTGGGTACAAAAACTGTCTTAGTTATCTACCTGCATTCATGTATATTAATGTTAGATTTGTACAATTTACAATTTGTAATTTGCAATTTCGCAATTTTGCGCGTACATGCGCGCATTAATCATCGACTTTGTGAGAATACCATAGATTTTCATATTATACATCAACAAGTGGCTGTGTATTTTTTTTTTCTAATACTTTGATAATTTCATTGACAGTGGAGGTGTGTCAGGAGTGAGATGTGAGTCTCCCCCTGGTGTGCTCATGCAGTGGTGGCACTTGAGGTGTTAGGTGCCAGATTCTGGCATGTGTCTGTGGCAGTGCCTAGCTTGGTGTCAGTGGACAGTTCAGGGTGGGGGGTGTGTGTGTGTGTCCATTTAAGGAGTGTGTGGCTGGTATTGGAGTATCAGTTCCTCTCTGGAAATCACTGCTGTAGTACCATGGCCCATCTACAAGCTCTCTTTGCTTTGCCTGTCCCCCAGGTGATGGAGGTGGGGAGTCCAGTTAGGGCCCTGGTTGAGTCTAACCAGACCATCCATTATGGGTACATAGTGAGGAATTTCAAGGAGATCATTGAGCATGGTGATGTGATGGTCTGTAATTACTCCTGCCGCTATTTCTTAGGCTCAGCCTTGCGTCGGGGGGCCACTGTGGCCCTTCTGACTAGGGCCTTGGGTAATATGGGTTTCTGGCCCATGGACTATAACTTAGGGCCGCGGGAGCGAGTGCTATGGGATTATCTGTTGGCGGCGTCCCTCCTCGATCTTGCGGCATCCGGGGATCCATCCACGGCTGCCGAGTATGGACTGGGGATGCTGGAGGCCCAGCTCGTTGAGTGGGAGCAGGATCACGGCCATATGTATGGCTCGGACTCGGACTCGGACTCTCCCATTGATGTTGAACCCGAGGATCTGTGGTAGGATCCCGACTGACTGAAACCTAGGGTGTAAAAACCCGCCATCCCAAAGGCCCTTTTCAGGGCCGGCAAATTGTCCGAAAAGTTCTGAATACTGTCTCTGATGTGTTGTCTCCTGGTGGTGGACTGGGGGCAGCCTAGGCTGTGGGCAGTCTAGGCTGTTTCCACAGTCACCGGGGAGGGCTGGTGGTTTAGAAAATTAGCAATAGTCTGCATGTTTGACCTTGCGGTCTCCTCCTGTTGTTCGTCAATAATTATATCTGTTGTATTTTCCAGTGCTGTCATGGTCACCGGGCTGGTGCCACAATCATTCTGGAGAAGCATGGAGTAGTACAGTCCTTTGTTTTTAAGGGCTGGTATAGTACTGAACCTAGTGCGCCAAGGTAGGTGTATCACCTGAGGGAGGTGATAAGCAAATTCTCCTCTCTGTGTTGTTATAACTGCTGGTCCATTCCAGGTAAATATAGCCTTAGGTAGTGGGAAGGTTTTAACCACTATATCCTTATAGGTAGGGGCAGCTGCTGACTTAATCTCATCAAATTCATGTGGTATTGGCCTCAAGGGTAGCGCGAAGTTTGAGTCTCCACAATATATTTTAAAATATATTGTGGGGTTTGTGCGCTTGGCCACATTTTTCTTGCCACAGTGTGTCTGTGCAAATTTCTTAAGGTACTTCATTATTCTGTAGGCTGAGTAGATGGTCAGGGTGAATAATATAGCGATTATCAGGGTGTGGGTTTCCTGAATTGTGAGGAAAGGGGTGTGGGTTTCCTCTGTAGGGGTCAATTTGGTAGGATTCTTATCTGGGAGCAATTTGTGTAGGGGCAGCTCGGTGACTAGTCTGAATGCTTTGGCTGTAGGCAGGTAGGCTACAGTCCCTCCTAGTCTGTATAATTTGAGTAGTATGTATACTATAAAAATGTGAGCTGATATCCCTAGGATGAGTGCTAAGCTTTGGAAGATTGGATGCTCTGTAACTCGACGTAGGTATGATTCCTCGTAGCGCGTTTCCATTTCCTTATTAAGGTTGGAGGCATCTTTTAATACTGTTTTGGCAAAGGGCTCTAAATTTAGTTGAGTAATATCATCCATGATTGGATTTTCCTGTAGTTTTTCTAAGGTTCTAGAAAGGTTCACTACTGGGAAATTTGGAAGATTCTCTCTTTCATCTGGTTTGGTTTCCGAAATTTTGTTAAGTGCTGCCATGAATGGTAAATTAATTGTCTTGAGAATGTAATGAAATGATAAGGTTGAGTTACAGGGCAACCTTGTGTTCGGAAGAGAAAATTCTCCTACACTGATCGTGCACCCACAGGGTACACCTATGATTGAGTAGGACTGGGCTTTTCGAGTTTCAGACGTTTTACCATGGCAGTTGATAAAGTAATGGGGTTCATTAGTAGTGACCAGATACTCATCTCCAGAAATGGAAATAGCATGGGTGGTAGGTGCTTGCAGTGGTGAAACTGTAAACTTGCAATGTTCCTTAATCTGTTGAGCCTGGTTAGTAAAAATGGCTACAGGGCATGTAGGCCTGTGTTTATAGATTCTACCATTTACATCTCTGCATACCTTTACTGTAGTACCTTCACATGCCTGCATATCTGCTGAGTCCAATTCGATAAATAATGATTCATCGTAAGATACTGCTAGAAACTCAGTCGTGGTTTGTAATTTGGTGACTCCTCTGGTGGGGGTCTCCTGTGTGTCTATAGGCATGGGTGATGTAATCATTTGGTACAGTTTGAAGGTTGAGGTGGTAGATTGAATTATAATGTCCAGATGAATATATATATGGTGAGCTGAGTAAGTGTATGAGGTCAGCTTCTGTGAATAATAGAAATCTAAGTCATTAATTGCGACTTGTGCTCCAGGGTGTGTGATCCTAAGTTTGTTATTAATGTCAATTAAGTATCTAGCAAGGTCTGAGGGTGGTACTATATCAGGGGTTAGGATTCCTGATGATAGCATCCTCAGGGCTGCATTTGTCCTTTGCAGTGATTGAACTGTATTCATTCTTGCTGCTATGATAATTAGTGCATCATTTAATACTTGCATTTTTTCCCTTTGGGTTTTCTCATGCCTTGAATATGAGTCAAGTGACCTGGACATGTTGGAGGCCCACAGGTTGACGGTGTCACCTATGGTGTTGATTGTGCTGTCCAGTACCTTCTTATCTTGGATGTATGCTCTAACAAACTTATCTTGTCTGTCTGTGATCTTTTCAATGAGACTAGCTGCTTCCTGATCTTGTTTAGCAAATTTTCTTAGTATTTCATCTATGTTCTTGAGCTGTCCCATTACTTGGTTTACATCTTCTACTGTGGCTAGACCTAGCACACCGCGAAACAGGGGTGCTAGAAAACCCAGTATGGCCTCTCTTTTGGCCTTGTCCAATGTGTTTATGGGGTTGGATAGGAACAATTTGATGGAGGCTAGTGTTTCATTTATCTCCTTGTCTGCAATTTCCAGCAAGGTGTCTAGCTCCTTAGCTTGTTGGATAATTTGGCCAGAGGTATGATCTTGTAGAGTAGGAGTGGTCAAATGGAGTATTCTATCCCTTATGGATCCTTGGGTAACGGGTGCCCGAGGTATCTTGTAGGGGATAGCTAACAATAGTGTTGTGGTTGTATGTCCATTGACCAATGGTTGAGGGCTAGGTTTGAATACTACTCCTATGTTTTGTCTCACCACAGGTGTATAACCTGCAGTAAGTGGTTCTATAGTATATAATAACAGCATAGTTAGCAGTATGGGTGAAACTCTCAGTCTCCCCATGGTGCTTGTGTAAAGCAAGTTTGCTGTTTAAAGTCTTGTCAAATTTGTAGTGATTTGGTGCTGGTAAAGTCTAAGTGTATGGTGTAGCACTTTAAATGAAGTGGTTCAAACTGTACCTTTGCAAGATTGAGCTGTCTTGGCAATATGTCCGGTGAGTCTATAGAGATTGACCAGTAAATGGTAAGGTCAGGTTGAAGGTGAAGTAGGTGTGTTCTTTATCCTAGTGCAGTCTCTCCTAATGGAGAAGTGGGCTGGCTAATTCCCAAGTGGGGTCCTGTAGACTTGTATTCCAGACTGCAGCTGGATGAAGACTGATGGTGGGCTATGGTCCACAGTGCTTCTTATGTAGCCTACCCTACCCACATCCATTGTGGGCCTGGTATTGTTTCTCTGGAGACCATGCATTAATCTCCAGTGTCTGCTAACTGTGGGGTCTATTGTGTAGTCTGTGTACTGGTAATTAGCTCCTCCTGTCATCCAGGACAGCCATTCATGACCGTCTAGACAGTTGTCTGAGGGTAGCTTATAAGGTCAATTGATCTCTATAGACTGCTGTGTTGGCATAGCGCGCTCTTTCATGTGGGGATTAGGCTTTAGACACTCCATTGTGTTACCCTTACTCTTCTTAGACTTCATGTCTGCTTTACTTGGGGGGGGTCCCAGTCTTTGACCCTTTCAGAGGCAATAACCTACTGATATATTTACAAATTTGATTGGCTTTATATACATATAAGTAATTCATTATCAGTCACACATGTCTTATGTGTGGATGAAGAGAATTTGTAATATATTTTGAAAATCTTATGTTCTTTTGGTATCTCAATCTTGTTTCTAATTTCTTGAAACTGCACCACACCTAGATGTCTTTCTTAGTATGTGGTGTGCAGGCCTAGGCTTGATAGGGCCTATGCCTGTGGTTTCTCTTGTAAGGGTGATATCACTTTTGTTCCTTACAATTTTGCTGTAGTATTTGGCCTCATGTGGAATAAGCCTGTGTGCAAATTCATTGTTTCTGACAGCCATAACCTTTTTCAGTCTGTCTATGTGCACTGGTCTGGCCACCAATAGATTGGTGTCCAAGTTTTTGAGTTTGGCACTTGTCAAACTAGGTCTATCTACTACAACATATGGTCCCATAAAAAGGGGTTGAAGTTTCTTACACTCTGTGTTGGTCAGGATTCTTGGTATGTTAAGGTACACCATGTCGGTGACCTTGATTTCCTGTGGTGTAAGTTTCTTATCATATCTATCCTTCCTTTCCTTTTGTAGCTTGGCGACCCTTTCTATAGCTTTCCTCCTAGAGGTATCTTGATTTGTTATCATGTTAGCTACATGGTCTGCTACTGTGGATATGTCTTCCTGTATTCCCAGCCCTAAGTCCATTGGGGTGGCTGGGTTTCTTCCATGGAGTAGGAAGAAAGGGGTGAATCCTGTGGTTTGGGATTCAGTGTTGTTTAATGCAAAGGTTATGGGTTCAATAAATGAATCCCAATTGTTTTGGTGCTTTGAGCAGAATGCTCTGAGCGCTGTGCCTATGCTAGCATTGAATCTCTCTACAAGCCCATTTGATTGTGGCCTGTATGGTGAGGAGAATTTATGTTTGATCTTGAGGTGTTTAGTTAACTTTGTGAACTTTGCACCTGTATAACATGTCCCATTGTCTGTTTGAAGAGTGGCTGGTGTTCCATGATGACAAATTATATTCTCGTAGAACTCTGCTGCTGTTGTCTCAGCTTTTAAGTCAGTTGTAGCCCAAGCTGTTGCATATCTGGTAGCATAATCTATGCAGACTTGTATATGTTTGTTTCCCCTGGCAGTTGTGGGAAGTGGTCCCACCGCGTCTAGGTTTAGGAACTTCATTGGTGAAGTCATGTACTCTCTCACTGTCATTGGTGTTTTGTGTGAGTGTACTTGCCTTTTTCCTGTGAGGCATGTGTGGCAGGTGGAAACATATTTTGTTGTGTCTGCTAGCATAGACTTCCAATATACCCTAGGTCGGAGTGCTGACAGCATCCTACTTGAACCAAGATGGCCGCCAGTAGGTGAGTCATGGAAATACTGTAGTGTACTAGTTACCCATTGCTGTGGTATAACAATTTGAAGTGGTACAGTATTGGTTTTTCTCCAATTTATGGGGCATATATGGACTAATGTACCATTAACCAAGGTGTATGTCTGGCCTTGGTTGATGATTCTATTTCCTTGTGCTTTTGGTGCAGGCAAGGTCCCATCCTCAAGATATTGTATGAGGGGCAATAGGTCCTTGTCTTTCCTTTGTTCCAAGCCAAGGTTTGTACCTGAGATGGATGTGTCGGGAATCTGATCCAGTAGTTGATTTATATCTAGCACATGTTGTTTTATACTGTCTCTTTCTTTTTCTTTTTCATCGACTATTGGCCTATCTTGTGCCTTTTGTTGGGGTGTGTCACTCTTGTTTTGGTGTGTAGGCTCCTTTGGAGGGCCTATTCTCGCCTTGATGGGAGTGGCAACCTTTTTCTTTAAAGGCACAATTTGCTTTTTGTCATTCTTCTTTGTCTCAGAGTTCTTTGACTTAGTAGATGCAGTGTCTTTTGTGACATTTTTCCTGGCAGGTGGGGTTTTGGTAGGTTTGTTTCCTGTGACCTTTTTCTCATTTTGAATAGTTTGTGATTGTGTGGGGGGTTTTGGTGTGCCCCCCTGAATCATTTCTCTAGTCTTTGAGCGTGTGGTCATAGGACACAAATGGTTTGATGTTTCCTCTCCCTGCATTGGTTCAAAGAATCTGACTGATTTAGAAGTTGCTTGAGTAATAGCATATATTGTGTCTTCTGGATCTTCATCATCTGAGTCAGGTGGGGTGAAGGGTGGCTCCTTAGGAGTTGCCTTCAGCATCTGATTGAGTGATGAGAATTCAATAGGCTCGAAGTCATCATCTGGAAAGAGTTGTGAGTATTCTCTCTCACAGTGGCAAAACACATAGTGTGTAGATTGCTTCAAGATACCCCTAATGGGTGTCTCTGGCCTTTCAATGGTGTTGGGTGGATCATCCCTTTTGAATGGTACTTTCTTTGTCACTTTTGCAAACTTGGTTCTACTGGCTGCTCTAACTCTCCTTGGTGGGGGTGGAGGGTTAGTCATGGGTCCAGAGTCTGGGTATTCTCTTCTAGACATAGCATCTGGTGGTGTGTTATCATCACCTTTCACGTGTTGGATGGTGAATGAAAATTGTTGTATGTCTAGAGCCCATCTGGCCCATCTATGTGTGAGTCCTGTATTGGTTAACAGTGGGATTAGGGCTGCATGGTCTGTGTATAATTGGAAGTGTCTGGTCTCTAGATAGTGTCTGAAGTGTAATACTCCATACACTACTCCCAGTAGTTCTCTCTCTGTGGTATTGTAATTTCTCTCATGTTTTGAGAGGGTTCTACCTGCAAAGGCTACTGGTCTGAGCACTCCTTCATTATCTCTCTGTGAGAGTACAGCTCCTAAACTCACATTGGAAGCATCAGTTGCCAAACTGAACTCTTTCTCATAGTTTGGATATCTGAGAAGAGCATTGGTACAGAGGGCATGCTTTAATGTTTTGAAAGCATTATCTGCCTCTTCTGTCCAGACAAATGCTTTGAGATGTGTCTGTAGATCATATAATGGTCTAGCAATTTGGGCATAACCTTTGATAAACTTTTTGAAGTATTGGCATAGGCCTGTGAAGGATCGGACATTTTTGACTGATTTTGGTGTTGGGAAGGTTTTGATTGACTCCACCTTTGTGGGAGATGGTTGTAGTCCCATGGGTGTGACTCTCATTCCCAAGAAGTCTATTCTGTCTATGAAGTATTCACATTTTGATTTCTTCAGTTTGAGTTTACCAACTCTTAGGCTGTTGAACACATCTTCCAGGTCATGGAAGTGTTGTTCGATTGATGGTGATAATACCAATATGTCATCTAGGTATGGTAGGGCACATTTGTACTTGAGTTTGTTCAGAATTAATGTGACTAGATGGCAGAATCCCGCCGGTGCCGTCGCTAAACCCATCGGCATCCTTTCATAGACATATTTTTTGTCATTTGCTATGAATGCGGTTTTATGCTGATCCTCCTGTCTTATAGGAATTTGAAAAAATCCCTGTTGGGCATCTAGCTTACTGAATACTCTTGGTCTGAGTGACCCTATCATGTCTAGAGTGTCATCGGCCCGGGGTGTAGATAAGGCTTGATTTATCGTGTTCTGGTTCAAATAACGAAAATCTGTGACGAGCCGATGGCCTCCCGATGATTTTTGTACTAAAAAGGATCTGGAGGCCCAGGGGCCTTCAGCACATTCTCTCAGAATGCCCTGTTGTACTAGCCTTTCACACTCTTCCCCTATTGCGGCCTGTTTTTCTGGTGTTTGTCTATATGGTAGGAAATGACATGGTACTGCCTCAGGTTTTATAGAGTGTGTATACAGGTGTGTGGCACCAATGTCTCCATCTTTTCCTACAAATACATCATCATACTTGGTCAGCAGTGATCCTAATCTATCATGCTGATCTTTGGATGTGAGCACAGATTTTGGTGGAACATTCTCTTCCAATTCTGGCTCGAGGTCATGTGCCTCACTATGTATAGCAGCTATTTCAGAGAGCCTGATTGAGTTGGGTTCAGGGTCAGCATATGTGGACTCACAGTCTGAGTCTGTGTCACTGAATTGAGTTACATCCTCAGGCCGTATGGCTGAGATGGATTGATCAGTGTGTGGGGTAGTGTCTGACACCTGTTCGGGTTTTTCTAAATCAGATTCCCTGACTTCCTGAAATAGAGCTATGATGGCACCCTTTTTGATTTTATGTGGGCGCCTGCTGGTGTTGAGTAACACTAGGGGATGTTTGTTATTTTCCCTGGGGGTTACTGCTGCCCTTTGAACTAGATATGGGGCATTGTTATTTCTTTGGAGGTTATCTACTACTCCAGTTTTGCCTTGCAGTGATTGAGTAGATGTGACTTTACCCAATACTGCAAGTTCAGAGAATGGAGGGATGGTAAAATCCCTCACTGCCCTAATGGGTTTGAGAATTTGTTCAGGATCAACATTAAATTCAATTTGAGATTTTGTAGTGCTTAAGAAATCTGTGCCGAGAACAACGGGCTGTGTGAGGTTGGGTATTACAGCAAATTGGTATTGGAATCTGACACCTTGGATTCTAAAGTTCAGCATAGCTGAATGTCTAACATGACACACCGATCCATCTGCCAAATGGATGTTAATTTTAGATTTCCTCAGTTGGATATGGAATCTCTTTTGGAGATCCATGAGGAATGATTGTCTGACACAGGTGATAGTAGCACCTGTATCAACCAAACATTGTACATCTGAAACATCATATAGATTTGCATTGATACAGCCATTTTGAAGAAGTACAATAGAAAGCTTGGTACTCTCACCCGTATCCTTTGATGATGAATCTGGTGGGGTGATGTGTATCACTGATGGACGTCTCTGTCTGTTAGATGGTAGATTTGCACTAGCAATTGTCTCTGGTTGGATCTTTGTTAATCCTGATTGATTGTTTGTTTTTGGGGTGTCACAGTGCACTGGCCCATCGGCACTGTGACATCCTAGTTTTCCTGGTTCTGTGGGGTGGTTGAGATGCTTGCCACCAGGAGTTTGGAGATTTGATCCATCACATGAGGTGGTATTTGGGGGTTACTTTGTTGGTTCCCCTGGTAACCTCTTGTGTCAGGTTTGTAATCCTCCCGGCGTGAGTTGGAACCCTGGTTATATTGACCAGAGTTGCTGTATTGACCGGAGTTATTGGATCTCTGGTTGTTGTAGGCGCCATTGTTGTTGTAGGATCCACTGTTGTAGTTCCTATGTGGACTCTGGCTCCTACTGTTGGATCCTTGATTATAGGATCCAGAGTTGTTTGAACCCTGGCTGTTGTTGTAGGATCCAGAGTTGTTGTAGGATCCAGAGTTGTAGTTCCTATGTGGACTCTGGCTCCTACTGTTGGATCCTTGATTATTATAGGATCTGCCATTACTTGGGGTTCTGTCTCTCCTATCACCGTATGAAGAGTTACCATTGTTGGAGTTGGAAGAGCTGTTGTCTTTCCTACTGTTGTGACCCCCCCGGTTGTTGTTGTTGCCCCCTCTACCTCTACCTCTATTGGATTGGTAGTTGGGGTCATAGTTATTTCCTCTATATCTACCGGTAGGGTCTCTTGATGTAACCTTAGCTTCCTGTTGCCTTACATGGGCACTAGACATTAGGTTAACATCTTCATCTGCACTAGTGCTGATTTCCTGGACCTTTTTCTTAGTAGGCTGTGGGTTGGATTCTGCATCCCTCACCTTCCTAGATCTCTCTTGGGTCTCAACCTCTAGGGATAGGTCTAGGGCTTGGTCAAAAGAGTCTATTTTCTTGTTCTCAAGAGCTACAGAGATCCAGGGCCTCATGCCTTGGGTAAATGCCTTGCTTAGGATTTCATCACTCTGGCGTTGGGCATTACACACTTTCCTGAGATGGCATGCATAGTCTAGGACAGGTTCATCTATCTTTTGTGCACGGAGTGCAGTCCTTGAGATTATATTGTCTCGAGTAGCAAAATACTCTTTTAATTTATTCACTACATTGGTCCATGTCAACATGTCAGGTGTGGCACTCTCCCTGAAGGATTCAAACCAAGCTAGTGCTTGTCCCTCGAGGTACTTGGGTAAATATGTTACCATGGTGTCACTGTCTGTCACTTTGTACTTATCCTTCAGATATTCTGGGAATTTGTGATCAATAAATAATGCTGTTGACATGAGTGGTGATGGGTGTGAAAAGGTTTTGGGTTTTGTTACCTCATGTAGCCTGATCTTTCTGTCATCCTGTTGTTTTCTGTCTATGAGCTTGGTCATGTTGGACACCATGGAGATTATGATGTCATCTTTGGATCCAGAGGCAGATGGTGTGACAACAGGTGTGATGGCAGGTGTGGGAGGTTGTGGGGTCTGGGATGATACCATTTTCATGAGATCTGCTATCTGTTGTTGTTGTCTCTCTAGGGACTTCCGCTGATCTTCCATGGCCTTCTGTTGAGCATCTATTGCTGCATTCCTCTCTGCCAGTTGTTGGTTGAGGATCCTCTCCCTTTCCTCCTGCTGGGACTTGTTGGTCTCTAGGGCAGTAACTGCATCTTGGATGGCCTTCTCATAGGCCCTTATCTTCTCAGCTGTCTGATTAGGTTGGGGGCCTTCATCGGTGTCCATGATGGAGGGTGTGGGGGAGGTGTCTCTGGAGGAGTGGCTGTCAAAGGCTGGAGCTGGGGTGGAGGATCTAGATGAGGGTGTGGATCCACCCCCTGAGGCAGATCCTTCTTCCCCTGAGGTAGATAGCGTGAGTTGAGCGTCCTGTAGAGATCCCTGGGAAATGTTGGATCCCTGAGAACTGGTTGTTCCCTGAGTAGACAGGGTGGGTGGTGTGGGGTCTACTGAGTGTGGGTCTGTTGTATTGGAGGCTGGTTTGCCTCCTGTGGGCCTCCTAGATCTTGGTGGGAGGGAGACCTCTTCAACAGGCCCCTGACTACGTAAGGTCTTTGTATGTTGTTCTGCCAGCTTGACTGATAAGGCCTTGATGTGTGTGGTGGACCTCACTGGCGTGTGGGAGACCTCACTGACGTGTGGGAGACCTCACTGACGTGTGGGAGACCTCACTGACGTGTGGGAGACCTCTCTGACGTGTGGGAGACCTCTCTGACGTGTGGGAGACCTCACTGACATGTGGGAGACCTCACTGACGCGTGGGAGACCTCACTGACGCGTGGGAGACCTCACTGACGTGTGGGAGACCTCACTGACGTGTGGGAGACCTCCTGATGTGTGGGGGATCTCACTGATGTGTGTGGGAGATCTCACTGGTATGTGGGAGATCTCACTGGTGACCTTGGTGGGTATGGTGTCAAGGTCAAGGTCACTGGGTGTATGCGGTACCAGTTTTAATTTACTGTGTGCATGATTGTTCTTAGTTGCGGTACCAGCTTTAACTTACTGTGTGCATGATTGTTCTTAGTTGTGTTACTAGCTTTAATTTTTATGAGCCTGTGAGAGATGGGATCTTAGTAGGATGTTCTCCACCACTTTGTCATACTAGTGATTGGCATGATCAAGTTGTCATATGAGAAATATCATAAGACTAGTGGTATATAGTGTAATTATCTCAAGGCTCTTATAAATAGTGTTATTTCCAGTTGTCACTGGTTTATTCAGCTTTAGGCAACATGTAAGAAATATCAATCATACAGTAGTTAGTATGTAGGTAATTTGCACATACAGTAAACATACAGTAATTTATAAAGTATAATGTTCAGTTCCACTCCACCTGTGAGGTATTAATAATACAATGTCCAGCATAGTTCTAGGTGGGTTCCCACACCTAGCTCCTGACCTGCTGCTTAGAGGAATAATGTAATAATGAATAACTTTACCCTCTGGTGGAAGTCTTGAAGAAGATAGCCCCTGGCCACTAATGGTAGAAAACCAATGCCTGTCTAGCATAGTTTCACCATAGTGCAGTGGTATAGCAGGTAGCAGGAGATGACTGGAGATGTTACCTCTAGAGCGGTTCTTGGTGATCTGACTTCCTGGAGGTGCAGACAGGCTATTTGTAGCAAATCTTGGAAAAGCACCTCCAGACTGACTGGAGCCAGCAGCATCTGCCTAACTCTACAATTGTTTGAGGGGTGTCTTTCATGTGTCACAGGGGGACAAAGGACCCCCATGGGCGCCGCTGTGTCCCCCATTGTCTTGGTCGGTTCTGCAACTTCAGACCCTCATATCTCGGTCGTTTATGCGTTTATAACCGCCATTTCGCGCATGCGCGGAGTTGAATATGTCAAGTTTATAATGCCCGTTGGATAGGCGCGTAACTCCCGCCGGTTTGTCTGTAGGGAACTCGGAGCTCCTTTCAGTCTCCATGGCATAACTTCCTTAATAATGGGAGTTCCGCCTTGATATTGGGCTCATTTTGACCGTCTAATTATGGGCTTTCCATAAATGCTTTGATATTTGACCTAGCTCACTCAGGAGCGACGCTAGAGCGACCGGAAGGTTATGGCGTCGTGCTTATGTAACCCATTGTTCAGTCATTAGAGTGCTCAGACACTCATGACGGCGTCAGCGGTGCTCAGGCACCCGTGACGGCCGGTTGCATTCACTTACAAGTTATTAATTTGTGCATTGAACCATGAGGTCGCACACTGAGACCCTCATTTTTATTATATTGTGCAGTGAACCATTAGGTCGGAGCCTTTGATGTCAGAGAGAGTGTTTGTAAATGACCTGGCTGGTGTGCAGTGGGGCATGAACGCTCTTATACAAAGTTTGAGCGCTCTTATAGCTCTTAGAACCAACCTATGTATTAATTTCATAGATATCCTTTGATTAATACAAAATATGTTACAATTTATGGAATAATAAAATGGTATAGCATAATACAGCCTTCTGGTCCGGGTGTGTCTCAAGTTCAAGTCAAGTTCAAAAGCACTTATTTAATCCTATACTACAGACATCATAACAAGTAGCGTATAAGCGTGGCGTAAGACAATAATAAAGCCTGTTTCATGTTAGATTGTGTAAAAGTCCATTCCCTTGTGTTCTGGGGCCGCATGGACTAATTGGTTTGAATCGTTTTATTTCATGTTATTGTCATACTTATAGTACATACACTTTAATAATGCCAAAAATTGTAACATATGATTGTATTAATGCATATAATATGAGGCATGAATACATATAACTCCATATGGGCATTCACAGTCCACTGACCACCAGCTATATATCATATAAACCTCCAGGCGCTAAGGCGCTATAGGGGGACAAAGGACGGTAAAGGTGACACATCTCGAAGTTCGGGCGGCTCTCAAGCCACCCCTAGGCCACCCAGCCCGGATATCGGACCAATTCTGTAAACGCCGGTCCATGACGGACCCAATGGGCTTAAACTGGGCGCCCAACTCCCATTATTAACAGAGCTATGCCATCTGGAGTGTTTTGAATAAACCAGTGATAACTGGAATACATAGATAATAGCTTGATATTCTTAATCACTATAGCCACTAGTCATATGATATTCCTCATATGACAACTTGATCATACACATATTCCTAGTATGACATTATCTTGATGTATTTTCAGATTCTATCAGCAGCCAAGAAACTCATTGATGTTGATGCTGCCAAGAAGCTGTCTGAACTAAACAGTAAGTGTCCTGATCATGTAATCTAGATTATGATAAAGGTTTTAGAGGCTCTGGCCCAATGTCATTTATATCGGTCGATTTCCTGGTTTGAAGAAAATAAACATTTTGAATATGCCTTGAGGTTGAGGTCAATGTGTGGGCTCTTATTGCAAACATCCAGATTCAATTAATTGTCAGCAACTGAACTAAAAAAAATTGGATCATGCATTGGTATATCCCAAAGAACACATTTGGGTATATCAAGAAAGCCCAATACGCCCGCTAGTCACATCTGAAAAACCTCACCTACAATTCAACGCTTATCTATATTAATCTGTGTGCATTTTGCCAATAGCTTTCAGCACCATAGGCGGTGATATGACCCTGGATTACCGTCTTGTGCGTCCTCCCATGTTTTATGAAGGCTATGTGGATTCCATGCATAAGGTATGTATTTAAATAATTATATTGTTTTTGATGCTTGTTTATCCTCTTTTTCCATAAGCAGGCATGTCGTTTACAGGCCTAAACCTGTATACTTAAAAAGATCTTTCTTTCAGGTTTCTTTTTTTATAATAGTCTTGATGCATCACCGACTCACTTCAATGGCTTAGGTATAGCTAAACCAACTCATGTGTGACAAAGAAAATGCGCAAAACGATATGATTTCTTTTTTTATTTGAAAAGGACTAGTGTTGTTTTGTCATGAAGGGTCAGGCCCCCTGAATAATATAATTATATCCTTTTTACTTCCTATGTTGATTTCTAGCCTACCGGTATATTCATTTTTTTTTGTAAGTCAATCATAGGCGGCACCCAACAATTGCTTTCTCCTGATTAGGGCGAGGTAGCATGGAAGGCCAATCCTGAGCCACCACCATTCTCACCAGAGCAACTTCCAGTGGATGCAGACTCGACAAAAATGATTTACATCTGGGCCAGTGAAATCGTTATAAACAGTTATGCCTATACAGCGTTTACCAATGGACTGCTCAAACATAAACTAAAACAACAGGATGTAAGTAATATAATAGTGTTTGTTCTTATAAAACGCATTACTATTATCTTATTCTAAGAAATCTCTGAAGTGTAGGGTTTTAGGGGTTATTCCAAATGTTTTTTTAATGCGTCCTGATGAAGTGAAAACTTTTGTATTTCACCAGAAGGCATCAGGAGGCCTCCATCTATGCTCATAACTAAAAATTGAAAATAGATCAGCTCTGATTGGACATTAGCTTCAAAGCTAACATATTATAGATGTAAACTTAAAAAGTCTTATTATACCTTGAGAATGTTGTCAGCGTATAGCATATAACCTTTTCTGTTATACAGATGCCTGAGGGAAACATCCTGAGTCCTGCCCAGGGGAGCACAGTAAGTTAGGCCACCTTTTTCTCCTGTTGAAAATTCCATTTATCTTGAATGAACTACTGATTTTATCATAATCATCTGGCTATTTGGGATGCTGTCACTGACCATGAAATACTGGAAATACAGGGTAGAGTTATTATATGGTGATATGCAATATGTGGCTTCTTGGTGAAACCTACCGAGCTGCTTTTAATAAACTTGAGATAACTGATGATCTGCTGTCTGTCATTTACATTACATTGTTTTATAAAACGGCTGGCAGTGCTCTGCTGCACAGTAGAAATGACCTTGAGTGCATTATAGGAGTACAGTGCACGCCTGAGCAAGGTCATGGTAGCTGTAAACAACTTAAGGACCATTAATTGGTCTAGACATACCTTGATTGGGTGATTCATTGTTAGGAATGAAATGTTTTATAAAGACAATAGACAACTCCTTCTTCACATCTTGACTTCCTGCAGTCAGAATTACTTTATTTAGAGAATAGACAATGACTTTCTTCACATGGAGACTGTCTGTTGTTCTATAATGCACGAATGCATCTGATGTCTATTCTCTAAATAAAGTAATTCTGACTGCAGGAAAATACAGAGAACCAGCCTGACTTTGTAGAGGTGGAGTTAGAGGCCACAGCCCCACCACAAGTACGGATACAGCCTGAAGGAATAGGTCTGACCTTCACAGGGGACCTCACCCTCAGAGGCCACACTACACACACACGGCTGGACTATGTCTTCAAAGTAGCTACGGTATGGAGACTATTTATCAATTCATCTGTTGTGCCTTTTCCTACACTGCAAAAATGGTGTTTAGATCCCAAACACAATTCTAAACATATTCTTGCAACGTTTTTGTAATCACATTAATTTCCTAAACATGTTTAGCCAAACAATGTGCTTAGCTCAAGTGTTTAGAAATGTAGGTGTTTAGGTTAAACCTTTTGTGTTTAGATATATGATTTTTTGTGTTTAGGTGTTTACGAATTTTTGTGTTTAGATGTTTAAATGGAGATTTAATGTTTGCAGACATGTATGCATTGAAAAACAGATATATATTTTTTTTCTCATTTACTGGGGGGGGGGGGGCATCAGCAGGTATTTACTTGTCAAAGTCTCCAAAGATGTAAGCCACACCTATATACGTGTCAGAATGAGAGACTTGAGAAAGTACAACAGCTTTGCTTTACTTACTTATGAATTTTATCTCACCTCGTGCCTTCCTTGCGGCCGACACTCAAGGGTGAGAGGTCCCGCGGGTTGTATCCACACCGAAGTGAGATTACCCTTGTGGTGTTGCATGCCCGGACCCTAGTCTAATGGGGAGGGGGGATGATGGTGACCGCATCTATGGGAAGGTAGAAATCACGCCCCTACACATTTACCGAGGCAATGGTTCTTTAACATCCATCACTACATAGGCATAGTGAGAGATGGACAGGCCTGTTTCAAGTCATTTGTCTGCCATGACCGCCGAGAGACTTTCCAGCACAGCCTAGCCAGAGCAGGGAGGAACTCAACCGACACCTTACGGCGACTTTTGGAACCACCACTATGCCCCGGCCGGGCCGGGAATCGAACCCACGACCTTACGGCCTGTGAGCGGACGCGCTACCGACTGCGCCACGCCTCCCGACAGAAAGAAATTGCCTTATCTATTCCAGAATAACATCGAATAGGTGTCAGTCATGGAGTTTATTGATTATTTTATGGTAATGATGGAGGCATGAGGTGAATCTAGTCAATTTTCTATTGCCCTTTCTATTCACATGAAATTCTATGAAATGAAACCATGATAAACATGGGATTTGGGGACATTTGTCACAACAATTGATTATAACTGTGTGCAGATAGTCCAGTCAAAGTTAGTGCTGCTACCTGGTGTGGATTCAACATCCAAGTATCTAAACATATTGATGTTTAAATCTAAACACCTATTATTCCACTGTCTCAACTCTAAACATCTAAACATGTTTAGCGTAAATGTTTATGTAGTTAGAATAAAAGTGTTCATTTCCTAAATGTGTAGTCGATGAGACACCTAACTGACCTATATGTTTAGGTTTTAAACGTGTTTAGACCTAAACATGTTTAAAATCTAAACACCATTTTTGCAGTGTACATGTCTACTAAGGTTCTTATTTCTTGGTGACCACTTTGATCAGCCTTCCACTGTATTTTGCAACACACTACTACATGTTCCATATAATGTATTCATATTTTTTCAGGAATAGTTTCATTGGTTTTTGTCTGTTACACAATTATAAAGTTGGTAATTCTTTTATAGCAACATTTAAAAGTACAAGATATTGTTAACTATAGCATCTCTAATCTATTTCAGCATTTACTATTTTGTAAATCAAAGCATTCTGAATAATATAAAAAGTTAATGTTCTTTCCAGGTCCTCAGTATGAAGGTTAACGTGAGGGTAGAAGATAAAACACTAAAAGCGGATGTCTCTGATTTCACGTAAGCAGTGTATCACTTAATCATACAAACTTCAAACTTCAACTTCTATTCCTCTAGTTCTGTCTTTAATGTATTAATAATATTTTCGTTCTCAATAGACAGAAGCATCTCATGTATCATACATACCTTCACAAGGAAAGAAAATATTGTGTTTAGCATGTTGGCTCTGTGCATAAGAACAAATCAATTAAATATATTTGTTCCCTTTCTTCCAATATATCAATATAGTAGGGTTATGGGTGAGTTGTTAAATAGCTTATGTAACCTATTGATCATCTTATTCAATGCGTTGTGTTTTCCAGACCAGAGTTCAGAGTTCTTGAATCTCAGCTGGGTCCCATGACACTTCCGGTAAGATCTATAGCAATGGCATTCTTTTTTTTTGTTTTATCTTTGTTTTTGCGACCTCCACACAGACAGCTACATACTTGAATGCAATACCAGTAAGGCTAATTCTTGAGAGAGAGCTGTAGTGCAAGATGATGTTAGAGAAAGAAGTAGATTTACACATTATAGTCCATGTGCCCAGAGGTATTTGACTCCCACTTTTGCGTAGTGAATCTAGCAATGCTTCTTAGGTAGGTAGATTGCAACGTCTCTGGGGAATATAGACTAGCTTTCTCCTATTTTGGTGACCATATTGATACTCCTGATAGCCTTGAATGTCAGGATAACTTCTAAGTTTTCTACTCTATAGGACTCTATGCTGAAATGGATCTTTGGAAACATCGTGAAAACGTTCATCCACCCTCAACTAAAAGGTTAGTTTAAAATACAGATAAAATAAATCATGTGGTTAGGGAATAGTTAAGTAGCTTTACATCGTTATAATAGGATTTTAATAGTCAGGAATAATAAAATCAATATGATAGTTCTTTATTGTCTATTTCTCTGTATATTGAAAGTACTCATCTTGGGTGTTAAAGGCTGTTCATTCATTTACGAGTCAATTCAGTCACCAGCAAGTGTTTATGGTGATTCAAAAGTCTGAAACCAATTTCAAGGCAGAAAAGGACAGAAAAAAAATCTGACAAATCTCACCTTAAACTATGTACTGAATAATCTACATGATATAGATCTTAAATTTGTGTCTTCCAGGACTTGGGGATAAAGGTTTCAAGCTGCCGAACATTACGGGCTGCAGATACACAAACCACACCATACAGCTCAACCAGGTCAGTAAACCATTCTGTATTAATCCCATCAAGAACTTCTCATGAATTCAGTTGATTTAAAACAGAATCAACGGTGTCTTAACACTCTAAAACCCGAGGCACTGAGCCTGATTCAGTGGCGGATTCAGATGGGGAGCGCGAGGGCACGCACCCCCTCCTTATCCCCTATACTCCCTTGTTTATTTGCCGTATTCAAGCCTGAAATTAAGCTAAAAGAAATAGGGAACCCTCCACCCACTGGAATTGATGCACCACGTAGGATAAACACAAAATACTCTGGTTCCAAATTACAGTACCTCCATGCCAATCTCTCTTTCATTTCAGGGCAATATACTTATTGCTACAGATTGTGACGTGGAACCTAATGCCCCATAAATGAGGATGTAGCAGTAGCAACTGTCAACTTTATACAACTGAGAACATCAGAATGTCATTCAACTGGAGACAAATATCTGGGAGTTGTAAATAGTACAACAAAGATTTTCTAGGACGAGGACCATTATACCACACTTTAAAAGAAGAAGTCATCAAAATAACAGTGAAATCCTTGTCCCAAAGCTGCCAGAGATACCATTATTTTCACGGAGATACGTGGTACCACAGTGCTATATTGCAGTGGTTCAGTCCACAAGATAAAAGTTCAATGTTACTTTCTGGTTCAGTGTTCAGTTTTACAACAATGGCAGATAGATTCAACAAGTGTAGCTAGTACATAATAGGACATGGAGGGTATATTATCAAGGAGCCTATGCCATTAGAAATGGAGAAAAGTCAAGAGAACACAAGACACCGAATGACCACATATTTATATAGTTTTTTATTGTTTTCATGTTATCATACTGTACATGTATGTGTTTAAACATTTATAGGTGACTATACACACCTGTAGTACACTTATCTAGGCACTGGTATGCGCAGCTAAGCTAAAAGTAATACACGTCTCTATAGGACTCAGTATGGAGGCCTAGTGGAGCCGCCATCTTTAATTTGTTGATTAAAAACCCACTGATATGACATACCATGATGGGTACCTTGTCCCTGGTTAACACCCACTTCCAGGGACATGCTGGTCCCATCTTATCAGTTCTTATCAGTGTGTGTCGCCAGGAACCAGCTCCAGACCAGCTAGGGGCCAATATGCACTTGACCATGAAATATTGAATAAAACTTGTCTAAAAAAACTTGCATAATCATAATCACTAGTCTTGGTGAAATCCGAATGTTGTTGAACCTGTGTAGTATTTTTTATTACAAGTAGTAATCTTTGACTAGATCAGTTCATTCAAGAGATCATTCAAGTGATTGAACATTAAAGGAAACAAGGCGCCGGTAAAACTGACACATCATAATGTGTGACATAATGGAGACTCATTTAACTAATGAGAAAGGATTATTGTTCCCCGTACATCCTCACGATTCGTTTCCAATACACCTTCTGACCCGACAGAGGCATCTGACACTTGTTGGGGTGTTTGGAAACCATCATTGGTATCTTCTAACACTGACCACCTTTGTTCCAATTCACCATCTTCCTGATGGTAGTCAAGTTTTGGTAGACGTGATTTCTCAGCCTCACTGAATCCTAGTCACAGCACCAATGTAGGTATCGAACAATAACTAGTTGATTCGAAGTGAGGTTGGTAAATCCTTTGGAAACATTGATTAGGTCATTCGAGACAATACCCCAACATAGGTGGTAAGGCTATTGTTTTCAGATAATGTGTTTAGAGCACCCATTATACAAGAGACAGGGGCGGGTACAGGGGGGGAGGGCGAACGGGCCTTGCCCCCCCCCCAAAAAAAAAAAGAGGGAGGGAGGGAGGGATAAGAGAAGGAGAGGGAGGCAGTTATTTGAATATGGTGTCCAATATACCGTTAGAAAGCTTATATCAGTGGGAACTTTATGCTTCCCATATATGTGCAAGGATCTTCACAATTTTAAAAGTAAAATTTTAATTCAAAATTTCTCTGCTCTTAGGTTCAAAATACCCCTTCTGGAGGCCGTTTCACCGTATGTATCACATTTATGTCAATATCTGAACAGCTACTGCCCCTACCCACCTCCGCATTTGAAATAATATGCTTCATATTGCAAATGCGGATGGGGGTAGGGGCAGTAGGTGTTAAGATATTGACATAAATGTGATACATGGACGTCTGTTTTTAATATATGGACGTCCGTGTTTATTGTAATAAACGCGGTGAAACGGCCTCCTGGTCAGTCCCCTGTATTTATGGACCCACAGGTCTGACTTGCACTTTACTATTATGCCACATTATTGGGACATCATGCTTATCCTTAGAAGTGGAGGGGAGGGGGAACCCTGTCCCCCTGCTTATGCCAAGCCCCACATTAGGGGAAGGTCTTAAAACAAAATCATATTAGGGCCTACAGAACATGTCATCTATTTTCAAAAAGCACCAGAAAGCAACTTTTGTCCTGGCAATTTTTTTAAATTTCTCTGGAGGGTTCCAGATCATCTCCTGCCATCATTAAAACTGTAGACCCTCCCCCCACTGTAATACCTGTACAAATCAATATGATAAAAATAAAAGGAATTTCTTAAGGACTTCAACTGTAAAATGGTTCCACTGCTCTAGATATTGTGTGCCAGAATGCCTCAGACGACACAATTTCAAGTCCCGTTTTCAAAATTTTCTTGGGGGCCAAGCCAACCCCACAAATATTTAGATATCAGAAGCTTGATACATTATTCCATTTTATATAATAATGCACCAGCATGGGGGGATATTCAAGGCACTTTGTCTGTATATGGGTGGACAGATTGGTTGGTGGTCGTCCACCCATCCCTCAAGAATTCTTAACATAAAAACATTCTTTACTTTAGGTTGTACAGGCCTGAGACTTGATATCTTTTTTTAATTAGAATGCATCAAAATGCACCATTTCAAGTCTAAATCAGCAAAATTTTCTTGGTGGGGCATGCCCCCAAACCCCCCTTGTGTGACCGCTTTCTTTGCTTGCGGTGCTTGGGCTCATGTAGAACCTGACCACTTTCACCAGGTTTTGCCCCCCCCCTCTAGAGTCTCCTGGATCCGCCACAGGGAGATCAATCTACACACATGGTAGGATTAACTCTGCCCCGATAAGTAGGCATGCAGCATCTTATATACTGCATGTTACATCATACTGCATGTGGTCGGATTAACCGTTACATTCGCTTTATAGCGATGTATATACCACCAAGCTCCAGATGATAGCACCCCGGTAGTAACATGCGTCTCGTATACCGAGCAGAACCTTAGTTCGATACTAGTCTGCTGTGGGCGCCACGGGTGTGGCGGCAAAATGCTGAACTAGGTCACCGGATAGCTCGCGGCGGGATCTCGTGAGACGAGAGATTGGACGCCATATTGGTTATAACTAGGGCGGAATCGTGGTGATCAGACGCCACTGATTTCTTTCCAGTTATTTTGTGCCCTACGGCAGCTTATAGCTGGTTTTTACCCCTGCCTTTGTTGGACGAATCCTTCGGGAGGAGTCCGATGTTGTTACTGCCAATTTTTAATTGGAAGATCGTCCCGCTGTAATGGCACAAGGGATGATTGACGCTGTGCATCAAAGCACCAACCTAGGGTTGAACGAGGCCCCAGCGGCCGAGTCTCGGGTGGAGGAAACCATGGATGCTGGCTTCGTACGGGACCCAGAAGTAGAGGAAGCCGCCAACTGCCTTGCTGCCATGTCTGCGATGGCAACAGACAGGGAGCGGATGCCACCTCCACCCAGGCCAGGTCCAGTACCTCCAGCGTCTGGTTCGGAAAACCCTTCCTGACCTTTGAACCCTAATGCAGATGTCCTGGACATTCAGTTGTATCCCCTGGGATTTAAGACTACCATCGCTCGGCTGGCTCATGTGGACAAAGCCGAGGTGATAGTCTACACGAGGTGGGGGACCTACATCCCCATGCACCCATCCATGTTTGGATACGGTCCGTTGGCAGTGGTGCCCGGTGAACCAGAGCCTATCCCAGATGACTTCAAAGCCCTGGTGATAGACTCGTGTTCCAACGAGCTGGCTGAGAGTATGCCAGTGTCATGGCTTCGCAACTATAAATGGTTGGCAGGAGCCATGATGTTCAATGAGAACTTAGTGTGAGCTGTTCTGTTGTCCAAAGGGATCACCCGGAGGGCAACACAGCTAAGGGAGTTGGAGTCTGACATGGACACTGACTCTACCATCACGCACTCGTCGGTGAAATCCGGGCGGACCAGGAAATTGGTTCGTAAACCCATGCCGAAGGGGCCTCTGACCGAGTCTGATCTCCAAGATGAGGACCTTCGGATCGCGATCGAAAGGTCGAAGTCCGAGGAGGAACCAGGTGGCAACATACCGGAGGCGCCGTGAGCTTGACGCCCAGCAGAAGGAGCTAGCTGCTTCCCACCGGGCCCACCGCAAGAAGCAGGCCCAGCTTCAGTCGAGTACTGCCTCTGACACTGACACTACCGTCAGTAGCAGGAGGTGCACCCGGGGTAAAGGCAAAGAGTCCGGTAAGACGGATTCTAGCCCTGAGCCACCAAAACAGCCCGCTAAAGGGAAGAAGAAGGAAAAGAAGAAGGGAGCTAAAGCATCTCCGGCCGTACCCGAGCGCTCTCCTACTAAGAAGGGGGACAAGGGCAAGCCGAAGGCTCCAGCTCCAGCGTCAACAGCAGTCACCGCATCAACTCCGGTCACCGCAGCACCCACTGTCACCTCGGTTGTGACTTCGACTGGTACCACTACCACCAGCCGAGTCCAGTCAAAGGGGGCAGGCATCTACTCTAGCAGCGAGTCGGGGAGCGAAAGCGACCCGGAGCTGCCTGAGTCAGCCAAATCTGAGTCCGTGACGATGTGGGAAGAAATGACCAAGGATGTCCCTAGAGACGAGAATCAGAAATGGATGTGGAAGAATGCAGCCGAGGGATTTAAAGAACGCGTCCCTTGCTGCTTCGCGGATTGTGCTTATGACACGATCCACTACATGTGCCCGGGCCCGTTAACAAAGACGGTGATAGTGACAATGAGGAATGGATGAAGACCGGCCCTCACGACTCCCCTGTAGGTAAATTCTACCTGATTTGGCCAGCTCAAGTCCAAATTGGGTATGGTTTACAATTACGAGTCCAGGACAAAGGTTCAATGGGCTATGACGCAAGCGGGACCCAGCGGCAACCGCCGCAAGTGCCCATTCGAGTCCTGCCAGCTCTCACTCACTGGAGAGAAGATCTATGATACAAAGCCTTGGTTCGCCAGGCATATTGTGGAGCATCACATGCACCATAAGCCCTTGATGCGGTGTGTCCCTGGAGACCGCCCTAGCAAGTTGTGCGATGGCACCTTCATGACAAACCGGGGCCGGGACCTGGCTCTGCATCTGCAGAAAGCTCATGGTACCGGCCTGGAAAAGACACACAAGCGTGCAGTGAAGTGTTTCAACGAGCTCCTGGCAAAGTGGGCTTCGTTGACACCTAGTGAGGTGAGAGAGCAGGCGTTTGAACCCGAGTTCTGCGCTTGGAAGAGTGGCAATGTGACCACTTACTTTTTAAGGTGTTTTATTGGGACAAATACAGAATACAGAAGTAAACGGTATCTAACCTAGCGTCCACGCATTGTGGTACTTCCACTAGGCCCACTATACAGGTCTTATACTATGATAGCACCAATTATATATATCATGGCATGGCGTTGCATTCAATTGCGATTCACATTTACTATGATTATTAATAGAAAAATTGAGAAAAATATAACCTAAGTGACACAGTTAGATAGTTGAAAGGGATGAGATGAGATGATGGATGAGGTATTTGTATGAGAGTACAATATTATTGCACATAGATCTCAAATAAAACAGTCAGGATAATCTTTAAGTATTTCGCTCTTAACTTTTTCAAGGGTGCCTATTAATGTATACCGTGTTCTCAATTGATTCCACCTAGCTCTGGCTCTATAATGAGCACTCTTAAATACAACAGGTTTTAAAGTATGAAGTACAATCAATCTTTTTCCCAGATGCCATTGTGTAGGTAGCTGTCTATTGACAATATTATCATTATTTTTCGTTAACATAAAAGCATGAAAAAGTAGATGCTGATCCCTTCTTATAGAGTTCATTACAATTGCTGGCTATTAATATTTCTGCAGTTGTCATTGCTGGGTTCTCTTCCAGTCTTACCATATACGCAACTCTAAGCGCCCAATTCTGTAAAAGCTGAAGTTCCTTTGTCTCCCCTCTATAATCCCTATTCCATATAAAGTCCCCATAGTCAAAACAAGGTAAAATAATAGATTTATAAATATCAACAGCAGTGACTGAGTTAATGAATTTTCGAATCCTAGAGAGTTGATATATCCTGTGCTTAATATTCCTGATTACAATTTTTCTATGCTCAATAAACTTAAAATCATTATCAAGAGTCACTCCTAGATATGGAAAGTCATATCTAGGCTTATTATTTATAATATTGTTTATAACAGTGCTAAGGTGCTCAGTGACTGCACTCTGGGTCGAGTGTCCCTTCCTATAACCATGCTGGGTGGGGCATAAAAGATTATTATCTTCCATATATTTTTGTATACGATGACAAACAATTTTTTCTAGAACTTTACCAGGTAATTGTAAAAGGCTAATTGGTCTTAAATCATTCACATCCATAGAGTTAGGCTTTTTATGGAGGGGAACGATTGTTCCAACCTTCCACGAATGCCTGTCTTCGACTTAGTATTTTCCCTGATGCGTGGAAGGTTGGAACAATGGCTTCTCGATATTAATACCTTTAATATACCTCATACTTCAAAACCTTCAACTCATGTATATACACCATTTTAATTAATCATAAGTGTCATATATGATATAGATGAAGGTGAGATGTGAAGTGATTCCTAGTATGAGGATGATCGCAGTACATGCATGCCTTATTTGTATCATGGCAATCATAGCAGTAGGGGGTTGCGGCGCGCTCCTTTGAAACCATAGGAAAACACAAAGTCGACACAGCTTGCTTTGTAGCCGTGCTATTAAAGTGAGATGTCTAAACTAAGTGCTTCTAGTAATAATACAGAATGTAGTATACCAATAGAAAGAGAACAATCAGTATGTGTATATACAAGTATTATAGTATATAATAGCATTGGTTCTAATCACCTGTATAGGGATAGGTGCCAGTGTTGTGACTGGGACATGCCATATATGTGCAGTACAAAAAGTGTGTCACTCTGACATCGATATATATAGTGATCCTAGGCATATACTTATGGCCCTTATATAATCTTTCCAGGCATAATATCATAATTATTATGACATGTACTACATGCATCACATATAGTTTTAGATTTGTAGGAATAATAAGTATACCTAGGTTGGAGAAGTGGCCTCTGCCAGCATTCTTTGTAGACGAGTGGAGTCCTTATTCCTCTTTGGTCTCTCAGGTTTATATCTGGTATTAGTGGGATGAACAATGGGTGTGTTTAGGACTGATGTAGTCGTTACTACAGCTCCTTGTGACGAGGTCGCTTGTGCTTGAGCTGCCTGAAGCTGTTGGATGGTGATGACATGGCATGTAGTGTCTGGCTGAGTGATAGCATTAGTAGTGGAGAGCTGTCGTAATTGCCGCCTCAATGTTAGTTGTTGCCACTGTTGTTGCTACTGCTGTTGTTGCTACTGCTGTAGTGGGAGTTGATACCGGTAATGGTAATGATCCTGCTGCTGTGGTGGGCGTTGCTGGTGCGGGAGGTGTTGGGGGAGGAGCAGTCGTTGGGGGTGGCTGGTACTTCTCCCTTAAGATTCTCCTGGCCTCCATCAGAACAGCCCCCCCCCCCTCTGTTTTTGCCTTTAAAGGTCCCATTTTTCACGAATTTCTACCAGCAGCTGTATCCCAGTGGGGGCAGCCTACACATTCTAATAACTTTCGTGTAATGTTCTGTTCAAACTTCAGGAGGTTCAGATCAAGTAGCTCATTTTCATCAATGTTTTTCCACCCATCACAATCGAATTTACCGATTTTCTTTGCTGCAATAGCAGTGTCAGCGTCCATGAATTGTGCTGCTTTATCCAATCGCCCTGCATATAGAGCTTTCGCATGAGTGAAGGCTTGCTCTACACTTTTATACTTGATACCATTTTTTTCAATGTTGCAGGGGTAGAAGTTCGATAAAGGTGAGAGGTCCCCATAATAACCCACATACTCGTCAGTAACTACTGTTTTTGTGTTAGCCAATTTGAGTTCAGGGGGAAGTTCATCTATGGCGTTGTATGGGTAATACCTTCCATTGTACATGATGCCCCTACCCCTCGCCTTAACGTCCATTCCTGAGTCTTCTCCCATCTGTGCTATGGCCACCACATCAGCCCTTTGTCTCTTAACCATTGGATTAGTGTCATCAGATAAGAAGACGTTTGGGTATTTATGTTTCAGTTCACCTTTACGTGATAGAATGGCATCCCTGCATTCTGCCTTTAACAGAACAATGATCATATTTCGTGCCCCTTGTCTTGGTGGACCCTGCCTGAAGGCATAGTCGATTTCATAAAAGTCTAATTTGGGGAAAATGGCCAACAGGAGGTTATAGGCAACATGTTTACAGTTCTCCCCTTCATTGAATCAAGAATAGTATAGGTTCCCTAGGATATGTTACTCCATAGAGTCCTATAGTGCAAGCCACCCCCCTCTACCCTCCCCTTCAAAGTAGGCTCCCTTTTGTGTTCAGTATTGAGTCCTATGTAGGATAAGGGGGTTTATAGAGATGTCAGGAATCTTTATCAGAGTGATATCAAATGGAAACAAGGTGCCACCTATACCAGAAAATCCTGCTGAATCCAAATTTTGTGGTCTTGATTCTCAAAATTTGGCCAAAGGTACCTAAAAATGAGGTTTGATGATGAGAATATTTTAAAAATGTACAAAATTTATATTGAAAATGATTGGAACTTTTTATAGATGCAACATGCTAATCAAAATCAGTACCTCAATCTACATATCCCAATGTTTGCCTATCCGAACCTGACAAGTACTCTGCTTGCGTATGGCTATACCTCTCCCACATACTGCCTATCCCTTAGTCTGCCTATCACTCATACTACCTATCCCCTGAAACATCTAGAGTTTAATTAGGTTTTCCCTCACATGGCTTAAAGGATTAAAGTTTACCCCTCACCTTTGTACCTAATTTTCTCTGTACATTCTTACCATTAGTCTACCTATCCTCAATCTGCCTATCATTCACTTTACCTATCCCTCATGGTGACTATCCCCCAACTCTGCACATCCCTCATATTTGACTGGCACATCTGTGATATTACCTAGCACCAATGTATCTTTTGAATATGCTCACCTCACAAGGTACCCTCTGTACCTATCTCTTAAACTGTTTATTATCTATCCTCCTTGCTACCCATCCTCTTCAATACCTATCCCTCAAGCTCACTTTATAGCTTTCCTGCTGATCACAGCTTGATCAGCTGGGATAGCTCACATCCAACCTTTGTTATGATCTCTTAGTCAACCTATCCCCTAAAGAACAAATCCAACAGTCTACCTCAAGCATACATCTACTGATCACTCATGCTATATATCCTTGAGGTTACCTATCCTTCAGGCTGCCTATCCTTCATGGTATATAGCCCTCTGCCTACCTAACCAGCTATCTATGTATCTCTCACCTTGTATGCTATTCTTTCTACCTTTATAGTAGCTCTTATAGTCTATGCATTGTGAAATATACCTATCGCTCATTGTACCTATCCTCAAGTCTGCATATCACTCATGTCTACCTTACATATCCCTCAGGCCATTGAATTATCATGCTTTTCTAAAATGCCTCACCATGGCTATCATTAGACTAGCTAACTTCCTATCCTACATGTATGTTGTTTATTCCCCTCTTCCTATCCTTCATGCTGCATATCGTTCATGCTATCCCACTTGACAAGTTAAAAAACTGAGGGCTATATACCATGAAGGATAGGCAGCCTCAAGGATAGGTAACCTCAATGATATATAGCATGAGCGATAGGTAGATGTATGTGTGAGGTAGACTGTTAAATTTGTTCCTTAGGGGATAGGTTGACTAAGAGATCAAAATGAAGGTTGGTTGTGAGCTATCCCAGCTGATCAAGCTGTGATCGGCAGGAAAGCTATAAAGTGAGCTTGAGGGATAGGTATTGAAGAGGATGGGTAAGCAAGGAGGATAGGTAATAAACAGTTTAAGAGATATGTACAGAGGGTACCTTGTAAGGTGAGCATATTCAAAAGATACATTGGTGCTAGGTAATATCACAGATGTGCCAGTCAAACATGAGGGATGTGAAGAGTTGGGGGATAGTCACCATGAGGGATAGGTAAAGTGAATGATAGGCAGATTGAGGATAGGTAGACTAATGGTAAGAAAATTAGGTACAAAGGTGAAAGGTAAACTTTAATCATTTAAGCCATTTGAGAGAAAACCTAATTAAACTCTGGATGTTTCAAGGGATAGGTAGTATGAGTGATAGGTAGACTAAGGGATAGGCAGTATGTGGGAGAGGCAGAGCCATACACAGGTAGAGTACTTGTCAGGTTGAGATAGGCACACATTAGGATATGTAGATTCAGGTATTGACTTTGATTAGCATGTTGCATCTATAAAAAGTTCCAATCATTTTCAATATAACTTTTGTACATTTTTAAAAAATTCTCATCATCAAACCTCCTTTTTAGGTACCTTTGGTCAAATTTTGAGAATCAAGATCACAAGTTCTGGATTCAGCAGGATTTTCTGGTATAGGTGGCCCCTTGTTTCCATTTGATATCACTCTGATAAAGATTACTGACATCTCTATAAACCCCCTTATCCTACATAGGACTCAATACTGAACACAAAAGGGAGCCTACTTTGAAGGGGGGGTAGAGGGGGGGGGCTGTTACACTGTGTCCATAGGTAAAGCTCTGAGTTTCACCTCCTATCTATTGAAGCTTCTTGATTGAATACCAAGCCTTCTACTATTATGTTACGTCTTCTTATGCAGGCTTCCCTAGCCCACTTAAAAGGGTCTACTTCTCATCTTTCCTATCCCCTCAGGATGTGTGTGGTGCACATATGCGCGGGTACTGACACATTCCTCTGTGAATTTGGGTAATGAAGTTCTCGCCATGAATATGACCTTAGCTGTCGAAATGGCATTAAACAACTATTACTCACTTACTCACTCACGTCTTCTTATGCTGTTGTCAATAACATTCAATTGTACATGATTCTCTTGTATTTTGGCCTTATTTTGTCTCAGATCTCTCTGTATCATCAAGTCTAGCTTTAAAAGCTGCTAACTCCTTTTCTAATTCAGCGTTCTTACCCCGTAGCTTCATGATATCATCATGGTTATTATCAGGAGCGCGCCACTTAGGTGATCTCTACACTACAGACGCCATGACAAGCCAGGTTGTACCACTTTGCCGTGAACCCCTCCGGTTCTAAGTTGCAGCTACCCACCAAGGGTCATCTGAGACTTAAGAAGTGGCGGGGCGACGACAAGCGAGAGAAGGAGAAGCAGGCCAGAAGTTTAGTTTTATTGTAGCGGTGGGCAGCAGGGCCGTTGGTCAGCTTTCTGTGTCCCTGAAGGATACAAGCCCTTGTGTCCTTCAGAGATACAAAGAATTGACCAATCAGGAGCCAGTCTCTGCAGCAGCAGATGGCAGCTGTTAAAACCAAGATGGTGGACCTTCTACAGCCTGCATTCAAAGCACAAACACACTGATTTCTGAATAAATAGGCAGAATTTTTCTTTGTTATAGAATTTGACAGATCAAAATAGTGATAAAAAGAAATTGAAATGCTCATTTATTGTGTCCATGGATGATGATCCTGGATTCAAAGCTTTGTTGACACAGTGTATGGGTGGGCAAGGTTTGTGTCCCTGAAGGACACAACACCAATTCTTTGTTGACACATTGGGGTGGGCTAGTCTAGTGTCCCTCAAGGACACAACAGCTGGCAGGTCTAAAGGAGTGGTCATCATTTATCAACAGGGGGTGGTGGGTTTTCGCATGAACGAGCAACATTTTTTTACACTCCCTCCTTGACTGTAAATTTTTTGTGCCCTCCCCCCCAATTTGCCAGAGGCACTGAGAATTTTCGCACCCCTCTTTGATCTATAGTAGTGCACAGCTTTTGGGCTAAAAAGAAGATAAATTCTTTTAGCCCCCCCCCCTCAAGAGGGGTCAACATTTGGTTAGGGAGTGGTTATTTTTTATCAACAGGGGTGTGTGGTGGGTTTGGGGGGGGGCATAAAGATTTCAGACCCCTCCCAAGGGGGGCTAATAAAATTTTGACCCCAAAAAATTTAGCCTCTTTTTAGCAAAAAAAACCTGCGCACTACTATAGATCAAAGAGGGGTGCATAAACTCCCGCGCCTCTGGCCCAGGGGGCACAAAAAATTTTGACTGCTGTTAAGGGGGATGTAAAAAATTATTGTTTGTCCACGTGAAATCCCACCATTCCCCCTGTTGATAAATAATGGCCACTCCCTTAGCCCCCCCACTTGGGAGGGGTCTGAAATTTTTACGTTGACTGCCTGCATTTATAAACTTAGAACCTAAAATGATCACGCCCCTCAGGGGGTGATTGTAACGTATGTGAATTTTCTAAGAACAGGGGAGCTGGTTTGTTGGGGGGGGGCAAAAGAAATCACCCCATTTAAGCTTTAACCAATAAAGCCAGCGTGCTGCTTAAAGGGGAGCTAGCACGGCTAAGACGTACTCGCCATAGCAAGTCACACGACAACCCCTTAACCAATCAGGGTGCTGCAAATTTTCCGCGGATTTATGAGCACTCTTTGTGCAGGTACCCATAGTGATAATTTTCGTGATAGCCCTCCTTTAATAAAAAAGGGGGACCGCTGTGTCCTTGAAGGATACAAGCAGACCACTGCATCCTTGAAGGATACAAGCAGCCCACTGTGTCCTCCAAGGACACAAGCAGCCCACCGCATCCTTGAAGGATACAAGCAGACCACTGCATCCTTGAAGGATACAAGCAGCCCACTGTGTCCTCCAAGGACACAAGCAGCCCACCGCATCCTTGAAGGATACAAGCAGACCACTGCATCCTTGAAGGATACAAGCAGCCCACTGTGTCCTCCAAGGACACAAGCAGCCCACTGCATCCTTGAAGGATACAAGCAGACCACTGCATCCTTGAAGGATACAAGCAGCACACTGCATCTTTGAAGGATACAAGCAGACCACTGTGTCTTTGAAGGATACAAGCAGACCACCGCATCCTACACTCTCGAGGGGGTGCGCTGGCATACCTTTTACCGTGTTGACCCACACATGTTCTGTTACCGGATGTTCTGAGGGCAATTGAACAAAATTTGAGACCAAAATTTGTGATTACCGGAATCACTAACAAACGCTTGTCAATGACATCCCTAGGATTAGTGCACATTTACATGTACTGCACAAAACATGCCAAAGACATTTTCAGTAACCACTGACTTTTCAACATCGAACTTCGCTATACTTCTCAGGGGTAGACGTTAACACTGGCCCGGTGGCCAATGGCCAGTAGTTTGGGCTGCGGGCCAGTGATTTTTCCTAAAAATCCTTTGAAACTGGCCATTTGGCCAGTAGAATATTTGAAAATACATTGCTATATACTAGACTGCTGGCCCAGGTGGCCAAAGGTCCAAAATGTTAGTATCTAACCCTGCTTCTAGAACACATGCTGCAGCGGTCAGCTTGTATCCTTCAAGGACACAACAGTCTCCTTGTGTCCCTTAGATACTGGTACACAGTGGTGTGCTAGTGTCTTGAAGGACATGCTGGTCTTCTATATCCTCCACAGATAAACTGGTCTGCTTGTATCCTTCAAAGACACAGTGGTCTGTTTGTATCCTTCAAAGATGCAGTGGGCTGCTTGTATCCTTCAAGGACACATGTACATGTCCATAGAAAATTGTCGATTACTCACATATAAATGTATCCTTTAAGGACACAATGGTCTCGTTGTATCCCTCAATGACACATTGGCCTGCTTGTGTACTTCAAGGACACAGTGTTCTGCTTGTATCCCTCAAAGACACAGTGTTCTGCTTGTATCCTTCAAGGACACAGTGTTCTGCTTGTATCCTTCAAGGACACAGTGTCAACTTCTGCTTGTATCCCTCAAGGACGCATTGTTCTTCTTGTGTCCTTCAAGGACACAATAGTCTCCTTGTATCCGTTAAGGAAACAGTGATCTCCTTGTTTCCTTCAAGGATGCAGTGGTCTGCTTGTATCCTTCAAGGACACAGCGGGCTGCTTATAGCCTTCAAGGATGCAGTGGGCTGCTTGTGTCCTTGGAGGACACACTGGCCTACTTGTATCCTTCAAAGACGCAGTGGTCTACCAGTGTCCTTCAAGAACGCAATAGGAGAATATATTTAAATTTCTTAAATTTGTATGCCCTCAAACCCACAACCCCCTGTTCATAAAGAATGACCACTCCCTAAGTGAGCAAATAATGAGCAGTGATAAATAGAAGAATATCATAGCAGTCTTTTTTTATATTTCAATTTATTGGCAATTATTTCAAAGAACAGATACTGCTTTAAGTTTTACCCTGATAAGATCAGTGCATTTATGCATTGAATGGGTACCGGTATCACATTTAAGTTCAGCATCTTGGTCTTAGGCAGCTATGCAGCTGCTGCAGCAGAAGCGAGCTCCTGATTGGTCAGTTGGTTGTGTCCTTCAAGGAGACTACATAATGAGCTGCTGCTGTGTCCTTCAGAGACACAGAAAGCTGACCATCGGCCCCGCTGCTAAGGGTGGTCTAGTGAGTGATATTAGAGAAAAGGAAAGGAATGAGTCAGCACTTTTGCTTGCAAATTATAGGCCTACAGTTTATCCCATCTCAAGCCTATCTATTGATAAATCACTACATATCCAATGGAGCATTTAAGCTACTGTCTAAGGCAACTGATTACATTACCTGTTAGGACTATAAACTGGTGACTTTAAGGTGACCTTGGGTGATATTCAAGGTCATTGGTATCCATCAATGAGTATACACTGTGGCTGGTATCTGTCATTGCATTGGGATTGTTAAGCTGTATTTCAATGATATGATGGGCTATAGGTAAATTTTTAGTCTGTGTACTGGAATTACAACAATGCATTATTTTTCCCTGGCCCTAGTATCTTTAATGTCAATAATTGATGCATCTTATCAAAACCCACACATACATGTAGGGTTCTACCATATTTCTCCAAGAGTGCTTGAATGATATAGGTAGATTTCAGACTCATGTCAAAAATCAAGATCCCCAAAGAACCTTTTTAGAATAAGACTTAATATGAAATATCAATGACAATGATAGGGGCCTCAAACTTTTAGGTAATATATCCTTAGAATTCTTATGGCCAATATTCCTTGAACAATATATCAAGCCCCCCCTCAAGATCTCTGATTGTTATTTTAGGTATTAAAAATGTTGTGTCACTATAAATACCACACCTTTCTTTAATGTCTTTTAATCAAGATATCAGCATAATCATAGTTCTGGTACTTAACTCTGTGCATAAATATACACAATTTAGATCTATTTAAGCCCTTCAGAAAATTGTAATATGGAGTTTTTGGGTTCATTCAATTCTCTGCAATCCTTCACCAGACATCTCTGCTACAATTTTTGTCCCATTCCCAACCACTTTGTTACTACAAAATAATTCAGTTCTACAATGCATATACTTCAATCTCAAGCATCTATTCTCTCCCCACCATTCTCCAATCCACTCATGACACAGCATTTTCTTAATAATATTTTTCCAATAATCGCTCATAGTGATTGTTTGCATATATTCCACCAGGGGGAGTCCACCTCAACTAGTTCAATACCCACCCACCAGGTGTAGGGGTTCTACCTGTAACTGCTGTGTGTGTATTCAAATCCATTGTTGTCATCATCCTATACAGTTTACCTTCAGGATGAAGAAGATCCCTGTGATTTTAATGAAAATTTTCCATTTCCAAATACTAAAGTTTCATTCCCAACCACTTCTTTTTTAAATACAGCATCATTCAGTTATACAACACATCAAACTCACCCTTAGGCATCTATTCCTTCACCCATCATCCAATCCACTCATGACATAGCCTACTTGGCACAAAAACGTTAAAAAAACTTAAAAAATGTTTTTATTGGTTTCCCTATTGGTTATTTGGTTAAAAATTGGTTAAAAAAAACTTTTAAAAATGTTTTTTTGCCAGGTGGGAGAGTTGTCACAATATGATGAACAAAATCCCTGTCACTTATATGATTATGACCACTTACCAACCACTTATAATATGTGTATAGTGTAGCGTTTTTATCGGAATCAACTATTGCAATGCAGAAGTACCACACAACTCGGCTTCTTATAGTAATGACACTTTATTTACTGGCATCCTCTGCCACACCAACTAAGTATCTCTGTGTAAATCCTAGCATAAGGAGGGAAAGCCCGAAGATGTAGACACCAGCACCCACAAATCTAAACTAACTAATGGTGTTGATCCCCTCCTATTTATACGCTTCCCATTTCTCCAACGCTGGCGTCTCCAACAGTGCCCAGCGTCGGAGGAACCCTCCCCTGAACGCAAGGTAAATAGAACGTTTTGGTGTGACTCCGAGGTCGGTGGCTCCTCCGCCCCCGCACCAGGACGGTTTCGGCATTGCCACCGACCTCTCGGTCTACACCTATATACATATATGGTAATACAGAACGTTTGACGTGACTCTGGGGCCGGTGGTTCCTCTGCCTCCGCAACAGGACAGCTCCATCACCACCACCGACCCCTCGGTCTACGCCACACTCTCCCCAACTAATTAATAGCGTACTGGGTGAAAGTGATATATGACCCTCCTGCAGATGGGTATCCAATTTTGAATAAAATATACACCATCGCCTCTGGGTGTTTACGTGTTATCATTATATATACGTACATACAATCAGATAGCAAACTTGAACCGTAGTGGCTTAGTATGACATATATCAACATGGTCCGTAACGACCGATTTTATAACAATGTCATTCTGGTCATCCTGTAGGATCGGTGGCCCCCTGGCGGTGGCGCCCCCGTCCTCCGACACCTCCATCTATCGCACTTAATCCACGTACTGTACACTCCACCTCCGGTTCTAGTAATCCCATCCCCGGCCGTCACCGGTACGTCTATATACATTGTTTTTTTTTACTAGGCCAACACCTCCCCAGGTCCTTTAGCATCTAGAGTACTCCTTGTTCTTATTGTATAAAGTCAAAACCGCCCATCTCGTAAATCACCAACAAGGCGTATATATACACTTTGTACTCCGTAGTATCGGCCTCCTCTGGCAGCCACTAGTCCCAATCCGGAACCCTCCACCGACCGCCTCTGTCGTACGCCCTCCGAGTTGATCCCTCCGGTGCTCCTCCTCCTGCACCCTCCGTCTGGACTCCCCGGTCTGTTACTGCAACAACAAGGTAAGTAGCCCTTCATTACTACCGTTCCCCTGCTCGTGCTTTCGTCTGAACTGCTTCGCCTCGTTCTTCTCAGTTTGGGCCTGTACTGGCCAGTGTTCCGTGGACTCGGCCGTCGCTACCTTCACGCCCCCTTAACCTTATGCGACAGCTCCCTCCGACCCAGCAGCACCTCCGATGCCTTCCGTTCCCCCCGCTTTCGTGGAAACGCCGCCCCCCTGTACTGGGGCCTTCCCGTCAGCCCTGCCCCCAGAGCATGCCACATAGAGACACTTAACCTACTTACTACTGGTGGCCGCGTCAGCTGTATGGAGGCGGAGGCCATCCATACAGATCACTCGCAGGTCCGGCCCCATGTAAGTTGGCTGCCGCAGCTGCTTTGCGTAAGCCCGGAGGGCCTCTGGTCCTGTGTAGTCTCTATGCCACGGCATCAGTCTGGCCTTAACAGGCTCCCCCTCCTCCTCCGTATCCTTCCTTTTTACTGGTTCCGCTTCCTTGATTACCTCCTGTATAGAGACTACCCCCTCCGTCGAGGCCACACTACCCCCTGCCGTCTCGTGTAGCTGGGCCCCCGTCACCAAGTCTAACCTATCTGTCTTGGGTACGGGTAGAATTCTCTCACTGTTGATGTCTTCCTGGATCGTCTCCGTCCCCTCGGGGACGAGGACCATAGTGTCAGCCATACATCCTTCCTCCCCCCATTCTATCTGGAGGAGAAACTCGCCCCTAGGGGACTTCACTATTAGTCCATCTAGTCCAATCGTTATGCACCTGGGGTTACGGGTTATCTGATACGGTGTAACTCCTTCTTCAGTCTTTCCTGATCCTGTTGCTGTCTTTGGCGGAGGGGGCTGCCTCTTCTCCCCTGACACCTTTTTACCTTTAGTTTGGGGTAGTCTTCTTTGCTCCTGACGTGCTTGCCTTCGCCTCCAGGTCACTTCCAGCCGTATAGCCCCTCGTCCCGGGGGTCTCTACTGACCTTGTCCGTCTTTCTGGGGTGGTATCGGGCTTGTTCTCCAGCGTAGATCTTGACCGTAAGAGGTCCTCCGTGCTTCGTCTAGGCATCCGGGGGACTCTTTCCACCTCTGTTCGGGGCAGGGTTTGGGACAGACCGACGTCCTCCATCATATCCTCGAGTCCCGTAGTCTTGGCACTTTTCTTCCCCCGGGGGCTCTTCTGCTGTTTAGGGGGGTTCTTCTCTCTCTTCGCGGCCTCTTTCTTTAGCTTATCCTTTTTTTCCTTCTCCTTCTTGGCTTTCTTGTCTGCTAACGCCTGGCGTTGTTCTGCCTCCACTCTATCTTCCTCCTCCTTCTTCTTAAGTTTTTCTACTCTCTCCGCCTCTTTCCTATCCTCCTCCTCTACTTTCCTTCTCTAATCTCTCCTTCTCCGCCTTCTCCTCTGCCTCTTTCTTCTCTTTCTCCGCAGCTAACTGTCTCTGCCTCTCCTTCCCGCGTCTGATAATTTTGAGGTATTCTCTGGCCAACTCCGGGCATGCCGCTACTTCGGGTGGTAGCACCACCTCCTTCTCCTCTTTGTCGGGTTGGCCAGCCTCCGTCTGGGGCTCTGTCACTTCCTTACCAGGCTCCTCCGCCTCTGGCTGCCGAGCGGTGTCCCCCCCTTCTGCCTGAACTGCCTCGTTCTCCTCCGTCCCTGTGTCTGCCTCGTCCTCCTTCCCCTCTGAGAGGGTGGAGGTATCTCTGGTGGTGGAGGTGTCCTTCTCCTCCGACTGCAGGGAGGTACTCTGTGTTGACTGTTCCTCCTCCTCCGATGACTCTGAGCCGTCGGCGTCCCGACGCCCTGGTGACTTTGGGCCCTGCCTGTCTGGCCCCCTGTCTGTTGTCCTCTGGGCGAGTCTATCCTCACTTGCTTCTTGGCCACTCCCATGCCAGTGAAGAGGATGGGCTTGGGCTTCTCCCCGACTATGGCGTATTGGCTCACCTTCTCTGGGCTGGAGTCCAACCCCCCCGAGATGGTGTGTTTCCCTCCTCCCTTCTCCGGGCTTGACTCCTCCTCCTCACTTTCCCCCGACCCTGATACATCATCAAAAGTTCCGCTCTTTAACAGGGTTCTTGTTAGGGGCTGCCCTGCTTTGGTAGCCTCATAGTCCTGTTCGATTTTCCTCATATCCAGGGAGCCAGGGGGTAACTCTGTCTTCAGACGGACCAGCATGTGAGTAGGAGATTCTTTCTCTTTCCCATATACTCCAGTGAGGACGTCCAACACATAACCGACCCGCTTTTGCTCCGCCTCCGTCAAGAGCCGCGGGCTACCCTTCCCCTCTTCTTCAAAGTTCCACTCCCGTCCCCTTTTCTGCCGGAGCCACCACCAGTACTTCTGTGTTTGCCGGCTTCCGGGGGGACCGCCGTGCTTTCTTCCCAGGGAGGGCCTCCGCCCGACTCCAGCTCCTTCCTCTTTAGGCCCTTTCCCCCAGAGCCACTCCGGGTGACTATGCCCTCCGGGACTGTCTGGGGTGGGGTCCACAGACCTGCTAGTTCCTTTCAAGAATTGGGAGGCCTCTAGGAGTCCTTCTTCGTCCTCCTCCTCCCCCATTCCGATGCCCGAAAACACCAGGGACGACGTGGTGGAAGCCGGGGTGGTCCCCCCTCCGGCCGCCCACGTGCTGGGCTGCCGACAAGACGAGGTGCTGGGTTGCTGGTCAGGTCCGGCCATTGAGGTGCTGGGCTGTGGCTGTGACTGCTCCGCCTTCCTCTTCTTCGGCCTGGAGGGCGATGTCCCCACCACCTCCGCTGCTGTCTCTGCTTCTTTCCTATCTTCCTCCAACAAGATCTTCTCTGCTTAAGCTTTCGGTAGCCCCAGGGGTAGGGACATGGTTTCTTTGGGCTGTACCCATGGACTCTCTGGGTGGCGGCGCCCCACGTGGCGCTGCATATCATCTCCCCGGTCTTGTGCCACCATGTGCAGGCACCCGGGCTCTGGGCACCTGTAGCCGTCCTGGTAATTTTCGTGCCTTTTCAGATGTCTTGTCATCCCATCTTTTCTAGCAAAGTACCAGACTCTTCCGTCCGCCATCGCCCAGCACTGGTCACATCGGAACTTCGGGATCCATTCCCCGTCGACTAGCTCTGTCTTTACGGGCTTGCCCTCGATGGTGTGGTGCCTTCTCATGATGATCGTCTTAGGCCACTCGGCGGTGGGTTTTGTGAGATCAATTGAGTTTGCTCCCTCCTTATATTCCCGGCCTCCACCTGCCTCCGCGATCCTGGCTCCTCCCCTTCTCTCCCCCTGACCAATTAGCGGCCGCGGTCCTCCTTCCTCCGCGGTCCTCCTTCGTGGGGTTCCCGCATCTGTCTCGGAGCCACTCAAGGACCTACTAGAGGAGGAGTGGGGTGGAGAGCGCCTCCCTCTCTCTCTTCGCCGGCCCTCTCTACTCCGTTGTCTCCCATGGCCGTTTTCTTGCCTCCTTACCTCCACCACCGTGGAGCTTAGTCTCCCTCCACCTCTGGAGTCCTCTGTCCCTTTCACCGCTAGAGAGTACCACGCGTCTTTTGTCATCGCCCATCGTGAAGGAAGTCACCGTTATCGTACTTGATCTCTTCCCACCTCCGTCCCCAGCATCCACTCCGTTGCATAGCATCACTGCTTTTGGCGGGGCTTTATCACCGCTCGGGGGTGCCACCTCCCTTGGCGTCTCTGTTTCCGTCGGGGTTTTCCTCACTTGCCCACTCGGTGGCACCACCGTCGGTTATGGTAGCAGGCAAAGGGTGAAAAAGATGCGCCCGGACCGGGACTCGTCCTGCCTACCTCTACAATGTAACCAAGCAAACCCAGACCATCACACGTCAGTCCCTGTGCCACAATGCATAGGGAGTTGGATTTGGGATGTGAGACTGCTGGTTCGATCCCTACCCTGGCAATGAAAATTATTGTAGGTTTGAACATGTAACATATGACATGGAAAGACATGAGAGGCGTGCATGGATAACCGCATGGTGTGCAGGTTATCCATGGATAACCGCACGCCTTGCAAAAGTGATGTTCCAGCCTTCAGGGTGTGCAATATCGACAGGTATGTGCATGGGAATATCCAGAAAAAGCACTGAGAATCCCAGAAATCGTGGAATAATCACAAATAAATCACCATCAGTTCTACAATGCTCTAACTAAGGCCAAGTGGAAATTAGGAACACCACCTACTCTATAGTATCACCATGCCTGTGCTCATGGGATGATAATGCCCAACACAGATTTGTCCTGCACCCATGGTGGCATTTCGGAAACCCGCCAGCCAATGCTTCTGGGGTAACCATAGCAACCAACCCACCCGCCTTAAGGCTACCTAACTTTTACCGCCTTAAGACGCTCCACAATCAAAAATTGCTTCCCCTATTCAAAGATATAATTACCTTAAAGGAGGCTGCAGGATCAACCCATGATAAATCCTCAATACTGTCCAGAAGCACAATAGCACATCTTGGATATCATCTAAAGTATTCACCATGGTTACACCTGTTGTCTCCAATCATAGCACTGCTCTGTTGCGTCCTTACATGCCGTGTGCACATGAGAGTAACACACCTAGCCTCTTAATCAGTATCCACAGCACTCCAGCCATGGCAGATGTCACTTCTTGGACCAAACTTAAAGAAATGATCAAGAAGTCTAACTCAGAGTGGCCATCGCTCACCACACCTGCAGAGGAGAAAGATACCAACATATGAGTACAACTACCAGGCAGATATGACACCATGGGATCAGTCGCTGCCATTTTGATAGCGCTGTTTATACTCAGAGCTGTCTGCAGGCAGTGCCTCCGGCACTGGCCATACTGGAGACAGGAGCCATCGGATAACAAAGCCAAATTTGTGCTTAGGATACATTCCAAGGGGAGAACCTTCAGTTTCCCTCTAGCGAACATGGTGTATGGCAGAAATCCGTGGCCAGCATCAATCATTGCACCAAAGCTGACTCCAGCCCAGCTAACCAAGCCCCTGGGACGCTACCTTGATGCAGAATGGAGGAATGAGGTCACCATGATCATTGCTGGCCGCCTGAGGACAATCCGCCTAGAGCGGTACCCCTGGTGCCCTCTGTTCTCGAGGATTCCTTTGGCGTTGATTTTTAAATCCAAGCCACACACTCTAGCACTGGTCATTGAGGAAAAGGGACAACCAGACTACCAGCTGACACCCTGTGATGGTGAGTCCTTGGCAAGTTTTGCCCAGATTTCGCCCCTTCGACCCAGGAGGACATATCAGTAAAGGAAGCGTGAGCCCCAGCTGTCTTCAAGCAAGGACAACCCCACCGAGTTGGCTCTGCTGAACCCCAAGGAGGCCCAGCCCCCAAAGGACCTGTTTGTGTTTAACCCCAACCTGGATGAGAGGGCCACAGACATAGTTGATGGTAGGTAAAATTTCGACTTACAGATCCAACATGGCCAGTTTTGATACGTGATGAAATCATCCAGGGCTACTACAGCCCTACCTTTAATAACTACCAGCCATCCCCACCATCACATTACTTAGGACCATCCCAAGGTTATACCCAAATGTCAGTAATGCCTGGAGATACCATCACACTTATGTGGGGATGACAGGTACCCACCCCATACACACAACGTCGAATTAGATGGCAGATACCGCCATGAAGACGCTGATGTGGGGATTACCCCCCAACCCCTTTTTACCCATCAGACCCCTGCCCCCCCTACCGTGAACCCCCCAACTCAGGACATTGCCCAAAGCACATGCGTACACAGGTAAACACTAAGCCTACTAGGCTACATAACATCATAGCAATAGGTAGGCCTAACCAACACAATAGATTGGCTTACACTGATGCTCATCAACGTTAACACCCACTGCAGCGTCTGGCCGGACACCTTTTCCGCCACACTCAGCAGCCCGGCGCCATCTTGGTTTCGCATCAAAAACCGAAATCGACAGACGTCACGGCCGTCACCATGACTACCATCGGTCATGTGACACCCGCACATGGCGTCTCTGTCACAACAACAACATTGACACATGTTCACACTTTGACTTGCTCAAATCGGACTTACCTCAATACCTGTTGGGCATCCCGCCGGGTGGGACGATCACCCACTAGATCTGTGTGATGTTAGAATGTGAAAAGAAAAGAAGATTAGACCAATTGTTCTGCGCTTTGAATCCCAAAAGTTTCAAAAACTCAAATGTCGCCCTTGAAAATAAAAATATACTTACAATCTGCCCAACATGGTGATGGTCAAATGCAAAATAGTACCCTTTTTCGGCCCAAAATAGGTTTTCCTTGAATCAGCATCAACATAGTTCTTTTTAAGACACATACAACAGGTAGGAGTCGACCTGAGCAGGTCAAACCCATATTGAATCCCATAAATTACCAGCCTTTTTCGCCATCATGGTACAGCACCAGCTCGCTACTACCACCTGGTGAAGTTCAGAGGAACTAACCAAGGTGTCCTTAGATAAAGGACCTGCGCTTAGCCAAAATGAATCAGTTGAGCTCTGTACTATGTGTTTATGAGTTAACAAAGTGCTGTTAACCATGTGTCTTTTTCTGTGTTAACAGTGGCCTGCTTGCAAACCATGACAGACAATCTGTGGTTGATGAATTGTTTTCTCCTCCTGTCGTTTTCTCAGCAGGCCCACCACTAGACGAGGCATCAGTCCCATCGGACCAGAGACAAAGCCCAAGGCAGAGGCACCAGTACCATCAGGTCCGAAGGCAAAACCAACAGCAGACCAGGCCCAATAACACCACCACAACCCAGACACCTTGCCAGACTACCACTGTCGGGCACCATCATCACTGCATCCTGTAGGCCCGGGACCCCAATGCCCCCAGCATACAGGATGCACAACAACAACTTCTGCACACCAATGAGAGGGCAGACATCATCAGCAGCCCTATGCACACCATGCCACCACAGACCTGATAGTTTCGCCTGCCCTTGTTCCTACAGCAGAATGGTCCCCATCAATTGGAAAAACAGAGCAGCGTATCCCCCCCCAGGACAGCATGGAGGCCCATGCCAGTTCACCGACCTTCTCCAGTTGAGCCCCCAACACCTACAGACTCAGACAGTGGAGATTTCTGAGGCTGGGAACCTAGCCTCAGTAATGGATGATTTTGCAGACCTCACTCTCTCGTCCTACAGACCAATGAGGCAGAGGACTGAAAGAAGAGCTGAGGGTCGGTTCATGAAAACCAACATCAAGCAGCATAGCAACCTACCAGCGAATAGCTTCCATGCTGGAAAGCATTTCAGAAACAACAAGTGAACATTATATCACTATAGCAACAATAGACTTGGGACTTTAAATGAGTTTGTGGAGACATAAACTTCCCATGACCCCCCCCCCCATACAACCACTCAAGATAGATATTTTGATAAAAGACTCTATTTTTTGTAAACAAGGTCGACCCTTAATCATTTTTTTACTAAATCTGAGGGTTAGAACCCCCCAGAGGAGAAAATTCCCATAACAAATGTCTTTGTAGGCTGCTCAATCCACTACATACCTTTGAAGAGACTCCTACAGTGATTCTGAAATCCTCAGGTAGACACCAGGGGATACCACAGCACACTCGTATTATCTTTTAATACCCGCAAGGTTCACCTGATGAGGCCCCTGGAGGGCCGAAACCCAGACAACCAACTTACCCCAGAAGGGATTAGTATGGATACAGACCTTTTTCCCTACTATTGGAATAAAACAAATAGGACAGCACCCCCTATCTTAACTTATTCCAATGGATGAGAGGTTAGTGCCTGATGTAGGGTTCCTCATCATTCGATCTGCACTCACCTCCCCATACTGTATGTGGTTTTTCTCCACACACAGTACCAAATACCCACTCACTACAGCCACCTAGTGGAAGAGGAGAGAGGTATACACATCCAATGCCTCCCTACACAGCACAACTCTGCCACCTAATAAGAAAGGCAGTAAGGGAACCACACACTGCCTCTACCACTCAGCCAATGGGGAACAAGGAGCACAGCCCCTACCTAGAGTAGGAAGAGACTGTAACAACAGTGAGAGTGGATTCTCAAGTCACCCCAAGACTGAACCAATCAGAAGGGGAGATTTTGAGCGGCAAATGGGAAAAATGCCATATCCATGGAGACAGCCAATCATGGACAGTAACATGGATATGACAACCAATCACAGAGGAGCACTGCTGCATGACTCTGAGCTACAGCGGTCTTTTCGGTCTGTTCTGCCTGTGGTAGTGAGCTGTACATCGTCCAACAACCCTTAAGTTTGGCAAAATCTATATAGAGCAGGGCCAACAGTCACACCGAATACTACCTTGACCCTGCCCTACATACAAATTTCAATTTTTTTTTTTTTTACCAAACAGTATCGACAGCCACATCGAATACCACCTTGGTTATTTTTTTTTTACAAAAAAAAATACCTGGCTGAATATGTGCCCTTGGCAGCTTGAAACGGAATTTATCTTGGGAAACTCCCAACCTTGATTTGACTTCCTGATGCCAACTCCACAAACTGTGTAATTTTCCTTTTTCTGTACATTTCATTTGTAAATACTCCACAAGGATGTATTTTTATACTCCCATATATCACTATATAGCTCACGAAAAGCTCAGGGACAAAAACAGTATTCACGACGTGCCAAAAAATAATTCTTGTAGTAATAAGTATTAAGAGCTTTCTTTGATCCAACAAGGTATTAGCATGCTACCTGTATTTCTTATTTTGCAGTTCCATAAAGGAACCTCCATGTATACTTATTTTTGATATGGTATTCTCATACCTGACACCTTTTGTACTACGTATCTTATGTGCATGATGCCCAAAATTGTCAATGCCCTTATTATTAATGATTTTCCTCCCTTAAATATCGTGCAGAGACGAGTAGGAATGTGGGGATTTGTCAATGGACTATTCTGGGTATTATTCATTATTTTACACATTTATTAAATTCTTCGCCACACACGCTCAGGCCCTGCTCACAAGCTTACAACTCATCCCCCCAGTGTGTACAGTGAGCTACTCTTACATCACCCATACCAGGATGTTATGAGAGCCAGACCCATTCCATTTCTGGGCACTGACTCACTGGGAGTATCACAACATACGGTGGACGCCATTTCTAGGAGGCAGGGAAATTCCACAATCTCCCTTCACCCTGATCGGTCCACATATAAATAGAATCATTACCAGGTATGACGACGCGTCAGATCTGACCAGATCCAACCAGACCTGACCAGATCTGACCTGCTCCTACCGGTACATTTCATCACCCTGTGAGCTTCTCACCTTGATATATAAGACCCTATGAGCAGCTCCCAGGCATCTCTCTTTTCTACTAACAACCTCTCTTGTATCTAGAACCTACGACAGGTTGAGCTACAAGCTTAGGGCCAGAGCCTGCATGCTTGCGAGTGTATCATTGTTACCACCTATATGTACACTCTGTCATCATGCAATAAACAAGGATCAAAGAACTTCTCTGGATTCAGTGTTCATTACAACATCAACTTGTAACGTTTCGTTGACAGTATCTTGAGAAGATGGTAATGTTGTTGATAACAGCGCTGTGAGTATGCGAGGTTTACCAGGTGGTAAAGATGCTGCTACCAGGCGGTTTACGGTACAGAGTGTAGTGAAAGAGACTGTCACACCCCCACGCTTTGGTGGCACCTGGGGGAGGAAAATAATGATCACTAGTGTATATCCAGTAGTGAACATTCTCAAACTTCATTAGAACAATGCCATCATATCATAGTCTAAATCCTAGCTTATAAGCCATGGTTCATACTTGAGGATAGTCTCTAGTGCAGCTTATATAATCATCAATGTACCTGGCCTCAAGGTGAGCGAGATGTTACATCATTATAATAGAAATATGTTTCACTGCTCAAAATGATATCCCAGATGAGGCTTAGAGTGTATGCTTCAATTCAATATGTGCCTTATATACATGAGGCACAATATAAGTGATCATAAAGATTCATACATATTTTCTAAAATCCAATGTATCATGAAAATCTTTTTCTTCATCGTTTTACTTTTTATTTTCAACAGAAGCTTTTTTTCAAACTTAAAATACAACAAATATGGACACTCACCCCCCCCTTTAACTCGAGTTTTACATATGACGAGCTATGGTAGTTTGACTCGACCTTATGCGCCACATCCTCCGACCCGTCCACTTGTCCTGTTTCCTATGTGTTACCCTCAGGTTTATGAGCCCTGATAAATTAAACAAGGGCAGGGCAAAATAATACACAAGGGTGAGGTAATGTTTACATCCTCATTTCTTCAACTTTGAAACAGAAAGTAGATGGGAGTAATTCAAAATAGCTCCCAAATATAAATCCTCATTTCTTCAACTTTTTAACAGAAAGTAGATGGGAGTAGTTCAAAATAGTTCCCAAATATACATTCTCATTTCTTCAACGTTGTAACAGTAAGTAGATGAGAGTATTTCAAATTAGTTCCCAAATATACACAATTTTCTTCAAAATCTCAATTGAGGAAAAAATTACTAGGGTCGCCCTTGTTTTACTCAGGTTCTGTAAAACCCCAAAAATGATCCTGGGTGAAAAATGACCCAGGGTGAAAAATGACCCTGCTCTGTCTGCTATGGAAAAAGCAATTTTAATTTGCTTTATGGGGCCATTTTTCTTTATCTATCCATCATAAATCCATCATATATGAAAGGAGGAGGATTGATAATGGTAGTCTAGAATACCAAACTACTTTTTAGCCATCTTATTTTGCATTCTGTTTTAATTATTGCAGTGGGTATGAGGGAAAATAACTCTCTGGGCTCACAATAATGCAAATGATAAGTTTGTATCACATTTGAGATTGATCAATCATACATCACTGGAAAGACCAATATGTATCCTAGTTAAATATACAATAACTTTTGGATATGAACTATAGCAGTTGAGAAAACTCAATTTGAAACTTAATCTGCTGCCCATTCATAACTGAAAGTCAGTATTGGGCGGAGGCCACTTATCTAGGTCAACTGATAAGGCAGAGAGAGGGGGAAGGGGAGGGGTGGGGGACAGGGTCATAAATGACTCTGGGTCAAAACTGACCCAGGGTAAAAAATGACTCTGGGGTGAAAATTCTTCAAGTAGGGTAAGTGGGGGGATGGTGGGGGGCAGGGTCAAAAATGACTCCGGGTCAAAAATCACCCAGGGTCATTTCTATACTTTAGCTTAGACCTGTTACTAGGTTAGGCAAGATAACTTAAAAGGTACTTTTACCTATTCTTTTCAATTGTTTAGTTATTCATTCGCTATCTATTCATTCAATAATCTATTTATTTGATTATTTATTTATCGACTTTTGGGGTGTGATAATGTCAAACGTACTTCAATAGAAGTTAAACTCCTATATTCTGAATGGTTATTGAAGCAAAGGTAGGGTGCCTATAAAATTGAGCCTGACTTTTGGGTTTTAGCTTATATTACAGTCTTAAAAGTTATGGTCTTATGGTAAAAGGGGTATTAGTGTAAAATTAACAATACAAGGGTGTCTTATCTGAAACAAAATCTTATTAGTAGTGTGTTTTATCTGAAACAATACTTTATCTTATTAGTATCAAATATCTCTATAGACAAAGTGAAACAAGTATCATGTACATATATTGCTGCTGTAGGATGTTGTGTTCATGTTAAATTGGGGGAATGAGAAGCAATGTAGGATGTTGTGCCTTAAGAAGCAAAATTCATAAGCCAATGTGGGGTGCCCTAACTAGACGTATACTCTTATGCCTCGCTAATCCGGTTGATTCTTATCCTAAATAATCCCTTGAGTTTCGCCCCAATGCGGTGCTGGCAAGAATACTCGCCTGCACTGCATTGACGCCATCTCGGCAAGATAAATTTATCTATTGTGCAGCCCTAAATGTGTTAAGACACAATCCTATAGGGATGAAAAATTGTGGCTTTCCTAGAAAAAAAATAGAAATTAAAAAAAAAATCAGCACAATTTGATTTAAAAAGAAAATCCAATATAGTTCAAGACCGGATGACCAAGGCATGCCTGTCCTATATTTGCCCTATATAATAATATGCAGTGCCATAAGGTGTTGAATGCAGAGGGGTAAAAGGCTAACCTCGGACCGCCCTACAGTAGTATAGTATGTATCGGAATGGGACTATAGTTATAAGTACAGGATATTACTCACTGGGGATGCAGCCAATTAGAGGCATTCATTTGGTCATGTGACCTGGACCCCCAGTGGTGCACCTGATTTGCATAATAGACCACACCCCCTTAGCCAATCAGAGACCTCCATTTGGTCACGTGACCCCTCCCTAGTAAATTAGTGTGAGGGTGGCTGAGCTAGTGTAAGGGGGTCACACTTAGAGTCCAAAACGTGCTCCAAGTGCCAGCATCACACCTTGTGTACAGACTCAGACAGGCTCAAGTTCACACAATGAGTCAGACTCATAGTGACTCAAACTGGCACATTGTGTTAGACCCACAGTGACTCAAACTGACACATTGTGACTCACAGTGACTCTTATTGGCACTATGTGGGTATTTTTTTATTTAGGGTGGAGGGCTCTAATATACTACTTTAATTGTTTATTATTTTAGAAACACAATAGCACTTCCACAATAGCACTCATGTGCTATCTTCCTCCTTAGTGTGAAACAACTGTCTTGTGATTCCAAAGGGTGTCCTCTTCTTAAGACGTAGTACATCCCTGTTTATGGACAAAGAACCTTTGATTTTGAAAATGGACCAATCAGAGAGGAGCATAGCATCACACCATATTCCAAGGACCAATCAGAGAATAGAACATGGTATCACAGTATACACTAAGTGTCAGTTTGAGTGACCATTTGTGAGGATGTGTGACTGTGTGCGAACATGTGTAAGGTAGAGTGAGAATTCTTTCCCAAACCTCCCTCATGTTTAGACCCTTATTATCACCCAATGAGAAGTATTTTAGCTTAATTCTCAGAATTCCTACCATCTTGTCATGAATACTTAACATCTTTCTGTTCTCTGTAGATGGGTCAATCCACTGAAAGTGGGCACTTGTCCATGGTAGAGGGTCATTTTTAAAAACTAAGAATTACATCATGAAACTTAATTTTATTGATAGCGCTCCTAGGAAAGGTTCATTCAAGTCACTAACTTCCAAGCGGTCAGTTTTTATTGCAAATATTCAAAATTATGAAAATGTAATGGGCATGAGCAAAATGAATTCTTCTCTACATCACAGAAATATTTGTCAGAACTACATGATTTTCAGTTAGGATATTTGACAAAAGGTCCCAAAGACACACTATGAAGAAAATAGGAAAAAAAGATGGCTTCAGACAGCCACTCAGCAATATAACTGCACCCAGAATTAATCTAGGCAATAAAAATAATCTAAGAATACTTATAGGATGCATTTGGAATGCATCAAGCCTGCCAATATGCTTGCAGTGCATTTTACTCATGCCCATTACGCTCACGCCCATTACATCTGTCAGTTAAACCCTCTTTTTGGTATAACCTAGGCATGTAGAGACTCCAGTCTTTTTTTGAAATGACTTATCAATAATAGATCTTCAAGTTAGGCTGTTTGAGACAAAGAAAACTTTGATAGTATTTGTCTTAGATTGTCTTAGAAATTTGAATGTAATGGGCATGAGCAAAATGGACTTGAAAATACTTGAATATGTACGGCACAGTCATGCCTGCAAGTAGACCCTAAGTTTCTGTACCAGATAATCCCTTATGACGACCCTAATCTTGGTGGGAAATAAGAAAATTGAGGGTAGTGTTTTAGTAGGACTAGCAGTGTACTTTTATTTTACTCACGCCCATTACACCACCTGTATTTGGTTATAGAAATGAACAGGGGAAAAGGAATGCCAACCAGAGCACCTCCAAACAACATGAAAATGTTAGATAGGACCCCACACTAAGGAAAAGATAAAAATATATTGGTCTGTTGCTGTTTGGCTTGATGGTATAGACCCTGGGATGAGGTGGAAATTGAATAAAAAGGCAATTTTTGGCCATTTTTGAACTTTGGGCCACCACATCTAAAAAAAACAGGCCGACATATGTAAACTTGTCCTTCTTTTGAAGCCCAAGGTGTTTTCTTTCAAATGAAACCAGAAATAAGAAGAATGGTTACTTATTTTACAGCCCCCTGTATCCAAAAAGGACCCAGGTGCCCACTTTCGGTGGATTGACCCAGATACTAGTTTCTTATACAGCTTAGAACATAGGCATACATTAATCCATAGTTATATAAATTCTAGGTTCACTTAGTTCAGTGCTATGTCCCATAGAGAAATCAAATGACCCATAATGATAAAAATATAGTAGCAAAACCACACTTCTAGACATCAATATATTTTCATTGATGTTTTAAAACAATGAAGAAAGCTAAAGGCTCTATAGAGGATGTTCAGCAAAATCAATGTTCTCCATACATGTCACCTTTCCATGTTACAAAACAGTAGAGGTATCTAGAGTTCTCATTTAGTCTGTCAGTGCTCATACTTGAGTGAGGATGAGTGACATTAGTGGCACCTTACACTAAACTGGCTCATCCTAACACATTGAGTTATATATGAGAATATCCTAACACAAGTCCTCCCTCACCCTCACACTACCCAACTCAATTGTCTAGTTAGACTTGGGTGAGTATGAGTGAGCATGTGTTAGACATGAGCTAGGTCACGCAGAGGTGGCTCAATCTAACACCTAGTGTCTGAGCGCAAAGTGACTTCGCTCACCCTCACACAAGCTCACCCTAGCTGACTCTAATTTGCTGGGTCATTTACATAATATGCGACGCCCTTTTATGCTAATGAGACCTCATTTGCATAATAGACCATGTTCCCTCGATTACGGGACTTAGACCCCCTGTGGAGTAATTTCCAAATGGAGGTCTCTGATTGGCTAATGGTCTAGGTCACGTGACCCGATTATGTAAATGGGGGTTGCCCAACCAGGTGACCTCCCTTGTTTGTAAACAACACGTGATCTAGCCAAGTGACTTGACCATGTGGTTTCTATAATAGACCATACCCCTTTGATCGCGTGGTGTAGTCACGTGACCACTTGTTTGTAAACAAGAGGTAGGGTTAAATATGCATAAAAGGTTTGAGTTTTTCTCAAGAAGAAATATTAAGCTTGGTAAATTTTACTATTGTATACCTTTTTTTGATGGGAGGATAAAATAAAAAAAGGCAAGCTAAAAGCCTTTTAGCTAAAAGCTAAAAGCTTGCCCAAAAAAAACATTTAGGGGGCTTTTAGTTTTTTTAAAAAATTATTTATTTTAATTAGTGTCCCTTTGGGACAGGGGTGGGTTTTTACTGGGTATACAAATCTTTTAATAAAAAAGATATTTAAAGGATGATTATGGAGGTGATGCCATATAAAAATGGATGAAGGAGGACAAGGTGTCAGCAGTTTACCTTTGTGAAGACTGTAAATTATGTAAAAGAGGGGTCACATGACCAAATTGAGGGCTCTGATTGGCCAAGGGGGTGTGGTCTATTATGCAAATGAGGTGTACCACTGGGGGTCCAGGTCACGTGACCAAATGGAGGCCTCTGATTGGCTGTATCCCCAGTGAGTAATATCCTGTACTTAGCTATGGTCCCGTTCCGATACATGGTCGTCAGTTTTTGACTGAAAAGGTGAGCCAATGACCCAGGTGGACCTGGGCCAATTACTTTTATTCTTTTATATCAATTACGTCACATGTTAAATGGAAAAAAAGAGAGACATTAACCCCCCAATACCTTTTTACTACAGAAATTGATACCTACATTACCTACCTCATCTGTGGACAGACCTTTATCAGTAACACAATTTGTGATGGTTCCGTATTAATGCTGTTTGCTGTCTGTATAATCCCCACATCACCTGCTCTTTGCATTAACTCAGGCCACTCTCATCTTAAGTCCTACCTCCCCATATACACCTGGTATACATTTGGCTATTTGGTTCTTACCAGTGTTGCCCAATTTATTAAAGGTAGTAGCGGGATCATGCAGCGCAGTGCACCAGAAAGGGGGAATACCCCCCCCATACTTTAGAAAAGTCAGATGAAAAATTATTTTTCTTCGGTGAAATTTTGGTCAAGGCCATGAGAATGGACCAGACATATATACAGAACGTTTCATGTACAGTAAGAAGTGCTGTCCGTGATGTCCACAAATTGGATTATCCACCGTGTGAGGCAAAGGGTCAGCATGATGGTGGCATGCAGACCCAACAGCACTTCATTGGTGCATCAACCCATTCCATGGGCATGGTGCATTTGATACCTTCAAAAGCTTAACATCCATACATCCACATAACACGATTTAGTCCCCCATGCCTATATACAGCTGAGTGGGTTGAGTCAGCATAGCACCAATACTTGTACCAGCAAATCAATGACATGTGTGAAATATGTGTTGTTGTCTGTGTTGATATTGCCGGTGCAGTCTGGGTGTATACAATCTATATACACACTCTACAAGTTATACCTTTAAAGGCTGCTAATGCTTGAGTGTATCATGCCCTTTGGTCGGCACGATGCATCAATAAAGTGTTTAAAATCTATATACATGTACACTCTACAAGTTAAACCTTTAAAGGCTGCTAATGATGGAGTGCATTATAGTCCATATCACATTAATAAAGTGCCGGTAAGTCTGCTCTCTAGCACTTCATTGATGTATCATGCTGCTATTCCAGTAGTGCATCAACCATGTAGGATGAATTGACATGATGCATGAATGGACCATCTATACCATCTATGATGCCCTCTGGTTCATGTTCCTTCTTCATCATGATGCACTAATGCAGTGCTGCCCAGTAACTGTTATTGCATTGCTGCATCTGCTTCAGGAGTCATTATGATGCATGAATGAAGCCATGGTGAGTTACTCACTAGGGCTGCATTCATGCATTATGGCAACCAATGAGCTTGATACATTAGCAATGCACCATCAGACTGTAAAGGCTTTATGCACTTTAAATACCAGCCCTCAAAAGGTTACTTCAGTATATAGAGACGTCACACCCTGGACATTACGTCCCTCAACCTGTCACACAGGCGGTAAATAACACTAGCCCTCGGGGCAGTATGGGTGAGGGCACTATACTGGGGTATACCAGGGCAGTAAGGTCCATAACTTTATAACTTGGTATAGTATCTGATAGTGCTGGGGGGTGTAGTGAGGGTTGGGGTTGGGATGTAATGTGGTGTAATGGAGTGGAAGGCCTGTATTAACTTTAGGTCACAGTTACTACATAGCAGAGTACACCATACACATCAGTCATATCCTAAAGTTCTTTTTCATTTACTTATCTTTATTTTACTTTTAGTAGCTATATAAACCTGACCAAATCTGCTCTAAAATCCACTTAGGCATATGAATGCGCACATCAATGTATACTCATTTTGGTTTTGATGTGTGAAATGCTTAACTTTAAACACCTTATCCTCGGAGACACTCAAAGTACATCTTCCCGATGGTATTCCAGTTTCTGAGCCTCAATGAATCCTAGTCATGGCAGCGATGTAGGTATCGAATGACTAATGGGAACAATAACTAGTTGATTCAAAGTGAGGTTTCAAGAGATGTCTTTATTACTTTTATTTACACATAGTAAATGCTTTGGAAACATTTATTAGCTCATTTGATACAATACCTCAACATAGGTTGTAAGGCTATCGATTTCAGATAATGTCTTTAGAGCACCAATTTTACAGAAGATCGATCTACACACACGGTAGGATTAACTTTGCCCCAATAGGTAGGGGTGCAGCATCTTATATACTGCATGATAGTGTTGATTGGTAATACCTAAAAACCTTAGAAGGTAAGATGCATTGCGCATCCCAAAAGTGTGTGAGGGTTCAGCTCTCAATGCACATGTAGACATGTACATTGTACACATAATGTATATACAATCAATGTGAAACATATTGGATCAAACAATAGACACTGGTTATCCCAACTACCCTTCTGAACTGTGGAAATACTGAATCATATATACAGATTGTCATCCTTTGATTTTGGGGTTGGTGTTTTAAACTGTTAAGATTTCACAATTAAAAAGTAGGCCTGATAATTTTAGTAGAAATATTTGTCTAATTGCTAGTAAATTTGGCAAAATTGACAAAATTCGCCAACTTAGCTATTAGAATCCATGTTCTAGTGGAATCCCTTCAAAGTCTTTCAAACTGGCCTATGGTCATGTGCCGTTCACACTTGAAACTATATGGACTACAGTTGAATCATAATTTACGAATAGTGCATGAATGCACTATACATCATGCAGACCTTGCAGGAGGACATTAACCCTGTAGGGTTGGCACTTCATTTATGCATCATGCGAACCAATGTGCATGGTGGGTTAATGCACTAATAACACAGGGCTAGTGGCGACACACCCATTAAATGCACTAGGCCCTATTTAGAGTCTTCTATGAATGATTGCAGCCCTGGCAGGTCCTTTTGGCAAGCCACTTCTTCACTTGGGCCTCTAGGTACCAGATAATGCCAAATGATCTAATGTGGCGAAGTAGTATACAGAGATATATCAATATGAAACTACTGGTAAACAGTTCAGACACGGGATAATTCAACATGTTACTATGGTTACTCAATGTTTATAGTTGCTATGGTCACAATGACATAAACTGAGTTAATGTGACCCTCACGGTGGTAGATGTCAAAGCTGTCTATATATATATATAAGGACCATGCATCAGATTACACACCCATGCCAGCTACATAGCAAGGCTTTATCTTTTCCTGCTCTGGTATGTTGAACTATTCACCTATATGCATCATTGAACCATAGGTTTTGTAGATTTCATTTCAAATTTGCTGTATAGTGGATTGCTTATAAAGTCAGTTGATAAAAATAGAGCAATTTATATCTATAGCATAGATTTAGTAACAACATGTATACTAATAGGGCATGCTTTTGTGCTTTAAAGCTATAGAATGTGTAAATACTGACAAATTTTGACTAATATTGCTGACAAATACCCTGACATGGTGCTGGGATTTGAAGAAACCTCTGAAAAGAAGATTGAATTCCTCTTCGGGGTGGCATGTGAGAGCTTCCGTAGTACCCAGGCGAACCTTGTATAAGGTGCACCCCCAGCCTGATATCCTATAAGGTGCACCTGGCCCAGAATGCATATTTTGCAAAACCCTGCATATAAGGCACACAACCAACTCAGCGGTTCCTGCTAAGGTGCAGTGGTGTTAGTTTCCCAGCGAAACAGGCCTGGGTGTCAGTTAACAATCAGTGACTAAGTGCTGGCTGATAAAGACTACCAATAAATAACTGCCAAATAGTGAATGAAAGCTGTTGTATACAATCTGCTGAAAAACAGTGACTAAGTTTTTGGGTAATTACTTACTAAATACTGATTAATTGTTGTCTGATATGTATTGAATCACTGACAAATCGAGAATAAGTGCTGACAAATATACTAAGTATGAACTGTTTAAAAGATACTGACAGAAGACTGTAAGATATTGAATAACTCAATGATGAAAAGTAACTAAATCAGTGATGAATAGTGACTATGAGCTGGCATATACTGACAAAAATATCTAATGCTGACAATCAGTGACTAATAGAATTTGCTGTCAGATGATGACTAAATCACTGGAATAACTATGTCAATTACGTCAAATACTTGTTTTTCCCACACTCACTCAAAAAATCCCTCCCTAAGCTTAGTTCCCACTTAGATGGGTAGGAAAATCAAAATGCTGTCCTTAAAGGGCTGGCACCATAAAATATGATGTATACTTTGAGGATTGATATTGTAACAAAGCTGGCCTTAGATAGCTAATCTATTACAATTATTTCTGAGAGCATAATCCTGGTGTTAAAAGTGTTTACATAAATCATAGCACTGAGCTGTCCTTAAAAGGTTAACATAACATAATGCTGTCCAAATCAAATAGGGTTAATATCATATCATGTTTCCCTTCTTAAAGGGTTAACATTATATGGTATAAAGCTGTACTTAAAGTGTTTAGATGATTACACTAGGGGACGCAATTATCAGAGTTACAGAAGTGTATATAAAAGTCAACTCAATCAGGCAATCTGCAATAAATTTGGTTTACTTTTACTAGACAACTAGTATCATGGCCTTAAAGGGTTATGACTATGAAGTACACAGAGTTCATTGTGTAGTAGCCATTGATAAAGCAGTCTTTTGCATCATTAAGCCCATCGATGCATTAATACACTTATGACAGCCACAACTATGCATGGTTGCATTCATGCATCTTGTTGTACATGAGCTGCATCTCCCATGATTAGAGTCATCAGCTTTGTTATCTGACTTTTCCTGGTTATGGCATATCCATTACACAACAACATACTGATACATTTATGTAACTGTGTGCCTGTTGTATATGTAGTATGGAGGATAAGGGTATTACATAGTTCTAAAAGCTATCTGTTAGGGCCATGGAAATCCAAATCTTTATTGGCAGTAAAAATCATTGATGTATGTTACAGTACCTCCGTGTTGGTATGGTACATGTACATGCATAAAGGCCTGGTGAGTAAGTCGCCATTGTAGGAGTGTAACAAGTCCATAGGGTCATGTCACAATTATGCATGGATGCAGTATGAATAAGTTACTTGCAAGGACTGCAGTCATGTATTATGACCATATCAAAGCACTATGCAGTCTGCCAAGGGTTAGCAAACCAAGTAGAACGGAGTGGTCATGGTGCATTCCCTAATAGTGTCCATAATTATTTATTGGTGACCACTGTACTGAGGTTGTTCTGATGTACCATAAGTATACCTGCATTGGTCAGTAAGACTAAGGGCCCCTGTACCAGTGTAAAATACCAGCAACAGGTCGTTCTCGTGTGCCATAATTATGTAGGGAGGGAGGGGGCCGTGTTGAACACTAGTCTACCACTGCGGAGGTTGTCAGGGCTGAGTGTCCGTCAGAGCTGACCACACATCTGATGGGCTGGCATCTTTGACAGGCTACAATCATCCACACTGAAACCACTGTAACGTCAGATTTGCCCTGCTATTTTTTTAGGTGCCAGTCAATCTGCTATGAGAAAAAAAAATTGGCTTTTGTGGAACCTCCTTTTTCAACACCCCCTAAACTATTTTTCTGCACTCATTATGAAAAATAATAGTGGCATAGAAATGGGCCATCTCTCTACTATTCACCAGTGTAATGATTAGATGACACATCAAAGAGAAAAGTTCGATGATGACGGATATAGAATGTTATATATGGGCCAAATTTTTGAAAATGGTACTTTTAGCATTTTACAGGGGTTTTTAAGCACTAGCCTGGCATTTTTTGGTTTCATTCAAGAGAAAACATCCCAAGCTTTCAAATGAGAGTAAACTTTAGCGAATCAGACCATAATTTTTTTGAGTTGTAAGGGAACGATCATATTGTTACCGGTATTGATACCCAGGTGGAGACACTGCTCCCACTACAGGTGTCCTACCTGTACAGGTGTGTGTTACCTGTCAGGTACTGACCTACATTGCTGCTACCAACCCTCATGCTGGAGGGTCTGGTGCTTGGTCACAGCTAGGGAAAATTCTTTAATCATGGTGGTATGTGATGCTTGCGAGTATGAATACCATGGCAATAAGAAAGCATGTCCCGAGTGCACATGCCTCAACCCACGCTGGAAGACAGGAGACCAGATGGTTGGACACAAAACAGCCGGGGAGAGCAACCAAGCACCCACGGAGAGCGACCGGGAGGAAAGCCCCCCCACAGAGGACCCAGACTTGGAGCTATTGCAGCAAATCAAGCAAGAGAAGGCCAGAAAGGCCAATATTTACAGACTTTCGAGGAGGAAGGAGCTAGAGCTGGAATTAGCTTTAGACTCTATGGGTCTACAGAGTTGAAAATGACCAAAAAGTGTGTATTTTGCTGAAAAAAGTACAATTTTCACACACCCCTACATGTTGCTTATACTGTACAACACCCCTAAAATTACTTTTGGAATTCAATACATATGTTAACTGAGATTCAAAGGGTTTTAACCTGATGTACATGGTAGATTTCTTTTTCTCCCCTTCATACTGAATAAAGGTAGCATTATTGCGGCCACACCCATTTTCTTTTAGTCCTGGCCCTAAAGTGTATTGGCATACACATTTTTGAGCAGGGAGTAACATTTAACATTTTGGTTAATGAATCAAATTCTACTGCTTCCATACAGTAACTTTTTGCTTTGCATATTGTATTGGCACCTCCTAATTAATCATGAACAAAAATTGGTTCCATATTGACTCTTTGTGCCATTTGTAGACCATAAAATATGATTAGATGTTACTCTCTGCTCAAAATTCTAAGTCCGTACGCTCTAAACTAGATGACATTTCTGTCGTCCCTCGCATGGCGCATCCATACGGGTCTTTTCTAATCACAACAAGGACACTTCCACCTATCGTTTGATCCTCTTTCTGTCCAATTTTACTGACAATTGTTATTCCTATAGCAAAAGAAAGGTAAGGGATCAGCCAAAAATTCACCTTTATAAGATGTACGAAGATGTAGGGCACATGTTGATATACTTTGTTGGGGTCCAAATGCTTTTATTTTGGTCAAAACTGATGTTGTTCGTCGGCAAGTGGTGGAATTTTGCCATTATTTCTAAATGACTGAGCGTTATATGGGGTTGAAGCATGTCGCCTGCCCGAGCCTTATGTGTGTTACTCCTTGCTCAAAAGTAGATTCTGCTGCTAAAACTCACTCTCCTGTCTGTCAGTTATCGAAATGTGTACTTATGATATCCTTCTGATAGATTATACACTCCTGCATCTTCCTGCAGTATTTGGTTATGATCCTAATACTTTAAGTGTCTGTTTGAGTGTGGAAATTCCAAAAATCTGTATTGGACCTAAAGATTTATCCCACTTTTTCACATCTCATGTCCCTAATATTGTAAAGATTACTGTTTTTGTGGCTTTCATGATAGATGTACCCCTCACTTATTCGAAAAATGTGTTATATGTTACCTACATGCAGTTATTTAGCCCCACTAACCCAATCAATGGGGGAATTTGAATTTTGAGCAGAGAGTAACACCTAATAGGAACTTGTTTTAATTTTTTTGAGGAATATCCATCAAACTCCACCTAATACTGTTTCATTTGCTTGTTATGGAGTCCTCCTAACCTATTTATGTAGATTTGTGTACATAATTTGCACTTTGTGCTATTTGGGGGGTGAAATTAATTGATCCAACTAGTGACTAGTTCTATCGCAAACTACTGCTAGATATGGAACAGATGGTAGATGCATATTAAAGTATGCATATTGAAGTTAATATGGATGAATGTTGGTGATTATTTGACAACTTTTGACAAAGCTAGATGAAAATTGGGTTTTAGAAAAAAATTCTCAGAAAAATCAGTCAATGACAAAAGTTCAATATCTGATATCTCGGAAAGTTTTTAATGGAACATATTGATTTTTTTAAATTGTGATACATACTTACTAGTAGATGTTGTAAATGGATTTAGGAGTCATTAGGATATAGTTAAGAGGTATATCCACCAGGGAGTAACACAAATTACAACAGATTATCTTTGAACGCTTATAAAAACGGACACGCTAGGAGTTGCTGCGTATGTCAGGTGTTTTTACATAGCCAAGACATTGCCCTTTGAATGTAGTAAAGTTGTTTTAACTTATTTTGAGTTTCACTGTTTTTGCTTTGTCAGGGCCAAAAGTACCACATTCAAAAATTTGGCCCATATTCAAGATTTAACACTAAGGTGAATGGCAGGGACCCCAACTACCAAAGGGCATACTTTTGTTTTTAGCATATTTAGTGTTATAGCAACAAAAGCATGCCCTAATTATTATTGATTCCGGTAACGTTCCCTTGCAACAGGTCTTGCAGCAGGACAGAATTACCTTAATGTATAGGTTGCCCATCTATGCTCGCCCTGGGGTATGATTTTTTCTCGCCAGATTGGAGAAAAACTGTTGTTTTGCTTTCTCCAATACCTGTGTGGATTTGTCAGATAGTAACCTGTCCCTATGCAGTCTATACTAATAGATCCTATATGCCCGGCCTATAATCATGGCATTATAATGACAATGCTCATCCCACTAATTGATGTATTAAAGACCAAAGGATGAATCCTACGAAAAGCATTTCCATCATTTTGGGAGATTTTCTTCATGCTTTCTCTTTTGATAATATACTTGACATAAAAGGGGGGAAAAACATGGTTATGTGTATACATCTCAATGCACCTCTGTCCCCATCATGGATTCTATCCTAGCTTAATATATATATATATATATATATACATATATATATATATATATATATATATATATATATATATATATATATATATATGGAATGATATACCTATAACCCAAGAGCTATATATTTAACCTCACTTCATTTTAAAGACAGGTAAATGGACCAATTTGAAGAATTCTCTCACCTGTTTTAAATCATTGCATCATACAAACATTTTGCATATTCCTGTTGTCATTATCTAAATTGATTGATGTTGAATCAATGTCAGAATCTCTCACCAGAGTTCTCAAGGTAAGACCACAGTCGATATGTTATTTTAACTTCACTCATAGATACAGTCATGTCGGGCAGTGTTTGAATATGGCATCCCATGATAAACAAATTTACAGTTACTAATATTTAATAATGGCACAGGTCCTAGTCATAGAACATGCATTATAGAAAACATTATGACAGTCTGAAGTAAGCCCTGGCATGATATATATCAAAACTTCATTTGCATATCAAAGATTGTGTATCAGTCTGATATCTGCACCCTATCATACATGTCAACTTAATCTATGTGCACAGGTGTGTGGTAACTAGGCTTGGGAAAAGGTAACACAAAGCCAACAGTGGACTAGAGAAAAACGTTGGCCATATGTCCAATAATAAACCTGTATGTGGAGGAGCCTGGGCCACTGTTGGACAACTCTCCACTGGTGGACACTGGGTGTCTGGGGTACTGTTGGACAACTCCCCATTGTTGGACACTGGTCCCCAGTGAGTGTTCTCATCTCCTGGTTGCCATAGTGATGGCTGATAAGAGATTAGTGCTGATGTTGGACCATCCTTCAACAGTGGGGGTAATGCAGCTGGGGAGGTGAGAGAGGGGTATGGAGCCCACAGAAATGCATAATTTGAAATAATTTTCATACAGTAAATGCAGCATATGTCATCATATACAACTTTGTTTTAATGTTTTCATACATATACCTGGATAATACCAATGTCTACCCCTATGCAGGTCAGCCTTTTTGCACAAATTGATTCTTCTATTCCTAACCTGACAGCATATGAAATTCAGTCAGAATTGTTAGAGGATAGGCCAACGTTTTTACCTTCTCCTACAGAGGAGGCTTGCCAATGTTTCCCAAGCCTGGTAACATCAGGCAACATGCTGATCCCACCCGTGTTTGACAGAAGGCAAAGGACACCCATTTCAGCCGCTCCTGACCAAACTGATTCATATAGTAGTGGTAATTGGAGGAACAACATGCCATGTTTCCTAAAACTTGCTCCTGACCAAACAAAACTGAGTCCTTTAAATCTGCAGCTATAAACACTGTGGATTCAGCAATGTGTTGTTCCCATGCGAGCCTTATATCAAGCCACTTACTTTGATATAGTGATTACAATAACTTCACAATCTGATTATGTATAAATAAGCTCTTACTTCAAAAGTTTAAAGTGAACCCAGATGCCACAACTCAGAAATGATCTTAAAGTCTGACTGTTATTAGTTCATTGATTCAGAAACATTCCCTGACTGCAGATTAAGAACTTATTTAATCCTGAAAAAACTGATAAACCTGAATAAAAGTACACCTGTTATTGCCTGGGTATGAGGTTTCTGTAATGTCTCTTGATTTGGATGTTATGTGGATGGACAGACCTTTATTGAATTGAATTTATTTATTGGCCTAAAATATTGCAATGTGGGAGGATTTCCATTATTGCTGTAATATTCATTTAGGTGTCAAAGAATCAGCAGGGAGTTTCACAGTCAGAAAGAGTGTGAGTGACACAAGAGGGCATAATGAGATAGGTTACCCCATGGTTAGTATTCTATTTATTGAGGGTGTTTAATTTCAATTACCAACATTCAAAACAGTATCAAATGTTTTTGATGTAAGAAAAATGTCTTGTGCACATGTTTTTGATTCAAACTTATGTAGGGGTATGGTATTTACACTTGTACGTTCATGCACCCATGGGACTCAGACCTAGGTCTTCGGGTGTAGTGGGGAAATCCGGATGGCAGGTGGCAACACCTGCCTCTGGGTTCGTATCCACTACACCAGGGGGCCTACCACTCGTCTGCCACACGTCACGTGGCCGGTCTGAGTTTCACGGGCTTTTCCCCTATATAAGGGCGGTTTCACCCCCATACTCTCCAGTAGTGGTCCTACCCACTGCTCAACCTGGTCGTTACCTGAAAGGGTAACCGAATGCCCTGGCACCATGTAGTCCTCTAAGGCTGTGATCGTATGTAACAAAAGCTTATGCAATAAAAGCTCGGTTGCTTACCCGGAAACTTCTTCTCTCTTCGTTATGATTTAATCTAACTTATTGAGACAAACCACTACACTGGTGCCATGACCAGTTGGTCTTCGGGTAGGAAGCTGATAATTGAACTGGGCGCATCCGACGAGTTATTAGCCCTTGCACTTGGTTGAATGGGTGCGCTGGGATGAGCGGTCCCAGCTTCGGGTAGAACAGGTGGATCCTGGGGATCCATTTCCTCATCATCGGCTTCCCGATCAGAATCATCAGAGTCAGAAGAAGGGGGTTCTGATTCCTCCTCACTTTCCGAAGTATCACCTTCCCAGCCTTCCCATGCCTCTGGAACTGGCCCATGGTATGGTTTGAGCTGGTCTATGTGCACTCTGAAAGGATCTTCGCCTGGTTCTAACTGTAAGAAACAGTGTAGCCTGTTAGGGGTTGACCGGATGCGGTAGGGCCCAATCCAGCATTTGGACAGTTTGCCTTTGGCTGCAGGGGGATACCACCTCCAAACAAAATCACCAGGGTTGTATTTGATAGGCTTGGACCGCAAATCATAACCCTTCTTCTGTCTGGCCACACTTTTCTTGGTTATCTGCCTGGTCCTTTCATGTACGTTGACAAGGGTTTGGCGCAACCATTCCACATATTCGACTGGGCACTCTGGACTTTCACCATCTTCTGGAGGAGGGCCTATTACCAAGTCAATCGGCAAGGTTATTTCCACTCCAAGAAACATACTGTTGGGTGTGCATCCGGTAGTGTCATGGACAGTAGCTCTGTAAGCCATCATAACGTAGGGCAGGTGTTCATCCCAATCATCTCTCTCTTTGTTCACGTAGGCCTTCAGCATCTTTTGCCGGGTTCGATTGAACCTTTCAGTCTGCCCATCAGACTGAGGCCTATAAGGAGTAGTTCGAGTCTTTTCAATGCCTAGCATTCCACACAGCCTGAACAGGTCGGACTCAAAGTTCCTACCCTGATCTGAGTGAATCTGCCTTGGTAGGCCAAACATGGAGACGAGGCCAACCATTAAGGCATCAGCCACTGTCTGGGCTGTTTGGTCCGGCAGGGCGAAGGACTGTGTCCATTTCGTAAATGAGTCCGTGGCCATCAGGATGTACTTGTTGCCACGGTCTGTCTCAGGTAGCTCACCTAAAATGTCTATATTGATTCGGTCAAAGCGAGCACCACTGTTGACATGGTGCATCCTGGCCCGATAATTTGGTCCAGGACGTATTTGAGCACAAACAGTACATTCCAGGCACCATCGACTGATGTCCTGTTTACATCTCGGCCAATAGAACCGTCGGCGCATAAGGTCCAAGGTGCGTCCAACACCCTGATGTCCTCCAGTTCTTGACCCGTGTAGGAAGTCAAAAGTCCGGTGTCGCAGTTCTCGTGGAGCAACCAGTTGCAAGTCTTCTCAAGTCACTCCTTCTAATTCCTGAACTATGTTTCTGCGGTAAAGCAACTCATTGTGAATTTCCAAATGTGTCCACTGGAAACACAGAGCGCGTACTTCATCGGATTCAGCAAGTAATTCCTGCTTTGATGGTCTGGTTCTTCTTTCTTCTTTCCAGGAAAGTACCTTTTTGATACAGGGATCTCTTTCCTGCATCTCTTGTAAAGTTTCGGGAGTCCAGGAATCCAACCAGTTACATAGTTGGTTAGGATCCTGGAGTGCATCCTGATTTCGGGTAACTGCTGCGATAAGAGCACTTTCATTTCCGCTGGATGTATCAACCCGGATTCCGGAGTCTCCAGCCGAACCATCGTCCGAAGCAAAAGGTTGGGGCCAAGCTGTAGGTGGCTGGCTTTCGTTAGCTGAACGATCACTTTTCTCTAGGTCCCCTTCGACCATCAAGGCAAAACAAATATTATCAGATGTCTGATCTTTCAGGCATTTGACTTCTGCAAAGAAATGACAGTCGGTACTGCCTGCGGGAGACTGCGGCTCCTGACAGTACTTCCTGGTCAAGTGGGCAGGACTCATTTCGGCCCGAACATTGCTGGCCATATTCAAGGGATGACACCCCTGGCAATCAGCAATGTCAGAACCACAATCGAGTGAGCTCTGCATGTTATCAACTGGCCTTGATGTGCACTCCGGGCAGATGGTCTGTCCGCAAGTACGATTCTTAGGGATCTTTCGAGATAGCCCGTCGGCGTTCCCATGCTTCGTTCCGGCTCGGTGTTCTATTTCGCCATTGAACATACTCAGGTATGCAACCCAACGTCCCACCATGTCTTCAGCATTCTTGAATTAAGTCAACCATCGAAGGGAGACATGGTCTGTCCTGATCTTAAACCGTCTTCCAAGAAGATAATGTCTAAAGTGTTTAACAAAAAGTATGACAGCAAGTAGCTCTCTATATGTCACACAGTATCTACGCTGTGAGACAGAAAGGGTCTTGCTGGCATATGCAATGACTTTTTCTTCGCCATCCTGCACTTGTGAAAGCACAGCGCCAACTCCCGTGTCGCTGGCATCTGTGTCCAAGATGAAAGTGTGAGCCTCATCTGGTGAGGGGTAGCTGAGGATAGGTGCTTCGATCAACTTATTTTTCAAGGTTGAAAAGGCCTCTTCACAAGCGTTGTCCCATTCAAAAGGCACAGCCTTCTTGGTGAGATTGGTAAGCGGTGATGCTACTGTGGAGAACCCCTTAATGAACTTTCGGTAATACGATGCCAAGCCCAGGAAGCTCCTCACTTCGGTCAGAGTCTTAGGAGTTCCCCATTCCTTGACGCTATCTATCTTTCCTGGGTCACATCGCACGCCTCTGCCATCCACCACATGCCCAAGGAAATGGACTTCCCTCTTCATCAGGTTGCACTTTGCAGGCTTGAGGCGAAGATTGGCGGCTCGTAGTCGGCCAAAGACCGATTCCAAGTTAACCATGGCTTCATCAAAGGTCCTTCCAAACACGATCACATCATCGATGTAGACTAAGCAGGTTTCCCACTGGAGACCTCTCAGTACTAGTTCCATAAGTCGCTCAAAGGTGGCCGGTGCATTAGTCAAGCCAAAAGGCATGACCTTGAACTCGTATAGCCCCTTTCTTGTCACAAACGCCGTTTTACTCTGATCAGATCCTTCCATCTCTACCTGCCAGTAGCCACTTGCGAGATCAAGGGTTGAGAAGAAACTTGCACCATGAAGGGCGTCCATACAATCGCTAATATTTGGAAGGGGGTATGCATCTTTCCGTGTGACCCCATTTAAATGACGGTAGTCAATGCAGAAACGCGTAGAGCCATCCTTCTTGGTTACTAAAACAACTTGAGAAGCCCAAGGGCTATCGCTCTCTTGAATTATACCCTTCTGGAGCATTTTATCTACTTCATCCTCAACAATCTTTCGCTGGACATCTGGGAAGCGTCGAGGCGGTCTCTTCACAGGTCGGGCGTCACCGGTGTTGATGTGATGCTTTACCCGGTCAGTGCGACCAAGGTTGCCCTCTTTGTCCATGAAGACGTCCAAATTTCTTAGGATCATCTCAGTAAAGAGAGTCACCTGGTCAGGTTCAAAATCTTTAGTCGCTTCTTCAACCATTGGTTGGAGATGTTCTGGGACAGAGTCAGGCTGTTCCGATCCTGTCTGCAGACTATGGACATGTGTAGGAGGTTGATGGATGTGTGTGACGGAGGACAGAGTCCCCACCATAGTTCCCATCACGAGGTCCACCGGTTCCGAACTAAAATTTGAAATGGTTATGGGAACTAAGTTCCCTTCAGGGTTCACCAAGCAGTTTGGGATAAGAATGCTGGTGGATTCAGCAAAACTTGAGACTGCCTCCACTAATCCAACATCACTGTCACCTTCCCATTGTCCACTTAGCAGTCCTGGAACCTGGATCTCATGATCAGGTGGAACGGTCACATCCTCCATCAGGCGGATGAACCGGTCCTGTTTCTTGGATTTGTCAAACAAAATGAGGGTCTCATGGCCGATCTTCATTGTCCCAGTGCACAGGTTTATGGTGCACTCTGGTTGACTTCTGAAGAATTGCATCCCGAGAATGCCTTCGGTGGCCCCTATGTCTGCTACTACGACGGGAACATGGAAAACATTGCTTCCAAGTTGCACTTGTAAAATTGTCTGACCAAAAACTTGTATTCGGCTGCTCGTCACACCACGTAAGTTAATAGTAATAGGATCCAGTTCAGGGGCATCAGTCTCGGCATCTCTGGCGATAGCAACTAGCTTCCCAAAAGATCAAATAGATAGAACATTTGGAGCTGCGCCAGAGTCGAGTAGCCATTCTATGTCAGCCACCGACACTTTTCCATTCACATACCAACTCTCCTCGCACATCACTCGAATATGTATTACAGGCCCTAAGTCGTCATCGGTCTGGGTGTCGGCTGAGCGTTTGGGCTCAGCCTTTAAGCGTTTAAAGGCGATGCCACTTGAGGTGCAGCAGGCTGCACGGCGTAGGCATTGGGTGCATCATCACTTGGCACTGGGACTGGAGCAGGGGCCGAAGCTTGCTGAGTCGGCCCTGGATTCGGTGCTCTACACTCGTTCGCATAATGTCCCAACTTCTTACACTTGTAGCACTGCACTTCAGACCTCGGTCTGTTTGGCCACTGTCCTTGCCGATGTTGTGACTGTCGGCTCTCTCTGAAGTGTTGGACCTTGCCCTCTTCTACACCAGCTTCTGCGGAAGTATTTTTCGGAGAGCTGTGCGTCTTCTTTGGCTTCTCTGCCTCCTCAAACGTCTGGTAGTCGACTGCCATGTCTATGGCATCATTCAGTGACTTTGGTTTACTCACGTGAATGTGCCGCCTCATGTCTTTGGATGGTAAGCCTCGTGCAAAGATATCAACGAGCGCCCTCTCACCCAAAGGACTGTCTGGGTAGGCTCGAAGGGCCAAACGCCGTATAGCCGCACCGTATGATGAGACTGTCTTATTGGATTTCAGTGTGCGGTGTTGGAGCTGAAGTGAAAACGATGATTCTCTTCCTGCAGGGAAGAAACGCTGCCTCAATGCGGCCTCAAGGGCATCTCGATCATTCTGGAGATCTTCTGGCACGGATGAGAGGACCTCACGAGCATCCTCTACCAAGGAACAGGCCATTTGGAGTCCACACTCCTCATAGTCCCAACCATTCCAAATGGTGATACTCCTGAAATGACTGAGCCAATCCAGGAGATCGGACTTGCCATTATAACGCACCGGCTCCTTAGCCTTCCTTCTAGGAGGGCTATTCACACTGTAATGTTCATGTGGTGGTACAGGGGCAGTGGTCGGGCTCGCTCCTGCAGAGTCCATCCCACTGTTACCCTGTCCAGAAATTGGGCCACTCAGAGACTGATAAGAGCTGCTTTGTGACAGATCACCATGACGATTCGGCACATCACAATCTTCAGCTTCAAAGTTGAGGGATCTTCTTGTCTGCACCTCAGGCTGGGCCTGAGGTAAGAAGATGTTTTTAAATGCTGCAAAGCTTCTACTTAAGAAGCTCATGGTTACTTTACTGGGTGAAATACTTAGTAATGTGGCTATGTAATTTTAAAGACACCGGCTGATGCAGCAGTGTGGAGTTTTGCACTTATAATGAGAGATTGAACTTAAAAATGTAAATCAACCGTCCCAACTAGTGTAGCTTAACCATCCTGGTCACGGCACCATAAAATGTAGCGGTACTTCTCGTTGTGTTCTTGTTGGTTTCTAATTGTGACTCGTGACTTATAGGGTTCGGACCTCTGGATGGTATTAACACTAGCAGGAACAGAGGACAACAATTCAAATACAGTTCAACTCTTTATTATATAAATTGTGTGATAGAAATGTACAGACATGCAGATGTTGTGAATGAATAAATGATTGAGTGCTTAAAGTTAACGGTTAAATAGTGACTTAATAATGAAGGGTCAGCCACTCAGGTAGGCTGCCAATTTAGAATAATTGTGAGAATTCTTCAATAAAGGGATAGCCGCTTGGGTAGACTATCTTTCAGAAGAAATGTCTTTTACTAAAGGCATAGCCGCTTGGGTAGGCTATGTTTCAGAATAAATGACTCTTAATAAAGGGGTAGCCGCTTGGGTAGACTACTGGAGTTTGGAATAAATGTCTATGATTGAATGATATGACTATGAGTGAATAAAATGTATCTATAAGTGAATAAAATATCCAAGATGGCTGAATTTAGTTATCAAAAGGTGTGTCTCTTCGAACTTCTTCTCCTAACTGACTGGAAATAAGAAATGTTAAGGGAGTCAAAGAAGGACTCTCACCTTGGCATAGACAACCTGGACTAAAGTTGATCCCCAGTCCAAATTAGGGACAGGTTCTATGAGGGAACAGGACCTGGACTAAAGATGTCCCTAGAAAGGGCAGGTCTTGTTGGAGGTTGAAGAAATTTGGGAACAGGAACCTGGACTAAAGATGTCCCTAGGAAGTGCAGGTTCCTATTGGTGGTGTTGAAGATCTTGAAGGACTGAAGGCCTAGACTATAGCTGTCCCTGGATAGGGTAGGTCCTTACAGTGTGAGAGCCTGGGAGGTTCTGCCTGAGCAGCTCCCATCTGCTGCTTATATAGGGGCTGGTTGCTGGTTCTTGGCTGGCTGGTCAGCTGACCGGTTTCAGCCAATCACCAGCCAGGATTCGTGAGGCTATTTGGTGCTAAAAGCACAGAAAACCCCAAAATAATAAAAAGGGCTTAATCTCGCAATTTCTAAGTATCGGGAGAGGAATCTAAATTAATAAATTAGTGGGAGACAAATGTCTAAATGTCTTAAATTGTCCAGTTAGAGCAGAAAACAGAGATTTCCTATGGGCCATGTGGGGCTGGAGGCAAAATGGCCATTTCCCACCAATTCTATGGAAAGATCTAGCTCCCACTCTGGCTCAAAATGCATTGGTTTATAATAAAGTTTAGAATAAATGCAAGGTATGGCTGGGTAGCCAAAGGTCTGACCTAGGGGGTCTAATAATTTAAATTATATGGCCCAAAACACCAAAGCTGTATTTTGGAGCAAACTGGTTTGTTTTGATAAGGGGAAATAAACCAGGCCAAACTGGCAAAGTTCACTAGGTTACTGGGTCAGAGTCCCTCAAATATCACAAAAATTAACTGGGGACTTTTAAACCTAATTACGGTCGCCAACGGAAAACATTCATGGCAATCTATTGATGAAATTAATTAATTTGGACGATCAACCTTTAATTCGTAAGACGAGGGCAAAGTAGACATTAACATTGAAATCTGGGAAAATTGTGCGCACGGGAGAAAGCACACGGAACCGGGCTGGGCGCGTCTGTGCCACCCCCCTGACAATGAAAATAAATTTAGAACTAAGCCTGGAGCCATAAAACAGCCTAAAACTTGGACTAAACTGGGATAGATCTCTAAGATTAAATTATACTAGGTAGGCATCCACATAATTTCCATCCTAAAAGCCATATTCGCCATTATCTAATTAAAATCAACAAGTGGATAAGGCACAGGGCCCCATCAGCATTAAAAATAACTAGTTTTTGGTTCTGACACTAGGTGGCTGTGGCCAAAGTGGCTTCAGCCAAGTGTAGATTCGGCTCTTTAACTTCATCAAAATATAAGGAAATTAAACAGTGTCAAGTGCTGTCTTCTATACACATAGCTAGGTAGGTGACTAAACTAAGGCCTGACAAAGTTTGAGTGTGAGAATCCTTCCAGGATTTGTACTAGGTGCAGTTTACAGAACCCAACATGAGGGTGAGTGATAATGTAAGCAATCTCCATAGAGTTCTGGGCTTTCGCGCGCGGTGCGAAAGAACTCAATTTCAGAGATGCTACACTAGTATGCTGGTTAAAGGAGGGCGACGGTAAAGGAGCCGTAGAACAATGGAGAGATTCCCAAATTAGGGGACTCTCAGCCCATATGAAATATGATGAACTCATAGAGATTGCTTCATATTTATACGGAAACATAGTTGGGGAAGATCCTTGGTTGACGTTCACTAAAAGAACTCAGAAACCTAAGGAATCTGCCAAAGTTTTCGGCTTAGAATGCCAACGACTGTTGCATAAAGCCAGACCTCAATGGAGATTAGATGATGGGTGCTTCCTAGATGAAATGTTTAAACAATTCATCGAAGGATTGCGGAATCAGGAACACAGGACCATGGCCTGTGAAGCTTGGAAAAATGATGCCTCTTTGACAGATTTGTTCCAGTCCTTAGATGATTATGATCGTAAGGCCCGGATCTTTGCCGGGAAGGTACCCCAATGGATGTCAGCTATGATAGTTCTGGAGGGGATACCTGAGACCGATTCATCCGAATCAGGAGAACCTGATGATGATGAAAATGTTGGGGCCATTGGCCAAGGAAACCCCCGGTATAACCGGAACTTGGGAAAGAAACCGGGTTATGTCAAGGAGAAAGTGATTGCCATTAAACTCCTGAGACAAAACCCGATACCAAAACGAATACCGGTCCGTCTTTATCAGAGGACCTAGTTACCACCTTGGTACAGAAAATCACTGACAATCTTAGAAGGCCTTGGCCTGATAGGAGTGTAGTGAAGTGTTTCAGATGTCAGGAAACTGGGCATTATGCTGCCGAATGTGAAGCAGATAAGCCAATATACTGTAACACTCGTTACCGGAACCATCCGGATAAGAAGGACTTAGTGAAGAAGGAAAACCGAGAGGGGGTGTCCATGATGGCAACCGGATTACCCCTAGAGTGAGTGATTGCCATGACTGCCAGCCTATCATCGCTTGTAGTACTAGTGAGAATCCTCTAGCGATTTCGCCCAGCAGTGAAGCTAAGGAACCTGATCAGTTCCTTACTCATGGGGCTGGGGAGACTGATAGCACACCAGGTGTCAAGAACCATCAGAAGAACACAAAGGGGGAACCCGATATCAGTCAAGAAGAAGTGGCCAATGGGTTGGCCAGGGTGGGGTGTGCCCAGCTTCCCCCGGGTCATCCTTGTCTTGAATTTTTGAAGGGATGTGGATTTGACCTCAGAGCTAAGATGGAACTTGCCAAGTATGCAAGTTGTCCTACCTACTTGAAAGGTAGGAGGTGGTACGCAGTTGTATCTGTGAGTGGTAGGTCTGCTGAGTTTCTTGTCGAGTTTCTTGTCGAGTTTCTTGTGTTGCTAAGAGGCTCTATGACCTTTTGCCTACGAATCATGAAACTTCCATAATGGAAGGAAATGCTCGTACAGCCGACGATAGCACGATGCAAATGTTTGGTAGAACATGTATGAGGTTCAGTCTACAGCAGGATAATGATTTTATCCTTACTCCTACTGTGACGAACATCGCAGATGATGGTATACTTGGTCTGGATTTGCTTCATTATATGGAGCAAGGTTAGATTCCCAGAGGGGAATATTGGAGGTTAGAGACCCGTACCATCTCAAAGTACAATGTGTACTCAGACAAGTAAGTAGTGTTGCCAGTGTAGCCCAGACGGTTAAGATACCACCAGGCACTGCCTGTGATGTCTTATGTCGAGCCGATAGAGAGTTTTTAGGAAAAACAGGAGTTATAGAGCCAGATGTGGCAATGTTGTCAAGTATCAGATTGGAATCCGCTGATGTCCTAGTAGCAAATGCTGCTTGGACAGTGGTTCCTATATCCAATACCGGTAACAAGACTGTCTACGTTCAGAAGGATACGATCCTAGGGTCAGTTGTCCTCTCTGAAATAGTAGAAGGCTGTGAGCATGCTTTGGCACCCGGAGTCCCTTCCCCACCTGAAAGGAACCCGGAATTAGATATTCTAATAGCCAAAAGCCATGTTTAAACTGATGAACAACGTGAAGCCCTAACTGACTTGCTAGACAAGCACAGCACCAGGTGAACAATTGGGGTGTACTAACAAGGTACTGCATACGATTGACACTGGTGAGAATGAACCTTTTAAGATTCCTTATAGAAGACTGCTGCTAGCCAAGAAAAAGGTAGCTGAGGAGGAGATAGGTGAAATGCTTGAACAGGATGTAATAATCACATCAACCAGTCCTTGGTCTAGCCCTGTGTGCATGGTGACTAAGAAAGATGGTACCATCCGTTTTTGCATAGATTACCAAAAATTGAATGGTATGACCAAGAAGAATTCATATCCCTTACCACAGATTGATGAGACTATAGACTCCCTTGGAGGTAAGCAATGGTATTGCTCTCTAGACTTACAATCCGGGTATTGGCAAGTGGGTATACATCCGAAAGATATGGAGAAGACGGCCTTTTCCAGTCATATTGGGTTATTCCAATATAATGTGATTCCGTTTGGGTTGTGCAATGCACCGGCGACATTTGAAGCCATGATGGAAACTTTATTAAGTGACCTATTATGGAAGAAATGTCTCGTCTAATTGGATGATGTGATAGTCTTTGGAAAGGCATAAGAAGAATGCTTGGAAAATTTAGGTATGGTTCTGGAACAGATCATAGCTAATGGATTGAAGCTGAAGCCCAAGAAATGGGATCTGTTTATGAGATCCATCAATTACTTGGGACGAATAATCTCGAATGAAGGGATTAAAGCCGATTCGGAGAAACTGGATGCTGTGTCAAATTGGCAGGCACCCACGAATGCTAAAGATGTTAGATCCTTTCTTGGATTCTGTTGCTATTACAGGGACTTTATACCAGGATATTCGAGGGTCGCCTTTCCTATTCAGAGTTTGTCCCATTGGACACCCGGAATGAGGAAAGAACGATTTCCTTGGGGATCTGAGCAAAATGAAGCCTTTATGAAAATAAAGGAGTTGTTTGCTAGTACACCTGTGTTGAAGTAGCCGACGGAGAATGATCATTTCATTCTAAATACTGATGCTAGTAATGAAGGCATAGGAGCTGCCCTTTCTCAGGTCCAGGATGGGGTTGAGGTTCCTATAGCCTTCGCTAGTAACACGTTGAGTAAATCTCAAAGAAATTATTGTACCACTAAACGTGAGTTGTTGGCTGTGGTGGTCTATACGAAGAAGTTTTTGTGGGGAAGTGATTTGACTCTGCAGACTGATCACTCTTCTCTTTAAGGATGCAGAGGGGATGATAGGTCGCTGGTTAGCGCACCTATCCAAATTCGGTCTAAATCACAGCCAGATTGAACACCGAGCCGGGGCAAAGCATTTAAATGCGGATGCTTTGTCTAGAATCCCAGTGAGGAAATGTGCCAATGATGAGTGCACTGATTGTGGAGCACAAAATGCTGTATTGGCAGGGGTTCAAGTACCTTTCGAAACCCAACCGGAAAATGTTTTGGTCCATGGAGACTATTCAACAGTTCCAGGAGGTTGATGCAGTCACATCACGTTTGATTAAGTTTCTTAATCAGGGCATCTGTCCTCCAAGACCTGAAGTGTCATTGGAGAACAGGGAAATGAGACAATTCCTAGCTCAATGGGCCGAGCTAGAAGTCTGGGATGGTCTTCTATTCCGATGGAAGAACTATTCTAATAGGAAGAAAGCCTTGCAAGTTGTCATACCCAGTGCTATGTGACGAGATATTATGTATTTCTGTCATGGGCATAGAACTAGTGGACACTTTGGAAAGAAATGGTCTCTAGAATGTCTAGCCAGACGATACTATTGGCCTGGCATGAGTACAGATCTCACCCAATGGGTAGAGACCTGTCCCGAATGCTGTAAGAACAAACCAGGACCCGGGTTAGGCAAAGTGCCATTATCCCAGGAACTGTTTGGTGTAAGATTTGCTAGAGTAGCTGTTGACATTATTAGTGGGATCCCTCCCACTCCTAGTGGCAACACGTGTATGATGGTCGTGTCAGATTATTATACCAAGTACACCTGAGTGTATCCTTTACAGGATCATAAGGCTGCTACTTGTGCTATGGCCTTTGTAAAGGGGTGGGTATTACACCTAGGTGTCCCACTGATGTTACATAGTGACCAGGGCAGAGAATTTGAGTCTAGCCTGTGGCAAGAGATGTGTAATTGTCTTGCAATCTGCAAGACAAGAACTAATCTAAGGATCGTAAAGATTGTCCCTTTCAACGTTGTACCCAAAGTGAAGGTGAGGTTGAATTCTTCATCGAGAAAGATGAGTTCCTTCATAAGCATAAGCACCAGAGACCGGAGTGTGTCTGCGATCGAGAAGTTGGCAAAAAATGTGCTAAATGCACAGGATGTGTCACGCCCCGACGCAGAGATATGATCCGGCACTTTGTGACTGCACATGGAGAGGGTCTGAAGGCAGCCATAGAGAGAGTGATGAAAATTCACTCTGAGCTCTATGGTAACCTCAAGAGCCTCAATGCCAAGAAACTTGCTTCACTCACACCGAGCACGAAGCATTTTGCTACTAACCAGAAGTTGAAGGCTAGATTTGCGCAGACCCCCGGGTGTGGCAAACTCAAATATGCTCAGAAGGAGTATAATTTGATGAACAAGTGGAGGAGTAATAAGGCCCACTGGCAAGGTGAGGCTTATGTAACCCGATCCGGAGAACAAATCCGAAGCCGCAGGGATTACCGTCAGGGACCCTCTGTAGCAGATAGGAAGAGACAGGCATCTGAATCTCCTAGCCGATCCAGGTCACCACTGGAAGCGCTGGAGAGACAGACAAATGGGGGACGGAAAAAGCGACATCTTCCATCTCCTACTGGTGGTGCATGAAACCCAACATTTTTTTATGTCAGTGGACCGGGTGGTCACCCCTCCTGGACACGTACGCCCTTGAATGTCCGGGACCCGAAGCAGTACCCTGCTATGGGCCAACCTGGACCAGAGATGCAAGTCTTTGATCAGTACCGGAGGGTCAAGCAGGAACTGCCGGCAGGAGGAGGTCAAACTCCACGACCAACAATGAGTGCTGTGGTGAGACAATGTCCACCCGCACCATTGTTGACTGCTGAAGACCTCAGAAGGGAATTGTCTCGGTTGCCCCTAACCCAGGGACTACCAAACCAAGGCCCTCCTACGACCACCGCTAGTGTGCCTACTACTGCAGTTGCCTCATCGCATATGCAGGTAGCCGTCACTCAGAGTGGGTCTGGTTCACAACTGAAACCTCAGAGTCAGGTGCCCCCACCTGGCGCTGTGGTCCACTGGCCTAAAGTGATCCAGACAGTGGAGACCTTCTTCAAGAAGGAAGATAAATTGTCTTGTGCCATACAGACCAAGCAATTTGAAACATTACAGCACCACTTGGAAAACCTCCATTTGGATATGTACCATCGGACCGTGTTGAGTACTCTCCAGTGCATAGACACGATCCAGAAGTCAGAGATTAACCGAATCTCTACTCAGATAAAGGCTGATGTTGCCAAAGAGAAGCAGGAAGCTGCTAATCTGTGGCAAGAAGCCTTATCCAAGAAGGAAACAGCTTCTCAGATGCTCGACTTAGAACGGGCAACGAACATGAAGAACCAACAAAAGTTCTTCAAAGTCTTTGGAGTTATCATGGATAACTGGGACGGCACAGCTGGACATGCTTTGACCTTGTTTGAATCACGCCAGAAGGTGAAACTTGCACCTGTTGTCCCCACACTCCTGTACTTACGGATGGAGCTGATGTGGACCCATTTGTTCAGCAACCGGCTCAACAACTGGGTCCAAACCAGCCAACCGAGGAGAACATGGAACAGTGAAAACTGTTGCATGTAGTTCAGACATAATTGTGTGTCCTGAGGTGTTATTACCTATGTACTGTTGGATGGGAATTCATTTTCTTATCCAACCCGTTAAGTATCTATTCAGGTATAAACTGTACCTTAATCCGGAAACTGAAAACAGAAAACAACTTACCTTGGAGAAAGTTGTCCATAGGAAATACAACTAGTGGTGTCACCCTAAACTAGTTTGTATACTGTGCTATTACTTAAGGACTGTGTTTATTACCATTGAACTATGGACTTTTAAACTGGATTACGTTATTATGGATTTAAAACTACAACTTGTCAGCTAGCACTACAGGCATCCGGGTTTAGCTATGTCCACAAAAGTCCACCAATACTCTACAACTGGATTTACTACTACCCACTGGGCACATCAACATTGATTCAGCGTTGAAACAATGTTTGCAATGTTTGCATATCAACAGTTGATAAAGGCTTGAAATATAGTTGAATTTGAAAGTTGACACAACATAATCAAAATCAACTGTGATTCAACATCTAACCATCAGTGCTGATTCAATGTTTGTATTTCTATGTTGATTCAACATTGACACAACATTGATATGATGTTGAAACAACGTTGATATTTGTTAGGGCATTCTTTGTTGACATGTCAATGTTGAATCAACATTTAATCAACATTAAAATCAATATTGTTGATTCAACATTGACAAATCAATGTTGAGTCAACATTGAATTGAAAACAATATTTCAACATTGATATGTCAACTGTTGATTGGATGTTGAAATGGTGTAGGTTGACAACATTGAAATAGAATCATTGAAAAGGTGTTGAAGACAGGTTGATCAACATCATCAACATAATATCAGCAGGTTGTCAACGTTGATGCAACGTTCTGTGCCCACTGGGTACCTCCAGTTAGCTAGCACTACAGGCAACAGGGTTTAGCTACGCCCATCTAATATTCCTATATGTGACGCATCCTTACCTAATCAGGCACATGTCAGAAAAATGGATTTCAGTGTTATACTCTGTTCGCATAAAGTAGATCAAGAGCGTCAGAATACTGTCGGCTGTAAATTAGCGACAATTATCAAATTGTGCAATTTTCATCGTTTCTACTGAATTTTTGCATTTATCCTTTAGGCAAACAAACAGTGAACATAATTATGAAAGAAAACATGCAAAAAGGTCAAACTGACTAGTATTAGCATTTTCACATTTTCACCTCATTATCTCTGGTCTATGAGGGGCGAGATGTGCCTAATTTGGTTAGGATGCATTACATATAGCACTTCAGGCATAAGGGTTCAGCTCGCCTAAAATCTACAAATTTCAAGATTACATAGCACTTCAGGCATCAGGGTTCAGCTCGCCCATACAAAGACATCAGCAGCATCTGGCTCCACCTATATTCTCCACCTAGAAACACGAAGCTTTGTTAAAATTATTGTATTGCATGTAAAACTATATTTATAACTTTAATATCTTTCATAAAGATATATTATTGTATAAAGGTACTTACCTATAAGTATACTGGATCTGCATATCCTAAAAGTTATTTAAGGTAGTAGTAGACCTATAATTGTCTAAATAGGTCCTTCCTGGTCTCAACACATTTAGAGACTATAGATAATTCTTCTGTACTTTGTAAATATCAAACACTAAGGTATAAATTGAGCTACGTCTCAAATATATAAATATTTTCTTCTATAAAATAGAGAAGGTCCAATGGATTTCTCTAATTTAGTATTATATTACTCAGGTTTGAAACCTTATTGTGTTCAAAAAATCTACTAAGGTATCAGAATGATTGTTCATATCTGATCTTTATTATTCAGTTCACTTTAATGTGGATAAAGTTGTTAATTTAAAAAGTCAGAAATTTTTTTTCAGGGTATAATAACTGTATTACGGTCATGACTTACAACCACCAGTCCTTTTCAGGACTCTATTATTGTCAAAGTTAATATAATCTGTGATACTTATACTTATCATAGGTGATTCTCATGGTTATTTGTGGAACTGTGATGAACGATACTCGATGCTATTATTGTATAATTTTTCAGAAATAGGATAGTCTCATGGTATAGCCTATTTCACATCGAGTGAGTGTAATTAATACCCCTTTTAGTATTGTAAAACAATTACTTGCTAGGTTATTAATACACTGTGGATTAATTACCCCCAAGTTATTGTCTAAGGGGGGCAGTGTAGGGGTATGGTATTTACACTCGTATGTTCATGCACCCGTGGGACTCAGACCTAGGTCTTCGGGTGTAGTGGGGGAATCCGGATGGCAGGTGGCAGCACCTGCCTCTGGGTTCGTATCCACTACACAAGGGGGCTGTGATGGTATGTAACAAAAGCTTATGCAATAAAAGCTCGGTTGCCTACCCGGAAACTTCTTCTCTCTTTGTTTTGATTTAATCTAACTTATCGAGATGAACCAATACACTTACCTTAAACAGTCCCAATTGGAATTTTGCCCAGGGGGTCTGGAACAAGGCGATTGGGTCTACAGGGAAATGGCCCATAAAGGATTTGGTGAAAATAAGAAAGGATGTAATAAGAAGTAGAATTTTGCTTTCTTAAATAAAAGGGTTCTCATTAACCATTATGGCTGGGTATCATAAGTTACTTTATGATTGAAACAAAGTACATTAGGAGAGCCTCCCAATAGAGAAATAGGGCCTTATTTCACCTAATTCATGCCATTTCAAATTGAAATGTCTATTATTATGGGAAGGCAAAATTTGGGAATAAGGCTTTCAAAGTGAAGTTAAGTTTATTCACCCCTACCCAGGGGTGCAGCCCATACAAAAATTTAGTAAAATAAGAAATAAGGATGAAATAAGAAGTAGAATGTTGGTTTCTAAAATAAAAGGACTCTCATCTACCAATTCAGCTGGGGACCATAGATCATTTCATGTTTGAAAGAACTTGGAAAAGCCCAATGCAGAAATAGGGCATTATTTCATCTATTTCATGTTACTTCAAATTGTAATAGCCATTTATGAGATAGCAAAAATGAAGATTGAACATATGCAATGCATGACTGGCCTAGGTCTTCCACTACTTACCATAGGGGACTGTCAATATAGTGACAGTCTGTCCGAGCCGTCAATGGTTAAGGCTATGCACAATACACCCATTATTGCTTGTATGTTTTAATGGCGAATAACTCCTCTCCTGGCGAGTTAAGCATTCACTTTACTGATATAAAATAAAATCTGAAGACCAGTCACTCTGCGTGCATGTGTCAAGTCTCCAGACTGGAAGTGAGGTAGACATAACAAAATTATGGTGGTCCGGTTTACAAATTAGTCTTAACCAGTCCTATAATATATTAACTAAATTTTTATTGATCTACCTCATTATATCAACGGTCTTCCGCCTTACCTGCTGAAAAAAAGTGTCTTAATTGCCCTCTGAATTGTTTTCTGCGGCTCAGAATTCCAGACTTTGATGATGCCCTCCTGTGCCTTATCATATTAACCTTAATCCAAAGTATGTCATCTACACACAGTCACTTTATCCGTAGAGTATTATAGTATATTATCTATTCACTTTTTGTAGAAGAAACTTTATTTAATCTAAACTAGGCCATTTAATTAAGATTACTTGGATTACAGGATTTTTAAGCTGGAATTTTGGGCGACCAAAGTTTAAAAAAAAAAGGTTTGATTCTTAGAGAAAAAATCCAAGCGGCCAAAGGTTAAAAAAAAGAAAAAATCTAATAAGAAGTAGAATTTTGCTTTCTTAAATAAAAGGGTTCTCATTAACCATTATGGCTGGGTATCATAAGTTACTTTATGATTGAAACAAAGTACATTAGGAGAGCCTCCCAATACAGAAATAGGGCCTTATTTCACCTAATTCATGCCATTTCAAATTGAAATGTCTATTATTATGGGAAGGCAAAATTTGGGAATAAGGCTTTCAAAGTGAAGTTAAGTTTATTTACCCCTACCCAGGGGTGCAGCCCATACAAAAATTTAGTAAAATAAGAAATAAGGATGAAATAAGAAGTAGAATGTTGGTTTCTAAAATAAAAGGACTCTCATCTACCAATTCAGCTGGGGACCATAAATCATTTCATGTTTGAAAGAACTTGGAAAAGCCCAATGCAGAAATAGGGCATTATTTCATCTATTTCATGTTACTTCAAATTGTAATAGCCATTTATGAGATAGCAAAAATGAAGATTGAACGTATGCAATGCATGACTGGCCTAGGTCTTCCACTACTTACCATAGGGGACTGTCAATATAGTGACAGTCTGTCCGAGCCGTCAATGGTTAAGGCTATGGACAATACACCCATTATCGCTTGTATGTTTTAATGGCGAATAACTCCTCTCCTGGCGAGTTAAGCATTCAATTTACTGATATAAAATAAAATCTGAAGACCAGTCACTCAGCGTGCATGTGTCAAGTCTCCAGACTGGAAGTGAGGTAGACATAACAAAATTATGGTGGTCCGATTTACAAATTAGTCTTAACCAGTCCTATAATATATTAACCAAATTTTTATTGATCTACCTCATTATATCAACGGTCTTCCGCCTTACCTGCTGAAAAAAAGTGTCTTAATTGCCCTATTCCCATAGGAACCAATGTGTTATTTTTTACCCCCTGTCTAACCCCAAAATTTACCGCCCAATGCAATCCTATGGAGTCTAGTTTTCATGAGAAAGTAAGTCAAACATGTCAGGTTATTTCTTCAGCTTTTTTCATAGGTAAAAAAATGGTTTTCCGGGAATTGTTACCATGGACAGAAAGAAAAGGATATAAGGAACATGCATCAACTTTCCATTATTTTCTAGACCCCTTTTTTGTATAAGCAATTCCCACTTAAAGTCAGCCAATTTGATCGACTAAAAATGCTGAAAACCCGCCACCAATGATCCCGGAGGGCCTGGGCCAATAAGTCTATTTCAAAATGGATTAACCCTTTAAGGACAGACCAAAAATCGTCACCCTGGCTATGGGGACGGCCTCTGAAAAAGGTATAGTTCCTAGAGGACGAGCCCATTTTCAATTCCTATACTAATCCTATATAATGGGCATCGACTATAGTCGACGCTAGGCCTACCATGGTGTCGACTATAGTCGACGCTAGGCCTACCATGGTGTCGACTATAGTCGATGCTAGTCCTCAATGGGTTAAAGTTTATGGGCACAACATTCCCCTTACTTTTGAATTTATAATTTTGGTGAATAATTGTCAACAGGTGTAATCAATTGTTGACAAAAGGATCACTCTTTTCACTACAAATGAGACATTAAACCTTCCTTCAAGACAATGAATAGTATGGTCTTCCTCTTTCAACAACAGTGTTTGCAAGAAGAAGACCACTGAAGTTTCTTATATTTTAGCATTTAGCCCAATAGAGAAACCAAGCCCTTAGGGTTGTGACTTGTGAGTCAGTCCTGAGGGGGGGCTAACATTATTTCACACAAAGGTGAAAGGCTGATGTGGCATGTGGCAGATGTCAATTATCGAAAACCAAGAGACAATACTGATACATATTTATAGATTGCTGCACCGGATTACTTATCTCATCTTGCCGTCCCCAGCTTGTTTGAAACTAATCAAGATGAATTTATTGTAATGGGGAGATCACCTGATTACAACTCCAGTATTTAAACTGAGTAGTGAAGAACAGTCATTATAACTTCGACAATCAACTGATCCAGACAGCCACATTTGACAGTCATCTCATCAAGAGACATAGCCTACCTCCAGGTGATTCTGAAGCAAACGGTGTGAGTAAATTTCTATTATAAATAGCTATCGGTCAAAACATATATCAAGGTTACAGGTCATGAAAAAATATCATAGTTGGCATCTTACTTAGAACAGTTGGAGTTATAAACAAATCTTAGATGCCCAATGACGAGGATTACAACTCATCTTCCTGGAGATAATGTTACATTTTTGTTATTTCAATTTAGCCTTGTCTAAATCGGTAAAAGTGGCTGAGTAATTCAGAACTTCTTTAAAAGAGATGGTAACAATTCTATTGACTAAAGGGTTGTGAAACTGTAAGAAGAATACTTCACACTAATGCATTCTGTGTAAGTAACAAAATTAAGTTAAATATTCTAATAATTATTGCATCAGGAATATAGCAGTGTAAGGCCACCATCCAGTATACAGGAAGGAATAGCATAATAAATGGGGCCATCTCTGGGTCTGTTGGAAAATAGGGCCTACAGGTTGGGTGATGGAAAATGGCCTTAATTATGTACTGAGAATGACAGTCTATGATAAAGCCGTTGATGGCTAAGTCCTTAATAGAGGATTAAAATACTTCTATCAGTGGCTACCCACAGGATTGCTATGTAAGTGAACCTAAATACGAGGTTGATCTAGTGAATGCCAATAATCAATAATATACTGGATCAACCCCTCTGTCTTGTAAATCTACAAATCCTTTATCTATTTTACAGATTTTAGATTTCAAGATGTACCTCATCCGCCTGATGATTACAGTTGCAGTTCTGGGCACATGCCTTGCAGTGTCTGTGCCCCGTAAGTCACTCTGCAGTCATCATAGTCACAGGAATATCAGTGATGTGAATAGTTTGGTGTTAATGCCCTCAGGCTGATGTTGCAATAACTGATGAGGAGCATTCAATTAATCTCTTAATGAATTAAGAAATCTACAAATGATTTCATTTAGATATTTTATGATAAAAACTGCTATCCTTTCCAGACTTTAGTTAGGACCTCAACTTTAAACACTATAACTTCAAATTTCAGACACACGTGGTGTGTCTGCTTCAGACAAACAAGTCATTGTGGATGCCCACAACACGTACCGAAGAGCAGTTTCACCAACAGCCACCAACATGCGCAAAATGGTAGGTCTGAAATCTATTAGGAAGTGCATACCTTATATGGTACCTATTCAAGGGTTGCTTGATTTTCTAGCATTCCCCTGGTTTAGCCAACTTTTATATCTATAGGATTTGCATAGGTCAATGTAGTTGTACATACAAAACAATATTCATTATGAAAGTTATATGAAATGTTTGTTGTGATTGATAGAAATAGGCACCAATAAAGCCAAGTATTATGAATATATTCTTTTGGTAGACCTATTTATTTGAGTGGATTGCTTCAGCCAATTTTCCCAAATCTCACAAAGATTTTTAATCTCAAACTTAGCATCTACTTATATAAAAGGAATGGCCTTTCCTAGCTGCAGAAGATTGGCATCATTGCAACCAATGTTGAGGATAATTTTAATATCAAAGCTCGAGTTTTACTGCTAGATTGTCAAATATAAGCATAGTGGTAGTAAACCCACTAAATCAATGTCAAAAGGTGCACAGGGAAGGGGTGGTATTAGGGAGTGATCATTTTTTAACAATGAGTGGGGGGTTTAGAAGGTTTGCATGCAGAAATGCACACTTTTAACCTAAAGAATGCACATGGAATTATTTTGCCCCTCCCCCTCAGAGGGGTTGAAAAATGTTTTACCTTCCCTGGTCAAGGGGTCGAAAAGATTCTGACCCCCCCTTTGCATAAATCCTCCAGCCCCCCTCCCTATTGTTGAAAAAGGATCACTCCCTTAGATACATTTAACTCACTTAATCTCCTCTCATCTATCATTGTCTACATCAGCACTGGAGTGATAAACTGGCGAATGCTGCTCAGTCTTTTGTGGACCTATGCATTACTGGTCACGATGATAATGCTGAGAGGGCTCAGACATCTGGTAAGTCCCCTTTCAGATAACAGCACTATCACTTTATAAATTGCTGTTGTGCTTGACATGTTTGGTGAACTAAATCTAATTCATCCAAGGAATATTTTAATGTGATGTGCCTTTCCCAGTATGCATGACCAATCATACTAACCTCAAACAACAAGGACCATTAGATGTCGCTTGTAGGTAGCATGAAAGTGTTTCTAAATGATTGCTTATTAACTTATTCCTTTGTACCTGACATTCATATTATAGGAGTAATTCTTGTGAATTACTTATATTTTTGCTGTTACAAAAACTTACAAACTGCACAGATCAGATGTGATCCATCCTTACAGAATAATTTAAATTTCACACAGTTAGAGAGCCTTCAACTTGGGATTTCCACTGACACTGCGCCAGAACGATCTTTTGAAATAAGATATCTATGATATAAGTGGATAACTGTCGGAATGCACTAATAGAAAACTTAAATTAAGTCTGAACAGTCATGAAACAATGGATGTACAATCATATATTATGATGTAATGTAAAAACGGGTTTACACATTTCCATGTGACTAATAATATATGTATCATAATGCACTTATAAACCTTGTTATACATCAAATTATTTTTGACAACATACTAGTTACATACTAGTTACAGTTCATGAACTAACCACTAGCAGATAGTTTTATTCAAAAGCCTTTAGTTTTGCTTAGGCACGCCATCATTTTCATATTCAAATCTAATGCAAGAATGTGTAACAATTTCACCTTTGAATATTGTTACTGGATTTAAGAAAATCATTTGATATAACAAAATACATTATGAGTTCAGATATTTGTGGCATAATGACGAGACAAGACTAAAGGGTCGTGTGAGTTGAACTGTGATAGACAGAACACAATTTCACTATCCCAATGAACAGGAATAAATGTTGCAAACATGCTTTCAGACATTGGAGTGCAAGTAGGACAGAATTTCGCTAAAGGCTCGACATGGACTGAAGCAGTCAAAGGGTGGTATGATGAGGCTCAGTTTTATGATTATGACACTGGGAAAACCAACACCACAGATGAAGTTATTGGCCACTACACTCAGGTAAGAAGATTCTAATTGTTTTCAAAGGGCTCCATTATTATCAACATAATATGGCCGACTCAACTCTTGGTCTATTGGAAATATTAGACGCACCATGAGTCTGTAGACCTTTCAGCAAAGTTCAACATTTAAGAACCTTATGTCTGATCACTGTATATTCAAAATTTGAAGATCGATGGGTAGCTAAGGGTATGTAGTAGATTTATGGTAGTCTCATGTGATTTTCACTTGATTTTACGATTACAGTAAAACTTGATTACAACGAACCTCTTGTTACAAGCTTAAAAGGTTTGTTGTAACCAAATTTCATTATAACCAAGTTGATATCATTTGGGCAGGATGGGAGTCACAAAGGATAAGTAGCACATTGATAGATAATTTCAACATTTATAATGAAGATTTGCACCAGAGTGCAGATATAACGAAGTAGTGTCAAAAATATATTTCTTTATGCAATTCTAGTTTACAGAATAGAGAATGATTCAATTATAATTGTTAATTACATTCTCATCATATATGCATGTGGCTGTAGGCATAGGGGTGGGAGACCTAAGGGTTGTTAGGGAGTGTACCATGGCTTCTTTATTGGCCCTGCTGCCCCTATGGGTGGCAAAAGGGGTGGGGACATCAAAGGGGTGTTAGGGCGTGTATCAGGGCTTCTTAACCTGCCTAGCTGGCATAATGGGTGGCAGGAGAGGAGGGGGCATCTAAACCATGCATTAAATCTAAATTTTCAACCTTTAAAGGTAAAATCATTTCAATATAAACAGGTTCTTGTTAAAAGCACTTCGTTCTAAGTTTTGTTACCATAGAAATGCAAAGGTGAGCTATGTGCTCAGGCATTTTAGTTTGTGCTCAGGCATTTTAGTTTGTTATAACCAAATTTTGTAGTAAGGGAGTATGTTAAAAGCAAGTTTCCATGTATACATCCTTTTGAGAGAATTCCTTATTATTATTGTGGGCAAACAAGAAAAACTAGCTTTATCAGATATTACAAAATAAAAAGCAGCACCTAAATGATAAAATAGTTAGCCCTTGATTGTCTCTCAACCCAGTATCAGATCAGGTGATGATAATTCAAATACTTAAAACGAGTGTGGTGTTGATTGATGACATTGGATAAATTACATTTTGTGCACAGCCATACTCCTTTTAAATTTTGCATCAATTTTCTTTTACTCTGGAGAGCATAGAAGCTGCTAACATAATTGATTTATGGTTTGGGAATTGTTCAATGATTATGACATGAAATAGTTGTAATAAAAGTAGTTTCCATAGACAATGCTAGAGGGCAGGGCATTTTGTTCTCTGCGGCTCAGAATTCCAGACTTTGATGATGCCCTCCTGTGCCTTATCATATTAACCTTAATCCAAAGTATGTCATCTACACACAGTCACTTTATCCATAGAGTATTATAGTATTTCATCTATTCACTTTTTGTAGAAGAAACTTTATTTAATCTAAACTAGGCCATTTAATTAAGATTACTTGGATTACGGGATTTCTAAGCAGGAATTTTTGGGTGACCAAAGTTTAAAAAAAAAAGGTTTGATTCTTAGAGAAAAAATCCAAGCGGCCAAAGGTTAAAAAAAGAAAGAAAAAAATCTACCCACATTGGCCCCAAAAAGGCAATTTTCTGGCTTTCAAAGTCACCTTTTGATAATCAGAAATATCTTTTGGGGAGCAAATGTAGGAAAAGTCGAGAATTATTGGGTGTTAACATGTAACTATGGACCTTTTTTTTTTTATTTTTTTACCAAAAATCTTGAGAATTCCCAGCGGCCAAAGGAAAAAAAATAAAAATAAAATTCTATTTTTTTTTCTATTTTGCCAAACATCCCAGAGGCGGATCTGTAACCCAAGTAATTATAATTAAATGGCCTTAGTATGGAAGATGTAATAAGCAGTGGGATCTGTAAAATGTCATATGAAACCTTTATAGTGCATTTATAAACAATTTGATTGTGCTTTTTGATACACCCTTTCATAAGGTTGTTTGGGGTAAGTCCTCTCTCGTTGGCTGTGGAATGAAATACTGTGACGACACAAACTACTATGTCTGCAACTATGCTTTTGGGTAAGTATAAAAGCAACATTTAAAAAGAAACTCCATCCCTTGATAACCTGGGTTCAGGCAAATTCTGATTGGTTTAACCCATAGCGCCTATATCGGATTTGATATATGGCATAATGTTTTCTTTCCACTTGTTAATGTTATAAAGCTTATTTAAATAAACCCTACAAGGTTGCTGTTTCCAAAATGTTAGAATATATATTCTCATGGTCCGTACCTCACTTCCCACTTCCATGATCTACTGCATCCTTCAGAAAGCTCTCCTCATCCTATATTGAAAAGTTAGTCACTTTCGTATGAATCAGACTGTGTTCCAAAAAGTGGCCATAGTGCTTCCTTTCTTGGTCACACATCAATGACTTCCTAGAGAAGGTGCTCCTACATAGAATTAGGTCTTCTTTGTTCCCTTTATATCCTAATACATCTCGGCATCTACTTAGTCCAGAATAGTGAAGGAAGTGACTTCCTGCAAAGTGGGTTGCTACTTGGGAAGTGCTAACCACTTCTGGACTGCGTTCCTTAAGAAGCAGCTTTTGGGAACACAAGTGAGAGGTGACCTCTCAATGGTTAGTGACTTCCATTTTCAGGAGTGACCCTCTGACAGAAGTGAAATCAAACATTTTGGAAACAGCCTCCAGAGGACCCAGTACATATCATTGCAACACATTGGCGCTATTATAAAGACAGGGTGCAATGCTAAGGTGCTCTGTTACACTGTAAAAATAACTGTGGACAGATGAGGGGAAAGGGTCTTCCGAGGTTAAACATGAAATTTAAAATTGATGTTATCAGCTTTAAAATGAGGTACAGCGTAGATAGCCCTTCTAGTCTTGGAGATATTGCTTCACGAAAATGGAATGACATGACTCTATCAATGCAGCCAATAAGCTCTGTCATTCATTGTTTTATCAAATCAGGCATCTAATTAGCATAATGATTTAAATAATTGATCAAAAAATGACCATCTTTTCCATACATTTGAGTGTAGATTTAGAGCTAGAAGTGGTATCTTTATCAGTGTATGAATCTCCATGAATCATTCTATTGGTTGACATTATTTTTTTTTCTATTTTGAATATAATTTTTGTTGCCATGGCAATAGTTTTCCCTGAAAACCCTTATTTAGGCCTTCTTTTGAATTCAAAACATAACATTAACATTCCAAATAGACCGGAAGTTCCAGGAAATAGAACTTTTTTTAGAAAACCGTGTTTTTCTGTGTAAAAAAGGACATAAAAGCTTTTTTTGGTCTATTTTTTACATTCCTAGCCTTTGTAGCTCCCCTAGTGGCCAAATCCAGTAATAAAAACCTGCAAGGAGGGCCCTTTCCCCTCATCTGCCCACAATTGTTGAATCTACCAGGGATCCTTGTACAACTGAACAGTGAACCATTTTAACTCCTGGTGGCAGTGCATTGGCACAAGGAATATCTGCAAAAATAATGACATTTCCGTGAAAGTAACGACAGATCTCTGGCAACTTTGGGACCAGGAATTCTTCACTATTTCACCATTTGTGTCATCATTATGCAGAACCATTGTGCACCATAACAATGCCCCATCTGACTACATGGTAACATTAATGGGGTGCTCTGGTATGTTAGATTGAAATAAGCTACAGGGTAAACCATCAAGATCCCATTTCATGTAACTTACATACTGAAGGGGACACCCATGCACTATAGCTATCATTTATTGCTGACATTACTTTTAGAGGTAACATTGCATACAAACAATACACTTACAGTAACATGATGGGAGAGAAGGTCTACCAGAATGGAACCTCCTGTGCTGACTGTCCATCCAAATGTGAAGATAAACTTTGTGGTAAGTATGATTTACTTTCTTACTTATCAAATGGTGCATTTTACGAGATTCTAGCTATATTCAGTTAACAGATTTTTGGAAAAGCAATGAATTAACATGCATTCCTTTGTGATTTATACTAAAGTAAGTAATTCTCAAAGTGACCTCATATATAACAAGGTTTTACAGGGGGAAAATAGAGTCAAATGGAATCTAATCGTTACTGGTTGTATCTTAGTTTTGCCAGGAGTTATCATATAACTGGTCTTCGTTCGATCTATAGGTGAGTGTTTAGAGCCAAGAGGGGTCACAACCAAGTTCTTGATATGCTACCTCATACCACCCTTTTGTATATATATTCCTTGGATCAGTTAGGAGTACTTGAGAATTGCATCATAACTATCAGGTGCGCCATAAGAAGGAGTGAACGAAAGGGAATCATAAAGGTGGCATCCCGCTAGTATACTAATAGTGGCACCAGCTGCATATGATAACCACCCAACACTTGCATACAGAACAGGCTTGCCTACAACATACAGCAAGTACAAAGGTAGTGAGGAGAGAAAGATAGGTCTCGTCTCTAGTCATTTGAGCCACAAGTCTATAATTCTATCATTTCATCGTGTTTATATAATATATGTATGGTGTGTTGTTAAATATTACTTGCAGACTGCCCTGATGGTAAGATTTGCCAGAACGGAGGTACTATGGATGTAAACACCTGCTCATGTACTTGTACAACTGGCTGGACAGGGGCTTCATGTGAATCATGTAGGTTTTCTCTAATTATTTTGAGTTAACATGGGCTACTTCTTTAGGCAACTGATGACATGCAAATGTTAATTCTCATAGGTTTAGCAACACTCTGAAATGGAATTTCATCTATATTGGAAATGAATCAAAAGGTTTTGAACACTACTTCCTCTTCTCTAAGTACCGGTGCTCTAGTTTGAATACAGGAAATCCATGAAATATGCACAGTAAATGTGTAGAAACTCCCTTTTCTGATGCCCTTTACTTTAAATGTACAGTGAGTTATACGAATTCTTTGCATCTAGTCATCCAACCCTGATTGTGCTTCCATATCTCAATCTAATAATTAGTAGTGTAGAATATTTGCTGTCAGTCTTTTGCTATTTCATTGCTCATGATGGGTAAAACGTATACTCAAAGTACAGTGCGTTTTCCATTCTCTTCCAACATTTGTATGTGAAATTAAAGTGCTGGAAGTGTTGTATTCTTATCCACAATCATTCAATCACACAAACTATAACCTGACATAGACTACCATTCTGGTGTGTCACTTGGCCCGGGTGAGGCAGAACCCACCAGAAGACAATATTGACCTTCTTTAGAACGCACTGTACCATTGCCATTGCTACACTGAATAGGGCAGTATCTGCTTGACAAGAATTCAGTGATTTGGCTTACATCTGCATTGGAGTCTAGAAATCTTGATAAACAACTCATTGAGAAATTTGTACATCAGCTTCGATAACCAATACATCTGCTTACTTTTTCAGATCCCTGTCCATTAGCAGACCCCACCTACTGTGGAATCCAACAGCGTGAAGGGTATCCTGAATCTTTCTGTAAAATTTATAGTAATGTGCCTAATGAATGCCCCTTCATGTGCGGTAAATGTCCTTAAGGAACTAAAGTCTTCACAGACAATTACACAGAAAGATTATCAGAATGAAATACACTACTATATCTAACAAAAACAATTATCTCCTACTCTGCAAACACTGTTTCTCTTCATATTTTTGATAATCAACTGTGACTCTTAAAAATAAACTGATTTCTCATCAAATTTGGTGTGTTTATCAATTTATATAAGATATGAACATGTCTGGTTTTCACTTCAAGTTAGTTATGAATGGTCAGCCAAGCATACTTCCTCCAGTTTGATATCATAACTCAGACAACCACCCCCAGGATCTCACAAACCTGACTAAAGTACATAAAGTCATATAATAAAAACTCTGACCTTTCAAAATGTAGGCAGAATTACATGAAATAGATAAAGCAAGGTATTTAACAAACGCTATGTTTTGCTGATGTAAGTGTCATATAATTGGAGCCTAGGCTACTGACATGCCTCTATTCTAATTCAATTTCAATTTTTATTCAGACACAACCCCTTATGTGGCAAAGAACAGTCTAGAATATATTAGATACAAAAGGGGAGTAACATAAGAATTGTCACATGTGTTTCATGCATGTAAATTGTGGAAGGTCCTCAGGCATTGTAAGGGAGTGGTAACAATGGGATCTGTAGGTGGGTTCCGGGTTCCGGGCCTCAAGGATCAAGATTCTTCCCATGCCCCACTCTGCATGACAGAAAGTCATATACTTAAAACCATGAATATAGGTAATTCCTTTGCACATCAACCCCTTCAGGGATTGAAATTTCTTTCCACCAGGTCAAGGGGTTGACAAACTTTCCATTGGAGTTTTCCACTAGATGGCCTCATTGTGGTGTCCCGGCCTAGCTAATCTGCTACTCAATCAGTTTTATTTTTAGATACAAGAGAAAAAAGCTACCGGGTATCATTAGTTCAACATCTGGACAGCAGGGGTCACCTGTGTCCCATTTGAATGATGGGGAAACAAAACTTGCAATACACTGAACATGTTGCTATTACCGTACAGTCACTACACTCAGGCTGATAATGAAGTTAAAAATCTGAGCAGGGGATGCAATGTGCAGACTGATAATCCAATTAGTTAGCCTTAAATAGGACGATCCCCCATTATTTTTCATATTATGTAAATCCAGTATTGAGGTCAGAGGAATACTTTCTGGACACTTTAATATCAACAGTTTTACCAAAGATGTGGTATCAACGTTTCTAGCTGTGATATCAATGTTTGAAACTTTGATATCAGAACTGAATATCAAAGCTGAATAAAGAAGTTTCATGTTTTGAAACAGATCAATACAAAGATTTGTATTCCATGTCTAAGATGAAAAAAAGGGATATATATATATATTGTAGCGGGGAGACTGGTCTATCGGGTGGCTGTGCAGCAGTCACCCGGAGGGCAGTCTCACGTTCAGGGAAGTTCTCCACCCAGACGCTGCCTCTAGTGCAGTGTTCTGGTGGAGTTGTATACATGGAACGGTATGTTTCGTTGAGGGTCAGATCCAGCCGACAGCCCGAAGCGAGCAGACATTCTTGGTCTTCCCCAGGGGTAGCAGACAATAATGACAGATCAAGCACAAGTTTAGATGGTGTGGCAAAAGGAGTGCCGGGCAATAAAGGAGTTCTTCGATAATGTGGTATATTTGGAACATTACAATATATTTCTATAACAACGGACATATAACGTATAAAAGATCATTCTGTTCAAGAAAAAAATGCTCACCTTGTCTAATTATAGACTGTTAATCATGCTCAATAATGTTAGTATCATGGCTTTACTATTTTCCCAGAGAACATCCTACTACCAATGTGCCTGCTGTATGGTAACGCCAATGACAATGAAGTACCCTTGCTTCTGAGGAATCCAGCTCTGGAATGATCTGGATGCTGATGGCTACTAAGAATATACTGATTAACCACTGCATATTTCAGTAGCCACTTGTATCTAGAACCTACAACAGGTTGAGCTACAAGCTTAGGGGCAGAGCCTGCACGCTGGCGAGTGTATCATTTTTCATACCTGTATGTACACTCTGTCATCATGCAATAAACAAGGATCAGAGAACTTCTCTGGATTCAGTGTTCAGCACAACATCAACTTGTAACGGTTCATTGACATTATATAGATACTTTTAAAAAAAAAGAGGAATAGGTTAACAAAAAATTAATTTAGTGTATTTCAATACCATATGAGGAAAGAGAGAAAAAATGTATTCAGGCAGTAATTTTTGACTCATACCTCTAAATCAGGGTCACTTTCTTGACCTATAAGCCTTCTGTTCTCTCGGAGGAGGGCTTTAAGATTCATCACGTCCTCGATCAACTCTTTGAAATTCTGAAAATTTTAATAAAATGAAACGATTAACAAAAAAAGGCTCTACACAATGCCAATGGAACTTACATTGTAGTTTAACGTCCACCGGCCATATGCCTTTAAAGGGATCACATTAGAAACTTTCATTATTCTTTGTAAAAAAAAAATTTGAAGAAATTCTCAAAATTAATTTGGACATCACAGGAATGACCAAAGGGGGGCATATTTGGAATCAAATTAAAGCTTACAGTGCAAGAAATGGTAAAAACATGGCGACATCTACAACCTAGAAAATCCCAGGCACTGGTAGATACATAATGAATAATGAATTACAAAAAAAAAGCCTGATCGATTATCAAAATGGCTCGGACGGTAAAATGTAACCTGACATCCCATGGCCTAAAGCAGTACCTGATGGACATTGCTTCCCATCATGCACCAAAGAATACTTGGTAAGTTAGATGAGAGTAATTGTCTATTTACGCTCGGGTGTGGAAAGGGGGGTCTAATTCTAAGTACAGGCAGATCCCTTCTTCATTTTCGAGGAAGGATTAAGTCACGACGTCAACCACAGTTAGGGGCAAGCCGTCTGCTTGAACCAAAAACACATGTCGACAAGGAGGGAGCGTCGACTGGGGACCAAAGTAAAATTGAGCCTGACTTTTAAGTTTTAGCTTATATTACAGTCTTAAAAGTTATGCTCTTATGGTAAAAGGGGTATTAGTGTAAAAATAACAATACAAGGGTGTCTTATCTGAAACAAAATCTTATTAGTAGTGTGTTTTATCTGAAACAATACTTTATCTTATTAGTATCAAATATCTCTATAGACAAAGTGAAACAAGTATCATGTACATATATTGCTGCTGTAGGATGATGTGTTCATGTTAAATTGGAGGAATGAGAAGCAATGTAGGATGTTGTGCCTTAGCATAGCCCTTTCTTAAGAATCAAAATTCATAAGCCAATGTGGGGTGCACTAACTAGACGTATACTCTTATGCCTCGCTAATCCGGTTGATTCTTATCCTAAATAATCCCTTGAGTTTCGCACCAATGCGGTGCTGGCAAGAATACTCGCCTGCACTGCATTGACGCCATCTCGGCAAGATAAATTTATCTATTGTGCAGCCCTAAATGTGTTAAGACACAATCCTATAGGGATGAAAAATTGTGGCTTTCCTAGAAAAAAAATAGAATTTAAAAAAAAAATCAGCACAATTTGATTTAAAAAGAAAATCCAATATAGTTCAAGACCGGATGACCAAGGCATGCCTGTCCTATATTTGCCCTATATAATAATATGCAGTGCCGTAAGGTGTTGAATGCAGAGGGCTAACCTCGGACCACCCTACAGTAGTATAGTATGTATCAGAACGGGACTATAGCTAAGTAAGATTACAGGATATTACTCACTGGGGATGCAGCCAATTAGAGGCAATCATTTGGTCACATGACCTGGACCCCAGTGGTGTACCTCATTTACATAATAGACCACACCCCCTTAGCCAATCAGAGCCCTCCATTTGGTCACGTGACCCCTCCCCAGTAAATTAGTGTGAGGGTGGCTGAGCTAGTGTAAGGGGGTCACACTTCGAGTCCAAAACGTGCACCAAGTGCCAGCATCACACCTTGTGTACAGACTCAGACAGGCTCAAGTTCACAAATTCTTTCCCAAACCTCCCTCATGTTTAGACCCTTGTTATCATCCAATGAGAAGTATGTTAGCTTAATTCTCAGAATTCCTACCATTTTGTCATGAATACTTAACATCTTTCTGTTCTCTGTAGATGGGTCAATCCACTGAAAATGGGCACTTGTCCATGATAGAGGGTCATTTTTAAAAACTAAGAATTAGATCATGAAACTTAATTTTATTGATAGCGCTCCTAGGAAAGGTTCATTCAAGTCACTAACTCCCAAGCAGTCAGTTTTTATTGCAAATATTCAAAATTATGAAAATGTAATGGGCATGAGCAAAATGAATTCTTCTCTACATCACAGAAATATTTGTCAGAACTACATGATTTTCAGTTAGGATATTTGACAAAAGGTCCCAAAGACACACTATGAAAAAAATAGGAAAAAAAGATGGATTTTTACAATACATAACCTGGGTTTAGGCAACTTCTGATTGGTTTAACCAATAGCGCCTATATCGGATTTGATATATGGCATAATGTTTTCTTTCCACTTGTTAATGTTATAAAGCTTATTTAAATAAACCCTACAAGGTTGCTGTTTCCAAAATGTTAGAATATATATTCTCATGGTCCGTACCTCACTTCCCACTTCCATGATCTACTGCATCCTTCAGAAAGCTCTCCTCATCCTATATTGAAAAGTTAGTCACTTTCGTATGAATCAGACTGTGTTCCAAAAAGTGGCCATAGTGCTTCCTTTCTTGGTCACACATCAATGACTTCCTAGAGGAGGTGCTCCTACATAGAATTAGGTCTTCTTTGTTCCCTTTATATCCTAATACATCTCGGCATCTACTTAGTCCAGAATAGTGAAGGAAGTGACTTCCTGAAAAGTGGGTTGTTACTTGGGAAGTGCTAACTACTTCTGGACTGAGTTCCTTAAGAAGCAGCTTTTGGGAACACAAGAGAGAGGTGACCTCTCAATGGTTAGTGACTTCCATTTTCAGGAGTGACCCTCTGACAGAAGTGAAATCAAACATTTTGGAAACAGCCTCCAGAGGACCCAGTACATATCATTGCAACACATTGGCACTATTATAAAGTCAGGGTGTAATGCTAAGGTGCTCTGTTACACTGTAAAAATAACTGTGGACAGATGAGGGGAAAGGGTCTTCCGAGGTTAAACATGAAATTTAAAATTGATGTTATCAGCTTTAAAATGAGGTACAGCACTCATAGAGAGCCCTTCTAGTCTTGGAGATATTGCTTCACGAAAATGGAATGACATGACTCTATCAATGCAGCCAATAAGCTCTGTCATTTATTCTTTTATCAAATCAGGCATCTAATTAGCATAATGATTTAAATAATTGATCAAAAAATGACCATCCTTTCCATACATTTGTGTGTAGATTTGGAGCTAGAAGTGGTATCTTTATCAGTGTATGAATCTCCATGAATCATTCTATTGATTGACATTATTTTCTTTTTCTATTTTGAATATAATTTTTGTTGCCATGGCAATAGTTTTCCCTGAAAACCCTTATTTAGGCCTTCTTTTGAATTCAAAACATAACATTAACATTCCAAATAGACCGGAAGTTCCAGGAAATAGAACTTTTTTTTAGAAAACCATGTTTTTCTGTGTAAAAAAGGACATAAAAGCTATTTTTGGTCTATTTTTTACATTCCTAGCCTTTGTAGCTCCCCTAGTGGCCAAATCCAGTAATTAAAACCTGCAAGGAGGGCCCTTTCCCCTCATCTGCCAACAATTGTTGAATCTACTAGGGATCCTTGTACAACTAAACAGTGAACCATTTTAACTCCTGGTGGCAGTGCATTGGCACAAGGAATATCTGCAAAAATAATGACAGATCTCTGGCAACTTTGGGACCAGGAATTCTTCACTATTTCACCATTTGTGTCATCATTATGCAGTACTCCTCAAATATTGCACCATAACAATGCCCCATCTGACTACATGGTAACATTAATGGGGTGCTCTGGTATGTTAGATTGAAATAAGCTACAGGGTAGACCATCAAGATCCCATTTCATGTAACTTACATACTGAAGGGGACACGCATGCAATATAGCTATCATTTATTGCTGACATTCCTTTTAGAGGTAACATTGCATACAAACAATACACTTACAGTAACATGATGGGAGAGAAGGTCTACCAGGATGGAACCTCCTGTGCTGACTGTCCATCCAAATGCGAAGATAAACTTTGTGGTAAGTATGATTTACTTTCTTACTTATCAAATGGTGCATTTTACGAGATTCTAGCTATATTCAGTTAACAGATTTTTGGAAAAGCAATGAATTAACATGCATTCCTTTGTGATTTATACTAAAGTAAGTAATTCTCAAAGTGACCTCATATATAACAAGGATTATACAGGGGGAAAATAGAGTCAAATGGAATCTAATCGTTACTGGTTGTATCTTAGTTTTGCAAGGAGTTATCATATAACTGGTCTTCGTTCGATCTATAGGTGAGTGCTTGAGCCAAGAGGGGTCACAACCAAGTTCTTGATATGCTACCTCATACCACCCTCTTGTATATATATTCCTTGGATCAGTTAGGAGTACTTGAGAATTGCATCATAACTATCAGGTGCGCCATAAGAAGGAGTGAACAAAAGGGAATCATAAAGGTGGCATCCCGCTAGTATACCAATAGTGGCACCAGCTGCATATGATAACCACCCAACACTTGCATACAGAACAGGCTTGCCTACCACATACAGCAAGTACAAAGGTAGTGAGGAGAGAAAGATAGGTCTCGTCTCTAGTCCTTTGAGCCACAAGTCTATAATTCTATAATTTCATTGTGTTTATATAATATATGTATGGTGTGTTGTTAAATATTACTTGCAGACTGCCCTGATGGTAAGATTTGCCAGAACGGAGGTACTATGGATGTAAACACCTGCTCATGTACTTGTACAACTGGCTGGACAGGGGCTTCGTGTGAATCATGTAGGTTTTCTCTAATTATTTTGAGATAACATGGGCTACTTCTTTGGGCAACTAATGACATGAAAATGTTTAATTCTCATAGGTTTAGTGACACTCTGAAATGAAATCTCATCTATATTGGAAATGAATCAAAAGGTTTTGAACACTACTTCCTCTTCTCTAAGTATCGGTGCTCTAGTTTGAATACATGAAATCCATGAAATATGCACAGTAAATGTGTAGAAACTCCCTTTTCTGATGCCCTTTACTTTAAATGTACAGTGAGTTATACCAATTCTTTGTATCTAGTCATCCAACCCAGATTGTGCTTCCATATCTCAATCTAATAATTAGTAGTGTAGAATATTTGCTGTCAGTCTTTTGCTATTTCATTGCTCATGATGGGTAAAACGTATACTCAAAGTACAGTGCGTTTTCCATTCTCTTCCAACATTTGTATGTGAAATTAAAGTGCTGGAAGTGTTGTATTCTTATCCACAATCATTCAATCACACAAACTATAACCTGACATAGACTACCATTCTGGTGTGTCACTTGGCCCAGGTGAGGCAGAACCCACCAGAAGACGATATTGACCTTCTTTAGAACGCACTGTACCATTGCCATTGCTACACTGAATAGGGCAGTATCTGCTTGACAAGAATTCAGTGATTTGGCTTACATCTGCATTGGAGTCTAGAAATCTCGATAAACAACTCATTGAGAAATTTGTACATTAATGCTTCCGTGAGTAGCATACTCATCATGGTATATCTAGATTGCTAGATCCTAGCCTTTTAGTAGAGCATTTGCTCCATAGTTCGGCTGCACTGTAAAAAACTGTTAAGATAACAAATGTAAAAATAACGAATGATTCCTCGTCCCAAAGTTGCCAAAGATCCGTCCTTATTTTTACAGAGATGTTGTTATTTCCTTGTCCCACCACACTGCCACCTAGAGCCTCTTGTAAACACTACAGTGCCACCCTGCTTTACAATTACAGTGGTTCAGTGTTTAAACGTATGAAATTATGCAATGCATCTATTAAAATTCATTTTTTGACCAGAGCTAACTCTTCAAGGATCTGGATTGGTTTAATGGGTGTTCCCCCAAAAATGGCCTGGTCAGATGGCACACGTGTGGACTATACAGCCTGGAAAGTATACAATCCCAATAGCTCGTCTAAAAGCTGTGCAAGGATGGCAGCTAGCGTCTCATTCCTGTGGTCGGATCAACGCTGTACAAAGACTTTGCACTACATATGCAGAGCTGGTATCTATACTTCCTTACCTTTCTTTTCTTAAAGAACAGTAAGCTAAAGAGGAGTTACACCTGTCAGAAGTTAAAAGTGGCAAGACTTATATGCAGAGCTGCTTATTCATTATCTGTCAAGTTTAATCTCCCTAGGCCAATAACCTTTTCAGGTTGAAAATGTCTTATTTAGTAGAAACTGTAAAACCCCTATTACTTCTTATACCCAAGCAAATAGGCTCTCTCTTATTGATAGACAATACTCAACAGCTGATCAAGTCTTGAAAGTATCTGTCTCTCATTCCATGATCATTGTGTGATCAAATATTTGTCTGTACTTCATCTTCATCCAATAATTCAGAAGGCACCCCACATCTTAACCAAGCCATGTTCACCAAGATACCAGGTGGTGTACCTGTGGATGCAGCTGTTGTACCTTCATCTACACACAAGGTGCAGCCAGGCATGGAGTGTGCTAGGAGGTAAGTTTTACTGACTTTGAGGCTGAGTATTTATTTTCATATACTCTTTCCTGACAGCAACTAGTTTTGCCATAAGGGGCCGTTCAAATATTACGTAACACAAATTTGGCCACTTTTTGACCCCCCCTCCCCCCCTTGTGACACCTTGTAACAAAATGACCAACCCCCCTCCATAATTATGAAACACTGGTCAGACCCCCCCCACCTACGCATTAATAATGATCCAGATATCTTTGGATTCCAAGTGGCAAAATGTGATTTTTTCTAATCAATATTCATATATTCATTTGACTCCCCTCAGTTTGACAAGAATTACAGGCAGATGTCTAAAAGTCACCTTAGAATGCTTGTAAATTGTTGAATTTCGCCATGTGATGTTTTTTTTTTTCTTTCTTTTTTTTTTTTTTTTTTAATTTTTGTTATGTAAGACTTGGGCAGACCCCCCTCCTCCTGTAACAAAGTGTAACAAAATTCATGACCACCCTCTCCCCTATGGCGTTACGCAATATTTGAACGGCCTCTAAGAGATGAGTGACTGAATAACTCAGCTGTGGTGAAAGTTATAAATTCAATTGTTTGTTGTTCCCCTTTTGGTGTCTATTCATACCATCAATGTATGGGATTGAATTGAGAGGAAATTGACTAATGAAAGTGCTGAATATAATGTACATCAATTCCAGGTGTCAGCAGGATGCCAAATGTGTGCACTTCATCATGAGTGAAGATGGAGGTAAATACCTCTGTGAGATCTACAGCTCCTTGTACAGACCTCCAACTACAACGACACCTAATGACAACTATCAGAAGATTGGGTAGATGCTTACTAATAGAATGACCAAAATGCTCTTGAAATTCGACGATGTGGTGATATAAATTGTCTTTGGAAGCAGTACACAAAATTATACTTTATGGGAAATATTTATCCTAATCTAACATGTCTGTGGTAACACATGAGATGTTGTGTCTTTTTAGTCAGTAGGCTCATATTTTGTCTTTGTTTAAATTTGTAACAGATCAAAGTATATTTCATGAGAATATTGAGGAATGTCCTTTTTCACAGAAGGTGTTTAAAATGGAAATTTCGAAAAAAGAAATTAAAAAAAGAGAAAATATTTTAAGAAGACACCTTTGATGTACCTATCCAATACTCAAGGACCATGGAAATTACCCATCTCACATGATTAGGCCTGGTCTATATCTGCTTTATGTATGTATTGGCAACTTTGATAAAAGTTGGTATATCCACTAAAAATGAATATTTATCCGAGATGGGAATATCAATCATGCTTCTAGTTTTTTGGCTCTTTTCGTGACCCCCCCTCCTGACCCCTACATCCTTATTTGGATATCTTACTCTAAATCACAGGGAACTTCAGTATATCACAGAGATTTCCGGCTTCTTGTGAGGAAAATATCAAAATCTTTTGATGTGGTCCACTCCTCAAATAACAACACTTTGACAAGGCTCCTTGGCCGTGATGGCCCTTCCTTAGACGATATTACCACCCCAATATTGGCTAAGGAACCCTATCTTCTTAAGTCACAAGGATTTCCTGGTCGTTTTCATGCTGTGGGATTTGTCCTTTTTTGCAGCTGTTATGTCTAATGTATAAACGTTTGCATCTTTTTAATGTTGCCAGCATGAAGCCTATCATTTCTACTTCCCAATTGTATTACTCTAGCAGTAGTCTAGTGCAGGTGCCTCTAAAGAGTGACAACTCTAGAGCTTGATTAAATCACTGATGGGTACTTGCTGTAAATTTATACTTTTGAATATATTCTTTCCACCGATCTAAAACATACATCGATATATGTCCCTGATAATCATGATTGCATCAATGTATGAATTGAAATATTGACATACTTGGTTTTGAACCCCTCCCCCCCATCACACATACAAACACACAAGGGAGGATTCTTTCATAATTTTCTCCATTAGCTTATTTATTATATTGCATCATTTTCAAAACTTTTATTTCTTAGATATGTGCTCACACCTACCTGGATACACAATTCATGAAACATCCTGCTTCAAATTCAAAAACATCTGTATGGTAGGCAGGTAGGTAGGTGATTGGTTTATTGGCCATAAAATCCCAAAGCATACAATTATGAGCTTTTTCCAAAATAGCCATGTATACAAAAATAAACAAAGTTCAATACCGTTCAGTCTTTAGTGTGAGAGTGTGAGCATCATTTGCACCTTAGCCTTTTGAGTGGACCAGGGGAGCCCTCCATGCCCATGGGTCCAGGCCATGAGCATGGCACAGCTTTACTGTGGTACTCTTTTGCTGTTCTGCCAGAGAGAACGGCAGCGAAACCCTGCTCTGTGCCTACCATCAGTGCAAAAAACGACACCTGGTAATCAATAATAAAAGGAGACTTAAAGGGGCCCACATTGCAACCTGGAGGTTAATTCAAAAGGTCCTGGGATTTCTACCCCTGCGATCTTAGCGTAGGCACATATCATAAGAGTCTACCCTATCTAATGCAGTGGTTGCAGGCCAGTCAGGCACAGCAAGTCCTGAGATTACTTCATTATTCCTTTTCCAGTGCGAAGATCACTGCAATCTTAGTGAAATAATTGCATAGTGGTTTCACCTGAGTACAAGAGCACTCACAGGGAACACTCCTGCTCCCAAGAGTGAATGCCCCTGCTGTATACATATAGAGGGGAGGGGGGACATTTGCTGAGAGTCCTTGAGGGCTCTTCAGGATACTCAGCCATGAAGTGCAATTGAATACTGTACGAGGTCAACTGCACACACTATAAGTAGCTCATATAGGGGGGGGATGCTTGTGTAATCACCCTTTTGAGTGTTTCAACTGCTATTCTTTCAGTATGGGCCTCTTGCCCCTGTGCACAATGTGTTCTACTTGGAATGGTGTAGGAGGGCTGAGGCTAAGATCACAGCGATCTTAGTGCTGGCTGTGAAAAGGCAAGACAGTCTAATCTTAAGATCACTTAATTGGATAAGGCAGAATAATTCCTAAGATTGCCTAGGTAGCGATCCCAGGACCTTTTGAATTAACCTCCTGAGAATATCCTTTAACACTTTAAGATCACTAGGCAGAAAGGGAATTGATATGAAAGGCATAATTTTCAGTTTATCTAAATAATTGATTATTTTCTTTACAAAGTTACAAGAAATAATGTTCAAATTGCGCATTCCACATCCTTTTCATGGTGTTTCCAGCATCCAAAGCACATTTTGAAATCTTTTGATGTAAGGAAATCTTTTATTATAAGTAGATATTACAGGCAGAATTTCATTTGCCAAATGATGTCCAATTTAAGCCCAATAGACAATGTCATCTCTTAAGTAAGTCCTGATGAATAGTAACTGTAGAAAGTAGAAACATTGATAGTTTTAGAAATAGTAAAACTTATAGATATCCTACACTCACTTGCACTGAATGATGTTAGTAACAACTTAGATCTGACAAATGTATTAGCTTCTGGAGGAAGTAATGATTTTTTTTTTCAGTAAGTAGAACTAGTTAGGGGTTATTCACAGATAACTCTGTTTTTATACTATACTTTATACTTTGCCATATGATCTGTTTGATATGATGTAAACAAAGATTTGTATCTATATGTTATTGTTTATATAAAAGAAGGTAAATGAAGAAAACATTATCCACTCTGACACTTTAAATGTACACAAGTGCTCCACACTTAATTTATTTATCAGTAATAAAAACCGATCTTAAAAAAAAAATCACTGGTACCCCATTACCTCAAATGTTTGCAAATGCATCCATGAATGTTCTTTGAATTTAATACAAATTTATTGTCTTTTTGTTCATTAAAACTATTGTCCATTAGAATATATGGACCACAGTGTAATATACCTGCTATCGAGAAGATGGCCTCTGATGTGATACTTGTTATCTAGTTTTTGAAAAGTGTACCTTTAAATTGGTAAATCTCATGAAAAATTGTAAATCAGCTTGCAATCCTAATGTCATAACATGACAGGATCTGCGAAAAGGAACCTTATTCAAGGGGGAATAAGGACTCTTTTCCGAGTACAGGAGGTCAATTCAAAAGGTCCTGGGATTTCTACACCTGCGATCTTAGCGTAGGCACATATCATAAGACCTAGCCAGTCTACCCTATCTCATACAGTGGTTGCAAGCCAGTCAGGCACAGTGAGTCCTGAGATCCCTTCACTATTCCTTTTCCAGCCATAAGATCACTGCAATCGTATTGAAATAGTGGTTTCACCTGAGTACAAGAGCACTCACAGGGAACACTCCTGCTGCCAAGAGTGAATGTCCCTGCTGTATGCATATAGAGGGGAGGGAGGACATTTGCTGAAAGTCCTTGAGGGCTATTTAGGCTACTCAGGCATGAAGTGCACTTGAATACTCTACGAGGTCAACTGCACCCTATACTCTATAAGTACCTCATATAAGGGGGGGGACACTTGTGTAATCACTTTTGTGAGAAGGAGTGTTTTCACTGTTATTCTTTTACTATGGGCCTCTTGCCCCTGTGCACAGTGTGTTACACTTGCAATGGTGTAGGAGGGCTGAGGCTAAGATCACTTCGATCTTAGTGCTGGCTGTGAAAAGGAAGACAATCTAATCTTAAGATCGCTTAATTGGATAAGGCAGAATAATACCTAAGATCGTTGAGGTAGGGATCCCATGACCTTTTGAATTAACCTTCAGTTCACATACGAACATATACATATTGAATCGATACTAGTGTAGGGGTATGGTATTTTACACTTTAACGTTCATGCACCCGTGAGACTCAGACCTAGGTCCTTCGGGTGTGGTGGGGGAATCCGGATGGCAGGTGGCAGCACCTGCCTCTGGGTTCGTATCCACTACACCAGGGGGCCTACCACTCGTCCGCCACACGTCACGTGGCCGGTCTGAGTTTCGCGGGCTTTTCCCCTATATAAGGCTGGTCCTAGCCCTAGGTTCCTCAGTAGTGGTTTACCCACTGCTCAACCAGGTTGTTACCCGAAAGGGTAACCGAATGCACTAGCAGCATGTAGTCCTCTGAGGCTGTGATCGTATGTAACGCAAGCTCTGAAATAAAAGCTCGGTTGCCTACCCGGAAACTTTTCTCTCTCTTCGTTATGATTTAATCTAACTTAACGAGACGAACCACTACACTGGTGCCGTGACCAGTTGGTCTTCGGGTAAGCGCAGTCAGAAATGACTGAGCTGAGCCCAGTTAGGGGAAATGGCTCAAATCGTGAGCTAGACTCCCCGATGGAGGATGGTGAAATCAAGTCACCACCCCAAGGTACGGAGTGGAGGGATCCACTAGAACACTACCCTGATGGGTTAGAAGATGTAAGAAGAAACTTACATCATGAACTGGATGAATTTGGAGACTCCTTATTCATGCCAGGAGGTACTTCGAAACCTGCACCAATGCATAAAAGTACTGCTCAATTTGGTAAATTACCATTTGAGGTACCAAAGCCTAGTGCAGGTATGTTTGAAACTCCATACAGTTCTCGAATTAAACACCAAAAATGTGGATTCGAAAAGAACAAAATGGACGAGCTTGAAGACATGAGAGCTGAATACGAGAAGATCCAGAAGGATCTTATTACACTGACCGGAACCCGAGACAAGATTCTGACTGAAAACAAACAGTTGATATCGGAACGTCTCGATTACGATCAGAGTTGTAGACGCCAACAACAATTGTTGTTGGATCAGATGGAGAAAGAAAAGCAAGATTTTCAACTCCAGCACGAACAGTATCGTGATGCACTATATACGGCGGATCTGGAATACAGAGCCTCGTATGATGAGTTGAATAGAACTAAACAAGAGTTAAATTCAACTCAATCGGCCTACGGCAAGTATCAAGAAGAGCTGAAGAAAATAGAATCAGCCTTCAAAGATGCTCGGGAAACGTACCAAAAACAGACCGATGAGCATGAAAAACTCAAAGATCAATTGATACGCGAATCCACAGATTTGGCTGTTAAACAGACTAAAATGATGGATGATTATTCCGAACTGGAGGCTAAAGCTATCCAGATGTCAAAGTATCTAGAAGATACTGGTCGTGCAGTAGGCACTCTTGAATCAGACTTCACTGTTTCAGGATTTGCCCTAAACACGACAAGTAACCAGATGTTCTCTTTGAGGGGCAATGACGGGGTAACAGAGACAACTGTACCTCGTTATGAAGGAGTAAAGAGTCATCAGGTTAGATTTACAGATAATACCTCTATACCTCTTGGTCTAGGTACGGGAAATAAAGGGGATAATTCTGCGAGTGGAGCTAAACAAAGCCGCTCGGCAGGAAGCTCCACCTTTGACGGCGGATGGCCACAACAGTCACCTTTAGGGGGACCAAATGGCCCGTATGCCCAGTATGGATGGAATCAGTCCCAAACAGGAACGAATCCGTCCAATGGTAACACCCGGAACACGTCCGGAGGAACAACCGGACGAGCACCCGGAGGTTCCAGTACAGCTGGGGGGCAATCCGGATGTGATCAAGGATCCGGACCCTCAAGCGATCGTTCCAGGAGCAGACCCTCTGCCAGTGGGACTGGTTTCAATAATGGAAATCAGTCGTATGGAACAGGAGGAAACACTAATCCCAATAGTGGTTTCTTTAGCTTTGGTGGAAATACACAACCCACCAATGGTCCAGGGCCGGCTCCCCAAACCAGTGGATACACCTTTTCACAGGTGCCTCCATACGGAGCAGGGGGATCAGGAGGTGGAGGAGGACCACCATCCGGAGGCTTTGGAAGTACTTATGGTACGAATCCTCCAAGGAAAAAGAGACTCAGTCGCCGAGTATCTCTTTCTCCAGGGTTACAAGCGCTGCATGATTCTAATGCAGCGATTGCTAACTTAGGTGTTGATTGTTACAATCAAGGTCTGGACGATACGGAGATCATGGAATGGAGTAAGGGTTTAACCCTTACTGGATCCACGAATCCGGCTCGTAGAGTAGCTAAGATACCTACCCCCTTTAATGCCAAGAACCCTTGGAAGGAGGAGTATCAAGGCTGCGCGGATGTCTTTAACTGCAATGGATGGGGTAAAGCGGAAGCTCTGCCTTATTTAGTATGCTGGTTAAAGGAAGGCGACGGAAAAGGAGCCGTGGAACAATGGAGAGATTCTCAAATAACAGGACTCTCAGCCCATATGAAGTATGATGAACTCATAGAGATTGCTTCATATTTATATGGGAATATAGTTGGAGAAGACCCTTGGCTGACGTTCACTAAAAGAACACAGAAGCCCAAGGAGTCTGCCAAAGTGTTCGGCTTAGAATGTCAACGACTGTTGCATAAAGCCAGACCTCAATGGAGACTAGATGATGAATGCTTCCTAGATGAGATGTTTAAACAATTCATTGAAGGATTGCGGAATCAAGAACACAGGACAGTAGCCTGTGAAGCTTGGAAGAATGATGCCTCTTTGACAGATTTGTTCCAGTCCCTAGATCATTATGATCGAAAGGCCCGTATCTTTGCCGGGAAGGTACCCCAACGGATGTCAGCAATGATAATCCCGGAGGGAATACCCGAAACCGATTCATCCGAATCAGGGGAACCTGACGAAGATGAAAACGTTGGGGCCATTGGCCAAGGGAACCCCCGGTACAACCGGAACTGGGGAAAGAAACCGGGTTACGTCAAGGAGAAAGTGATCACTTCTAAACCTCCTGTGACTCAACCCGATACCAAACCCACGACGGGTCCTTCTTTATCAGAGGACCTGGTTAACAATTTGGTAAAGAAGATTACTGAAAATCTTAGGAGGCCTAAGCCTGATAGGACTGTTGTGACATGCTTCCGATGTCAGGAAACTGGGCATTATGCTGCCGAGTGTGAGGCAGATAAGCCAGTTTATAGAAACACTCGTTACCGGAGCAATCCGGGTAAGGAGGACTCAGTGAAGAAGGAAAACTGAGAGGGGGTGTCCACAATGGCAACCGGATTACCCCCAGAGTGAGTGATTGCCATGACTGCCAGCCTATCGCAGCTTGCGGTACTGGCAAGAATCCTCTAGCGATTTCGCCCAGCAGTGAAGCTAAGGAGCCTGATCAGTTCCTTACTCATGAGGCTGGGGAGACTGATAGTACACCAGGTGTCAAGAACCGGCAGAAGAACACAGAGGGGAAACCCGATATCAGTCCAGAGGGAGCGGCCAATGAGTTGGCCAGGGTGGGGTGTGCCCAGTTCCCCCCGGGTCATCCTTGTCTCGAATTCTTAAAGGGATGTGGATTTGACCTCGGCGCTAAGACGGAACTTGCTAAGTATGCAAGTAGTCCTACCTACTTGAAAGGTAGGAGGTGGTACGCAGTTGTATCTGTGAGTGGTAGATCCGCTGAGTTTCTTGTCGATACGGGTGCTAGCCACTCCTGTATTGCTAAGAGATTCTACGATCTTTTGCCTACGAATCATGAAACTTTCACAACGGAAGGAAATGCTCGTACGGCCGACGGTAGCATGATACAAACGTTCGGTAGAACATGTATGAGGTTCAGTCTACAGGAAGATAAGGACTTCATCCTTACCCCTACTGTGGCGAACATCGCGGATGATGGTATACTCGGTCTGGATTTTGCTGCATTATATGGAGCAAGGTTAGATTCCCAGAGGGGAATATTGGAAGTGAGAGACCCGTACCATCTCGAAGTACAATGTGTACTTAGGCAAGTAAGCAGTGTAGCCAGTGTAGCCCAGACTGTTAAGATACCACCAGGCACAGCCTGTGATGTCTTATGTCGAGCGGACAGACAGTTTTCAGGAAAAACTGGAGTTGTAGAGCCAGACATGGCCATGTTGTCAAGTATCGGATTGGAATCCGCTGATGTTCTAGTAGCTAACGCTGCTTGGACGGTGGTTCCTATATCCAATACCGGTAACAAGACTGTCTATGTACAGAAGGATACGATCCTTGGATCGGTTGTCTTATCCGAATTGATAGAAGACTGTAAACATGTTTCGGCACCCGGAGCCCCTTCCTCACCCGAAAGGAGCCCGGAACTAGACACTCTAGTAGCCGAAAGCCATGTAGAAAGTGATGAACAACGTGAAGCTCTAACTGACTTGTTGTACAAGTACCGTAAAGCTTTTGCAGCACCGAGTGAACAATTGGGGCGTACCGATAAAGTACTGCATACGATTGACACTGGTGAGAATGAACCTTTTAAGATTCCTTATAGAAGACTCCCACTAGCCAAAAAAAAGGTAGCTGAGGAGGAGATAGCTAAAATGCTTAAACAGGATGTAATAATTCCATCAACCAGTCCTTGGTCTAGCCCTGTGTGCATGGTGACCAAGAAAGATGGTAGCATCCGTTTCTGCATAGATTACCGGAAATTGAATGGTATGACCAAGAAGAATTCATATCCCTTACCACGGATCGATGAGACTATAGACTCCCTTGGAGGTAAGCAATGGTATTGCTCTCTAGACTTACAATCCGGGTACTGGCAAGTGGGTATGCATCCGAAAGATATGGAGAAGACGGCCTTTTCCAGTCATATTGGATTATTCCAGTATAATGTGATGCCGTTTGGATTGTGCAATGCACCGGCGACATTTGAAGCCATGATGGAAACTTTATTAAGTGACCTTTTATGGAAGAAATGTCTCGTCTATCTAGACGATGTGATTGTCTTTGGAAAGACATACGAAGAATGCTTGGAAAATTTAGGTATGGTCCTGGAAAGGATCATAACTAATGGTTTGAAGCTGAAACCCAAGAAGTGCGATCTTTTCAAAAGATCTATTAATTACTTGGGGCGAATAATCTCGAATGAAGGGATTAAAGCCGATCCGGAGAAACTGGATGCCGTGTCAAATTGGCAAGCACCCACGAATGCGAAAGAAGTTAGGTCCTTCCTCGGATTCTGTTCCTACTACCGGGACTTTATCCCAGGATATTCAAGGGTTGCCTTTCCTATCCAGAGTTTGTCCCACTGGACACCCGGGATCAGAAAGGAACGATTCCCTTGGGGACCCGAGCAAGACGAGGCCTTTATGAAAATAAAGGATTTGTTTGCTATCACACCTGTGTTGAGATACCCCACGGAGAATGATCATTTCATTCTAGATACTGATGCTAGTAATGAAAGCATAGGAGCCGCCCTTTCTCAGGTCCAGGATGGGGTCGAAGTTCCTATAGCCTTCGCTAGTAACACGTTGAGTAAATCTCAAAGAAACTATTGTACCACTAAACGTGAGTTGTTGGCTGTGGTGGTCTATACGAAGAAGTTCAAGCACTTTTTGTGGGGGAGTGATTTCACTCTACGGACTGATCACTCTTCCCTCAGATGGTTATTGAACTTCAAAGATGCAGAGGGGATGATAGGTCGCTGGTTAGCGCACCTATCCGAATTCGGTCTAAATCACAGCCAGATTGAACACCGAGCCGGGGCAAAGCATTTGAATGCAGATGCTTTGTCTAGAATCCCAGTGAGGAAATGTGCAAATGCTGAGTGCACTGATTGTGGAGCACACAATGCTGTGTTGGCAGGGGTTCGAGTTCCATTCGAAACCCATCCGGAACATGTCTTGAATTGGTCCTTGGAGACCATCAGGCAGTTCCAGAAGTCTGATGCAGTCACATCACGTTTGATTAAATTCCTTAATCAGGGTATCTGTCCCCCAAGACCCGTAGTGTCATTGGAGAACAGAGAGATGAGACGATTCTTAGCTCAATGGGCCGAGCTAAAAGTCCGGGATGGTATTCTGTTTCGATGGAAGAACCATTCTAATAGGAACAAAACCTTGCAAGTTGTCATACCTAGTGCTATGCGACGAGATATTATGTATTTCTGTCATGGACATAGAACTAGTGGGCACTTTGGAAAGAAAAGGTCTCTAGAACGTCTGACCAGACGATACTATTGGCCCGGCATGAGTACAGATCTCACCCGATGGGTGGAGACCTGTCCCGAGTGCTGTAAGAACAAACCAGGACCCGGGTTAGGCAAGCTGCCATTATCCCAGGAACTGTTTGGTGTAAGGTTTGCTAGAATAGCTGTTGACATTATTAGTGGGATTCCCCCCACTCCTAGTGGCAACACGTGTATGATGGTCGTGTCTGATTATTATACCAAGTACACCCGAGTGTTCCCTTTACCGGATCATAAGGCTGTTACTTGTGCTATGGCCTTTGTAAAAGGGTGGGTGCTGCACCTAGGTGTCCCACTCATGTTACATAGTGACCAAGGCAGAGAATTTGAGTCTAGTCTGTGGCAGGAGATGTGTAATTGTCTGGCGATCTGCAAGACAAGAACTAATCCCTATAGACCACAGAGCGATGGACAAGTAGAGAGATTCAATAGGACTTTGATCCAAGTATTGAAGTCTCTGGTAAATGAGCAGATGGATGATTGGGATGAACAATGTGAATTCGTGGTACATGCCTATAATGGCACTGTGCATTCGAGCACAAACTGTTCTCCTAATCTCCTCGTTTTTGGAGAGGATTTGATTATGCCAGCCGATTTGGTGTTCGGCGTAATAAGAATGAATCCGGAAGCCCCTTGCCAGGTGATGTTTGTAGAATCCCTACGGGATAATTTCAAACAAGCCTATGAGAGGGTTAGAGACGAGTTGCAGAAAACTGCGCGTTGGCAGAAAGTTGGCTATGACACAGGTCTAAAAGCTAGATTTTTTAATCTAGGGGATAGAGTACTGCGTCTACACCAACCTCTAGCTAACCTGAAATTAGCCAGTAATTGGGATGGACCTTTCACTATAACTCAGGTTATTAGTGATTGCACAGTGATTATTAAATCACAGCTTGGTAAATGTTACAAGTCAAATGTAGCGAGACTACGCCCATGGAGGGGGAGGGATACCTCCACCGAAATGTACGGCGATGGTCTATTGGAAGTAATGGAACAGAGTCGTGTTAAGCAACTCGAAGTGGTACCGACCCGAAAGCGAGGACCCGGGCGGCCACGGAAGGTTGCAGACCCGAAGAGGGTGGTGCCCCCTGTCGTAACATCCGGAAAGCAGGGGAAGATACAAAAAGTCTCGGCAGGCGCAGGTAAAAATAAGAGGAAAGGTCCCTCTAAGGCTAAGAAGACCTTGGAAAAGGCTCTTATGGATACCAGGTCAATAAAAGAGGCCTCAAAACCTCTTAGACGCAGTCCAAGGTTGCTACAGACTGCCGTAACCTAGCCTGTTAACACAACGAGTGTGTTGTCCTGTACTGTGTACTGTTATATGTTGTAACCTAGTTCAATGTATATTTGAGCCGGTCAAGAGTCTCTGGAAAAGGTCCTATGACAATGAACCCATGGTTTTGGACGGATAATCCGGTGGATATGCTTATGCTATCCATAAACTCCAGAATACCTAGCGAATTGTCATAGTCGAACCCTGAGTACGGACGGACGACCGATCGGGTATTGTATTGTTTTTATGTAAGGGCGCGTGACCTAATTAAGGGCACGCGGGAAAGTTGTTGACCCATTTTCGAATGGTCACGTGAGGCGCCGGTTTGATCATGCGCAGCGATTCAAGTTCGAGTATCCCGCCATATTGTCTTATTCCTGCGAAGGAAGAAGACGTGGCCGAGGGTGGTCTTGCTCTTGTTGGAGTCTGATAGCCCGTGACAGCCATATTCCGAGGTGTGCCCTCGTTAAAAGGCACCCGCCTTTCACTGGGTAAGCAGTACTCACTGCTTATCCGGTGGATTGGGATATTTTATCCCCGAACAGCCACTTCTGTCGATGGCAGAAGAGGCCGTCCGTCTTGGCGGCGGTGCCGGTGCCAGCACCCCGCCAGAGTATGGAAGTGGTTCTCCCAAGAGTCCCACTTATACATACGACGATCAGCAATACGATGCTGATTGTGATCAAATGGATCAACAAATGAATGTTGATCAGTACTTCTCTGGAGTAGACGATAGCGACGTAGAATCGTTCTACGACGCATCCGACAACTCCAGACAAGTTAGTCCTGAACGCCGAGGCGTTCAACAACAAATTGATGTAGGTGAGCCTTATGTAGCCCCTCCATCCGAAGGTTTGAGTGGAGAACCGGCAGGAGCCCAGTCTCTTGACAGGGCTCTGATGCCACCTCCCCCTCAACTGCCGCCCCGTCTTGGTGGGAGTACCTCATTCGGTGCTTTGGGACCTGCTTCTCCGGTTGACAGGCCAATGCACCTAGAGCTGCCCTTCCCAGACAGTCCCGAATGGCATGATGTAGCCGGTCCATATGACGGACGGATGTTAGCAATTTCCGAGGAAATGCTGATACCCACCTGTTATGGGACGCCCAGAGAGGTTGACGAGCGTGTTGTCAACGCAATCTGGGAATGTGCTCATCCGCAGTGGGCTAATACCTTTCCGGAGTCCTGGTTGATGGATTACCATCAGATGGCCAAAGGATTGGTAGTCCACTTATGGTTTCGTAAAGCCGTCTGGGACGCAGAAATGGCTTTCCGAAGGAATACCTCTTATAGGCCTTCCTATGTGTCTGACAAAACGGGTTACACCGGTGTCAAGGCAGATGAGGTCTCTAGATACATAGACAGAGACCAGATCCTACTGTTAAGCACAGCGGATGAGTATGAAGCAGCAGGTAACGCTGTTGTGGATTACTGTCCAGGGGTCCCTATTACGTCTCAAACCATTGAGGCAGAAGAGGCCCGTATTGGTGTGTCTCCACTAGACAGACTCGGGGTAATACAAGACCTCGTAGTACGTCTATTGGAGAGACAGTATGCACTGGCGCATCCGGAGTTAGTACCCGGACCCGCACCCGTGCAAGTAACAGCCAAGATGGCCGATCGGATGGACCGTCTCATGTCTCCTGCTGAAGCTCCCACCTTGGGAGGCGCAGCAGTAGTACCTGAGAAGGCCCTACCTGATGCAGATGTTTCCCTTAAAACTGCTCAGTCTACCCCTACGAAGACTGAGCAAGTAAAGGAGAAAGCAGCTGGTGGAAAGGGTAAAACAACCCCCACCAAAGGTAAGGGTAAAGGGAAGCGGTCAGGAACCGAACCCTCTACCAGCACGAGTGTGGACGACAGTACCCGAACCCGTCGGGTGTCTCCACGCTCGGCCAATAAGAAGGGCGCTAAGGCTTCGGATGTCTCCGGCAACGAGACGGACGCATCCGAGCCTGGCACTTCTACTAACGGCAGATCCCGCAGGAGGAATAAGAAGAAGGTTGACCAACGCAAACCTGAACCTATCGAGGTAGACGTTCAAGCTGATAATACAGAAGCTGAACCGGCTGTCCCAACCGTAAAAGTTGAGCTCGGTGTGCCAATCGTCAAGCTACACGACGTAATGGCCGATTTGAGTGGAGACGCTCAAGATGCTGCAGCCCAGGTCCTCGCGGGTCAACAACCCGTTGTGCAACCTGTGGATGTACCATCCGACCCGGAGGGAGAGGAGCCGGTTGACCCAGTTGTGGATGTCACTCCGACTGACGAGCAAGAGGCTGCTATCTGGGCTAACGCCAATAGCAACTTTGCCGACTTCATTCCTCTACACAGGGGACACCTGAAGGGGAGTAAATCCGTATGGAGACTGCCCCCTCGGATCACCTGTGAGAGGCAGGAAGATATGGAGGAGTGGCTTCGCAAGAAGCTCTCTGATAGAAAGCCGGCCAATATGTACTGGATCTATTGGGAATTCGTTAAGAATTCGCCCAATGGTCTGTACAATTATGACCAGAAGGGCAAGCTCAAGTTTGCTCTAGATGAGTACTACGGGGAGGATCATAAGGATTGTCCCTTCCAACGTTGTACTCAAAGTGAGGGTGAGGTTGAATTCTTCATCGAGAAAGACGCGTTCCTTCGTCATCTCGTGGAGGTTCATATGCACCAGAGGCCGGAATATGTCTGCGACCGAGAGGTTGGCAAGAAATGTGCTAAATGCACAGGATGTGTCACCCCCCGACGCGGAGACATGGTCCGGCACTATGTGACTTCGCATGGAGAGGGCCTGGAGGCAGCCATAGATCGGGTGATGAAAATTCACTCCGAACTCTATGGCAACCTTAGGGGCCTCAATGCAGAGAAGTTGGCTTCCCTCACACCGAGTACGAAGCAGTTTGCGCCTACGGTTCCTGGTACTAACCAGAAACTAAAGGCTCGGTTTGCCCAGACTCCCGGGTCCGGCAAACTAGAGTACGCTCAGGAGGAGTACGATCTGTTAAACGAATGGAGAAGCAACAAGGCCCGCCGTCGTGGTGGGGCTTATGTAACTCCATCCGGAGAACAGGTCCGAAGCCGCAGGGATTACCGCCAGGGACCCTCTGTAGCAGATAGGAAGAGACAGGCGTCTGAATCTCCAAGCCGAGCCAGGTCACCACTGGAGGCGCTGGAGAGACAGACAAATGGGGGAAGGAAGAAGCCACATCTTCCATCTCCTACTGGAACTCCTTCCCATTATGGGCGAGCACCAACTCCACGAGGTGCACAGAACCCGACATTCTTTGGTGTCAGTGGACCGAGTGGCCAGTCCGCCCGGAAACACGCGCCTTTGAATGTCAAAGACCCGAAGCAGTACCCTGCTATGGGCCCACCCGGACCAGAGATGCAAATCTTTGATCAGTACGGGAGGGTCAAGCAGGAACTGCCGACAGTAGGAGGTCAAGCTCCCCGACCTACAATGAGTGCTGTGGTGAGACAACGTCCACCCGCACCATTGTTGACGGCCAAAGACCTTAGAAGGGAATTGTCACGGTTGCCCCTGGTTCAGGGATTACCAACTCAAGGCCCTTCTTCGACCACTGCTAGTGCGGTTACTACTGCGGTTGCTTCTTCGCACACGCAGGTAGCTGTCACTGCGAGCGGGTCTGGAGCACAGCCGAAGCCTCAGGGTCAGGTACCCCCACCTGGTGCTGTGGTTCATCGGCCTAAGCTGATCCAGACAGTGGAGACCTTCTTCAAGAAGGAGGACAAATTGTCTTGCAATATCCAGAGCAAACAATTTGAGACGCTACAGCACCATCTGGAAAACCTCCACCTGGACATGTATCGTCGGACCGTGTCGAGCACTCTCCAGTGTATTGACGCGATCCAGAAGTCAGAGATCAACCGAATCTCGACTCAGATCAAAGCGGATGTTGCCAAAGATAAGCAGGAAGCTGCTAATCTGCGGCAGGAGGCCCTATCCGAGAAGGAAACAGCTTCTCAGATGCTCGACCTAGAACGAGCAACGAACATGAAGAACCAGCAAAAGTTCTTCAAGGTCTTCGGAGTTATCATGGATAACTGGGACGGTACACCTGAGCATGCTTTGAAGCTGTTCGAAGCACGCCAAAAGGTGAAACTTACACCTGCTGTCCCCGCATTGGCACCTACGGATGGAACTGGTATGAACCCCCCTGTTCAGCCACTGGCTCAACAACCGGGTCCAAACCAGCCACCCGAGGAGAACATGGAACAGTAAAAAACTGTTGCATGAAGATCGGACATAATTGTGTGTCCCGGGGTTCTATTACCCATGCATTGTTGGATAAGAAACCATTTTTTTATCCAACCCGTATTGATTCGGGTACCAAACTGTACCCTAATCCGGAAACTGAAAACAGAAGGAGAAAACAAACAAGCCACTCTGGAGGAGGAGTACGAATGCTGTAAACACCATAATTGTACTGTGCCACAATGTAATGACTGTGCCTATTATAAAATCATGGACAATTTACACTAATATGGACTTTTGAACTACAAACCGGATTTACTACTACACCACTACTATTTGTGAGCTAGCACTACAGGCATCAGGGTTTAGCTACGCCCATAGAGTCCATCAACAGTCTACAACTGGATCTACTATAACCTCCAGTTAGCTAGCACTACAGGCATCAGGGTTTAGCTACACCCACCAACAAGTTTTACTATAGCACTTCAGGCATCAGGGTTCAGCTCGCCCATACCAAGCCATCAGCAGCATCCGACTCCTGTTACATCCTCCAATCATGAAAACAAGTAACTTTGTTGATATTATTATATTGTATGTAAAATTGTATTTATAACTATATAATATCTTTTATAAAGATATATTATTATATAAGGGTACCTATAAATATACTGGATCTGCGAATCCTAAAAGTTATTTAAGTTAATCCTAGACCTATAACTGTCTATATAGGTCATTCCTGGTCTCAATATATTAAGAGACTATAATTCTTCTGTAACTTGTAAATATAAAACACTAAGGTATAAACTGAGCTGCGTCTCAAAAGTATAAATATTTTTCTATAAAATAAGAGAAGGTCCAACGGATTTCTCTAAACTTAGTATTGTATTACTCAGGTTAATACCTAATTGTGTTCATATAGTATCAGATTAATTGTCCATATCTGATCATTAATATTTAATTCACTCTGTAAAGTAGACAGAGCTGTTAATTTAAAAAGTCGAAATTTTTTTTTTCCGGGTTCAATAACCATAATACGATCATTGTTAACAACCACCGGTCCTTTTCAGGACCCTACTGTTGTCAAAACGTTACTATAAATCTGTGATAATTGTATATTTATCATTTATGGTTGTTATAAGCTAGTGATGGAAATAACATGAACGACACTCGATGCTATTATTGTATAATTTTTCAGAAATAGGATAGTCTTATACTATAGCCTATTTCACATCGAGCAAGTGTAATTAATACCCCTTTTTAGTATTGTAAACAATCACTTACTAGGTTATTAATACACTGCGGTTTAATTACCCCCAAGTTATTGTCTAAGGGGGGCAGTGTAGGGGTATGGTATTTTACACTTTAACGTTCATGCACCCGTGAGACTCAGACCTAGGTCCTTCGGGTGTGGTGGGGGAATCCGGATGGCAGGTGGCAGCACCTGCCTCTGGGTTCGTATCCACTACACCAGGGGGCCTACCACTCGTCCGCCACACGTCACGTGGCCGGTCTGAGTTTCGCGGGCTTTTCCCCTATATAAGGCTGGTCCTAGCCCTAGGTTCCTCAGTAGTGGTTTACCCACTGCTCAACCAGGTTGTTACCCGAAAGGGTAACCGAATGCACTAGCAGCATGTAGTCCTCTGAGGCTGTGATCGTATGTAACGCAAGCTCTGAAATAAAAGCTCGGTTGCCTACCCGGAAACTTTTCTCTCTCTTCGTTATGATTTAATCTAACTTAACGAGACGAACCACTACACTAGGAACCATTACTGTCACTGTGACACCAAATTGTATATTCTAAAAGACAGGGCCTGGTCCTATTCTTATGCAGTAAAAATGAATTCCAAACTCAGATCCTACATTCTGGCTAATATCATCAACTGTTGGACCTAGTTACAATTTTACTATCTCGTGTTTCACCCACGAAACACTTAAATGCAGGGTCATGTATACATGGAGGGCATGTAGTCCAATCCGTCAAACAGGAAACGGTCAATTCCAGCACACCCTGCCAATCGGACAGAGTGGCACGGCGGAACGTCACCTCAGACATATAGGTACACTGCAAAAAATTTGTTTCAATATATTGACAGAATCCTCGTCCCAAAGATGCTTCTTGTAAAAACTATACTGGCTCCATTCTATAATAAATATGGTGGTTCACTGTTCAGTTTCAGTTTTTTTATATTGTGGTTTATGAACTGTGAATTCCTATAGGTTACGGCATGGTTCCGTGATCTAGATTATTAAAGAAGAGTGAGTGAGAGTGAGTAATAGATGTCTAACGCCATTTCAACAGCTAAGGTCATGTTCATGGCGAGAACTACATTACACAATTTCAAAGGGAAATGTGTCGGTTTCCGCGCATAGAGGCCCCACACACATCCAAGGGGATAGGAAAGAGGAGATATAGACCCTTTTAAGATGGCTAGGGAAGCCCGTATTAAAGAAGAAGTTAAGATGTTAGTATTCTGCAATACCTGTGGGGTGTTTCAGAAGCAGGTAATGTTTACAACCGGTCATAAGGAGATATGATAGCAGTTTTAATAGTGATTGTAGGCTTATAACTGCATGTGTTTCTAAAGCATTACCATTATCTTACTGTGTCTATAACTATATGACTGGCGAGAGATGATAATGGTTGCAGTTGTAAGTTTAGAATCTTAGAGTTTTAGAAACAGATATTTAATGTTCATTATCATGTCTGGCTTCTGAAACACCCTACTGGTCTATGATGTTCACCCAACATATAAGACGCCCCCTGAGAACAATTTTGGTGAATTTGGACATCATATTTATTTTGTACTCGTTTAAAGCTTTAAAACCGCCATTTCAAGATCGAAATGCTTGTCTAAATCCAACATCCTGAGAAAAATATGTTCAACTTATATCATTTGCACTGTTGATTTGGTGTTGATAAAACCTCTTTCAGAAGCTGACTCCTAACTTCAGGACAACTTAGACGCCGAGTTTTGGACCATTTAGACATGGTTAAACTCTCGTTCAGTTGATTTATAACCTCCCTCATAAGGCGACCCCCCCCCTCATAAGGCGACTCAACTAAGTGAACTCTATAAGCCGAATTTGGGCTCAAATCCCAAATTTTGGTTGGCTTCTGAGGGAGCTTTAACAGTAATCATAAAAACTGTACCCTTTGAAACAATATCACAACCATGATTTTTGTGCCATTCATTCTTGAGCTGGACCTAGAATGTACAGACCTAAAATGTGGTTCCCTCTTTTTTATAACTTATATCTCAAAGAATGTACCGTTATCTCCTGCGTATAAGGCGCATCACACCTATAAGATGGTAAAAAAAAATGGACGCCCAAGATGCTCGCCTAACCCCACGGATCCCATATGCAGCTGATGAGGTTATATGGGCACGGCGATATGGGAATGTAAAATATTGATCAAAGGAAATGTCTTGGTATCCACCTTATATGCGGGAGATTACTGTAGTAGAAATCTAGATGCTCTAATATCCCTTTTAACGTATAAAATCATATAGCAGGCAAATCTTTATTTTTGCTGACTCTCACTTATCAAAGCCAGCAGCGGGTGCATTATGACTAAATCAAAACATAGGGGCTTGCATAGGTCTATCAAAAGCTAGGGATCCACTGGTGCGAGTTTCTTGCGACTTGCACTCTTGCGTATTTTCTCGCAGAAGACGTTCCAGCAGTGGATCTGCTGCTGCGAGAAACGTCATGCGACGTCCGAGCGGTGTGCGACGACATTCGCAAAAATCAAAATAATTTGATATTTGCGAGTGCTCTGCGAGGGCACACGCACGAGTACAATTCGCAACAAACTCGCACCAGTGGATCCCTAGCTAAAGAGAGGTCCTTTCAACATTTCATGCAAATTTCATAGCATAATTCTGGGCCAATTAAGGTGGAAATGCTCCTTTCAGATGGTACAAATTTAATGCTTTTGTAATGTTTGGGTATGTGTTTGAAATATGTTTAGGTATAACATTTTTGTAAATGACGTTTTACTGACATTTTAAACGTTCTCAATCATTTCCAAATGTTCAGAACCATTCAGAATGATAATATGATACATGATCAACCTTTTGGATATTATTCTATATTGTTATGCAAAGGAACTATGATTAATCTATGTGACATGTGTCTTTTTGTGTTTCTTTTTTAGTTTTCACTTCATCTGTCATTCTGAAAATCATGTGACGTGAGTGATCTAGTCATAATTATTTATGTTAATTTATGTTTATTACATGACCTCTGCGATTTTGGGCGCTTTTTCTGGATATTCCCATTCTGATACCTGTTGATATTGCAGGTCTTAGGAGTGCTGATATCCTGGATATCAGCACTCCTAACATGTCACATGTCCTAACATGTCATTGGTTACATGTTAAAACCCACGAATTTTTCATGGCCAGGGTAGGGGTCGAACCTGCAGTCTCAGATCCCAAATCCAACTCCCTATGCATTGCGCCACAGGGACTAATGAGAAACAGTGTGTGTTTGCCTCGTTAGCTGGTAGAGGTAGGCCGGACAAGTCCCGGTCCGGGCGTTTTTTGCTGTAGCTGTCCGCGACGACTGCGGGACGGGTTCAGACCAAACCAACAGACCCGGTGGTCTAGTGGTTAGCGGCCACTCGTTACGATATCCTACGATACACTGAATTCGGTGCCCGTTAGCCCATTCATTACTCTCTTAATACATGTAGATTCGAGTCGGAGCACTCTGGCTATGGCCACCTTCCAAAATTATTCAAATTCATAATGTAACCATAGAGTGAATATGTTGAATGTCCCAAAAGTGGCCACATGAGGAAAAAAAGATAATGTGTTCTTATACTTTGGCATTTTTGTTACACGATCCTCAAATGTTTAACCAAGAATGTTGTCACCATTTGGGCGCTCGACAGACATGATAATTTTTCACGGGGGTGTTATAGTGATTCCAAATCCAAATGTTATGCAGGGATTAAGACTAATGGCGTATTTTCTGTGACTATAGTAGTATTTGTTATGATCGGTCTCCTGCATTAACCCTAATGCTCTCATCAGACGTTCATAGTTATTACACCAGTCTGAAGTGACACTCGCACCGTCAGGAACACAGTTTGCTATTACTATATCCATGAATGGTCTCCTCCATAGGTTCCCGTTGATGTCATTCAAGACGCAGTACCCGTAGCTTAAACCTGCAATGTCAGCTGGGTTACATACTACGTCACCTGGGAACCTGCAACCTGCAAATTATTGATAGAACTTTGTTGTCAAAACGTACAGTAACGGCATAAAAAAAAAGGAGGCATATATAACTCAGAAGGTGTTATATGTATTTATTCCCAGAAACAGAGCTCCTAAATCGGTAAGACCTCATACTCACTTCAAAACACAGGTCTGTTTATGAAATTCTACACTGTCAGCCCGGCACAAGGGTTTTACAGTAGAGTGCTTCTATTTCTGGAATACAGTGATAGCTGCTGTCGGTACAAAAGCAATGACCCAATGTGGGTCCTGGTGTTTGTACTACAGCGGTTTGAATAGTCCATGTACAATTGGGGTTGTGAGTGTATGGTGTCATATTCATAAAGTGTAACTATTTCCAGAAATAAAAAGCTCTATATCCATTAATTTATTAACAAGCAATATTTATCATCCATTTTAATTTTACCTATACGTTAACTTTTTTATGCATGTATATATTGTGCTCATAACAGGATATTTGAATAACATGTGTTCCTCAAAATGCTCTTTTCAATTTCAAATAATCAACTATGTATTCAGCTTGGTACATATGTCTCTGATCCTCAGGTATCAACCCTGGATTCATGAATTTGAGTTTAACAGGTTTTACTGGCCACATAACGTATACAGTTAAAACATTTCAGGAGCAGCCAGCCAAGTATAAATGATACATAAACCAATACAATCATTGCCCGTTAAGGGAATGGTAGAAAAAGCGGCTCATCGGTGAATACCGCCATTACGCTTTTGGACAATTCCTCTGAAATAACCCAGCTTGACTTACCATTCCTATCCAGGTAGGGCATTCTGATGGGAAGAGGTCTCCTCTTATTGTGAAGCCCATCATACACTCTGTGGTCAATGTAATAACCACTGAATCTATGTCCACTGGCCCGACTCCTCAACCTCCTCCTGGAGTCAGAAGATGCAAATCTAGAAGGTCTAGCAGCATGTGCTACTAAGATTTTATAGGAAAAGGGAGGTCTAAGAATTATTGATTATCAATCTCAAAAGAAATTCTTTGATCTTAGTATATAGATGCACTTTCACTTAAGTCAGAAATACCTGAATAACGCATTAAATAGCTGAAGGGGCTTCCACTTTTAGCATAATCCCCCATGAAGAAGGAGGCACACTTCACATATATTTGAGGTTTTCCTCTGTTATTTCTGTGTGTATAAGCCGCGCCTTTATTATTGTCATAGTAGAAAGTTTGAAGTAACAAAACTATTGAAACATCTCTTTTCTACGAATATTATTCAAACCCAAAAAATAGTTTTCAAACTCATCATAAATCGCTAAGACAATAAACGATGTTGTACATAAGTTAGACTAGGCCTATATCAAATGTCACCTACCTGAGGCAATCAGCAGTATCGGTATAGCTAACATGGTGGTAAGGTGTCCTATACATCACCTTCTGACCTATACCAAGAACTACACAACTAGCAAGGTGTGGTTGTAAATGATGGATTATTATTATACTGACCCCCAATAATAAAGGACATGGCAAACAGGTTCAGCCCAGGTCATCCCCAGGATGACGTATACTATTACTGCTCCCCTTCAAATCATAGTGAGAACCCTACACTCTCAGCCCCAACTGTTGGTCAGCGCTAACTACCACTGTACGTAGACAGTCAAACCACCTACAGCATTATATACATCCAGTATAGGCCATCATGCTTGTAGAAGGTATTACTGTAGGTCAAAATAAAAAGCGTTGCACTGTTTATTTATGTGGGCGGGCTGAGAGTGTAACTATATTGCCTGTACAGTCCTATACTAGTGTTCACTAATGCTTGAACCAAGCATTAGTGAACCTCTCTGTAACCACACCAGGAGGTTAATTCAAAAGGTCCTGGGATCGCTACCTCAGGGATCTTAGGAATTATTCTGCCTTATCCAATTAAGCGATCTTAAGATTAGGCTGTCTTGCCTTTTCACAGCCAGCACTAAGATCACAGTGATCTTAGCCTCAGCCCTCTTACACCATTCCAAGTAGAACACACTGTGCACAGGGGCAAGAGGCCCATACTGAAAGAATAGCAGTGGAAACACTCCTTCTCACAAGGGTGATTACACAAGCATTCCCCTCCCCCTATATGAGCCACTTATAGAGTATAGGGTGCAGTTGACCTCATACAGTATTCAAGTACACTTCATGCCTGAGTAGCATGAAGAGCCCTCAAGGACTCTCAGCAAACGTCCTCCCTCCCCTCTCTATGTATACAGCAGGGGCATCCACTCTTGGGAGCAGGAGTGTTCCCTGTGAGTGCTCTTGTACCACTATGCAATTATTTCACCAAGATCTTAGTGCTGGAAAAGGAATAGTGAAGTGATCTCAGGACTTGCTGTGCCTGACTGGCCTACAACCACTGCATTAGATAGGGTAGACTGGCTAGGTCTTATATCATGTGCCTACACTAAGATCACAGGTGGTAGAAATCCTAGGACCTTTTGAATTAACCTCCTGGTAAGTGCAGACCAGTCATAATGCACTACAGTACAGGTAACTGTCGCCATTTTGCAGAGTTTCAAATCGTAGTTACTGGGTAGAGTCGTAGTGCCTTAAGAAATGACCTCTTGGTTTACTTCCATACCACAGCTATTAAGACAGGTTGTTTCGAAACAACCTAAGGAAGATCACAAACATATGCAGAGTTAATCTGATCATCATTGTCCCCCACACAGGCCGAATGATAATCAATTCCCTGGACACAAATTAACCCTTTAAGGGCCCCTGATTCATAAGTGCATCATACCCATTGGTTGGCACAGAAGGGCTGGTAAGCACGTCATGGGAGCATCATGCTGACCCTCCGGTTGTATCAAACCCTTTAGGGGTCTGCATTATATGATATATAGCCCTCATGCGTTCCTCGCCAAGGCTGCATTCATGCATCATGATGACCAAAGGGCATGATGGCAGATGCATTTATGCATAAGTGGCTCTTAAGGAGTTAACCTGAGTCCATTGTTATTCCCAGGCGGTTATAGCTTTGGTGAGAAGAATAATAACCTTCTCAATTACAGCCAGTGAGGGAGTTACTGATATTAAATTTTATTTAACGCCATGTCAACAGGTCAAACCAATGGTGAGAACTTTTCATCTGTTTTCAGTTAAAAAGCCCTCCATCACTACAGGTTCTAAGGGCATTTTTATCCTACAGACAATCGACAGGGGGAGGTAAAAATTATTTTCGTGCACGAACCCACCGACCCCCCCCCCACCTCCTGTTGTTGAAAAATTATCACGCCCTCAGAGTTTCAGCGATGAATGCACTTAACACCCAGCCCAACTTAGGATGGATCCATCTACAGATGAATGGACACATGTATTCATCTATTGAAGTATTGTCTAACACAGTTTACTAACCATCACTTGCCATAGCTGTTGAAACCTCTTCACTTCTTTCTCACTGGCATTAGCAATGACTCCCAACCGCTGCCAGTCTCTGGCGCCCAACTGTATCAATAGTACAGTCTGGGGGTACTCATACTACCCATGGTGACCACTTGGGGGCAGTGCTAAATGTTGCATTGGGTAGTTGCACTGGGTAGGAGTGGTGGGGTTGTGTTTTCCTTGTACTTCCTTTGCAGCATGAGTTGTGTTTCTCAGTGTGTTTGTAAACATGACTACTTTGACAGCTACAACAATGACATGCAATATTCAGCAAGCAATACACAGAGCTGCAGCAAATTCAGGGTACATACTGAGAGAAAAGCAGAGGGAGACCCTGAGTGGTGTGCTAGAGGTAAGTAACCAGTTCTCTAGACCCCTAAATTTGACATGGTGATAGGTTCATTTCTCAATTTTAACATGATGTCTAAATTAAAGTTACCGTAATCTCCCACGTATAAGACGCAGTGTGTGTATAAGACGCACCCCTAACTTGCCAATGGCTGTTTCGTGTATACGACGCACCTCTTCAGGCTGAATTTTGTAAGATTAGTACATTTCTATAGTAAAAAAAACTTGTGTATAAGACGCACCCCCAACTTGAGAAAATCCTATAAGACGCACCAGGCATTTGTTTGGCGTAGAAGACGCGTCTTATACGTGAGAGATAACAGTAGTTTAATGCTAAAAGTCACCAGGGGCCTGTTTTCCTATTCTATGGAGGTCCGTATATAACATACTTTATATATAACTGTGTGTCACTATGCAGGTGATCAGGTCAAAATGAGCAGGAGGTTAAAGATAAACGGCACCAGGGGCCTGTTTTTCCTATTCTACGGACGTCCGTATGTAACATACTTATATATATATATATATATGTGTCACCATGTAAGCAATCAGGTCAAAATGAGGGGAAGGTTAAAGATAAACGGCACCAGGGGCCTGTTTTTCCTATTCTACAGACGTCCGTATGTAACATACTTATATATATATATATATATATATATATATATATATGTGTCACCATGTAAGCAATCAGGTCAAAATGAGCAGAAGGTTAAAGATAAACGGCACCAGGGGCCTGTTTTTCCTATCCTAAAGACGTCCGTATGTAACATACTTATATATATATATATATATATATATATATATATATATATATATATATATATATGTGTGTCACCATGTAAGCAATCAGGTCAAAATGAGCAGAAGGTTAAAGATAAACGGCACCAGGGGCCTGTTTTTCCTATTCTACAGACGTCCGTATGTAACATACTTATATATATATATATATATATATATATATATATATATATATATGTGTCACCATGTAAGCAATCAGGTCAAAATGAGGGAAAGGTTAAAGATAAACGGCACCAGGGGCCTGTTTTTCCTATTCTACAGACGTCCGTATGTAACATACTTATCAGGTCTAAGCTAAAGTATAGAAATGACCCTGGGTGATTTTTGACCCGGAGTCATTTTTGACCCTGCCCCCCACCATCCCCCCACTTACCCTACTTGAAGAATTTTCACCCCAGAGTCGTTTTTGACCCTGGGTCATTTTTGACCCAGAGTCATTTATGACCCTGTCCCCCACCCCTCCCCTTCCCCCTCTCTCTGCCTTATCAGTTGACCTAGATAAGTGGCCTCTCCCATATACTGACTTTCAGTTATGAGTGGGCAGCAGATTAAATTTCAAATTGTGTTTTCTCAACTGCTATAGTTCATATCCAAAAGTTATTTTAGATTTAACTAGGATACATATTGGTCTTTTCAATGATGTATGATTGATCAATCTCAAATGTGATACAAACTTATCATTTGCATTATTGTGAGCCCAGAGAGCTATTTTCCCTCATACCCACTGCAATAATTAGAACAGAATGCAAAATAAGATGGCTAAAAAGTAGTTTGGTATTCTAGACTACCATTATCAATCCTCCTCTTTTCATATATGATGGTTTTATAATGGATAGATAAAGAAAAATGGCCCCAAAAAGCAAATTAAAATTGCTTTTTCCATAGCAGACAGAGCAGGGTCATTTTTCACCCTGGGTCATTTTTCACCCAGGATCATTTTTGGGGTTTTACAGAACCTGCTTATATATATATATATATATATATATATATATATATATATATATATATATATATGTGTGTGTCACCATATAAGCAATCAGGTCAAAATGAGCAGAAGGTTAAAGATAAACGGCACCAGGGGCCTGTTTTTCCTATTCTACAGACGTCCGTATGTAACATACTTATATATATATATGTGTCACCATGTAAGCAATCAGGTCAAAATGAGGGAAAGGTTAAAGATAAACGGCACCAGGGGCCTGTTTTTCCTATTCTACAGACGTCCGTATGTAACATACTTATATATATATATATATATATATATATATATATGTGTCACCATGTAAGCAATCAGGTCAAAATGAGCAGAAGGTTAAAGATAAACGGCACCAGGGGCCTGTTTTTCCTATTCTACAGACGTCCGTATGTAACATACTTATATATATATATATATATATATATATATATATATATATGTGTGTCACCATGTAAGCAATCAGGTCAAAATGAGGGAAAGGTTAAAGATAAACGGCACCAGGGGCCTGTTTTTCCTATTCTACAGACGTCCGTATGTAACATACTTATATATATATATATATATATATATATATATATATATATATGTCGCCATGTCTGCGTTATCTGGTAGAGTATTCATCTTTTTAAATGTTCCCTATCATAGAACCTCCCATATAAAAGCTGCACTTTCACCCAGAACCTGTCTTTTAGAAAAAGCTACTGAAAGTATATAAAATCCTCTCCAACACTTTCATGCTAACATACCTCTTATCAAATAACTGAGATTTTCTTTCATTACTAAACTTAATGTCATACCTGCTCAACCTGAAAAGATCTTCCTACTTTGATTATCAACTTCCAGAGGGAGACTAAAAGAGACTTATAGTTAGATTATCTAGAAATGCAAAACATTCCTATATAAATTTACAATGTTTGCATTATATCTAGGACTATACCATTTTGCCAAAAAGTTTCTTTTCATTACTTTCAAGGGGTGACAAATTCCGCAAGGATTATGGACGGATTGGAGAATTCAGGAGCTTGCTGCCAAATGCTAATTTGTTGGCATTAACAGCCAGCGCCCCACCAAGCATGCGGCCAAAGATGTTTGAGATATTATGCATGAAGCCCAAAAAGGTCCGGGTAATAGAACTATCAACAGACCGGCCAAACATCTTCTACACCTGTGTACCAGGCACACCAACTATTGATGCCTCACTGTATTGGTTGGCTAATGAGTTGAAGGAAAAGAAGTTGGAATGCCCCAAATACATCATATATTGTAGGAGTGTGAAGGAGTGTGCTCTGTTGTACGATTATTTCGAGGAACAGCTTGGCGATGAGGCATACCTTGGAGTGCCTTCCTTTCGGAGTAGGCTCTTTGGCATGTTCCATAGACCGACGAAGAAACGCATAAAAAAGTTTATAGTGGAGACATTCTCCCAACCAGACAGCCCTGTAAGGGTTGTGATTTCCACAATTGCGTTTGGTATGGGGGTCGATGTGCCCGATATAAAAGGTGTGCTCCATTGGGGTGCCGCAAAGACCTTCGAGGGTTTCTTTCAGGAAAGTGGAAGGGCTGGCCGCAATGTAGAAAAAGTTCCACATGCCTTTTCTTTAGTCTACTATAAAAACACAAACATTAGTAGCATAGCATGTGCCTCCGACATGAGAAAGTACTGTCTTAATGAGGATGCTAAGTGTCGTAGATCCTTTATTTCAAACCACTTTTCCCCCAACATACCTGCTGCAGCACTGACATTTAAACACAACTGTTGTGATGTCTGTCAAAAAAAGTGCAAATGCGGTCATTGTCCTGTACACATTCCTCCTCCACTTGAAATAACTGACACAGAGCTAGCTCACCTATCCATTTACCCACAATCATCTGTCCTTGGCCGCAACATCACCAACAGTCAAAAGGATGATTTGAAAATTGCCCTTCTATGCCTAAGAGATTCTTATGACCTCGACTGCTCATTCGTGAATGGGGCATTACGCACAGGACTGGATGATAAAAAAGTGGTCAGCATTGTAGAAGGGGTGACACACATATACTCTGTCGATGATCTAATGACCGAATATCTGCATGACACAACCATTGCCCTAGCAGTAATGAGCAAAATTGATGAAGTATTTGATGGCTAGGGGAATGTCATTCATGTCTAGTTCTTCAGTTTGTGCTTTCAGCTATATACACCTCTTTAAAGTATTCATAAATCATTTTTCGCACATGTGTGCTGAAGATTACATTGCATTGTCATATTTTGAGGCATACCTTGTACAACCATAGCTGCTACTGTATAATGCATAATAATAACTATAAGACTTATTTTTGGTGATATACACAAGACATTTCCATGTCTGAGAAATCCTTAAAATTTCACTATTCAATCCATTGTATCACACTTTGTACCAATCGATGATTTACACAACCAATCATCGGAATGTTGTGTATTAGAAAATATCATAATCTCAAGTTAGGATACATATTACAATTGTATTCAAATTTGAATTACTTCAACAGTTTAATTGTGTAGTTGAGGAGGAACATGTTGTGGACAATGACCCGTTTGTATGTTTTGATGAGATATTTGTTGACTAGGGGGATGTCATTAATGTCAATCTACTTCTTCAGTTTATGCTTTCAGCTGTGTACCTCTCTAGAGTATTCATATATTTAAATCCCTTCTAAAAAAACATGACATGTATATGCCATGGTGGAACCTTACTATGACAACAGTACAGTTTGTCAGTATACTTATTATCTTTCGACTTCCCTAGCCCACTTAAAAGGGTCTATATCCCCACTTTCCTATCCTCTCGGATGTGTGTGGTGCACATATGCACGGGCACTGACACTTTCCTCTGTGAAATTGAGTAATGTAGTTCTTGCCATGAATATGACCTCAGCTGTCGAAATAGGGTTAAATCCTATAACTCACTCAATTTTTCTGTTCTATGAAATCATGACATGTATTTGTTATGGAGAAATGGTGGGTGACAAGAGTAAAGTACTTCAGCATACTTTTTCCCTTCTACCAAAACATGACATGTATTTGCATGGTGGAACATTACCATAACAAAAGTAAAGTATGTTGATATACTTATTCTCTTCTATCAAATCATGACATGTATTTGTCATGGAGAAATGATTGGTGACTATAGTCAGGTACTTCAGCATACTCATTGCCTTCTACCAAAACATGACATGTATTTGTTATGGTGGAACCTCACCATGACAATACTAAAGTATGTTAGTATACTTATTCTCTTCTATCAAATCATGACATGTATTTGTCATGGAGAAACGGTTGGTGACAAGAGTAAAGTACTTCATCATACTCATTGCCTTCTACTAAAACATGACATGTATTTGCCATGGTGGAACATTACCATAACAATAGCAAAGTATGTTAGTATACTTATTCTCTTCTATCAAATCATGACATGTATTTGTCATGCAGAAACGGTTGGTGACAAGAGTAAAGTACTTGACCATACTCATTGCCTTCTACCAAAACATGGTAGTATACTTATTCTCTTCTATCAATTCATGACATGTATTTGTCATGGAGAAACGGTTGGTGACAAGAGTAAAGTACTTCACCATACTCATTGCCTTCTACCAAAACATGACATGTGTTTGCCATGGTGGAACCTCACCATGACAAAACTAAAGTATGTTAGTATACTTATTCTCTTCTATCAAACCATGACATGTATTTGTCATGGAGAAACAGTTGGTGACAAGAGTAACGTACTTCAGAATACTCATTGCCTTCCACCAAAACATGTTAGTATGTTAGTATACTTATTCTCTTCTATCAAATCATGACATGTATTTGTCATGGAGAAACGGTTGGTGACAAGAGTAAAGTACTTCACCATACTCATTGCCTTCTACCAAAAAATGACATGTATTTGTTATGGTGGAACCTCACCATGACAATACTAAAGTATGTTAGTATACTTATTCTCTTCTATCATATCATGACATGTATTTGTCATGGAGAAACGGTTGGTGACAAGAGTAAAGTACTTCACCATACTCATTGCCTTCTACCAAAACATGGTAGTATACTTATTCTCTTCTATCAATTCATGACATGTATTTGTCATGGAGAAACAGTTGGTGACAAGAGTAAAGTACTTCACCATACTCATTGCCTTCTACTAAAACATGTTAGTATGTTACTATACTTATTCTCTTCTATCAAATCATGACATGTATTTGTCATGCAGAAACGGTTGGTGACAAGAGTAAAGTACTTCACCATACTCATTGCCTTCTACCAAAACATGTTAGTATGTTAGTATACTTATTCTCTTCTATCAAATCATGACATGTATTTGTCATGGAGAAACGGTTGGTGACAAGAGTAAAGTACTTCACCATACTCATTGCCTTCTACCAAAACATAACATGTATTTGCTGTGGTGGAACATTACCATAATAATAGTAAAGTATGTTAGTATACTTATTCTCCTCTATCAAATCATGACATGTATTTGTCATGGAGAAACAGTTGGTGACAAGAGTAAAGTACTTCACCATACTCATTGCCTTCTACCAAAACATGTTAGTATGTTAGTATACTTATTCTCTTCTATCAAATCATGACATGTATTTGTCATGGAGAAACAGTTGGTGACAAGAGTAAAGTACTTCACCATACTCATTGCCTTCTACCAAAACATGACATGTATTTGTTATGGTGGAACCTCACCATGACAATACTAAAGTATGTTAGTATACTTATTCTCTTCTATCAAACCATGACATGTATTTGTCATGGAGAAACAGTTGGTGACAAGAGTAACATACTTCAGAATACTCATTGCCTTCCACCAAAACATGTTAGTATGTTAGTATACTTATTCTCTTCTATCAAATCATGACATGTATTTGTCATGGAGAAACAGTTGGTGACAAGAGTAAAGTACTTCACCATACTCATTGCCTTCTACCAAAACATGGTAGTATACTTATGCTCTTCTATCAATTCATGACATGTATTTGTCATGGAGAAACAGTTGGTGACAAGAGTAAAGTACTTCACCATACTCATTGCCTTCTACTAAAACATGTTAGTATGTTACTATACTTATTCTCTTCTATCAAATCATGACATGTATTTGTCATGCAGAAACGGTTGGTGACAAGAGTAAAGTACTTCACCATACTCATTGCCTTCTACCAAAACATGACATGTGTTTGTTATGGTGGAACCTCACCATGACAATAGTAAAGTATGTTAGTATACTTATTCTCTTCTATCAAATCATGACATGTATTTGTCATGGAGAAACGGTTGGGGACAAGAGTAACGTACTTCAGCATACTCATTGCCTTCTACTAAAACATGACATGTATTTGCCATGGTATGTTAGTATACTTATTCTCTTCTATCAAATCTATCAAATATTTGCACGGTCCAACCTTACCTTGACAACAGTAGATTACTCTTATTCCCTTCTATCAAATTGTAAGGGTTTGTGGCCTTACGGACCTGGGGGGTTCGGGTCTTACGGTTCGGAAAGAAAGAGTAAGACAGTATTCCAAGTGTATGCCAACGGTTAGTTTTATTACTTAACGCATACTCACGGCTGCCGGATGATATCAAAGAGGCAGCTAATATTAAAGAGCAATGGTTTACATGGTGTGGAGGCCAGAAGGGCCTCTGACGTAGCGGCTGAGCCCTGGGCTTTATATACGGACCCAGGTGTTGGTCGTCAGATGTCCCCACAGACCTGGATCAGTGCTGCCACCTATCCGGAACCTGAGGAACGTCCGACGACTCGACTCACCCGCCACGTCAGACGGTACCCAACTCCTATGGTGTACCTCTACAAAATCATGACATGTATTTGCCATACTACAACCTCACAGTGATATTTTTATTCCCTTATATAAAGTTATAACATATATTTGCCATGTTGAAACCAAGACAACATCAAAATACTTAAGTAAACTAATTTCCTTCTACTAGAACATGACATATATTTGCTACGCTGGAACCTGAACAACAATAAAGTACTTTAGTATACTCATTCCCGTCCAGTAAATCATGACATGTATTTGCCATGGTGAAACCAAGACAATATCAGAGCACTTTAGGAAATTCAACACTGGCCAAAATGACCTGTGTGGAAATTGTCTACACAGGACATTTTTGTCTTACACCTAAAATTTGGGTGTGGCAGGTGTACTTTGTAGACACTGCTTTATTTACTGATTCCCTTCTACTAAAACATTTTATGCATTTGCCATGCTAAACATCTTATCTTGACAATGGTAAATTGCTTTAGTATTTCTATTCCCTTCTATCAAAACATGATATGTATTTGGCATGGTGAAACCAGGACATTAAAGTATTTTTGTATGCTGTTCCCTTTTCCTAAAACATGACATGTCTTTGCCATGCTGAAGTCTTATGGTGACAATGGTCAAGTACTATTGTGTACTTATTCCCTTCTGCTAAAAATATAGCATGTATTTACCAGGCTGAAGTGTTATTGTGACAAGAGTAATGAAAAGAGAAACACAGTAAAGGAGTTGTGTGGTCAAATCTTTTGCTTTATTGTAGGAAATGGTATGGAATTGCTGTGCAGAAAAATATAAAAAGGGAACCAAGGATTTACATTACTAAAGTGTTCAATTTTCATCTTGGAATAGCACATTTGCAGGGTGTACATCCATGTCAACTTCATGAAAGCACCTCTTTCTATAAAACAAAGCAAATGCTGAAATGATTTTATTGATCATACAAAATGGTATGTACCACAGAGCCCTATGAATAAGTAACACTTATGTATAGCTGCACCTCTAAGCTGCACCTGGAGGCTAAAATAGTTTCCATTTCTTTGAATACCACACGAGTATTTTCATATCCCACTCAGATTCATTGATCTATATGTTCTACATGCACTATTATGTCTTTGCTCACATGTAAGTTAACTTCAAACATATCTGTCCAAGTCATTTAACATTTTTGAAAATAATTATTCATTTTACTTAATATTTTATTTTCTTTTAAAACCCTTTCTTGATTTACCATTGCATAACAATTTTCTTTTTTTCACATTCGCATTATGTTTCATGAAATATTAAGCAATTCAGAAAGTCATAGTTGAGTAAATATCCTTTGCTGTATTACTCCATGATTCTTTCCTCATGAAAATATATCAAATATTTCTACAGTAAGAGATTTCACTCGTCAAACATGGCGCAGAAACATGTAACAGGTACCTACACAAGTACCCAACATTTGCAACTTACCAAAAAAAAAAAAAATTTTACTTGATCCATGTAACTTGAATATGCACCACTTAACCCATTAAGGGCTGGTTATGAGAGTACTTTGAAAGACTAGGGGACTGAATTTTGATCAGTACATTTACCAGGGGGCGGGAGGGTTCAAGGTATATTACACTTTCAATGACTTTGATATCATTTTCAACCATTTTACAATGTCTTTATCACTGTTAACTTCTCATATTCAAATTCCTCGGCCCCAAAATAGGTAATTAACATCATCATACCAAATATAGCAATCCACTTAAACCTATCATAAATTTCCAAACATGGCTACCACATTATATATTTATGTCGATTATACTCAACATCAGGCCCTACATGGTGTTGAAAATACTCAACATCCGCCCCTACATGGATGTTGAGTATTCTCAACATCAGGCCTTAATGGGTTAACTATACAGAGAGTTTTCAATAAAAATAGCCATTCTGTATATACTTAGGCAGCAATCTTGAGTAGCATCTGAATGGTATAAAACGTCTGTCCACTAGTGTAGCGGATACCCATGAACCATCCTGGGATATGTTCAGCTGTAAGGGATAATAAAATGGAAAACAAAATATATATCAAACACAACAGTTTTTGCTTAGTAAACTAACAAAATAACACTTTTCTCAATACCATTAGGAACCGTTCCTATCAACAGGCAGAACCTAAAAAAAAAAGAGTCAAAAGTACTTATTAGAATATACATCACAATTCTCACAATTCACGAAGGCAATGATAAAGCTTCTGTGTATCTGTTCATAGAAACAATGAAAATTTCATTTATCATAGTTGGTGATCACCAGGAATCATAACAGGAAAACAAATTAACTAAAGTTGGTTATCACCAGGAATCATAACAGGAAAACAAATATAGTATATCAATTGATCAAAACGTGTACTGTAAATTCTCTCGGATAAGCCGCATTCCTTGTATAAGCCCAACCCTGACTTTGGAAGAAGCTATAAGCTACTCCCAAGGGTTGAGTGAGTGAGTAAAAGATGTTTAACGCCATTTCGACAGCTAAGGTCATATTCATGGCGAGAACTACATTAGACAATTTCATAAGGGAATGTGTCAGTGCCCACGCATATGTGCACCAAACTCATGCTGAGGGGATTGGATAGAGGAGAAATAGACCCTTTTAAGTGGGCTAGGGAAGCCCACTCCCAAGGGTTGAAAAATAAAGGTTTTCTACTGTTCTATAAGGTTAAATACTCCCCTATAAGCCCCACCCTGACTTTGGCCTGATCCTATAAGCCACACTTTCATTTGGTTTCTGGTATAAGCCGTGGCTTATACAAGAGAATTTATGGTAGTGGTCAATGTCTTAAGCAGCATCACTGGTATGATGTTATCTCTTTATCATATATACGTGTGGTGTTGAATACTGAGTGCTAATCTGTCATTTTCTCAATTTGTAGCTTACACTGACCAGTATGTACATCTCACCACATGGGTTGGAATACTATTCTGTAACCTTTCTAACTGCTGACTACATAACCTGGAATAGTTACAATAAGATTGTGCAACTTTCCACATAATTTACAACCTATGACCAATGTTCAATATAGCAACACAATAAAGAGTGCACCATAAATAGAAAGTTGCATAATGGTGTACTCAGAGAGTCCACTGCCCCCTGGTATAGGAAATGTTATTTTCAAAAAGCTAACGATATAGCCTTGTGCCATCTATTGAGTGTGTAGTAGACGACTTTCCTTGTGGAACAAACTTCACATGCTGTTCAAGGTATAGGAAAATGGCCAAAATGGTTGGATAACACCAAGTCATATGAAGAGGGTCAACACTCATTCAGGTAGCAACACTATGATTCGTATAAAGGATTGGAGGATATTTTCACCATAGGAAAATGGCCAAAATGGTTGGATAACACCAAGTCATATGAAGAGGGTCAACACTCATTCAGGTAGCAACACTATGATTCGTATAAAGGATTGGAGGATATTTTCACCAAAAAAAGGCTAAATGGCAAGTTGTGTTACTTCTCCCATAAAAACGAAGCTATGGGGGCCTGGAGGCCAGTAATGTGCCCTCTAGACCTCCTGCACCCCTAGTAGATGGGAAGTACAAGAGCTTAGTGAAGACAATGTGTTCAAAATGCCCACTGTCCCCTGGCATAGAATATCTTCTTCTGAGCAAGCCACGCATGTAGTTTTGTTGCATCAACACCCCCATATATACTAGAAGGCTGGTGAGGATATGTTGGGTGATATCGATTTAGTGTGTAGTGGAAGACCTTGCTTTTCGTTACAAGCTGCTCTACAATGGCTTTTCTGTCTTTAAGTAGAGAGGGGCTAGTGTGCTTCCGTGATATAGCACCTACTCCCACCTGACGCCCTGCAAGCCTTGAAATATCACCAGTAAACTTTATTGTCTTCCCGATTCTGTCAACAATTTCTGGTGAGTGGTTAGAGCCCAACATCTTGACTTGCTTCCGAGCATCATTATTGAGCATCTCCATGGCTTCATCGGCATCAACATTCTTAAACTGTCCACCAGAAACATTTACAAAGCGGCTCCATTTGACTTGCTCACGCAGACGAGGTGGTAAGAGACAGTACACACCAGCAAGGAGGATGAAGGCTTCCAGACGATACTTCACCTTGTTTGAGGTGTTGTATGAAAGCAATGCATATTTCCAGTTACGTATTGCACGGTCCCCATCGCCTGCTGCAGTGGTCATTTTTGAGACTTTCCTCAAAAGTCCATAAGTCATCAAGTTACAGGCGTAATTGAAGACACGGTCTTCATGACCTTGTTGGTCTGTGCTGACTCTTGATTGGAGGTTGTCAACATCTTCTATCAGCTTCCGGAAAACAAACTTGTCAACAATCTCTCTTGAAATCTGTTTGAGAAATGCAGCTTTCGCAACTGTAGTTTGAGAGTGCAGCTGTGTGAAAACCTCAGGAGTTTTGTCCATGCTCTCCATGTCAAGGTACTCCATAGCTGCAGCTATTACATGGCACTCTGTTACCAAGTCAACAAAGTCTGCTACGGCGTGGTAGTTCTTTGAGACTTCGCTGCTCATATTCTTTCTGTCTACAAGATTCTTGAGTTGGAAGAGTGTCCCTTGTTCAACTGAACTGTCCTTATGGTAAAATTTCTGTACCATGAGCTGCAACAAGATTTTTTCAACATTTTAGAGTATAAAAATAAGTTTACCCTATTGCATGAGTGGTATAAAAATTAATAAATAATGTATTAAATTAAAATTAAGTTCATTCACAATGTAACTTTGATGTACAGTAAACTGTCACTTTGCGGCCACCCTCTAATGCAGCCACCTCATCATTATGGCCACTTTTGGAAAGTCTGGAACGTTTTTCTCTTAGTTTTAATATATTAAACTCCCTCCAATGCAGCCACCCTTCCTATGCGGCCACCTCACCCTACAGACACTATATTTCCAGACTTAAAAAAGGGAGTAGCTCCCTTTAATGCAGCCATTTAGTTCACATGTTTTCACTGACAAGAAAGCCACTTGGCAAAACTAATTTTTTCAACGTTTGCAAACATTTTTATTTGGTTTGGGTAAATAATTAAAAACGTTATTTTGCCGTTGCAAAAAGTTTTTTCAACCAATTATCAACCAAATAAAAACGTTTGCTTTTTCAACCAATTATCAATGTTCGTTTATTTGCCTGGTCCCATAGGCAGGGCCAGACAAAATTACGGCCTTTGATCACTCAGACGTGATTCATTGAGGGGGGACACAAGCATGTAGACCCGAGCCCATACATATGGACACAAGCTGCCCACATGCTCACCCCAAGCCACAAGAAACCCCAAGTTAGTCACCTTTTACGAAACTGGTATGCCCACTAGTAGAATGGAAGGAGGCACCTCTCTGTTGTGGCCATTTTTGCAATTTTGACAAGGGTGTCACCATTAGAGGGAGTTGACTGTATTGCACTCAACAATATTTACATTCCTTACCATGTTGCATGATTAAACTCTATGAGTGCTAGTCTGTGTTGAAGAGCAAAAAGCTATATTCAGATTCATAAAATATTTTCCATACATTTAATCATACACAAGGATAGTTATAACCCTATGGGTCATACCTCAAGGTGGTTCATTTTTTCATGGAAGTCTTCAATTGTCACTCTGAGACCTTCTAACCGCTCCTCTGGAGTGTCAGCGTCTTTGCATGACTGGTGAACGACACGGCCACGCTCGTCTGTCAGTTGATCACCGCCTGTTGGGATAGGTCGCATGCTGGGCAGTATCGGCTCTCTAAAATTAGGTTCATATTAAAATCTATATCAAAGACTTATCACAAAATGTAAAACATTTTTCGATATTTTAAAGTTTTGCTATTCTAAACCAGAAATTACAAGAAAACATCAACAGTAAATTGTAGGATCTTCCCAATTCTGTCATAAATTTCTGGTGCATGGGTCACATGAAAGCTAGCTCTAACAGTCATGAATACATGTGCATCAGTTATGTGTATTAGAAATATTATTTTCTTCTTTCTTACCTATGTGTTACTGCTTCTACTTCAGCATCACTTCTAACACCAGGAACTAGCTTCTGAAGGTCAGACATCACATCATTCAACTCGTCTGGAATGTTTTCATTCTTATCATATATACCCAAGGGGAGCTGTAAAACACATAATGTAGGAATTTTGAGATATATCAACAGATTAGCTTACTAGTATAACACTTGCAATTAGATTGTTTCTCTAAATATATATGATAAAAGATACATTTTCCTAACATAAGTAAGACTGCAATCAGATTATGTACTCCTAAGTTAATTTTCAATGCAATCTTTTGCAATTTATATTTTACTACTGTTGTAGCTAACATCATTGAACTCTCTTTAGTGCAAGGTGTCACTTTGGGTGGGGTTTTCTTTCATAAAACAGCACCAAGTAGCACAAAATATCACTGATCTGAAATGAAGGTGCATCTTATATGTGATGTGTTTTCACCTAACCAGTCATAAGTCGCAAAAATGGATTCCTGGGTTATTGTGCATCCATATAGAATACATCAGAAGCTAAATCTGACCTTATAATCCATTTAGATATAAATATTTCTGAATTTTTAGTGAATTTTCAACAATTTAAATCGGGCACAGCTGAATCTAGGATAAGCAGGCCTAAAGACAGGGCTTTTATCAGTTCCACCGAGATACACTAGAGTACATGGTTTAGGGATGTAGTTCCCAGTTGTCATGTATTAGGCATAAACCTACTAACCTTGGCACCTAATTGAAGTAAACAGACATGGCTTTGTGATGGAATTAAGGGTTATATGGTAATAACAAGGGATCATTTCATAATGTGCAGCCAATTCTGAATATATCAACCAAATTCTGACCAAAAATTCTTGTGACAATAATAGATTATCATGAACAAAATGGCTAATTTTGGCGATTTTCACCCCTTTTTTGTCATAAAATCTTCTACAATATTAGAGCAGAGCTATTAATCTATCCAAACACCAAATGAAGCTGATTTGGTGAATATCATTAATTTTACCCTTAAGACCTCATTATCTCAGGTTGAGAATGTGCAACATATGACTGGTTTGGTGAAAACACATCACATATGTGAGTTCCTCAATATACTTAACTTACTGTGTTTTTCCTCAATTAAATAAACTGCAGTTAATGTTACCTTTGGTGTCTTCAAAATCTTTGCGAAGTGCAAATTAGTTTGACTTTGCTGTATTAAAAATGATAATTTTAAATAAGTGCCTTTTCACTGTATTAGTTGTAGAGGTCAGTGGACTAAAGTACCTCAAAGGAGTTGGAAGTTGAACCAGTACAGGAAATCAAGGTTAAAATTAAGTCTTCAAGGGTTAAATTAAGTCTCCCAAGTCTGGAGCTGATAGGTATTTTCTTAAACTAACTATTGGTAACTCAGGGCAATGATTTATACATTTGCCTCATTTGTTGAAAATGCATCCCATGTACATAGAATATATATATATATATATATATATATATATATATATATATATATATATATATATCCTAAGTTCTTCTTTGCATGTAGACAGTGCAAATAGAACATGGTGCAATATATTCCTGGACTTACATACATGCATGTGTTCTTGCCATATTACTTTGACATTGGCTTAAACTAGGTTTCTTTTTCTTACCACCTCAGATTTCTGTTTTATATGCTCTGAATAGCGGTGGGTAAAACCAGGATTTGGCATTCCTTTGAATTTGCGCTGAAAGGCTGGCAGGTGGTCAACCAATATGATTGACACTGCCTATAAAGACATTGCTATGGATTGTCAATGATCATCTATAACCATGGCTTATTACAAAATGATTGATATTTAAGTATGGTTTCATATAAGTAAATGTTATTGTAACTGGCATACAAATGTATAAAAATCAAGGAGTGCAAAGTTAAGAAGGTGCCCTAAAATTCAGAAATCTAATTCTTCAGAATTGGATATATTCCCAATAGAAATTGATTACAATCATAATTCCTAAAGATAAGAAAAGGTGAAATCTCTGCTATGTAGTTTGAGGGCAGATTTGATAGTGATAACTTTCTCATCATTTTCGCAGAGCAACATGGGAAGTATCCTATAAAATGACAACAATCACATATATCTAGATATTTGACAAGTAGTACATGAGCTAAAGAAACATTTGTAAACAAATGCAGAGTTCCTTGATTTAAAGGTGGAATAGGCGGGGGAGGGTGAATGGCTTCAATACAGAATTATCGAAAATAAACCTGCTGCCCAAACACCTGTCTGTAGATAGCCTCATGTAAAAATTCTAACACAAGAAGCTTGGGAAAAAAAAGTGTACCCCAAAACCCTAAATCATGCTCTACAAAGGTTTACAAGCCAGTCTCCTCCTGGCAGAAGGAGCTAGCTGTCTATGGACAGTTGTCTCCTGCTGTCAGGAGAAAAATGTCCATGGACACATGGATACGACAAATCCTTTTGCTAGCAGGAGAAGAACAATATGCAAATGAAATTTCTCAGCCTTTAACGCCTTGTCTTCCTATCAGCTTGAAGAGAGGAGTGTAAGATGTTCTGTCATTGGCTCATACTGTTACATAATGTAACAATTGGCTTATCCATCTACCCATTGGCTGATGCCGGGGCCTCTCAACAATCTGCACAGTTGTGATAAATGTAAGTTCAAAAAGAATATTTTGTATGCCGGGTGGGCCCCGCCCCAAACCCAGTCTTTGACAGGCGGCCCCCAATAAATTCCACAAATACTTAATAATTAACAATTATTAAACAGTGGTCATGAGGAATTTGGACTGTGTACCAACACCAAGCTTAGATATACAAATAAATTTTCAAATTGTTTAATTTATGTCAAGGCTCCTTTCCTTTTTTTCTTTCATTTGGCTTCAAATGAAAATATTTCCAATGGAATTACTGTAATGTCCCTCGTAGAAGACGCGTTGCGCGTATAAGACGCACCCCAAACTTAGCACATGCATTTCCGCATATAAGACGCCCATTTTACTGCTGATATTTGTAGGATTAGTACATTTCTATAGAAAATTTACCCCTCGTATAAGACGCACCCCCAACTTGAGAGAAAGCTATAAAACTCCCAAGCATTTTGTTTGGCGTAGAGGATGCGTCATTTACGCGGGAGTTTACGATATATTACATAGGGATAACTGTTCCTATGACTGGAGAGTGTCACTCCTCCAGCCCCTGGAGACACCAGGAACCAGCCCTGATGTCATGGTGACAATGCAATTTTGTTTACAATAAGCATCTATTGCCCTGGAGACCCCCCTGCCAACAGAAGTTGATGAGGGGAGACGAGCATGGCAACCACGCCAGTAGCATCAAGGTAGTGTTAAGGGTGCAGAGGTCCTGACATTTGTCCTCTGAGTTTTATAAATGTAAGTTAAGGATAATGATTGTGCACATCTCTCTGTTGCATTATCTGTTCTAAATACTAATAATTGGTAACTTACATGGACAAGGTCATCACGCATAGAGTAAATGTCTTCCTCTGATGGGAGGAAGACGGAGTTGTCTAACTGTGTGAGAGACAATGGGTTTGGATCTTGCAGTGAAATTGATTCCACATTAACTCTGTCACGTACTGCCATTGCCTAAAAACAGTTGGAAAAATCAAAGAAAATAGTTTTAAAAATAAATGTGATTAAACACAGTATAATCTATGTGACCTATGCTTACCTATGCTATGGTTTGGAAGTAAGAAATATGGAAAAATAGATATGATCTGAAACAGTAAAGTTTGATTACCTGACATTTTTTATTAAATATGCGTGTAAAACTTTGAGAATCCTAGGTTACTGAATTGAAATGAGGCCCGAAAACAAATAAATCTACATTTGTATAAAAAAATTTTAACTCCTTTTTGATTTGTTACGCCTATATGATATCAACAATAAAAATGTAATATGTACCTGTACATAGTGCTTTGATTTGTCTCGATTGTCAACTGTCATGTTCCTTGCATGGATTTCAACATCAAAATTGTCAATGACAAAACCAAATGCAGGTTGTAACCTTTGTGGAGCTGATGTTGGAGCAGGCAATCCGGAACCATAAGAGTGCTCTTGAACTGCAGGTTCTATGGCATCAGGTGGGTCTTGAGCAACCAATTGGCTCTGTACCTCATTGAATGACAAAGAAATATTTACATTGTAAGCTTATATCTTCATATTGTTCTTTTCCTCTCGCATACTTAATGTCTAAAATTTATTTTTGTATCAATCTGAGAAATGACTTTCCTTTCCAACCATTTGAAATAAAATGTATGTCAGTTTACAATAGTTGTTATACTTTTTATGATTATTTTATACATTTACCTGGTACTGTTCTTCCAGACATGCCTTCCACTTGAGCATTTTCAATTGGTTTAAGGTTTGTGCCTCATTCAGTTTTTCATTGATCATGGTGTGTGACATGGACAGACCAATAGATGATAGAAATTCAATCCCTTCCTTCTGGAGGCAATGATGGTAGGCCAATATTCCCACCACATATTGAAAGGCACTGATCCTCTCTGACCGTGCATTGAGAAGAATGAGGCCAGCTACAGTGATTTTGGTCATATCCACAACTCCAGCTCTGGTTTCTGCTGCAGCACCAAGTGCCTTCCAAAACACGGGAGCCTTTCCCATGATGAGTGCTTGCACCCGGCTCAGACTGAAAGAAGTCAACTCTGATGGAGACTTTGCCCGGAGAGGTTGAGAATGCTCCAGTTTGTTGAATTGTTGACATTCTGCTTTTATGAGGGAAGCAATAAACCCTTTCACTTCTGCTGGGTACACTTCTTGGATCTTCTTTAATGCCTTTGTGATAGAACCTGTTGCAAGACAATGAAGTATAGGTGACCTCTTCTCCTTGAAATCGCTGGATTTGTACTTGATTTCTTCCCTTCGTGGCTTCCGGTGGACAGACCTAGTGATAGAAGTCTTGATTCTTTTTGACACTGAGGAAACTGTTTTTGATAGACCCTTGGTGAATATTGTTTTATTCGCAAGTTCATCTGACGAACTGATTCCTGAGGAGGATGAGAAAAAATTTGCTGTGTTTTCAATGTTATCTTCACTGCCATGTAATGTGGACTTACTGTGCTGGGAAGCAAGCTGATTTACTGTCGACTTCGAGACTGAGGGATTTAATTTTGGTAGACCTTTGGTGAGCGATGTTTTATTCGCAAAGACATCTGAGGAAGGGATTCCTGAACAGGATGAGATAGGATTTGGTGGATTTTGAATCTTTTCCTCACTGCCAGATGATGTAGTGAAACTGTTTGCTGAAGAATATGAGGTGATATTTCGTTCACTTTTAGACCTTTCATGTACACCAGATAATGTTGTCTTGCTCTGCTGCAGGGGAAACTGCTTTCCTGAAGTCTTTAGCCTTGATTTACATGGTTCAGTGACAGTCAGAGATGGACCATTGGTGGAAAATCTAATGTCATCTGTTGACTTTGAAGTGGTGATCAATGTAGCTGAGGTACTTGTCACTGAAGAAGTGACAGGTGCATTAGGCAGCAGAGACAATGCAGGTGTTGATTGGTTGTTATTTAAGCTAGAAGGCATATCATGGTGCACAGCTGGAGGCAGGCTCCTACTTGTTGCTGTATCAGATTTGTGCATTTCCTCTATGCATGTCTTTTTGTAGTCACGACCTTCACTTAAATTTGGTGAGGAAATTGGCCGCTTTGGTGTGAGGAAAGAAATGATCTGACAGGAGTTTTTTATACTTTCTTCCATTGAAGCAATTTCTTTTTTCTTTCCATCCAGCTGCTCAAGAAGGCGTTTGCAGGGAAGACAAAGGTATGTTCCAAAATTTGGAATGGCACTTTCTAATTCCCCAAAATAAGTTTTAAAGGCAGCATAACCACCTCCCTTCTTGCCAATTTTTGTGTAAACCATGGCTATTTGCTTCCCACTAAAGTGTTTGCTACACCCTACACAAAGACTCTTGTGAGGAACAGTCCTAGGACCTGAGCTGGTAGCCATTTTCAATGTTGGGATGCGGGAACACAGCCGATATGAGTTATTGTTCACATTCAGTGACAAGATTATTCCTCATCTTTTTCATGCCTAAGGTCATGCCTTTATCACCTCAGCTGGTCTGTTTTAAAAGTAGACATAGTAATTGAAATGCAAATGGAAATTTGTTCAAATTGCAAAGAAATGCCTAGAAAAGTGATAGTGACCATATGTTGTTTCTACCTTGCTTCACATTTGAGATGTTTCATAGATTCTGTGAATGATGTAAACTAATAAAATTGTGAGCAAAAGGAAACACTCTAATAATGTATTAAGTCTGTATGGTTCATGTTGGTTGTTTTGTAGTGAAAACATTACTATCACCTGTTTCATCTGAACTGATGTTAACAAGGTGTGTACTTTGTAAATTGTCATGTAATTATCAGAACAATCATTTCTTTTAGAACCCATGAGTCTCTAACAAGTGCAGGTTTGTTTTAGTGCAGTTGTAAGAAACCATTAACATTAAAATTCCCTGATGACTGATCTCTCATCACCACATTGTGAGGAATGGCACATGTGGTGTGATTAATAGATACCGTAAATCCTCGCGTATAGGATGCGTCTTATGCACTGAAATGACCCCAGGTGCATCCTAAAGCATTGTCAAAAGTTGGGGGTGCGTCCTATGGGCGAGGATTTTCCACTATAGAACAATACTTAAATCACCAAAATTTGACCCTAGTAGTGTCCTATAGGCTTTAGATTAACTAGGGGTGCGTCCTATACGCAAGGGGCGTCCTATACGCGAGGATTTACGGTATTGGCTTTTGTGCAAAACATGCTCCACAGTGTTGTTCAGGTAGAACCTGAGTTATGCAGCAACAGATTTTGATTTGTCCTTAAAAATTACAAGACACTCCAATATGTAAGTTTAAAAAAGAATCAGAGGGTTATTTGGTACAGCATACAAAGCTCTCCACCAACAGTATATGAAAACCTAAACACTTTTATTATCCTCATACATATATAGTAACCCATTTTTGGTCATAGTCAGTGACTTATGCACAACTAAAGTTCAACCCATCACCACTAACGGTGCGCACCAATATCGATCCACTGTGCATATACCGCCTTGTGTAAGGGCAGCATTCACCTCTGTCCCAGTAACAAACTGCACACAAAATTATGGTAATAAAAGCCTACCATCATCTTTTAGTCCATTAAGCCGACTTCTCCCTGTTGTTAATACTATATGGTTAGGCACTTCATTATCAGCAAAACCACAGGGCATTCTAAGAAAAAATATAGTACCCTAAACTCACCAGTATATGCAAAGTCCGAGATGAGATCTCTTATTTTATATAGTTGCTTATAGGGGGTGTTGGTTTATAGAAATGAGTTTAAAGTAAATTAATAATCATGAAATTAGCTCTCCTGTGTTCATGGGTGTAATTGAAAATTATGACAAATGGTAATTCTGGGGGAAACCAATCACATCGGTGGCGGTAAAATGGATGGCAGCAGCCCGTCTGTGTACCTACAGCGTTAGAGAAAACTGTGTTAAGATTGAAATAAAAGGATCGCGAGGTCAGGGCAAACATGGCAGGGCCCAAAGTAGTTCTGGGATTATACCAATACCAAAGCTGGAAGGGAAGGAGACATTAGGGGATACTGACTGAGCTGGCCAGTATTCTGTAGCCAGTATGATCCTTTAAAAAAGGACCAGTAGATATTGTAGAGAGGTATCAGTCTATGATGGGTGCAAAAGAATCACATTGTAAGTACAGGAGAAATATACTAGTTATGTGTATCAATTGATATATCTAATATGTTTTATCCCACGATTCTGGCACTTCTGGTGCTTTTATATGCAATTTAGCCGTGCATTATTCTGCATATACCACCCATGTGCATTTTTGAAATTTGTGGTATATACTTTTTCGGAGTCAAGTTGGACTTACAATATTTTGGGAAATGCTGGCGGACATACAAAGTCAGTCTAGCCATTGTTTTAATGTGGCCCGGATGTGGATATAGGTAAACTTCTTATTTATTTTGAATATATCGGACATATCAAGCATGGAGTGATCATCTAGAATGTCTAAGGATATGCACGGCTCGGGTATATACAGAATGTACAGCCCTAGGGCCCCGATATCCATCATCTATTAGCTTAATATCTAAGGTTCTGAACCAATAATGTTGTGAGGGTGGACTGTAAAACCACAAGAATTTGAAAATAGAAATTTCCAAGGTGGGCATGTAATAAAAGGAAAGACATACACATGTATTTTGTACTGCTATAATGTTGCTTGAATAACACTCATAATTGTGAAAAAATGTTCAAACGCAACAATACAATCCCTGTAATAATATATATATGTATATAGAATCATATCTACATTTACTATAATACTTTGCTTAAAAGCTTTTGCTTATACATAAATCATATCCCTTAAAGAAGAACATAAAAATATAGAGTTGTCAATTACGCACAATAAAGGTTGACAATCAATGTTCGAGTATTTTAAAGAAAGGACTTACCACACAACTCTGAGCACTTGTGTTGGGTATTTGCCTAGGCTGTGAAATTTGGGAAGATGACTAGCATTATTTCCAGGAGTGGGCCAAGGTTGCATCCATCCAACATGTCTGTTTATACTTGTATCTGACGATCACTCTATTTCTAACTGTAAAGAAATCATGTTAATTTGATTAAAGACATATAAGAACATTTAAATGGTAAACGATGCAATCTGTGTTTGATAACTATTGATCACACTGCTGCATGGTCTATTAACTGGTGTAATCCATGACATAGTTGGGATGATTTTGATTCCCAGTTCATTTCAGATATTTCGGTATGCTAAATATGTTGAATACTCTATGATAACAGTAACAAAAAAACGGTAAATGCTTCCATTCATTCTGCATTCTGACCATAGAGTATATGATGGCTCATTGTTCTTCAAAATGGCGCTTTGTTTTGACTATAAATGCGCCATTTGATCACTGCAAAAATTCCTATAAAAATCTCTGTCCATGGCCCACTACAGCTATAGTGTTCCTATATGACGATTACAGGTGCACATAGTGACTGTGTGCTGCCCTCCACACCATCCGGGCCCACCATACATCACAATACCAGGCATGGGACTAGGTTTCGAAGAAATTTCCAATGGGGTGATTAATTTCCTCTTCCGGGTGGTATTTGAGAGCAATTCTATTGGATGAGGCCCCTAAAAAATCTAAGACCCGACCCCCATTAATGTTAGAATATTTTCTCAGTGGATCAGTGCAAGTCACAATATTGACCTTGTGACCTTCAAATTTTCAATTTTCTGGACATTTCCTGAAGAATCGCATGCTTGCAATATACAAGTGTAAATCAAATGACCTTACTTTTGCAATCAAGTCAAATCCACTGCCATGTTCACCCCACAAAATCTCAGCAACAATCAATCTCAGTAATGTAGGTGAATGGTAGACTACTGGGAGAGGTTGGGGCCAGCTTGATTTCTCCGGGATACTGAAGCATCGCTGATCACTCCTGTTTGCCGGCGAACCCCTAGTGACCAGTCCGAGACCTGACGAGTCCTGCCAGACATTCTGATATGCTTGCCTATTTGAGAGTTGAATTCTTATGTTCACAGTCGTTCCTACAATAAGAAAAATGAGATTTAGCACCACATATCAAATTTTTTTCAAGAATGGTGAGAATTTTTTGTAAAAACGACCCCCTTCAAGCCTAGGCCTATGGGCATAGTCGGAAATTAAATTGACTCGTTCTCCGCAACTACTGAACCGATTTCTCTGAGAATTTAAATCTGGACTTTTTGTGAGCGAAGGAAAAGTCACTGGTAGTTACAGAATGATTTGAATTTTTTGTAAAAACGACCCCCTTCAAGCCTTGGCGTATGGGCATTGTCGGAATTTAAATGACTCGTTCTCCGCAACTACTGAACCGATTTCTCTTAGAATTTAAATATGGACTCCTTGTGAGCAAAGCAAAAGTAGCTGCTAGTTACAGAATAATTTTAATAATTTTGTGGAAACGACCCCCTTCAAGCCTATCACCTTACCTTTGCAATCAAGTCCAAGTCAAAGACCAGAAATAGATATAGATCTTAGCCTTAGGGTAGAAAACTAGCTAAAACGGAATGGGGGGGCTTAAATTTTGACCGGAGGGACCAGAAATATATATAGATCTAAGCCATAAGGTACAAAACTAGCTAAAACGGAAGGGGGGTGCTAAAATTTGGACAGCAGGCACCAGAAACGGAGACATCTTAGCCATAAGGTAGAAAAATAGCTAAAACGGAAGGGGGGTTGCTAAAATTTTGACAGGAGGGACCAGAAATTTATATAGATCTTAGCCTTAGGGCAGAAACAGAGATAAAACGCAGGGGGGGGCTACAATTTTGACAGGAGACACCAGAAAAAGAGACAGATCTTAGCCATAGGTTGAAAACTAGCTAAAACAGAAGGGGGGGGCTAAAATTTTGACAGGAGGGACCAGAAATAGATATAGATCGTAGCCTTAGGGCAAAAGTTGCTGGTAGTTACAGAATGGTTAGAATTTTTTGTAAAAACGACCCCCTTCAAGCCTTGGCGTATGGGCATTGTCGGAAATTTAATTGACTCGTTCTCCGCAACTACTGAACCGATTTCTCTTAGAATTTAAATATGGACTCCTTGTGAGCAAAGCAAAAGTAGCTGCTAGTTACAGAATAATTTGAATAATTTTGTGGAAACGACCCCCTTCAAGCCTATCACCTTACCTTTGCAATCAAGTCCAAGTCAAAGACCAGAAATAGATATAGATCTTAGCCTTAGGGTAGAAAACTAGCTAAAACGGAATGGGGGGGCTTAAATTTTGACCGGAGGGACCAGAAATATATATAGATCTTAGCCATAAGGTACAAAACTAGCTAAAACGGAAGGGGGGTGCTAAAATTTGGACAGCAGGCACCAGAAACGGAGACATCTTAGCCATAAGGTAGAAAAATAGCTAAAACGGAAGGGGGGTTGCTAAAATTTTGACAGGAGGGACCAGAAATTTATATAGATCTTAGCCTTAGGGCAGAAACAGAGATAAAACGCAGGGGGGGGGGCTACAATTTTGACAGGAGACACCAGAAAAAGAGACAGATCTTAGCCATAGGTTGAAAACTAGCTAAAACAGAAGGGGGGGGCTAAAATTTTGACAGGAGGGACCAGAAATAGATATAGATCATAGCCTTAGGGCAAAAGTTGCTGGTAGTTACAGAATGGTTAGAATTTTTTGTAAAAACGACCCCCTTCAAGCCTTGGCGTATGGGCATTGTCGGAAATTTAATTGACTCGTTCTCCGCAACTACTGAACCGATTTCTCTTAGAATTTAATTCTGGACTCCCTGTGAGCAAAACAAAAGTCCCTGGTAGTTACAGAATGGTTAGAATCTTTTGTTAAAACGACCCCCTTCAAGCCTAGGCCTATGGGCATTGTCGGAAATAAAATTGACTCGTTCTCCGCAACTACTAAAGCGATTTCTCTGAGAATTTAAATCTGGACTCTTTGTGAGCATAGGCAAAGTCGCGGGTAGTTACAGAATGGGTAGAATATTTTGTAAAAACGACCCCCTTCAAGCCTAGGCCTATGCCATGGGCATTGTCGGAAATTAAATTGACTCGTTCTCCGCAACTACTGAACGGATTCCTATGAGAATTTAAATCTGGACTCCTTGTTAGCAGAGCAAAAGTCGCTCCTAGTTACAGAATGATTTGAATTTTTTTGTAAAAACGAGCACGTTCAAGCCTAGGCCTATGGGCATTGTCGGAAATTAAATTGACTCGTTCTCCGCAACTACTGAGCGGATTCCTATGAAAATTTAAATCTGCACTCCTTGTGAGTATAGAAAAAGTCGCTGCTAGTAACAGAATGATTTGAATTTTTTGTAAAAACGACCCTCTTCAAGCCTAGGCGTATGGGCATTGTCGGAAATTAAATTGACTCGTTCTCCGCAACAACCGAACGGATTCCTATGAGAATTAAAATCTGGACTCTTTGTGAGTATAGGAAAAGTCGCTGCTAGTAACAGAATGATTTGAATTTTTTGTAAAAACAACCCCCTTCAAGCCTAGGCGTATGGGCATTGTCGGAAATTAAATTGACTCGTTCTCCTGAACTACTGAACGGATTCCTATGAGAATTTAAATCTAGACTCCTTGATAGCATAGGAAAAGTCGCTGGTAGTTACAGAATGATTTGAATTTTTTTGTAAAAACGAGCACGTTCAAGCCTAGGCCTATGGGCATTGTCGGAAATTAAATTGACTCGTTCTCCGCAACTACTGAGCGGATCCCTATGAAAATTAAAATCTGCACTCCTTGTGAGCATAGGAAAAGTCGCTGCTAGTAACAGAATGATTTGAATTTTTTGTAAAAACGACCCTCTTCAAGCCTAGGCGTATGGGCATTGTCGGAAATTAAATTGACTCGTTCTCCGCAACAACCAAACCGATTTCTCTGAGAATTTAAATCTGGACTCTTTGTGAGCATAGGAAAAGTTGCTGGTAGTTACAGAATGGTTAGAATTTTTTGTAAAAACGACCCCCTTCAAGCCTAGGCGTATGGGCATTGTCGGAAATTAAATTGACTCGTTCTCCGCAACTACTGAACGGATTCCTATGAGAATTTAAATCTGGACTCCTTGTTAGCAGAGCAAAAGTCGCTGGTAGTTACAGAATGATTTGAATTTTTTGTAAAAACGACCCTCTTCAAGCCTAGGCCTATGGGCATAGTCGGAAATTAAATTGACTCGTTCTCTGCAACTACTGAACCGATTTCTATGAGAATTCAAATCTGGACTCCTTGATAGCATAGGAAAAGTCACTGGTAGTTACAGAATGATTTGAATTTTTTTTGTAAAAACGAGCACGTTCAAGCCTAGGCCTATGGGCATTGTCGGAAATTAAATTGACTCGTTCTCTGCAATTACTGAGCGGATTCCTATGAAAATTAAAATCTGCACTCCTTGTGAGCATAGGAAAAGTCACTGCTAGTAACAGAATGATTTGAATTTTTTGTAAAAACGACCCCCTTCAAGCCTAGGCGTATGGGCATTGTCAGAAATTAAATTGACTCCTTCTCCGGAACTACTGAACGGATTCCTATGAGAATTTAAATCTGGACTCTTTGTGAGTATAGGAAAAGTCGCTGCTAGTAACAGAATGATTTGAATTTTTTGTAAAAAAACAACCCCCTTCAAGCCTAGGCGTATGGGCATTGTCGGAAATTAAATTGACTCGTTCTCTGCAACTACTGAACGGATTTCTATGAGAATTTAAATCTGGACTCCTTGATAGCATAGGAAAAGTCGCTGGTAGTTACAGAATGGTTAGAATTTTTTGTAAAAACAACCCCCTTCAAGCCTAGGCGTATGGGCATAGTCGAAAATAAAATTGACTCGTTCTCCGCAACTACTGAACAGATTTCTCTGAGAATTTAAATCTGGACTCCTTGTTAGCATAGGAAAAGTCGCTGGTAGTTACAGAATGGTTAGAACTTTTTTGTAAAAACGACCCCCTTCAAGCCTAGGCGTATGGGCATTGTCGGAAATTAAATCGACTCGTTCTCCGGAACTACTGAACGGATTCCTATGAGAATTTAAATCTGGACTCCTTGTTAGCAGAGCAAAAGTCGCTGGTAGTTACAGAATGATTTGAATTTTTTGTAAAAACGACCCCCTTCAAGCCTAGGCGTATGGGCATTGTCGGGAATTAAATCGACTCGTTCTCCGCAACTACTGAACGGATTCCTATGAGAATTTAAATCTGGACTCCTTGTTAGCAGAGCAAAAGTCGCTGCTAGTTACAGAATGATTTGAATTTTTAGTAAAAACGACCCTCTTCAAGCCTAGGCCTATGGGCATAGACGGAAATTAAATTGACTCGTTCTCCACAACTACTGAACCAATTTCTCTGGGAATTTAAATCTGGACTTTTTGTGAGCATAGGAAAAGTCGCTGGTAGTTACAGAATGGTTAGAATTTTTTGCAAAAATGACCCCCTCAAGCCTAGGTGTGTGGGCATTGTCGGAAATTAAATTGACTCGTTCTCCGCAACTACTGAACGGATTCCTATGAGAATTTAAATCTGGACTCCTTGTTAGCAGAGCAAAAGTCGCTGCTAGTTACAGAATGATTTGAATTTTTTTGTAAAAACGACCCTCTTCAAACCTAGGCCTATGGGCATAGTCGGAAATTAAATTGACTCGTTCTCTGCAACTACTGAACGGATTTCTATGAGAATTTAAATCTGGACTCTTTGTGAGCATAGGAAAAGTCGCTGGTAGTTACAGAATGATTTGAATTTTTTTGTAAAAACGACCCTCTTCAAAACTAGGCCTATGGGCATTGTCGGAAATTAAATTGACTCGTTCTCTGCAACTACTGAACGGATTTCTATGAGAATTTAAATCTGGACTCTTTGTGAGCATAGGAAAAGTCGCTCCTAGTTACAGAATGGTTAGAATTTTTTGTAAAAACGACCCCCTTCAAGCCTAGGCGTATGGGCATTGTCGGAAATTAAATTGACTCGTTCTCCGCAACTACTGAACCTATTTCTATGAAAATTTAAATCTGGACTCTTTGTGAGCATAGGAAAAGTCGCTGGTAGTTACAGAATGATTTGAATTTTTTGTAAAAACGACCCCCTTCAAGCCTAGGCCTATGGGCATAGTCGGAAATTAAATTGACTCGTTCTCCGCAACTACTGAACCGATTTCTATGAGAATTTAAATCTGGACTCTTTGTGAGCATAGGAAAAGTCGCTGGTAGTTACAGAATGGTTAGAATTTTTTGTAAAAACGACCCCCTTTGTAAAGTCCAGCATCTGAGTGGGGAATAGTCTTGCAGGTGTTGGGTACTGGTTGCTAGGCAGCCACGTACAAGACCATTCCTCAGCTCCTGGGTTACAGATGAATCACAACAACTGGAGTACAGTTTATGACTGACTTTATTCAAGAAACTCACTCCTTTATATACAAGCAGAACCATCCTCTATCCTGTGTCATAACCTCCACGTGGCCACCCCTGACATGGCCAGAGTCACGATGTCCCAGTATAGATAGCCCCCCATGACAGATTTAGCCTCCAACGTGGAGCTTCTGCATCACCACCCAGGCCTATCATCGGTCAGCTGAGAGGGTGGTACTTCCAGCGTGGAGCTTTATGCATCACCACCCCCCAACCCACCACTGACCAGGTCTCTGTGTGGATGGGGCCCCTTCCCTTAATAGCCTTTACAGAAATAGGACTGGTCACTTAACTCTATTCATGGCCCACTCTCATCCCTTACTCACACACAGGTAGGTACAGGAGGCAGAGGTAGACCCCTGGTCCAGGTAGGTAGGTGTAGGTATACATGTGGATCCCAACAGGTAAGTTCATATCTCATATCTTATTAATTCATTATTACAGCAAAACTTTACATACCCCCCTTACTTCGAGTTCTGAAGCCATGCTCAGAACTTAAATTGTGCGGAAATCATTCATACTAGAGTTCATTGGTGGTCACTCAGGTGTCCATTGTTAATGAAGCATGCTCATGTCTATTCGTGACGTAATAGGTAAGTATTATGTAAGTCTGTAAGTTCATACGCCCATCCTGGCCTGGATAGGAACCATAACTGATACCTCAGAGGGCCTCCTGGCTCCTCATTAGGTAAACGTGTTACTAATAAAATGATGTTACGTACAATAAAATGACAATAAAGTTTTGAAAATATGCAAGGGATTATATAGAAACGTTTCGTCAATATGCTATATACAGAATGAATATCCTGAGTGTTCATAATTCACAGCTCCAAATAGTCCATGCTATTTATCTCATTAATGATGGCATAGTCAAGAGTCGCATCATACTGGACAGCATACTGTCCATCTAGTCATACTATCATCCTAGCACCCTCGTGCCTCTCAGTATCCAGACCCACTCTATCCACATCCCGCCGGCTCCTGTCAGTACCCCTCCTAGACATTACTCGACTAACGGGGGGTGTAGGAATGTTCATCGTGCTCCCAATGGATGCGGGGGGAGTCGCTGGAATCATGGGCAGTGGTCTGTCCCTAAAGAATAGTGCTGGTGATTTCTTCTTCCGGTAGTGCTGGTGACAACACCCTCCACCAACAACAAGAGCCAGCACGAGTATCCCGGTGCCTATGCTGGCACCCGCCATGGTGTAGTGTGCCACAGGCTCCTTAAGTGTCTCGCTGACCACCAGGTCGTTGAGGTCATCTCCAACCTGCAAGGTCAGTGGCCCTTCCTTCACTAGTCGCGTGACCTTGGGGAGGGGGCCAAGCTTCTCCATGTCAAAGCCCAGGTTGAGTGACTGGGACAGCTTGGTCACCTTTGGGGTGCGGTGTCTGAGGGTACGTCTCCACTCCCCGGTCATACGCCAGTTAGGTGAGCTAGCGATACATCCTGATGGTACCTTAAGGATCTGCACACCACCCAGGAGCTCCTGTTTCTCACTCTTACCAAGGCAGTGGTAGGTGAGGAAGGAGGTATTTCTCCCAGTGGTGAGGTATACATTATGTTCGATCTTGAAAGCTGCGTCTGTTCGTGTGTCTTCACTCAGAGTTACTTTACACTCCTTTAAACTAGAGTGCTTGCCAGTTATAAGTCCTTCAACACACCGCTCATGTCGGTGGTGGACCATAGATGCACAAACGGTAGGGCTCTCTCCAAAGCAGCCCTCTGTATGCACGGTACCACCCTGCCTCGTGTTCCACCCGATCTGTCTTGGAGCACCTTCCACAGTGCGCCAGATATCCCCTACCCCAGTGTAAACAGGTACATATGTGAGTTGGTATAGTATGTACAGTTCATCACTCACTGCTGGTAGGTCCATCTGGTACACCATTTCTCCTCTCTGTGCCCACATAGGTTTCACGGTGACGTAACGGTAGTACCATCTGATGGGTAGTGATCTGGAGCGTAGACCCCCGGCCTGTTCTCCCAAGATCTCCATCAACTGTTCCTCGGGAAGGAGGTCAACTGTTAGCCAACCACGGTCAAGGGCCTGTCTCTGGTCCTTGAACAGTGTGCATGCCTCCTTCCATTGATTGTTTACACGTTCCACCACATCCAATGCTTGGTCGACCCTCCGGCACAGCTCCAGCCGCGCCACAGCTTTGGTGGTGGATTCTAAGTATTTCTTCATATCAAGTAAGCTGCCCTCCAACTTAGAGATGTGCGCCTCGTCGCGAGCAAGGCGTTCACCTTGATGGTTTACAACCCCTATTGTCTTATTAACTATGGACACTAGGGCGTTGTGAGCATGGGTCAACTCAACTGTTTTACTGCTAGTGGTTTTTATGGCGTCCTCCAATGCGTCTACTTCGTCCTCAGTCGCTGTACCAAACAGCCAGCGGCTGAGCATTCCTATACCTCCAATGATGGCCCTAGCTTGCCGGCTTTTCTTATGTAAGGCGTCCCCCACAGTGTCCAAGCGGCGTATCCAGCTCTGGTAGGTATGGTTTCCGGCCACGGTCTTAGCTTCATACAAGTAGGAGAAGAGTCTATGCTTAAGGCCTACAGCAGGGTTCGGGCCCGGCTCCTGGATGGTTACCAGCACTGTCCAGGTGCCGATCCTCTCCCGTCCCTTCCCTACTTCACGCACCATCACACCGTCTTCCTTTAGCAGTTCACCTTCTACTAGCACGAGTGCCAGCATAACCTTGAGACACAGCCGATACATGGTCTTTTAGACTCTGCCTCTGGTTCTTCCTCTGTCCTCCTCTTCTGTGCCCGAGTCCTAACTCTCGGAGGATCAACCACTGCAGGCGGTTGGGTCTCGTGGTGCTCTGTCTGGTCTGCTGCCACTCGGACAGAGTTAGGTGGTGTGTTGGCAGGCGGGGTCCAGTCTGGATCATCAGTGTACCGGACAGGTCTCTTGGCGGCTCTGTGGGGCATCTGTCTGCTCGCCACCCTTATATCTGGTGGAGGCGGGGCCTCGTCCCAGACAGTGTCACGCGGCACGACACGGATGCGTGATCTGTTCAGCGTCCGAATCCGTCCCGTTGTCTGATGTTTGCACTTGATAACCGGTCCTGTGACCCTGACCACTTCATACTGGGGGTCCCAAGTTGAATCGAAGGTCTGTCGTCCCGCTGCTCTAATAATAACTGTGTCACCGGCCACCACCTCCTGACTGTGGGCTCTCTGTTCTAGTCTTATCCTGTTATACCGCCTCGCGTCCTCTGTGTTACGTGCTGCATCCTGTAGAGCTCGTGCAAGCTTATCTAGCCTGTCCGAGACTACAGAGGGGTCATGACCCTCCAGACGACGTAACATTGACGTCAGTGGGAGTCGTGCACGGCGTCCATACATGAGGTAGTAGGGTGTGTACCCCGTGACTGATGACGTCGAGATCCGGTGGGCTGCTAGTGCATGGCCGAGCTCAGCCTCCCACTGGCTATTGTTGTTGTTTACTAATTTCCTAATTAGCTGCTTTAGGGTGCGATTGAAGCGTTCCGTCTTCCCGTTGCTTTGTGGGTGATACGGAGTTGTAGTGCGGTGTTCGATGTCTAATTTCTTAAGGTAATCCTTAAGGGCTCGCCCGTTGAACTCCCCGCCCATATCGGTGATGATAACTTCAGGGGTGCCAAAGCGAGGTACAAATTCACGGTCAAGATAGTTCAGTACATTAATTTCCTCTTTGGTGGGGATAGGTTTGGCTTCAACCCAACCAGTGCAATGATCAATAAGCGTAAGGATGTACCTGTTCCCCTCGGGCGACACATCAAATGGTCCTGTAAGGTCCATGCCCAAGATTTGTGTAGGATATGTAGCAATTGGCATCTCCCCTGGCCGCGCATGTTGAATAGTCTCGCGGTACACGGCACAGCGCGCACAGCGGGAGATCATGCTCTTAATGTCCCTGCGCATACCAGGCCAGACATATGCTTCCTTTAGTCTCCATAGTGTCTTGCCCGTACCTTGGTGTCCCACTTCCGTATGAGCACGTCGCATGACACGCCACCGACAGGAGGGAGGGAGTACTAGGCGAGGATAGGGTGTAGAGCTGTTCTCTAGACTGCGGTCATACAATAGTCCATTGAGTAGTTCATACTGTTCATTATCATCGCCCCCGGTTGCTAACCCGTACTCCTCCATCTGTTTCTGTTCCTGTCTAACAGCGTCCATGTCCAGTCCATCACCGTCCCATGGTACACTGGCCTCCTCACTGTCTTCCTCGGCTGGTATAGCCCACCTTACCGTATCAACTGTTGCAACCTCCTTGTCAGGCTTGATACGGGACAGCATGTCTGCCCGGACATTATTAGTGCCTTTACGGTACTCGATGGGGGCCCTGTATTCGGCTATGAGCACAGCCCATCTCTGTACTCTGGTGTTGGCTACCTCTCCTATGAATAGACTGCGCAGGGGCTTGTGATCAGTAAGGATGACGAAGTCGGCCCCATACAAGTACACCCTCAACTTCTTGAGACAGTAAATGACAGCATATCCCTCCTTCTCGATCACAGACCATTTCTTCTGGGCGTCGGTGAGCTGCTTGGAGACATACTGCACAACCTTTTCCACACCATCTACCGTCTGTACCAAGATACCACCGATTGCGTAATCGCAGGCGTCGGTGTACAGGCGGTAGGGCTTGCTGGTATCTGGCATGGTCATGACCTCCGAGCCAATCAGAGCTTTCTTCAAGGTCTCGAATGCCTTAGTATGCGCGTCGTTCCACTCCCATCTCTTGCTCTTCTTGGTTAGCTCTGTCAGGGGAGAAGCTATCTTGGCATAATCTTTGACACATTGTCTATAGTAACCGCTCATGCCCAAGAAGCTCCTCACCTCCTTGATGTTTGTAGGTCGTCCCAGGTGCTTGATGGCTTGGACCTTCTCCGGGTTAGCTCGGATTCCATCACCTGAGATGACGTAACCCAGCAGGTCCACTTCTTTGGCATCGAAGGTACACTTAGATCCTTTTAATTTCAAGCCGGCATCCTGGAGACGCTGCATAACTTGGTGGGTGTTAGACTCGTGATCTCGTTGGTCCTTAGAATATATTACAATGTCATCCAAATATACAAGTACACACCGACCAATTAGATCTGACAGCACCTCTTGCATCAACCTCTGGAAAGCGCCGGGGGCATTACAGAGCCCAAAAGGCATTACTGTAAACTCATACAGCCCCTGGTGAGTGATGAAGGCTGTCTTCTCTATAGAGGCCTCATCCATGGGTACCTGCCAATACCCACTTTTGAGGTCCATAGTAGTGAAGATGGTAGAACCTCCCAGCTGATCGAATATGTCTTGGATGAGTGGGAGGGGGTGGCTGTCTTTCTTGGTGATGGCATTGATTTTGCGGTAGTCCACACAAAAACGTATTTCCCCATCCTTTTTCTTAACTAGTGTGACTGGCGAGCTCCATGGGGATTTCGACCCCCTGATGACCCCTGCAGCCAGCATTTTATCCACCTCGGATTCTATAACTTGCCTCTTCATCAGAGGTGTCCTGTAGGCCCGTTGTCTAATTGGAGGATGGTCCCCCGTGTCAACAACACACTTAGTTGACACGCGACCAGGCGGTCTGCCTTCCCGCGCAAACACCTCCGGGTACAACTGTTCCCAACCTACAGCAGACACACCACACACAGTTACTGGAATTCCTGATACACACCGGAATGGATATTTCTTGTTATTTAAAAGTACCTCTTTCCTCCTGTAGTCTATGATACCACCCCGACTTTTGAGGTAGGCATCCCCTAATATAAGTTCATGAGGGAGATGACGCACTACTACCACCTCAAGGTCGCCTACTGGGGTGCTGATAACAGTGCCCCCCAGCACATGTAGGCGGTGTCCCGATAGGCCCACCAGGGCTGCTGTGGGCCTTACTACAGGCTGGCGGTGAATGTTATTGCATAGTCTCATAAAACTCTCCTCACTCATGAGAGAGCAGTGCGCCCCCGTGTCTATCATGGCGGTCGTCATCATCCCATGTACCGGGAGTTGGATGGTGACCCGCCCTGACGACACGGGACCTAGTTTCCCTGTCTGTCGGTGCACTCCCGGGCAATGTGGCCAGCCTGGTTACACAAGTAGCATATGGCCCGTCCATCTCTTGTAAAGCGGAGCTCACTTTTCTTGTTCCCTTTCTTTGAGGCGGGGCCATTCCTCCTTGCGGCTGGTCGCTCGATTTTTGCTTCCAGGTCGTCCAACCGAGTGTTGACCTTGGTGAGTTGGCGCTGGATCCCCTTTAGGACTCGTTCTGTCTCAGTTGGCTCAGGTTTCAGGCTCTCCTTGGCCCGGCTCCCTTCCTGGATGCGCAGGGGTTGGAATGCTCCAATCTCCATGTCCTCTTCGAGGCGTACCTTAGGCTGGGCAGTGCCGATCCGGAACCGCCGGACACGACCCATGACACCGGCCTCTTGGTTCGCTACCCGGATGGCTTCATCTATGGTAGCGGGTGGACCCCGGCAGACGGCTTCCTGTACTTTCTCATCAGCGAGGCCCTCGGTGTAATAGTCCACTAGATCTCGCTGCGTCCCTGCCGCTGCCCTTTGCGCCGGGGTGTAAGCCAAATCAAGCAGGTCCATGAAGGCAACTCCATACTCACGGACACTCTGATAAGGGGCCTGACGCAGCTTACGCAGCTCCTGACGGTGTCTGTCGTCCTCGTCATCCTCCAGGAATGTTGCGACGACATGGCGGCGTACTGCCTCCCAAGTGATCTGTTGCCCTAGGACTGGATCTACAGGCTGCACATCAATGTAGGCCTGAATATTTCTTCTTAGTTGCCCGCCCGAGGTGTATCCGACCATCTTGAGGGTGGCGCTATCCGTGGCCTGGGACCAATTCTTCGCGGCGGTTACATCGTCCAGCCATTTCCGCACCTCGTCCTTGACACGCCCGTCGCACCTTGCGATGTGCTTAGAGTGGCTGTTCAGGTCCATCCTGACGTTGGCATCGCGTTGGAAGTCCCCGCCCGCAGCGGCGGCGGCGCCACCTGCCTGTGGTCCTAAGACGTTCCCTTCGTTCATCTTGAGCGAGGTGTTGACGTAGCAGGCGCTGTTCCTTAAGACTCTCGATATGGCCCAGGAACTGCTCCTTTACCTGGTCCAGGGGGTCTACCTCACGTATCACTCGCACTGACAAGTTGTGCCGACAATCACCAGCAGGTACGTCTGTCTCGTTAACGCGCTGAAGGGGTTGTGGATCAACTGTGACCCACCTCTCGGTGATTAGCACGTCCTCCCGGGCACTCTCCTTGTTAACGATCTGACGAATCTGCTCTGCTGATGAGTCCTCCATGGGCTAATTAAGATGTCTCTTAATAAAATCCCATCCTCGTCGCCATTGTAAAGTCCAGCATCTGAGTGGGGAATAGTCTTGCAGGTGTTGGGTACTGGTTGCTAGGCAGCCACGTACAAGACCATTCCTCAGCTCCTGGGTTACAGATGAATCACAACAACTGGAGTACAGTTTATGACTGACTTTATTCAAGAATCTCACTCCTTTATATACAAGCAGAACCATCCTCTATCCTGTGTCATAACCTCCACGTGGCCACCCCTGACATGGCCAGAGTCACGATGTCCCAGTATAGATAGCCCCCCATGACAGATTTAGCCTCCAACGTGGAGCTTCTGCATCACCACCCAGGCCTATCATCGGTCAGCTGAGAGGGTGGTACTTCCAGCGTGGAGCTTTATGCATCACCACCCCCCAACCCACCACTGACCAGGTCTCTGTGTGGATGGGGCCCCTTCCCTTAATAGCCTTTACAGAAATAGGACTGGTCACTTAACTCTATTCATGGCCCACTCTCATCCCTTACTCACACACAGGTAGGTACAGGAGGCAGAGGTAGACCCCTGGTCCAGGTAGGTAGGTGTAGGTATACATGTGGATCCCAACAGGTAAGTTCATATCTCATATCTTATTAATTCATTATTACAGCAAAACTTTACACCTTCAAGCCTAGGCCTATGGGCATAGTCGGAAATTAAATTGACTCGTTCTCTGCAACTACTGAACCGATTTCTATGAGAATTTAAATCTGGACTCTTTGTGAGCATAGGAAAAGTCGCTGGTAGTTACAGAATGATTTGAATTTTTTTGTAAAAACGACCCTCTTCAAACCTAGGCCTATAGGCATTGTCTGAAATTAAATTGACTCGTTCTCCGCAACTACTGAACCGATTTCTATGAAAATTTAAATCTGGACTCCTTGTGAGCATAGGAAAAGTCGCTGCTAGGTACAGAATGATTTGAATTTTTTTGTAAAAACGACCCTCTTTAAACCTAGGCCTATGGGCATAGTCGGAAATTGAATTGACTCGTTCTCCGCAACTACTGAACCGATTTCTATGAGAATTTAAATCTGGACTCTTTGTGAGCATAGGAAAAGTCGCTGGTAGTTACAGAATGATTTGAATTTTTTTGTAAAAACGACCCTCTTCAAACCTAGGCCTATGGGCATTGTCGGAAATTAAATTGACTCGTTCTCCGCAACTACTGAACCGATTTCTATGAAAATTTAAATCTGGACTCCTTGTGAGCATAGGAAAAGTCGCTGCTAGTTACAGAATGATTTGAATTTTTTGTAAAAACGACCCCCTTCAAGCCTAGGCGTATGGGCATTGTCGGAAATTAAATTGACTCGTTCTCCGCAACTACTGAGCGGATTCCTATGAAAATTTAAATCTGCACTCCTTGTGAGCATAGGAAAAGTCGCTAGTAGTTATAGAATGATTTGAATTTTTGGTAAAAACGACCCCCTTCAAGCATAGGCGTATGGGCATTGTCGGAAATAAAATTGACTCGTTCTCCGCAACTACTAAGCGGATTTCTCTGGGAATTTAAATCTGGACTCTTTGTGAGCATAGGAAAAGTCGCTGGTAGTTACAGAATGGTTAGAATTTTTTGTAAAAACGACCCCCTTCAAGCCTAGGCCTATGGGCATTGTCGAAAATTAAATTGACTCGTTCTCCGCAACTACTGAGCGGATTCCTATGAAAATTTAAATCTGCACTCCTTGTGAGTATAGGAAAAGTCGCTGCTAGTTACAGAATGATTTGATTTTTTTTTGTAAAAACAACCCTCTTCAAGCCTAGGCGTATGGGCATTGTCGGAAATAAAATTGAATTAGCCCTAACTAGCTTAAAAAAATTCGTACATTAAGTCTTCCATTCAGTCCTTCTACCGGTACAGTCCCCATAGACTTATCATTAGGTAAACAAAGCAAAAACTAAATAATTTCTCCTGGCTTCAATATTTCGAATTTCTGCATGGGACCAACGCCATAAATTAGCTTAATGTCTCTACTTTTAAGCCTCCTAGGCATTTTTAGGGGGTGGAGCCTAAACGGGTAAAAGAAAACAGAAAGCATCTTGATGTCTGGCCGTCACATCGCTCCCATAGAGATTGCACTGAGGCTCAGGTCAGCTAAAACTAAACAATTTCTCCTGGCTTCCATATTTCGAATATCTGCATTGGACCAACACCATAAATTAGCTTAATGTCTCTACTTTTTAGCCTCCTAAGCATTTTTAGGGGGGTGGAGCCTAAATGGGTAAAAGAAAATAGAAAGCATCTTCATGTCTGGCCGAATCTGTCATTTCCATATACTTTCAATGCTAAAGTAGGCCTATGACGACCAAAACTAAATCGCCTATAAAAAAATAACTCCTTCATATTTTTTAATGGGAGTATGATAGTAAAGAAGTAAAATAACTCAAGTTTATAATGTATTAACCTCAGTGCTGAGAATTAGCCCTAACTAGCTTAAAAAAATTCGTACATTAAGTCTTCCATTCAGTCCTTCTACCGGTACAGTCCCCATAGACTTATCATTACGTGAACAAAGCTAAAAGTAAATAATTTCTCCTGGCTTCCATATTTCGAATATCTGCATGGGACCAACGCCATAAATTAGCTTAATGTCTCTACTTTTTAGCCTCCTAAGCATTTTTAGGGGGGTGGAGCCTAAATGGGTAAAGGAAAATAGAAAGCATCTTCATGTCTGGCCGAATCAGTCATTTCCATATACTTTCAATGCTAAAGTAGGCCTCTGTCGACCAAAACTAAAACAGCTATAACATATAAACCACTGCATATTTCGTAATGGAAATACAATGGTAAATAAATAAAATAACTTACCTTCGCAATCAAGTCTAATCCACTGCCGTGTTCAGCCCACAAGCTGTCAGACAAAATCAATCTCTGAGGTGTAGGCCTCACATAGGCTTTTGGAAGAGGTTGGGGCCATCGTGGTTTCTCCGGGATCCTGAAGATCCGCTGGTCGCTGGTGGTTGCCGGCGAACCCCTAGTGACCAGTCCGAGATACGAGTCGGGCCAGACGCTCTCACACGCCTGCCGCCATGAGAGTCGACTGGCACGCGCGAGGCTGGTGTCCTACCTGTACAGGTGTGTGTTACCTGTCAGGTACTGACCTACATTGCTGCTACCAACCCTCATGCTGGAGGGTCTGGTGCTTGGTCACAGCTGGGCAAAATTCTTTAATCATGGTGGTATGTGACGCTTGCGAGTATGAATACCATGGCAATAAGAAAGCATGTCCCGAGTGCACATGCCTCAACCCACGCTGGAAGACAGGAGACCAGATGGTTGGACACAAAACAGCCGGGGAGAGCAACCAAGCACCCACGGAGAGCGACCGGGAGGAAAGCCCCCCCACAGAGGACCCAGACTTGGAGCTATTGCAGCAAATCAAGCAAGAGAAGGCCAGAAAGGCCAATATTTACAGACTTTCGAGGAGGAAGGAGCTAGAGCTGGAATTAGCTTTAGACTCTATGGGTCTACAGAGTTGAAAATGACCAAAAAGTGTGTATTTTGCTGAAAAAAGTACAATTTTCACACACCCCTACATGTTGCTTATACTGTACAACACCCCTAAAATTACTTTTGGAATTCAATACATATGTTAACTGAGATTCAAAGGGTTTTAACCTGATGTACATGGTAGATTTCTTTTTCTCCCCTTCATACTGAATAAAGGTAGCATTATTGCGGCCACACCCATTTTCTTTTAGTCCTGGCCCTAAAGTGTATTGGCATACACATTTTTGAGCAGGGAGTAACATTTAACATTTTGGTTAATGAATCAAATTCTACTGCTTCCATACAGTAACTTTTTGCTTTGCATATTGTATTGGCACCTCCTAATTAATCATGAACAAAAATTGGTTCCATATTGACTCTTTGTGCCATTTGTAGACCATAAAATATGATTAGATGTTACTCTCTGCTCAAAATTCTAAGTCCGTACGCTCTAAACTAGATGACATCTCTGTCGTCCCTCGCATGGCGCATCCATACGGGTCTTTTCTAATCACAACAAGGACACTTCCACCTATCGTTTGATCCTCTTTCTGTCCAATTTTACTGACAATTGTTATTCCTATAGCAAAAGAAAGGTAAGGGATCAGCCAAAAATTCACCTTTATAAGATGTACGAAGATGTAGGGCACATGTTGATATACTTTGTTGGGGTCCAAATGCTTTTATTTTGGTCAAAACTGATGTTGTTCGTCGGCAAGTGGTGGAATTTTGCCATTATTTCTAAATGACTGAGCGTTATATGGGGTTGAAGCATGTCGCCTGCCCGAGCCTTATGTGTGTTACTCCTTGCTCAAAAGTAGATTCTGCTGCTAAAACTCACTCTCCTGTCTGTCAGTTATCAAAATGTGTACTTATGATATCCTTCTGATAGATTATACACTCCTGCATCTTCCTGCAGTATTTGGTTATGATCCTAATACTTTAAGTGTCTGTTTGAGTGTGGAAATTCCAAAAATCTGTATTGGACCTAAAGATTTATCCCACTTTTTCACATCTCATGTCCCTAATATTGTAAAGATTACTGTTTTTGTGGCTTTTATGATAGATGTACCCCTCACTTATTCGAAAAATGTGTTATATGTTACCTACATGCAGTTATTTAGCCCCACTAACCCAATCAATGGGGGAATTTGAATTTTGAGCAGAGAGTAACACCTAATAGGAACTTGTTTTAATTTTTTTGAGGAATATCCATCAAACTCCACCTAATACTGTTTCATTTGCTTGTTATGGAGTCCTCCTAACCTATTTATGTAGATTTGTGTACATAATTTGCACTTTGTGCTATTTGGGGGGTGAAATTAATTGATCCAACTAGTGACTAGTTCTATCGCAAACTACTGCTAGATATGGAACAGATGGTAGATGCATATTAAAGTATGCATATTGAAGTTAATATGGATGAATGTTGGTGATTATTTGACAACTTTTGACAAAGCTAGATGAAAATTGGGTTTTAGAAAAAAATTCTCAGAAAAATCAGTCAATGACAAAAGTTCAATATCAGATATCTCGGAAAGTTTTTAATGGAACATATTGATTTTTTTAAATTGTGATACATACTTACTAGTAGATGTTGTAAATGGATTTAGGAGTCATTAGGATATAGTTAAGAGGTATATCCACCAGGGAGTAACACAAATTACAACAGATTATCTTTGAACGCTTATAAAAACGGACACGCTAGGAGTTGCTGCGTATGTCAGGTGTTTTTACATAGCCAAGACATTGCCCTTTGAATGTAGTAAAGTTGTTTTAACTTATTTTGAGTTTCACTGTTTTTGCTTTGTCAGGGCCAAAAGTACCACATTCAAAAATTTGGCCCATATTCAAGATTTAACACTAAGGTGAATGGCAGGGACCCCAACTACCAAAGGGCATACTTTTGTTTTTAGCATATTTAGTGTTATAGCAACAAAAGCATGCCCTAATTATTATTGATTCCGGTAACGTTCCCTTGCAACAGGTCTTGCAGCAGGACAGAATTACCTTAATGTATAGGTTGCCCATCTATGCTCGCCCTGGGGTATGATTTTTTCTCGCCAGATTGGAGAAAAACTGTTGTTTTGCTTTCTCCAATACCTGTGTGGATTTGTCAGATAGTAACCTGTCCCTATGCAGTCTATACTAATAGATCCTATATGCCCGGCCTATAATCATGGCATTATAATGACAATGCTCATCCCACTAATTGATGTATTAAAGACCAAAGGATGAATCCTACGAAAAGCATTTCCATCATTTTGGGAGATTTTCTTCATGCTTTCTCTTTTGATAATATACTTGACATAAAAGGGGGGAAAAACATGGTTATGTGTATACATCTCAATGCACCTCTGTCCCCATCATGGATTCTATCCTAGCTTAATATATATATATACATATATATATATATATATATATATATATATATATATATATATATATGGAATGATATACCTATAACCCAAGAGCTATATATTTAACCTCACTTCATTTTAAAGACAGGTAAATGGACCAATTTGAAGAATTCTCTCACCTGTTTTAAATCATTGCATCATACAAACATTTTGCATATTCCTGTTGTCATTATCTAAATTGATTGATGTTGAATCAATGTCAGAATCTCTCACCAGAGTTCTCAAGGTAAGACCACAGTCGATATGTTATTTTAACTTCACTCATAGATACAGTCATGTCGGGCAGTGTTTGAATATGGCATCCCATGATAAACAAATTTACAGTTACTAATATTTAATAATGGCACAGGTCCTAGTCATAGAACATGCATTATAGAAAACATTATGACAGTCTGAAGTAAGCCCTGGCATGATATATATCAAAACTTCATTTGCATATCAAAGATTGTGTATCAGTCTGATATCTGCACCCTATCATACATGTCAACTTAATCTATGTGCACAGGTGTGTGGTAACTAGGCTTGGGAAAAGGTAACACAAAGCCAACAGTGGACTAGAGAAAAACGTTGGCCATATGTCCAATAATAAACCTGTATGTGGAGGAGCCTGGGCCACTGTTGGACAACTCTCCACTGGTGGACACTGGGTGTCTGGGGTACTGTTGGACAACTCCCCATTGTTGGACACTGGTCCCCAGTGAGTGTTCTCATCTCCTGGTTGCCATAGTGATGGCTGATAAGAGATTAGTGCTGATGTTGGACCATCCTTCAACAGTGGGGGTAATGCAGCTGGGGAGGTGAGAGAGGGGTATGGAGCCCACAGAAATGCATAATTTGAAATCATTTTCATACAGTAAATGCAGCATATGTCATCATATACAACTTTGTTTTAATGTTTTCATACATATACCTGGATAATACCAATGTCTACCCCTATGCAGGTCAGCCTTTTTGCACAAATTGATTCTTCTATTCCTAACCTGACAGCATATGAAATTCAGTCAGAATTGTTAGAGGATAGGCCAACGTTTTTACCTTCTCCTACAGAGGAGGCTTGCCAATGTTTCCCAAGCCTGGTAACATCAGGCAACATGCTGATCCCACCCGTGTTTGACAGAAGGCAAAGGACACCCATTTCAGCCGCTCCTGACCAAACTGATTCATATAGTAGTGGTAATTGGAGGAACAACATGCCATGTTTCCTAAAACTTGCTCCTGACCAAACAAAACTGAGTCCTTTAAATCTGCAGCTATAAACACTGTGGATTCAGCAATGTGTTGTTCCCATGCGAGCCTTATATCAAGCCACTTACTTTGATATAGTGATTACAATAACTTCACAATCTGATTATGTATAAATAAGCTCTTACTTCAAAAGTTTAAAGTGAACCCAGATGCCACAACTCAGAAATGATCTTAAAGTCTGACTGTTATTAGTTCATTGATTCAGAAACATTCCCTGACTGCAGATTAAGAACTTATTTAATCCTGAAAAAACTGATAAACCTGAATAAAAGTACACCTGTTATTGCCTGGGTATGAGGTTTCTGTAATGTCTCTTGATTTGGATGTTATGTGGATGGACAGACCTTTATTGAATTGAATTTATTTATTGGCCTAAAAGATTGCAATGTGGGAGGATTTCCATTATTGCTGTAATATTCATTTAGGTGTCAAAGAATCAGCAGGGAGTTTCACAGTCAGAAAGAGTGTGAGTGACACAAGAGGGCATAATGAGATAGGTTACCCCATGGTTAGTATTCTATTTATTGAGGGTGTTTAATTTCAATTACCAACATTCAAAACAGTATCAAATGTTTTTGATGTAAGAAAAATGTCTTATGCACATGTTTTTGATTCAAACTTATGTAGGGGTATGGTATTTACACTTGTACGTTCATGCACCCGTGGGACTCAGACCTAGGTCTTCGGGTGTAGTGGGGAAATCCGGATGGCAGGTGGCAACACCTGCCTCTGGGTTCGTATCCACTACACCAGGGGGCCTACCACTCGTCTGCCACACGTCACGTGGCCGGTCTGAGTTTCACGGGCTTTTCCCCTATATAAGGGCGGTTTCACCCCCATACTCTCCAGTAGTGGTCCTACCCACTGCTCAACCTGGTCGTTACCTGAAAGGGTAACCGAATGCCCTGGCACCATGTAGTCCTCTAAGGCTGTGATCGTATGTAACAAAAGCTTATGCAATAAAAGCTCGGTTGCTTACCCGGAAACTTCTTCTCTCTTTGTTATGATTTAATCTAACTTATTGAGACAAACCACTACACTGGTGCCATGACCAGTTGGTCTTCGGGTAGGAAGCTGATAATTGAACTGGGCGCATCCGACGAGTTATTAGCCCTTGCACTTGGTTGAATGGGTGCGCTGGGATGAGCGGTCCCGGCTTCGGGTAGAACAGGTGGATCCTGGGGATCCATTTCCTCATCATCGGCTTCCCGATCAGAATAATCAGAGTCAGAAGAAGGGGGTTCTGATTCCTCCTCACTTTCCGAAGTATCACCTTCCCAGCCTTCCCATGCCTCTGGAACTGGCCCATGGTATGGTTTGAGCTGGTCTATGTGCACTCTGAAAGGATCTTCGCCTGGTTCTAACTGTAAGAAACAGTGTAGCCTGTTAGGGGTTGACCGGATGCGGTAGGGCCCAATCCAGCATTTGGACAGTTTGCCTTTGGCTGCAGGGGGATACCACCTCCAAACAAAATCACCAGGGTTGTATTTGATAGGCTTGGACTGCAAATCATAACCCTTCTTCTGTCTGGCCACACTTTTCTTGGTTATCTGCCTGGCCCTTTCATGTACGTTGACAAGGGTTTGGCGCAACCATTCCACATATTCGACTGGGCACTCTGGACTTTCACCATCTTCTGGAGGAGGGCCTATTACCAAGTCAATCGGCAAGGTTATTTCCACTCCAAGAAACATACTGTTGGGTGTGCATCCGGTAGTGTCATGGACAGTAGCTCTGTAAGCCATCATAACGTAGGGCAGGTGTTCATCACAATCATCTCTCTCTTTGTTCACGTAGGCCTTCAGCATCTTTTGCAGGGTTCGATTGAACCTTTCAGTCTGCCCATCAGACTGAGGCCTATAAGGAGTAGTTCGAGTCTTTTCAATGCCTAGCATTCCACACAGCCTGAACAGGTCGGACTCAAAGTTCCTACCCTGATCTGAGTGAATCTGCCTTGGTAGGCCAAACATGGAGACGAGGCCAACCATTAAGGCATCAGCCACTGTCTGGGCTGTTTGGTCCGGCAGGGCGAAGGACTGTGTCCATTTCGTAAATGAGTCCGTGGTCATCAGGATGTACTTGTTGCCACGGTCTGTCTCAGGTAGCTCACCTAAAATGTCTATATTGATTCGGTCAAAGCGAGCACCACTGTTGACATGGTGCATCCTGGCCCGATAATTTGGTCCAGGATGTATTTGAGCACAAACAGTACATTCCAGGCACCATCGACTGATGTCCTGTTTACATCTCGGCCAATAGAACCGTCGGCGCATAAGGTCCAAGGTGCGTCCAACACCCTGATGTCCTCCAGTTCTTGACCCGTGTAGGAAGTCAAAAGTCCGGTGTCGCAGTTCTCATGGAGCAACCAGTTGCAAGTCTTCTCGAGTCACTCCTTCTAATTCCTGAACTATGTTTCTGCGGTAAAGCAACTCATTGTGAATTTCCAAATGTGTCCACTGGAAACACAGAGCGCATACTTCATCGGATTCAGCAAGTAATTCCTGCTTTGATGGTCTGGTTCTTCTTTCTTCTTTCCAGGAAAGTACCTTTTTGATACAGGGATCTCTTTCCTGCATCTCTTGTAAAGTTTCGGGAGTCCAGGAATCCAACCAGTTACATAGTTGGTTAGGATCCTGGAGTGCATCCTGATTTCGGGTAACTGCTGCGATAAGAGCACTTTCATTTCCGCTGGATGTATCAACCCGGATTCCGGAGTCTCCAGCCGAACCATCGTCCGAAGCAAAAGGTTGGGGCCAAGCTGTAGGTGGCTGGCTTTCGTTAGCTGAACGATCACTTTTCTCTAGGTCCCCTTCGACCATCAAGGCAAAACAAATATTATCAGATGTCTGATCTTTCAGGCATTTGACTTCTGCAAAGAAATGACAGTCGGTACTGCCTGCGGGAGACTGCGGCTCCTGACAGTACTTCCTGGTCAAGTGGGCATGTCGGCCCGAACATTGCTGGCCATATTCAAGGGATGACACCCCTGGCAATCAGCAATGTCAGAACCACAATCGAGTGAGCTCTGCATGTTATCAACTGGCCTTGATGTGCACTCCGGGCAGATGGTCTGTCCGCAAGTACGATTCTTAGGGATCTTTCGAGATAGCCCGTCGGCGTTCCCATGCTTCGTTCCGGCTCGGTGTTCTATTTCGCCATTGAACATACTCAGGTATGCAACCCAACGTCCCACCATGTCTTCAGCATTCTTGAATTAAGTCAACCATCGAAGGGAGACATGGTCTGTCCTGATCTTAAACCGTCTTCCAAGAAGATAATGTCTAAAGTGTTTAACAAAAAGTATGACAGCAAGTAGCTCTCTATATGTCACACAGTATCTACGCTGTGAGACAGAAAGGGTCTTGCTGGCATATGCAATGACTTTTTCTTCGCCATCCTGCACTTGTGAAAGCACAGCGCCAACTCCCGTGTCGCTGGCATCTGTGTCCAAGATGAAAGTGTGAGCCTCATCTGGTGAAGGGGAAGCTGAGGATAGGTGCTTCGATCAACTTATTTTTCAAGGTTGAAAAGGCCTCTTCACAAGCATTGTCCCATTCAAAAGGCACAGCCTTCTTGGTGAGATTGGTAAGCGGTGATGCTACTGTGGAGAACCCCTTAATGAACTTTCGGTAATACGATGCCAAGCCCAGGAAGCTCCTCACTTCGGTCAGAGTCTTAGGAGTTCCCCATTCCTTGACGCTATCTATCTTTCCTGGGTCACATCGCACGCCTCTGCCATCCACCACATGCCCAAGGAAATGGACTTCCCTCTTCATCAGGTTGCACTTTGCAGGCTTGAGGCGAAGATTGGCGGCTCGTAGTCGGCCAAAGACCGATTCCAAGTTAACCATGGCTTCATCAAAGGTCCTTCCAAACACGATCACATCATCGATGTAGACTAAGCAGGTTTCCCACTGGAGACCTCTCAGTACTAGTTCCATATGTCGCTCAAAGGTGGCCGGTGCATTAGTCAAGCCAAAAGGCATGACCTTGAACTCGTATAGCCCCTTTCTTGTCACAAACGCCGTTTTACTCTGATCAGATCCTTCCATCTCTACCTGCCAGTAGCCACTTGCGAGATCAAGGGTTGAGAAGAAACTTGCACCATGAAGGGCGTCCATACAATCGCTAATATTTGGAAGGAGGTATGCATCTTTCCGTGTGACCCCATTTAAATGACGGTAGTCAATGCAGAAACGCGTAGAGCCATCCTTCTTGGTTACTAAAACAACTTGAGAAGCCCAAGGGCTATCGCTCTCTTGAATTATACCCTTCTGGAGCATTTTATCTACTTCATCCTCAACAATCTTTCGCTGGACATCTGGGAAGCGTCGAGGCGGTCTCTTCACAGGTCGGGCGTCACCGGTGTTGATGTGATGCTTTACCCGGTCAGTGCGACCAAGGTTGCCCTCTTTGTCCATGAAGACGTCCAAATTTCTTAGGATCATCTCAGTAAAGAGAGTCACCTGGTCAGGTTCAAAATCTTTAGTCGCTTCTTCAACCATTGGTTGGAGATGTTCTGGGACAGAGTCAGGCTGTTCCGATCCTGTCTGCAGACTATGGACATGTGTAGGAGGTTGATGGATGTGTGTGACGGAGGACAGAGTCCCCACCATAGTTCCCATCACGAGGTCCACCGGTTCCGAACTAAAATTTGAAATGGTTATGGGAACTAAGTTCCCTTCAGGGTTCACCAAGCAGTTTGGGATAAGAAGGCTGGTGGATTCAGCAAAACTTGAGACTGCCTTCACTAATCCAACATCACTGTCACCTTCCCATTGTCCACTTAGCAGTCCTGGAACCTGGATCTCATGATCAGGTGGAACGGTCACATCCTCCATCAGGCGGATGAACCGGTCCTGTTTCTTGGATTTGTCAAACAAAATGAGGGTCTCATGGCCGATCTTCATTGTCCCAGTGCACAGGTTTATGCTGCACTCTGGTTGACTTCTGAAGAATTGCATCCCGAGAATGCCTTCGGTGGCCCCTATGTCTGCTACTACGACGGGAACATGGAAAACATTGCTTCCAAGTTGCACTTGTAAAATTGTCTGACCAAAAACTTGTATTCGGCTGCTCGTCACACCACGTAAGTTAATAGTAATAGGATCCAGTTCAGGGGCATCAGTCTCGGCATCTCTGGCGATAGCAACTAGCTTCCCAAAAGTTCAAATAGATAGAACATTTGGAGCTGCGCCAGAGTCGAGTAGCCATTCTATGTCAGCCACCGACACTTTTCCATTCACATACCAACTCTCCTCGCACATCACTCGAATATGTATTACAGGCCCTAAGTCGTCATCGGTCTGGGTGTCGGCTGAGCGTTTGGGCTCAGCCTTTAAGCGTTTAAAGGCGATGCCACTTGAGGTGCAGCAGGCTGCACGGCGTAGGCATTGGGTGCATCATCACTTGGCACTGGGACTGGAGCAGGGGCCGAAGCTTGCTGAGTCGGCCCTGGATTCGGTGCTCTACACTCGTTCGCATAATGTCCCAACTTCTTACACTTGTAGCACTGCACTTCAGACCTCGGTCTGTTTGGCCACTGTCCTTGCCGATGTTGTGACTGTCGGCTCTCTCTGAAGTGTTGGACCTTGCCCTCTTCTACACCAGCTTCTGCGGAAGTATTTTTCGGAGAGCTGTGCGTCTTCTTTGGCTTCTCTGCCTCCTCAAACGTCTGGTAGTCGACTGCCATGTCTATGGCATCATTCAGTGACTTTGGTTTACTCACGTGAATGTGCCGCCTCATGTCTTTGGATGGTAAGCCTCGTGCAAAGATATCAACGAGCGCCCTCTCACCCAAAGGACTGTCTGGGTAGGCTCGAAGGGCCAAACGCCGTATAGCCGCACCGTATGATGAGACTGTCTCATTGGATTTCAGTGTGCGGTGTTGGAGCTGAAGTGAAAACGATGATTCTCTTCCTGCAGGGAAGAAACGCTGCCTCAATGCGGCCTCAAGGGCATCTCGATCATTCTGGAGATCTTCTGGCACGGATGAGAGGACCTCACGAGCATCCTCTACCAAGGAACAGGCCATTTGGAGTCCACACTCCTCATAGTCCCAACCATTCCAAATGGTGATACTCCTGAAATGACTGAGCCAATCCAGGAGATCGGACTTGCCATTATATGCACCGGCTCCTTAGCCTTCCTTCTAGGAGGGCTATTCACACTGTAATGTTCATGTGGTGGTACAGGGGCAGTGGTCGGGCTCGCTCCTGCAGAGTCCATCCCACTGTTACCCTGTCCAGAAATCGGGCCACTCAGAGACTGATAAGAGCTGCTTTGTGACAGATCACCATGACGATTCGGCACATCACAATCTTCAGCTTCAAAGTTGAGGGATCTTCTTGTCTGCACCTCAGGCTGGGCCTGAGGTGAGAAGATGTTTTTAAATGCTGCAAAGCTTCTACTTAAGAAGCTCATGGTTACTTTACTGGGTGAAATACTTAGTAATGTGGCTATGTAATTTTAAAGACACCGGCTGATGCAGCAGTGTGGAGTTTTGCACTTATAATGAGAGATTGAACTTAAAAATGTAAATCAACCGTCCTAACTAGTGTAGCTTAACCATCCTGGTCACGGCACCATAAAATGTAGCGGTACTTCTCGTTGTGTTCTTGTTGGTTTCTAATTGTGACTCGTGACTTATAGGGTTCGGACCTCTGGATGGTATTAACACTAGCAGGAACAGAGGACAACAATTCAAATACAGTTCAACTCTTTATTATATAAATTGTGTGATAGAAATGTACAGACATGCAGATGTTGTGAATGAATAAATGATTGAGTGCTTAAAGTTAACGGTTAAATAGTGACTTAATAATGAAGGGTCAGCCACTCAGGTAGGCTGCCAATTTAGAATAATTGTGAGAATTCTTTAATAAAGGGATAGCCGCTTGGGTAGACTATCTTTCAGAAGAAATGTCTTTTACTAAAGGCATAGCCGCTTGGGTAGGCTATGTTTCAGAATAAATGACTCTTAATAAAGGGGTAGCCGCTTGGGTAGACTACTGGAGTTTGGAATAAATGTCTATGATTGAATGATATGACTATGAGTGAATAAAATGTATCTATAAGTGAATAAAATATCCAAGATGGCTGAATTTAGTTATCAAAAGGTGTGTCTCTTCGAACTTCTTCTCCTAACTGACTGGAAATAAGAAATGTTAAAGGAGTCAAAGAGGGACTCTCACCTTGGCATAGACAACCTGGACTAAAGTTGATCCCCAGTCCAAATTAGGGACAGGTTCTATGAGGGAACAGGACCTGGACTAAAGATGTCCCTAGAAAGGGCAGGTCTTGTTGGAGGTTGAAGAAATTTGGGAACAGGAACCTGGACTAAAGATGTCCCTAGGAAGTGCAGGTTCCTATTGGTGGTGTTGAAGATCTTGAAGGACTGAAGGCCTAGACTATAGCTGTCCCTGGATAGGGTAGGTCCTTACAGTGTGAGAGCCTGGGAGGTTCTGCCTGAGCAGCTCCCATCTGCTGCTTATATAGGGGCTGGTTGCTGGTTCTTGGCTGGCTGGTCAGCTGACCGGTTTCAGCCAATCACCAGCCAGGATTCGTGAGGCTATTTGGTGCTAAAAGCACAGAAAACCCCAAAATAATAAAAAGGGCTTAATCTCGCAATTTCTAAGTATCGGGAGAGGAATCTAAATTAATAAATTAGTGGGAGACAAATGTCTAAATGTCTTAAATTGTCCAGTTAGAGCAGAAAACAGAGATTTCCTATGGGCCATGTGGGGCTGGAGGCAAAATGGCCATTTCCCACCAATTCTATGGAAGGATCTAGCTCCCACTCTGGCTCAAAATGCATTGGTTTATAATAAAGTTTAGAATAAATGCAAGGTATGGCTGGGTAGCCAAAGGTCTGACCTAGGGGGTCTAATAATTTAAATTATATGGCCCAAAACACCAAAGCTGTATTTTGGAGCAAACTGGTTTGTTTTGATAAGGGGAAATAAACCAGGCCAAACTGGCAAAGTTCACTAGGTTACTGGGTCAGAGTCCCTCAAATATCACAAAAATTAACTGGGGACTTTTAAACCTAATTACGGTCGCCAACGGAAAACATTCATGGCAATCTATTGATGAAATTAATTAATTTGGACGATCAACCTTTAATTCGTAAGACGAGGGCAAAGTAGACGTTAACATTGAAATCTGGGAAAATTGTGCGCACGGGAGAAAGCACACGGAACCGGGCTGGGCGCGTCTGTGCCACCCCCCTGACAATGAAAATAAATTTAGAACTAAGCCTGGAGCCATAAAACAGCCTAAAACTTGGACTAAACTGGGATAGATCTCTAAGATTAAATTATACTAGGTAGGCATCCACATAATTTCCATCCTAAAAGCCATATTCGCCATTATCTAATTAAAATCAACAAGTGGATAAGGCACAGGGCCCCATCAGCATTAAAAATAACTAGTTTTTGGTTCTGACACTAGGTGGCTGTGGCCAAAGTGGCTTCAGCCAAGTGTAGATTCGGCTCTTTAACTTCATCAAAATATAAGGAAATTAAACAGTGTCAAGTGCTGTCTTCTATACACATAGCTAGGTAGGTGACTAAACTAAGGCCTGACAAAGTTTGAGTGTGAGAATCCTTCCAGGATTTGTACTAGGTGCAGTTTACAGAACCCAACATGAGGGTGAGTGATAATGTAAGCAATCTCCATAGAGTTCTGGGCTTTCGCGCGCGGTGCGAAAGAACTCAATTTCGGAGATGCTACACTAGTATGCTGGTTAAAGGAGGGCGACGGTAAGGAGCCGTAGAACAATGGAGAGATTCCCAAATTAGGGGACTCTCAGCCCATATGAAATATGATGAACTCATAGAGATTGCTTCATATTTATACGGAAACATAGTTGGGGAAGATCCTTGGTTGACGTTCACTAAAAGAACTCAGAAACCTAAGGAATCTGCCAAAGTTTTCGGCTTAGAATGCCAACGACTGTTGCATAAAGCCAGACCTCAATGGAGATTAGATGATGAGTGCTTCCTAGATGAAATGTTTAAACAATTCATCGAAGGATTGCGGAATCAGGAACACAGGACCATGGCCTGTGAAGCTTGGAAAAATGATGCCTCTTTGACAGATTTGTTCCAGTCCTTAGATGATTATGATCGTAAGGCCCGGATCTTTGCCGGGAAGGTACCCCAATGGATGTCAGCTATGATAGTTCTGGAGGGGATACCTGAGACCGATTCATCCGAATCAGGAGAACCTGATGATGATGAAAATGTTGGGGCCATTGGCCAAGGAAACCCCCGGTATAACCGGAACTTGGGAAAGAAACCGGGTTATGTCAAGGAGAAAGTGATTGCCATTAAACTCCTGAGACAAAACCAGATACCAAAACGAATACCGGTCCGTCTTTATCAGAGGACCTAGTTACCACCTTGGTACAGAAAATCACTGACAATCTTAGAAGGCCTAGGCCTGATAGGAGTGTAGTGAAGTGTTTCAGATGTCAGGAAACTGGGCATTATGCTGCCGAATGTGAAGCAGATAAGCCAATATACTGTAACACTCATTACCGGAACCATCCGGATAAGAAGGACTTAGTGAAGAAGGAAAACTGAGAGGGGGTGTCCATGATGGCAACCGGATTACCCCTAGAGTGAGTGATTGCCATGACTGCCAGCCTATCATCGCTTGTAGTACTAGTGAGAATCCTCTAGCGATTTCGCCCAGCAGTGAAGCTAAGGAACCTGATCAGTTCCTTACTCATGGGGCTGGGGAGACTGATAGCACACCAGGTGTCAAGAACCATCAGAAGAACACAAAGGGGGAACCCGATATCAGTCAAGAAGAAGTGGCCAATGGGTTGGCCAGGGTGGGGTGTGCCCAGCTTCCCCCGGGTCATCCTTGTCTTGAATTTTTGAAGGGATGTGGATTTGACCTCAGAGCTAAGATGGAACTTGCCAAGTATGCAAGTTGTCCTACCTACTTGAAAGGTAGGAGGTGGTACGCAGTTGTATCTGTGAGTGGTAGGTCTGCTGAGTTTCTTGTCGATACGGGTGCTAGCCACTCTTGTGTTGCTAAGAGGCTCTATGACCTTTTGCCTACGAATCATGAAACTTCCATAATGGAAGGAAATGCTCGTACAGCCGACGATAGCACGATGCAAATGTTTGGTAGAACATGTATGAGGTTCAGTCTACAGCAGGATAATGATTTTATCCTTACTCCTACTGTGACGAACATCGCAGATGATGGTATACTTGGTCTGGATTTGCTTCATTATATGGAGCAAGGTTAGATTCCCAGAGGGGAATATTGGAGGTTAGAGACCCGTACCATCTCAAAGTACAATGTGTACTCAGACAAGTAAGTAGTGTAGCCAGTGTAGCCCAGACGGTTAAGATACCACCAGGCACTGCCTGTGATGTCTTATGTCGAGCCGATAGAGAGTTTTTAGGAAAAACAGGAGTTATAGAGCCAGATGTGGCAATGTTGTCAAGTATCAGATTGGAATCCGCTGATGTCCTAGTAGCAAATGCTGCTTGGACAGTGGTTCCTATATCCAATACCGGTAACAAGACTGTCTACGTTCAGAAGGATACGATCCTAGGGTCGGTTGTCCTCTCTGAAATAGTAGAAGGCTGTGAGCATGCTTTGGCACCCGGAGTCCCTTCCCCACCTGAAAGGAACCCAGAATTAGATATTCTAATAGCCAAAAGCCATGTTTAAACTGATGAACAACGTGAAGCCCTAACTGACTTGCTAGACAAGCACAGCACCAGGTGAACAATTGGGGTGTACTAACAAGGTACTGCATACGATTGACACTGGTGAGAATGAACCTTTTAAGATTCCTTATAGAAGACTGCTGCTAGCCAAGAAAAAGGTAGCTGAGGAGGAGATAGGTGAAATGCTTGAACAGGATGTAATAATCACATCAACCAGTCCTTGGTCTAGCCCTGTGTGTATGGTGACTAAGAAAGATGGTGCCATCCGTTTTTGCATAGATTACCAAAAATTGAATGGTATGACCAAGAAGAATTCATATCCCTTACCACAGATTGATGAGACTATAGACTCCCTTGGAGGTAAGCAATGGTATTGCTCTCTAGACTTACAATCCGGGTATTGGCAAGTGGGTATACATCCGAAAGATATGGAGAAGACGGCCTTTTCCAGTCATATTGGGTTATTCCAATATAATGTGATGCCGTTTGGGTTGTGCAATGCACCGGCGACATTTGAAGCCATGATGGAAACTTTATTAAGTGACCTATTATGGAAGAAATGTCTCGTTTAATTGGATGATGTGATAGTCTTTGGAAAGGCATAAGAAGAATGCTTGGAAAATTTAGGTATGGTTCTGGAACAGATCATAGCTAATGGATTGAAGCTGAAGCCCAAGAAATGGGATCTGTTTATGAGATCCATCAATTACTTGGGACGAATAATCTCGAATGAAGGAATTAAAGCCGATTCGGAGAAACTGGATGCTGTGTCAAATTGGCAGGCACCCACGAATGCTAAAGATGTTAGATCCTTTCTTGGATTCTGTTGCTATTACAGGGACTTTATACCAGGATATTCAAGGGTCGCCTTTCCTATTCAGAGTTTGTCCCATTGGACACCCGGAATGAGGAAAGAACGATTTCCTTGGGGATCTGAGCAAAATGAAGCCTTTATGAAAATAAAGGAGTTGTTTGCTAGTACACCTGTGTTGAAGTACCCGATGGAGAATGATCATTTCATTCTAAATACTGATGCTAGTAATGAAAGCATAGGAGCTGCCCTTTCTCAGGTCCAGGATGGGGTTGAGGTTCCTATAGCCTTCGCTAGTAACACGTTGAGTAAATCTCAAAGAAATTATTGTACCACTAAACGTGAGTTGTTGGCTGTGGTGGTCTATACGAAGAAGTTTTTGTGGGGAAGTGATTTGACTCTGCAGACTGATCACTCTTCTCTTTAAGGATGCAGAGGGGATGATAGGTCGCTGGTTAGCGCACCTATCCAAATTCGGTCTAAATCACAGCCAGATTGAACACCGAGCCGGGGCAAAGCATTTAAATGCGGATGCTTTGTCTAGAATCCCAGTGAGGAAATGTGCCAATGATGAGTGCACTGATTGTGGAGCACAAAATGCTGTATTGGCAGGGGTTCAAGTACCTTTCGAAACCCAACCGGAAAATGTTTTGGTCCATGGAGACTATTCAACAGTTCCAGGAGGCTGATGCAGTCACATCACGTTTGATTAAGTTTCTTAATCAGGGCATCTGTCCTCCAAGACCTGAAGTGTCATTGGAGAACAGGGAAATGAGACAATTCCGAGCTAGAAGTCTGGGATGGTCTTCTATTCCGATGGAAGAACTATTCTAATAGGAAGAAAGCCTTGCAAGTTGTCATACCCAGTGCTATGCGATGAGATATTATGTATTTCTGTCATGGGCATAGAACTAGTGGACACTTTGGAAAGAAATGGTCTCTAGAATGTCTAGCCAGACGATACTATTGGCCTGGCATGAGTACAGATCTCACCCAATGGGTAGAGACCTGTCCCGAATGCTGTAAGAACAAACCAGGACCCGGGTTAGGCAAAGTGCCATTATCCCAGGAACTGTTTGGTGTAAGATTTGCTAGAGTAGCTGTTGACATTATTAGTGGGATCCCTCCCACTCCTAGTGGCAACACGTGTATGATGGTCGTGTCAGATTATTATACCAAGTACACCCGAGTGTATCCTTTACAGGATCATAAGGCTGCTACTTGTGCTATGGCCTTTGTAAAGGGGTGGGTATTACACCTAGGTGTCCCACTGATGTTACATAGTGACCAGGGCAGAGAATTTGAGTCTAGCCTGTGGCAAGAGATGTGTAATTGTCTTGCAATCTGCAAGACAAGAACTAATCTAAGGATCGTAAAGATTGTCCCTTTCAACGTTGTACCCAAAGTGAAGGTGAGGTTGAATTCTTCATTGAGAAAGATGAGTTCCTTCGTCATCTCGTGGAGTTTCATAAGCACCAGAGACCGGAGTGTGTCTGCGATCGAGAAGTTGGCAAAAAATGTGCTAAATGCACAGGATGTGTCACGCCCCGACGCAGAGATATGATCCGGCACTTTGTGACTGCACATGGAGAGGGTCTGAAGGCAGCCATAGAGAGAGTGATGAAAATTCACTCTGAGCTCTATGGTAACCTCAAGAGCCTCAATGCCAAGAAACTTGCTTCACTCACACCGAGCACGAAGCATTTTGCTACTAACCAGAAGTTGAAGGCTAGATTTGCGCAGACCCCCGGGTGTGGCAAACTCAAATATGCTCAGAAGGAGTATAATTTGATGAACAAGTGGAGGAGTAATAAGGCCCACTGGCAAGGTGAGGCTTATGTAACCCCATCCGGAGAACAAATCCGAAGCCGCAGGGATTACCGTCAGGGACCCTCTGTAGAAGATAGGAAGAGACAGGCATCTGAATCTCCTAGCCGATCCAGGTCACCACTGGAAGCGCTGGAGAGACAGACAAATGGGGGACGGAAAAAGCGACATCTTCCATCTCCTACTGGTGGTGCATGAAACCCGACATTTTTTTATGTCAGTGGACCGGGTGGTCACCCCTCCTGAACACGTACGCCCTTGAATGTCCGGGACCCGAAGCAGTACCCTGCTATGGACCAACCTGGACCAGAGATGCAAGTCTTTGATCAGTACCGGAGGGTCAAGCAAGAACTGCCGGCAGGAGGAGGTCAAACTCCACGACCAACAATGAGTGCTGTGGTGAGACAATGTCCACCCGCACCATTGTTGACTGCTGAAGACCTCAGAAGGGAATTGTCTCGGTTGCCCCTAACCCAGGGACTACCAAACCAAGGCCCTCCTACGACCACCGCTAGTGTGCCTACTACTGCAGTTGCCTCATCGCATATGCAGGTAGCCGTCACTCAGAGTGGGTCTGGTTCACAACTGAAACCTCAGAGTCAGGTGCCCCCACCTGGCGCTGTGGTCCACTGGCCTAAAGTGATCCAGACAGTGGAGACCTTCTTCAAGAAGGAAGATAAATTGTCTTGTGCCATACAGACCAAGCAATTTGAAACATTACAGCACCACTTGGAAAACCTCGATTTGGATATGTACCATCGGACCGTGTTGAGTACTCTCCAGTGCATAGACACGATCCAGAAGTCAGAGATTAACCGAATCTCTACTCAGATAAAGGCTGATGTTGCCAAAGAGAAGCAGGAAGCTGCTAATCTGTGGCAAGAAGCCTTATCCAAGAAGGAAACAGCTTCTCGGATGCTCGACTTAGAACGGGCAACGAACATGAAGAACCAACAAAAGTTCTTCAAAGTCTTTGGAGTTATCATGGATAACTGGGACGGCACAGCTGGACATGCTTTGACCTTGTTTGAATCACGCCAGAAGGTGAAACTTGCACCTGTTGTCCCCACACTCCTGTACTTACGGATGGAGCTGATGTGGACCCATTTGTTCAGCAACCGGCTCAACAACTGGGTCCAAACCAGCCAACCGAGGAGAACATGGAACAGTGAAAACTGTTGCATGTAGTTCAGACATAATTGTGTGTCCTGAGGTGTTATTACCTATGTACTGTTGGATGGGAATTCATTTTCTTATCCAACCCGTTAAGTATCTATTCAGGTATAAACTGTACCTTAATCCGGAAACTGAAAACAGAAAACAACTTACCTTGGAGAAAGTTGTCCATAGGAAATACAACTAGTGGTGTCACCCTAAACTAGTTTGTATACTGTGCTATTACTTAAGGACTGTGTTTATTACCATTGAACTATGGACTTTTAAACTGGATTACGTTATTATGGATTTAAAACTACAACTTGTCAGCTAGCACTACAGGCATCCGGGTTTAGCTATGTCCACAAAAGTCCACCAATACTCTACAACTGGATTTACTACTACCCACTGGGCACATCAACATTGATTCAGCGTTGAAACAATGTTTGCAATGTTTGCATATCAACAGTTGATAAAGGCTTGAAATATAGTTGAATTTGAAAGTTGACACAACATAATCAAAATCAACTGTGATTCAACATCTAACCATCAGTGCTGATTCAATGTTTGTATTTCTATGTTGATTCAACATTGACACAACATTGATATGATGTTGAAACAACGTTGATATTTGTTAGGGCATTCTTTGTTGACATGTCAATGTTGAATCAACATTTAATCAACATTAAAATCAATATTGTTGATTCAACATTGACAAATCAATGTTGAGTCAACATTGAATTGAAAACAATATTTCAACATTGATATGTCAACTGTTGATTGGATGTTGAAATGGTGTAGGTTGACAACATTGAAATAGAATCATTGAAAAGGTGTTGAAGACAGGTTGATCAACATCATCAACATAATATCAGCAGGTTGTCAACGTTGATGCAACGTTCTGTGCCCACTGGGTACCTCCAGTTAGCTAGCACTACAGGCAACAGGGTTTAGCTACGCCCATCTAATATTCCTATATGTGACGCATCCTTACCTAATCAGGCACATGTCAGAAAAATGGATTTCAGTGTTATACTCTGTTCGCATAAAGTAGATCAAGAGCTTCAGAATACTGTCGGCTGTAAATTAGCGACAATTATCAAATTGTGCAATTTTCATCTATTTTTTGCATTTATCCTTTAGGCAAACAAACAGTGAACATAATTATGAAAGAAAACATGCAAAAAGGTCAAACTGACTAGTATTAGCATTTTCACATTTTCACCTCATTATCTCTGGTCTATGAGGGGCGAGATGTGCCTAATTTGGTTAGGATGCATTACATATAGCACTTCAGGCATAAGGGTTCAGCTCGCCTAAAATCTACAAATTTCAAGATTACATAGCACTTCAGGCATCAGGGTTCAGCTCGCCCATACAAAGACATCAGCAGCATCTGGCTCCACCTATATTCTCCACCTAGAAACACGAAGCTTTGTTAAAATTATTGTATTGCATGTAAAACTATATTTATAACTTTAATATCTTTCATAAAGATATATTATTGTATAAAGGTACTTACCTATAAGTATACTGGATCTGCATATCCTAAAAGTTATTTAAGGTAGTAGTAGACCTATAATTGTCTAAATAGGTCCTTCCTGGTCTCAACACATTTAGAGACTATAGATAATTCTTCTGTACTTTGTAAATATCAAACACTAAGGTATAAATTGAGCTACGTCTCAAATATATAAATATTTTCTTCTATAAAATAGAGAAGGTCCAATGGATTTCTCTAATTTAGTATTATATTACTCAGGTTTGAAACCTTATTGTGTTCAAAAAATCTACTAAGGTATCAGAATGATTGTTCATATCTGATCTTTATTATTCAGTTCACTTTAATGTGGATAAAGTTGTTAATTTAAAAAGTCAGAAATTTTTTTTCAGGGTATAATAACTGTATTACGGTCATGACTTACAACCACCAGTCCTTTTCAGGACTCTATTATTGTCAAAGTTAATATAATCTGTGATACTTACACTTATCATAGGTGATTCTCATGGTTATTTGTGGAACTGTGATGAACGATACTCGATGCTATTATTGTATAATTTTTCAGAAATAGGATAGTCTCATGGTATAGCCTATTTCACATCGAGTGAGTGTAATTAATACCCCTTTTAGTATTGTAAAACAATTACTTGCTAGGTTATTAATACACTGTGGATTAATTACCCCCAAGTTATTGTCTAAGGGGGGCAGTGTAGGGGTATGGTATTTACACTCGTATGTTCATGCACCCGTGGGACTCAGACCTAGGTCTTCAGGTGTAGTGGGGGAATCCGGATGGCAGGTGGCAGCACCTGCCTCTGGGTTCGTATCCACTACACAAGGGGGCTGTGATGGTATGTAACAAAAGCTTATGCAATAAAAGCTCGGTTGCCTACCCGGAAACTTCTTCTCTCTTTGTTTTGATTTAATCTAACTTATCGAGATGAACCAATACACTTACCTTAAACAGTCCCAATTGGAATTTTGCCCAGGGGGTCTGGAACAAGGCGATTGGGTCTACAGGGAAATGGCCCATAAAGGATTTGGTGAAAATAAGAAAGGATGTAATAAGAAGTAGAATTTTGCTTTCTTAAATAAAAGGGTTCTCATTAACCATTATGGCTGGGTATCATAAGTTACTTTATGATTGAAACAAAGTACATTAGGAGAGCCTCCCAATACAGAAATAGGGCCTTATTTCACCTAATTCATGCCATTTCAAATTGAAATGTCTATTATTATGGGAAGGCAAAATTTGGGAATAAGGCTTTCAAAGTGAAGTTAAGTTTATTCACCCCTACCCAGGGGTGCAGCCCATACAAAAATTTAGTAAAATAAGAAATAAGGATGAAATAAGAAGTAGAATGTTGGTTTCTAAAATAAAAGGACTCTCATCTACCAATTCAGCTGGGGACCATAGATCATTTCATGTTTGAAAGAACTTGGAAAAGCCCAATGCAGAAATAGGGCATTATTTCATCTATTTCATGTTACTTCAAATTGTAATAGCCATTTATGAGATAGCAAAAATGAAGATTGAACATATGCAATGCATGACTGGCCTAGGTCTTCCACTACTTACCATAGGGGACTGTCAATATAGTGACAGTCTGTCCGAGCCGTCAATGGTTAAGGCTATGCACAATACACCCATTATTGCTTGTATGTTTTAATGGCGAATAACTCCTCTCCTGGCGAGTTAAGCATTCACTTTACTGATATAAAATAAAATCTGAAGACCAGTCACTCTGCGTGCATGTGTCAAGTCTCCAGACTGGAAGTGAGGTAGACATAACAAAATTATGGTGGTCCGGTTTACAAATTAGTCTTAACCAGTCCTATAATATATTAACTAAATTTTTATTGATCTACCTCATTATATCAACGGTCTTCCGCCTTACCTGCTGAAAAAAAGTGTCTTAATTGCCCTCTGAATTGTTTTCTGCGGCTCAGAATTCCAGACTTTGATGATGCCCTCCTGTGCCTTATCATATTAACCTTAATCCAAAGTATGTCATCTACACACAGTCACTTTATCCGTAGAGTATTGTAGTATATTATCTATTCACTTTTTGTAGAAGAAACTTTATTTAATCTAAACTAGGCCATTTAATTAAGATTACTTAGATTACAGGATTTTTAAGCTGGAATTTTGGGCGACCAAAGTTTAAAAAAAAAAGGTTTGATTCTTAGAGAAAAAATCCAAGCGGCCAAAGGTTAAAAAAAAGAAAAAATCTAATAAGAAGTAGAATTTTGCTTTCTTAAATAAAAGGGTTCTCATTAACCATTATGGCTGGGTATCATAAGTTACTTTATGATTGAAACAAAGTACATTAGGAGAGCCTCCCAATACAGAAATAGGGCCTTATTTCACCTAATTCATGCCATTTCAAATTGAAATGTCTATTATTATGGGAAGGCAAAATTTGGGAATAAGGCTTTCAAAGTGAAGTTAAGTTTATTTACCCCTACCCAGGGGTGCAGCCCATACAAAAATTTAGTAAAATAAGAAATAAGGATGAAATAAGAAGTAGAATGTTGGTTTCTAAAATAAAAGGACTCTCATCTACCAATTCAGCTGGGGACCATAAATCATTTCATGTTTGAAAGAACTTGGAAAAGCCCAATGCAGAAATAGGGCATTATTTCATCTATTTCATGTTACTTCAAATTGTAATAGCCATTTATGAGATAGCAAAAATGAAGATTGAACGTATGCAATGCATGACTGGCCTAGGTCTTCCACTACTTACCATAGGGGACTGTCAATATAGTGACAGTCTGTCCGAGCCGTCAATGGTTAAGGCTATGGACAATACACCCATTATCGCTTGTATGTTTTAATGGCGAATAACTCCTCTCCTGGCGAGTTAAGCATTCAATTTACTGATATAAAATAAAATCTGAAGACCAGTCACTCAGCGTGCATGTGTCAAGTCTCCAGACTGGAAGTGAGGTAGACATAACAAAATTATGGTGGTCCGATTTACAAATTAGTCTTAACCAGTCCTATAATATATTAACCAAATTTTTATTGATCTACCTCATTATATCAACGGTCTTCCGCCTTACCTGCTGAAAAAAAGTGTCTTAATTGCCCTATTCCCATAGGAACCAATGTGTTATTTTTTACCCCCTGTCTAACCCCAAAATTTACCGCCCAATGCAATCCTATGGAGTCTAGTTTTCATGAGAAAGTAAGTCAAACATGTCAGGTTATTTCTTCAGCTTTTTTCATAGGTAAAAAAATGGTTTTCCGGGAATTGTTACCATGGACAGAAAGAAAAGGATATAAGGAACATGCATCAACTTTCCATTATTTTCTAGACCCCTTTTTTGTATAAGCAATTCCCACTTAAAGTCAGCCAATTTGATCGACTAAAAATGCTGAAAACCCGCCACCAATGATCCCGGAGGGCCTGGGCCAATAAGTCTATTTCAAAATGGATTAACCCTTTAAGGACAGACCAAAAATCGTCACCCTGGCTATGGGGACGGCCTCTGAAAAAGGTATAGTTCCTAGAGGACGAGCCCATTTTCAATTCCTATACTAATCCTATATAATGGGCATCGACTATAGTCGACGCTAGGCCTACCATGGTGTCGACTATAGTCGACGCTAGGCCTACCATGGTGTCGACTATAGTCGATGCTAGTCCTCAATGGGTTAAAGTTTATGGGCACAACATTCCCCTTACTTTTGAATTTATAATTTTGGTGAATAATTGTCAACAGGTGTAATCAATTGTTGACAAAAGGATCACTCTTTTCACTACAAATGAGACATTAAACCTTCCTTCAAGACAATGAATAGTATGGTCTTCCTCTTTCAACAACAGTGTTTGCAAGAAGAAGACCACTGAAGTTTCTTATATTTTAGCATTTAGCCCAATAGAGAAACCAAGCCCTTAGGGTTGTGACTTGTGAGTCAGTCCTGAGGGGGGGCTAACATTATTTCACACAAAGGTGAAAGGCTGATGTGGCATGTGGCAGATGTCAATTATCGAAAACCAAGAGACAATACTGATACATATTTATAGATTGCTGCACCGGATTACTTATCTCATCTTGCCGTCCCCAGCTTGTTTGAAACTAATCAAGATGAATTTATTGTAATGGGGAGATCACCTGATTACAACTCCAGTATTTAAACTGAGTAGTGAAGAACAGTCATTATAACTTCGACAATCAACTGATCCAGACAGCCACATTTGACAGTCATCTCATCAAGAGACATAGCCTACCTCCAGGTGATTCTGAAGCAAACGGTGTGAGTAAATTTCTATTATAAATAGCTATCGGTCAAAACATATATCAAGGTTACAGGTCATGAAAAAATATCATAGTTGGCATCTTACTTAGAACAGTTGGAGTTATAAACAAATCTTAGATGCCCAATGACGAGGATTACAACTCATCTTCCTGGAGATAATGTTACATTTTTGTTATTTCAATTTAGCCTTGTCTAAATCGGTAAAAGTGGCTGAGTAATTCAGAACTTCTTTAAAAGAGATGGTAACAATTCTATTGACTAAAGGGTTGTGAAACTGTAAGAAGAATACTTCACACTAATGCATTCTGTGTAAGTAACAAAATTAAGTTAAATATTCTAATAATTATTGCATCAGGAATATAGCAGTGTAAGGCCACCATCCAGTATACAGGAAGGAATAGCATAATAAATGGGGCCATCTCTGGGTCTGTTGGAAAATAGGGCCTACAGGTTGGGTGATGGAAAATGGCCTTAATTATGTACTGAGAATGACAGTCTATGATAAAGCCGTTGATGGCTAAGTCCTTAATAGAGGATTAAAATACTTCTATCAGTGGCTACCCACAGGATTGCTATGTAAGTGAACCTAAATACGAGGTTGATCTAGTGAATGCCAATAATCAATAATATACTGGATCAACCCCTCTGTCTTGTAAATCTACAAATCCTTTATCTATTTTACAGATTTTAGATTTCAAGATGTACCTCATCCGCCTGATGATTACAGTTGCAGTTCTGGGCACATGCCTTGCAGTGTCTGTGCCCCGTAAGTCACTCTGCAGTCATCATAGTCACAGGAATATCAGTGATGTGAATAGTTTGGTGTTAATGCCCTCAGGATGATGTTGCAATAACTGATGAGGAGCATTCAATTAATCTCTTAATGAATTAAGAAATCTACAAATGATTTCATTTAGATATTTTATGATAAAAACTGCTATCCTTTCCAGACTTTAGTTAGGACCTCAACTTTAAACACTATAACTTCAAATTTCAGACACACGTGGTGTGTCTGCTTCAGACAAACAAGTCATTGTGGATGCCCACAACACGTACCGAAGAGCAGTTTCACCAACAGCCACCAACATGCGCAAAATGGTAGGTCTGAAATCTATTAGGAAGTGCATACCTTATATGGTACCTATTCAAGGGTTGCTTGATTTTCTAGCATTCCCCTGGTTTAGCCAACTTTTATATCTATAGGATTTGCATAGGTCAATGTAGTTGTACATACAAAACAATATTCATTATGAAAGTTATATGAAATGTTTGTTGTGATTGATAGAAATAGGCACCAATAAAGCCAAGTATTATGAATATATTCTTTTGGTAGACCTATTTATTTGAGTGGATTGCTTCAGCCAATTTTCCCAAATCTCACAAAGATTTTTAATCTCAAACTTAGCATCTACTTATATAAAAGGAATGGCCTTTCCTAGCTGCAGAAGATTGGCATCATTGCAACCAATGTTGAGGATAATTTTAATATCAAAGCTCGAGTTTTACTGCTAGATTGTCAAATATAAGCATAGTGGTAGTAAACCCACTAAATCAATGTCAAAAGGTGCACAGGGAAGGGGTGGTATTAGGGAGTGATCATTTTTTAACAATGAGTGGGGGGTTTAGAAGGTTTGCATGCAGAAATGCACACTTTTAACCTAAAGAATGCACATGGAATTATTTTGCCCCTCCCCCTCAGAGGGGTTGAAAAATGTTTTACCTTCCCTGGTCAAGGGGTCGAAAAGATTCTGACCCCCCCTTTGCATAAATCCTCCAGCCCCCCTCCCTATTGTTGAAAAAGGATCACTCCCTTAGATACATTTAACTCACTTAATCTCCTCTCATCTATCATTGTCTACATCAGCACTGGAGTGATAAACTGGCGAATGCTGCTCAGTCTTTTGTGGACCTATGCATTACTGGTCACGATGATAATGCTGAGAGGGCTCAGACATCTGGTAAGTCCCCTTTCAGATAACAGCACTATCACTTTATAAATTGCTGTTGTGCTTGACATGTTTGGTGAACTAAATCTAATTCATCCAAGGAATATTTTAATGTGATGTGCCTTTCCCAGTATGCATGACCAATCATACTAACCTCAAACAACAAGGACCATTAGATGTCGCTTGTAGGTAGCATGAAAGTGTTTCTAAATGATTGCTTATTAACTTATTCCTTTGTACCTGACATTCATATTATAGGAGTAATTCTTGTGAATTACTTATATTTTTGCTGTTACAAAAACTTACAAACTGCACAGATCAGATGTGATCCATCCTTACAGAATAATTTAAATTTCACACAGTTAGAGAGCCTTCAACTTGGGATTTCCACTGACACTGCGCCAGAACGATCTTTTGAAATAAGATATCTATGATATAAGTGGATAACTGTCGGAATGCACTAATAGAAAACTTAAATTAAGTCTGAACAGTCATGAAACAATGGATGTACAATCATATATTATGATGTAATGTAAAAACGGGTTTACACATTTCCATGTGACTAATAATATATGTATCATAATGCACTTATAAACCTTGTTATACATCAAATTATTTTTGACAACATACTAGTTACAGTTCATGAACTAACCACTAGCAGATAGTTTTATTCAAAAGCCTTTAGTTTTGCTTAGGCACGCCATCATTTTCATATTCAAATCTAATGCAAGAATGTGTAACGATTTCACCTTTGAATATTGTTACTGGATTTAAGAAAATCATTTGATATAACAAAATACATTATGAGTTCAGATATTTGTGGCATAATGACGAGACAAGACTAAAGGGTCGTGTGAGTTGAACTGTGATAGACAGAACACAATTTCACTATCCCAATGAACAGGAATAAATGTTGCAAACATGCTTTCAGACATTGGAGTGCAAGTGGGACAGAATTTCGCTAAAGGCTCGACATGGACTGAAGCAGTCAAAGGGTGGTATGATGAGGCTCAGTTTTATGATTATGACACTGGGAAAACCAACACCACAGATGAAGTTATTGGCCACTACACTCAGGTAAGAAGATTCTAATTGTTTTCAAAGGGCTCCATTATTATCAACATAATATGGCCGACTCAACTCTTGGTCTATTGGAAATATTAGACGCACCATGAGTCTGTAGACCTTTCAGCAAAGTTCAACATTTAAGAACCTTATGTCTGATCACTGTATATTCAAAATTTGAAGATCGATGGGTAGCTAAGGGTATGTAGTAGATTTATGGTAGTCTCATGTGATTTTCACTTGATTTTACGATTACAGTAAAACTTGATTACAACGAACCTCTTGTTACAAGCTTAAAAGGTTTGTTGTAACCAAATTTCATTATAACCAAGTTCATATCATTTGGGCAGGATGGGAGTCACAAAGGATAAGTAGCACATTGATAGATAATTTCAACATTTATAATGAAGATTTGCACCAGAGTGCAGATATAACGAAGTAGTGTCAAAAATATATTTCTTTATGCAATTCTAGTTTACAGAATAGAGAATGATTCAATTATAATTGTTAATTACATTCTCATCATATATGCATGTGGCTGTAGGCATAGGGGTGGGAGACCTAAGGGTTGTTAGGGAGTGTACCATGGCTTCTTTATTGGCCCTGCTGCCCCTATGGGTGGCAAAAGGGGTGGGGACATCAAAGGGGTGTTAGGGCGTGTATCAGGGCTTCTTAACCTGCCTAGCTGGCATAATGGGTGGCAGGAGAGGAGGGGGCATCTAAACCATGCATTAAATCTAAATTTTCAACCTTTAAAGGTAAAATCATTTCAATATAAACAGGTTCTTGTTAAAAGCACTTCGTTCTAAGTTTTGTTACCATAGAAATGCAAAGGTGAGCTATGTGCTCAGGCATTTTAGTTTGTGCTCAGGCATTTTAGTTTGTTATAACCAAATTTTGTAGTAAGGGAGTATGTTATAAGCAAGTTTCCATGTATACATCCTTTTGAGAGAATTCCTTATTATTATTGTGGGCAAACAAGAAAAACTAGCTTTATCAGATATTACAAAATAAAAAGCAGCACCTAAATGATAAAATAGTTAGCCCTTGATTGTCTCTCAACCCAGTATCAGATCAGGTGATGATAATTCAAATACTTAAAACGAGTGTGGTGTTGATTGATGACATTGGATAAATTACATTTTGTGCACAGCCATACTCCTTTTAAATTTTGCATCAATTTTCTTTTACTCTGGAGAGCATAGAAGCTGCTAACATAATTGATTTATGGTTTGGGAATTGTTCAATGATTATGACATGAAATAGTTGTAATAAAAGTAGTTTCCATAGACAATGCTAGAGGGCAGGGCATTTTGTTCTCTGCGGCTCAGAATTCCAGACTTTGATGATGCCCTCCTGTGCCTTATCATATTAACCTTAATCCAAAGTATGTCATCTACACACAGTCACTTTATCCATAGAGTATTATAGTATTTCATCTATTCACTTTTTGTAGAAGAAACTTTATTTAATCTAAACTAGGCCATTTAATTAAGATTACTTGGATTACGGGATTTCTAAGCAGGAATTTTTGGGTGACCAAAGTTTAAAAAAAAAAAGGTTTGATTCTTAGAGAAAAAATCCAAGCGGCCAAAGGTTAAAAAAAGAAAGAAAAAAATCTACCCACATTGGCCCCAAAAAGGCAATTTTCTGGCTTTCAAAGTCACCTTTTGATAATCAGAAATATCTTTTGGGGAGCAAATGTAGGAAAAGTCGAGAATTATTGGGTGTTAACATGTAACTATGGACCTTTTTTTTTTATTTTTTTACCAAACATCTTGAGAATTCCCAGCGGCCAAAGGAAAAAAAATAAAAATAAAATTCTATTTTTTTTTCTATTTTGCCAAACATCCCAGAGGCGGATCTGTAACCCAAGTAATTATAATTAAATGGCCTTAGTATGGAAGATGTAATAAGCAGTGGGATCTGTAAAATGTCATATGAAACCTTTATAGTGCATTTATAAACAATTTGATTGTGCTTTTTGATACACCCTTTCATTAGGTTGTTTGGGGTAAGTCCTCTCTCGTTGGCTGTGGAATGAAATACTGTGACGACACAAACTACTATGGGTCAGGTCGCCAGAAAGCAGTAGATTTTGTGTTTTTGGGTCATTTTGCACTCTTATGGCTCTAGAGAAAGAAGTTGCAAATCAATCTTGTTTTACATAGACTCATTTGATAGATAACACTTAGGGCTATCAGAAAGATGTTAATTTGTGGCCATCCATCAAAAACTCTCAGACTTATAGCTTGCCGAAGTGAGAAAAACAGTCAAATTTGTTCTTTTTTGTTTTTTTTGTACTTTTTACAAATGTTCTGTATTGAATAAAGAACATCTGGAGTAACTCAAAGTTATTTTTTGTATTGTATATGATCATAGGTATCATTTCCATCAGGTTTGAACATGTTACTGAGTGAGGATTTTTCATTGTGTGTCTTTGAAAATGGAAATCTGTAATTTGTAACGTCCGATACCAAAATCTAAATCAGTTATAAAACATGGAAAAAATTAATCTTCATAATCTTTGTTATTACCCATATGAAGGGCTTTATTATCCCCTACTTTGGCAAAAAAATTGTGTGTCCAGCAGCATTTGTCTCCATGTGAGAGCAGCTTATGTGAAATAATTCTGATAAAAGTACCGGACGTTACGTAACGTCCGGTACTTTTATCATCATGTAGGAGGCAGTCTACTGTACATGCATAACTCAAATTCTGTTCCATTCTGTAATTGAAGTCAATAATAGACATATTGGCCTTGTTAATTAATGTGTTTGTTATGCATAATGGGACATTCTTATATTACTGAGAGCAACTTCAATTACCTCTATATTTCATTATTTTGGTACCGGACGTTACATGACACAAAACAAGCAATAAAAATGGAACCGGATGGGCTAGATCGGTATTTTTTGGTTTTCTGAGTTGAGCGGAAGTCCCTTCACAGTTGTGTTAAGGTCATATAAAGGAATTAGAAAATTAATTTTAAAGGCCCTTCAAGGGCAGAATCTTACACTTTCTGACGACCTGACCCACTATGTCTGCAACTATGCTTTTGGGTAAGTATAAAAGCAACATTTAAAAAGAAACTCCATCCCTTGATAACCTGGGTTCAGGCAAATTCTGATTGGTTTAACCCATAGCGCCTATATCGGATTTGATATATGGCATAATGTTTTCTTTCCACTTGTTAATGTTATAAAGCTTATTTAAATAAACCCTACAAGGTTGCTGTTTCCAAAATGTTAGAATATATATTCTCATGGTCCGTACCTCACTTCCCACTTCCATGATCTACTGCATCCTTCAGAAAGCTCTCCTCATCCTATATTGAAAAGTTAGTCACTTTCGTATGAATCAGACTGTGTTCCAAAAAGTGGCCATAGTGCTTCCTTTCTTGGTCACACATCAATGACTTCCTAGAGGAGGTGCTCCTACATAGAATTAGGTCTTCTTTGTTCCCTTTATATCCTAATACATCTCGGCATCTACTTAGTCCAGAATAGTGAAGGAAGTGACTTCCTGCAAAGTGGGTTGCTACTTGGGAAGTGCTAACCACTTCTGGACTGCGTTCCTTAAGAAGCAGCTTTTGGGAACACAAGTGAGAGGTGACCTCTCAATGGTTAGTGACTTCCATTTTCAGGAGTGACCCTCTGACAGAAGTGACTTCCTGCAAAGTGGGTTGCTACTTGGGAAGTGCTAACCACTTCTGGACTGCGTTCCTTAAGAAGCAGCTTTTGGGAACACAAGTGAGAGGTGACCTCTCAATGGTTAGTGACTTCCATTTTCAGGAGTGACCCTCTGACAGAAGTGAAATCAAACATTTTGGAAACAGCCTCCAGAGGACCCAGTACATATCATTGCAACACATTGGCGCTATTATAAAGACAGGGTGCAATGCTAAGGTGCTCTGTTACACTGTAAAAATAACTGTGGACAGATGAGGGGAAAGGGTCTTCCGAGGTTAAACATGAAATTTAAAATTGATGTTATCAGCTTTAAAATGAGGTACAGCGTAGATAGCCCTTCTAGTCTTGGAGATATTGCTTCACGAAAATGGAATGACATGACTCTATCAATGCAGCCAATAAGCTCTGTCATTCATTGTTTTATCAAATCAGGCATCTAATTAGCATAATGATTTAAATAATTGATCAAAAAATGACCATCCTTTCCATACATTTGAGTGTAGATTTAGAGCTAGAAGTGGTATCTTTATCAGTGTATGAATCTCCATGAATCATTCTATTGGTTGACATTATTTTTTTTTTTTATTTTGAATATAATTTTTGTTGCCATGGCAATAGTTTTCCCTGAAAACCCTTATTTAGGCCTTCTTTTGAATTCAAAACATAACATTAACATTCCAAATAGACCGGAAGTTCCAGGAAATAGAACTTTTTTTAGAAAACCGTGTTTTTCTGTGTAAAAAAGGACATAAAACCTTTTTTGGGTCTATTTTTTACATTCCTAGCCTTTGTAGCTCCCCTAGTGGCCAAATCCAGTAATAAAAACCTGCAAGGAGGGCCCTTTCCCCTCATCTGCCCACAATTGTTGAATCTACCAGGGATCCTTGTACAACTGAACAGTGAACCATTTTAACTCCTGGTGGCAGTGCATTGGCACAAGGAATATCTGCAAAAATAATGACATTTCCGTGAAAGTAACGACAGATCTCTGGCAACTTTGGGACCAGGAATTCTTCACTATTTCACCATTTGTGTCATCATTATGCAGAACTCCTCAAATAGTGCACCATAACAATGCCCCATCTGACTACATGGTAACATTAATGGGGTGCTCTGGTATGTTAGATTGAAATAAGCTACAGGGTAAACCATCAAGATCCCATTTCATGTAACTTACATACTGAAGGGGACACCCATGCACTATAGCTATCATTTATTGCTGACATTACTTTTAGAGGTAACATTGCATGAAAACAATACACTTACAGTAACATGATGGGAGAGAAGGTCTACCAGAATGGAACCTCCTGTGCTGACTGTCCATCCAAATGTGAAGATAAACTTTGTGGTAAGTATGATTTACTTTCTTACTTATCAAATGGTGCATTTTACGAGATTCTAGCTATATTCAGTTAACAGATTTTTGGAAAAGCAATGAATTAACATGCATTCCTTTGTGATTTATACTAAAGTAAGTAATTCTCAAAGTGACCTCATATATAACAAGGTTTTACAGGGGGAAAATAGAGTCAAATGGAATCTAATCGTTACTGGTTGTATCTTAGTTTTGCCAGGAGTTATCATATAACTGGTCTTCGTTCGATCTATAGGTGAGTGTTTAGAGCCAAGAGGGGTCACAACTAAGTTCTTGATATGCTACCTCATACCACCCTTTTGTATATATATTCCTTGGATCAGTTAGGAGTACTTGAGAATTGCATCATAACTATCAGGTGCGCCATAAGAAGGAGTGAACGAAAGGGAATCATAAAGGTGGCATCCCGCTAGTATACTAATAGTGGCACCAGCTGCATATGATAACCACCCAACACTTGCATACAGAACAGGCTTGCCTACAACATACAGCAAGTACAAAGGTAGTGAGGAGAGAAAGATAGGTCTCGTCTCTAGTCATTTGAGCCACAAGTCTATAATTCTATCATTTCATCGTGTTTATATAATATATGTATGGTGTGTTGTTAAATATTACTTGCAGACTGCCCTGATGGTAAGATTTGCCAGAACGGAGGTACTATGGATGTAAACACCTGCTCATGTACTTGTACAACTGGCTGGACAGGGGCTTCATGTGAATCATGTAGGTTTTCTCTAATTATTTTGAGTTAACATGGGCTACTTTTTTAGGCAACTGATGACATGCAAATGTTAATTCTCATAGGTTTAGCAACACTCTGAAATGGAATTTCATCTATATTGGAAATGAATCAAAAGGTTTTGAACACTACTTCCTCTTCTCTAAGTACCGATGCTCTAGTTTGAATACAGGAAATCCATGAAATATGCACAGTAAATGTGTAGAAACTCCCTTTTCTGATGCCCTTTACTTTAAATGTACAGTGAGTTATACGAATTCTTTGCATCTAGTCATCCAACCCTGATTGTGCTTCCATATCTCAATCTAATAATTAGTAGTGTAGAATATTTGCTGTCAGTCTTTTGCTATTTCATTGCTCATGATGGGTAAAACGTATACTCAAAGTACAGTGCGTTTTCCATTCTCTTCCAACATTTGTATGTGAAATTAAAGTGCTGGAAGTGTTGTATTCTTATCCACAATCATTCAATCACACAAACTATAACCTGACATAGACTACCATTCTGGTGTGTCACTTGGCCCGGGTGAGGCAGAACCCACCAGAAGACAATATTGACCTTCTTTAGAACGCACTGTACCATTGCCATTGCTACACTGAATAGGGCAGTATCTGCTTGACAAGAATTCAGTGATTTGGCTTACATCTGCATTGGAGTCTAGAAATCTTGATAAACAACTCATTGAGAAATTTGTACATCAGCTTCGATAACCAATACATCTGCTTACTTTTTCAGATCCCTGTCCATTAGCAGACCCCACCTACTGTGGAATCCCACAGCCTGAAGGGTATCCTGAATCTTTCTGTAAAATTTATAGTAATGTGCCTAATGAATGCCCCTTCATGTGCGGTAAATGTCCTTAAGGAACTAAAGTCTTCACAGACAATTACACAGAAAGATTATCAGAATGAAATACACTACTATATCTAACAAAAACAATTATCTCCTACTCTGCAAACACTGTTTCTCTTCATATTTTTGATAATCAACTGTGACTCTTAAAAATAAACTGATTTCTCATCAAATTTGGTGTGTTTATCAATTTATATAAGATATGAACATGTCTGGTTTTCACTTCAAGTTAGTTATGAATGGTCAGCCAAGCATACTTCCTCCAGTTTGATATCATAACTCAGACAACCACCCCCAGGATCTCACAAACCTGACTAAAGTACATAAAGTCATATAATAAAAACTCTGACCTTTCAAAATGTAGGCAGAATTACATGAAATAGATAAAGCAAGGTATTTAACAAACGCTATGTTTTGCTGATGTAAGTGTCATATAATTGGAGCCTAGGCTACTGACATGCCTCTATTTTAATTCAATTTCAATTTTTATTCAGACACAACCCCTTATGTGGCAAAGAACAGTCTAGAATATATTAGATACAAAAGGGGAGTAACATAAGAATTGTCACATGTGTTTCATGCATGTAAATTGTGGAAGGTCCTCAGGCATTGTAAGGGAGTGGTAACAATGGGATCTGTAGGTGGGTTCCGGGTTCCGGGCCTCAAGGATCAAGATTCTTCCCATGCCCCACTCTGCATGACAGAAAGTCATATACTTAAAACCATGAATATAGGTAATTCCTTTGCACATCAACCCCTTCAGGGATTGAAATTTCTTTCCACCAGGTCAAGGGGTTGACAAACTTTCCATTGGAGTTTTCCACTAGATGGCCTCATTGTGGTGTCCCGGCCTAGCTAATCTGCTACTCAATCAGTTTTATTTTTAGATACAAGAGAAAAAAGCTACCGGGTATCATTAGTTCAACATCTGGACAGCAGGGGTCACCTGTGTCCCATTTGAATGATGGGGAAACAAAACTTGCAATACACTGAACATGTTGCTATTAACGTACAGTCACTACACTCAGGCTGATAATGAAGTTAAAAATCTGAGCAGGGGATGCAATGTGCAGACTGATAATCCAGTTAGTTAGCCTTAAATAGGACGATCCCCCATTATTTTTCATATTATGTAAATCCAGTATTGAGGTCAGAGGAATACTTTCTGGACACTTTAATATCAACAGTTTTACCAAAGATGTGGTATCGACATTTCTAGCTGTGATATCAATGTTTGAAACTTTGATATCAGAACTGTAATATCAAAGCTGAATAGCTATGATTAAGAAGTTTCATGTTTTGAAACAGATCAATACAAAGATTTGTATTCCATGTCTAAGATGAAAAAAAGGGATATATATATATTGTAGCGGGGAGACTGGTCTATCGGGTGGCTGTGCAGCAGTCACCCGGAGGGCAGTCTCACGTTCAGGGAAGTTCTCCACCCAGACGCTGCCTCTAGTGCAGCGTTCTGGTGGAGTTGTATACATGGAACGGTATGTTTCGTTGAGGGTCAGATCCAGCCGACAGCCCGAAGCGAGCAGACATTCTTGGTCTTCCCCAGGGGTAGCAGACAATAATGACAGATCAAGCACAAGTTTAGATGGTGTGGCAAAAGGAGTGCCGGGCAATAAAGGAGTTCTTCGATAATGTGGTATATTTGGAACATTACAATATATTTCTATAACAACGGACATATAACGTATAAAAGATCATTCTGTTCAAGAAAAAAATGCTCACCTTGTCTAATTATAGACTGTTAATCATGCTCAATAATGTTAGTATCATGGCTTTACTATTTTCCCAGAGAACATCCTACTACCAATGTGCCTGCTGTATGGTAACGCCAATGACAATGAAGTACCCTTGCTTCTGAGGAATCCAGCTCTGGAATGATCTGGATGCTGATGGCTACTAAGAATATACTGATTAACCACTGCATATTTCAGTAGCCACTTGTATCTAGAACCTACAACAGGTTGAGCTACAAGCTTAGGGGCAGAGCCTGCACGCTGGCGAGTGTATCATTTTTCATACCTGTATGTACACTCTGTCATCATGCAATAAACAAGGATCAGAGAACTTCTCTGGATTCAGTGTTCAGCACAACATCAACTTGTAACGGTTCATTGACATTATATAGATACTTTTAAAAAAAAAGAGGAATAGGTTAACAAAAAATTAATTTAGTGTATTTCAATACCATATGAGGAAAGAGAGAAAAAATGTATTCAGGCAGTAATTTTTGACTCATACCTCTAAATCAGGGTCACTTTCTTGACCTATAAGCCTTCTGTTCTCTCGGAGGAGGGCTTTAAGATTCATCACGTCCTCGATCAACTCTTTGATATTCTGAAAATTTGAATAAAATGAAACGATTAACAAAAAAAGGCTCTACACAATGCCAATGGAACTTACATTGTAGTTTAACGTCCACCGGCCATATGCCTTTAAAGGGATCACATTAGAAACTTTCATTATTCTTTGTAAAAAAAAAATTTGAAGAAATTCTCAAAATTAATTTGGACATCACAGGAATGACCAAAGGGGGGCATATTTGGAATCAAATTAAAGCTTACAGTGCAAGAAATGGTAAAAACATGGCGACATCTACAACCTAGAAAATCCCAGGCACTGGTAGATACATAATGAATAATGAATTACAAAAAAAAAGCCTGATCGATTATCAAAATGGCTCGGACGGTAAAATGTAACCTGACATCCCATGGCCTAAAGCAGTACCTGATGGACATTGCTTCCCATCATGCACCAAAGAATACTTGGTAAGTTAGATGAGAGTAATTGTCTATTTACGCTCGGGTGTGGAAAGGGGGGTCTAATTCTAAGTACAGGCAGATCCCTTCTTCATTTTCGAGGAAGGATTAAGTCACGACGTCAACCACAGTTAGGGGCAAGCTGTCTGCTTGAACCAAAAACACATGTCGACAAGGAGGGAGCGTCGACTGGGGACCAAAGTAAAATTGAGCCTGACTTTTAAGTTTTAGCTTATATTACAGTCTTAAAAGTTATGCTCTTATGGTAAAAGGGGTATTAGTGTAAAAATAACAATACAAGGGTGTCTTATCTGAAACAAAATCTTATTAGTAGTGTGTTTTATCTGAAACTTTATCTTATTAGTATCAAATATCTCTATAGACAAAGTGAAACAAGTATCATGTACATATATTGCTGCTGTAGGATGATGTGTTCATGTTAAATTGGAGGAATGAGAAGCAATGTAGGATGTTGTGCCTTAGCATAGCCCTTTCTTAAGAATCAAAATTCATAAGCCAATGTGGGGTGCACTAACTAGACGTATACTCTTATGCCTCGCTAATCCGGTTGATTCTTATCCTAAATAATCCCTTGAGTTTCGCACCAATGCGGTGCTGGCAAGAATACTCGCCTGCACTGCATTGACGCCATCTCGGCAAGATAAATTTATCTATTGTGCAGCCCTAAATGTGTTAAGACACAATCCTATAGGGATGAAAAATTGTGGCTTTCCTAGAAAAAAAATAGAATTTAAAAAAAAAATCAGCACAATTTGATTTAAAAAGAAAATCCAATATAGTTCAAGACCGGTGACCAAGGCATGCCTGTCCTATATTTGCCCTATATAATAATATGCAGTGCCGTAAGGTGTTGAATGCAGAGGGCTAACCTCGGACCGCCCTACAGTAGTATAGTATGTATCAGAACGGGACTATAGCTAAGTAAGATTACAGGATATTACTCACTGGGGATGCAGCCAATTAGAGGCATTCATTTGGTCACGTGACCTGGACCCCAGTGGTGTACCTCATTTACATAATAGACCACACCCCCTTAGCCAATCAGAGCCCTCCATTTGGTCACGTGACCCCTCCCCAGTAAATTAGTGTGAGGGTGGCTGAGCTAGTGTAAGGGGGTCACACTTCGAGTCCAAAACGTGCACCAAGTGCCAGCATCACACCTTGTGTACAGACTCAGACAGGCTCAAGTTCACAAATTCTTTCCCAAACCTCCCTCATGTTTAGACCCTTATTATCATCCAATGAGAAGTATGTTAGCTTAATTCTCAGAATTCCTACCATTTTGTCATGAATACTTAACATCTTTCTGTTCTCTGTAGATGGGTCAATCCACTGAAAATGGGCACTTGTCCATGATAGAGGGTCATTTTTAAAAACTAAGAATTAGATCATGAAACTTAATTTTATTGATAGCGCTCCTAGGAAAGGTTCATTCAAGTCACTAACTCCCAAGCGGTCAGTTTTTATTGCAAATATTCAAAATTATAAAAATGTAATGGGCATGAGCAAAATGAATTCTTCTCTACATCACAGAAATATTTGTCAGAACTACATGATTTTCAGTTAGGATATTTGACAAAAGGTCCCAAAGACACACTATGAAAAAAATAGGAAAAAAAGATGGATTTTTACAATACATAACCTGGGTTTAGGCAACTTCTGATTGGTTTAACCAATAGCGCCTATATCGGATTTGATATATGGCATAATGTTTTCTTTCCACTTGTTAACCCATTAAGGGCTGGCTATGAGAGCATTTTGGAAGGCTAGGGGACTGAATTTTGAGCAGTACATTTACCAGGGGGGCGGGAGGGTGCAAGGTATAATAAACTGTCCATGACTTTGATATCATTTTCAACCATTTTACAATGTCATCAACACTGTAAACTTCTCAGATTCGAATTCCTCAGCCCCAAAATAGGTAATAAACATCATCATACCAAAAATAGCAATACACTTAAGTCTATCTCAAATTTCCAAACATGGCTGCCACATAATATATCTATGTCGATTATACTCAACATCAGCCCCTACATGGTGTTGAAAATACTCAACATCCGCCCCTACATGGATGTTGAGTATTCTCAACATCAGGCCTTAATGGGTTAATGTTATAAAGCTTATTTAAATAAACCCTACAAGGTTGCTGTTTCCAAAATGTTAGAATATATATTCTCATGGTCCGTACCTCACTTCCCACTTCCATGATCTACTGCATCCTTCAGAAAGCTCTCCTCATCCTATATTGAAAAGTTAGTCACTTTCGTATGAATCAGACTGTGTTCCAAAAAGTGGCCATAGTGCTTCCTTTCTTGGTCACACATCAATGACTTCCTAGAGGAGGTGCTCCTACATAGAATTAGGTCTTCTTTGTTCCCTTTATATCCTAATACATCTCGGCATCTACTTAGTCCAGAATGGTGAAGGAAGTGACTTCCTGCAAAGTGGGTTGTTACTTGGGAAGTGCTAACTACTTCTGGACTGAGTTCCTTAAGAAGCAGCTTTTGGGAACACAAGAGAGAGGTGACCTCTCAATGGTTAGTGACTTCCATTTTCAGGAGTGACCCTCTGACAGAAGTGAAATCAAACATTTTGGAAACAGCCTCCAGAGGACCCAGTACATATCATTGCAACACATTGGCACTATTATAAAGTCAGGGTGTAATGCTAAGGTGCTCTGTTACACTGTAAAAATAACTGTGGACAGATGAGGGGAAAGGGTCTTCCGAGGTTAAACATGAAATTTAAAATTGATGTTATCAGCTTTAAAATGAGGTACAGCACTCATAGAGAGCCCTTCTAGTCTTGGAGATATTGCTTCACGAAAATGGAATGACATGACTCTATCAATGCAGCCAATAAGCTCTGTCATTTATTGTTTTATCAAATCAGGCATCTAATTAGCATAATGATTTAAATAATTGATCAAAAAATGACCATCCTTTCCATACATTTGAGTGTAGATTTGGAGCTAGAAGTGGTATCTTTATCAGTGTATGAATCTCCATGAATCATTCTATTGGTTGACATTATTTTTTTTTTCTATTTTGAATATAATTTTTGTTGCCATGGCAATAGTTTTCCCTGAAAACCCTTATTTAGGCCTTCTTTTGAATTCAAAACATAACATTAACATTCCAAATAGACCGGAAGTTCCAGGAAATAGAACTTTTTTTTAGAAAACCATGTTTTTCTGTGTAAAAAAGGACATAAAAGCTATTTTTGGTCTATTTTTTACATTCCTAGCCTTTGTAGCTCCCCTAGTGGCCAAATCCAGTAATTAAAACCTGCAAGGAGGGCCCTTTCCCCTCATCTGCCAACAATTGTTGAATCTACTAGGGATCCTTGTACAACTGAACAGTGAACCATTTTAACTCCTGGTGGCAGTGCATTGGCACAAGGAATATCTGCAAAAATAATGACAGATCTCTGGCAACTTTGGGACCAGGAATTCTTCACTATTTCACCATTTGTGTCATCATTATGCAGTACTCCTCAAATATTGCACCATAACAATGCCCCATCTGACTACATGGTAACATTAATGGGGTGCTCTGGTATGTTAGATTGAAATAAGCTACAGGGTAGACCATCAAGATCCCATTTCATGTAACTTACATACTGAAGGGGACACGCATGCAATATAGCTATCATTTATTGCTGACATTCCTTTTAGAGGTAACATTGCATACAAACAATACACTTACAGTAACATGATGGGAGAGAAGGTCTACCAGGATGGAACCTCCTGTGCTGACTGTCCATCCAAATGCGAAGATAAACTTTGTGGTAAGTATGATTTACTTTCTTACTTATCAAATGGTGCATTTTACGAGATTCTAGCTATATTCAGTTAACAGATTTTTGGAAAAGCAATGAATTAACATGCATTCCTTTGTGATTTATACTAAAGTAAGTAATTCTCAAAGTGACCTCATATATAACAAGGATTATACAGGGGGAAAATAGAGTCAAATGGAATCTAATCGTTACTGGTTGTATCTTAGTTTTGCCAGGAGTTATCATATAACTGGTCTTCGTTCGATCTATAGGTGAGTGCTTGAGCCAAGAGGGGTCACAACCAAGTTCTTGATATGCTACCTCATACCACCCTCTTGTATATATATTCCTTGGATCAGTTAGGAGTACTTGAGAATTGCATCATAACTATCAGGTGCGCCATAAGAAGGAGTGAACAAAAGGGAATCATAAAGGTGGCATCCCGCTAGTATACCAATAGTGGCACCAGCTGCATATGATAACCACCCAACACTTGCATACAGAACAGGCTTGCCTACCACATACAGCAAGTACAAAGGTAGTGAGGAGAGAAAGATAGGTCTCGTCTCTAGTCCTTTGAGCCACAAGTCTATAATTCTATAATTTCATTGTGTTTATATAATATATGTATGGTGTGTTGTTAAATATTACTTGCAGACTGCCCTGATGGTAAGATTTGCCAGAACGGAGGTACTATGGATGTAAACACCTGCTCATGTACTTGTACAACTGGCTGGACAGGGGCTTCGTGTGAATCATGTAGGTTTTCTCTAATTATTTTGAGATAACATGGGCTACTTCTTTGGGCAAATAATGACATGAAAATGTTTAATTCTCATAGGTTTAGTGACACTCTGAAATGAAATCTCATCTATATTGGAAATGAATCAAAAGGTTTTGAACACTACTTCCTCTTCTCTAAGTATCGGTGCTCTAGTTTGAATACATGAAATCCATGAAATATGCACAGTAAATGTGTAGAAACTCCCTTTTCTGATGCCCTTTACTTTAAATGTACAGTGAGTTATACCAATTCTTTGTATCTAGTCATCCAACCCAGATTGTGCTTCCATATCTCAATCTAATAATTAGTAGTGTAGAATATTTGCTGTCAGTCTTTTGCTATTTCATTGCTCATGATGGGTAAAACGTATACTCAAAGTACAGTGCGTTTTCCATTCTCTTCCAACATTTGTATGTGAAATTAAAGTGCTGGAAGTGTTGTATTCTTATCCACAATCATTCAATCACACAAACTATAACCTGACATAGACTACCATTCTGGTGTGTCACTTGGCCCAGGTGAGGCAGAACCCACCAGAAGACGATATTGACCTTCTTTAGAACGCACTGTAACATTGCCATTGCTACACTGAATAGGGCAGTATCTGCTTGACAAGAATTCAGTGATTTGGCTTACATCTGCATTGGAGTCTAGAAATCTCGATAAACAACTCATTGAGAAATTTGTACATCAGCTTCGATAACCGATACATCTGCTTACTTTTTCAGATCCCTGTCCATCAGCAGACCCGGCCTACTGTGGAATCCCACAGCCTGAAGGGTATCCTGAATCTTTCTGTAAAATTTATAGTAATGTGCCTGATGAATGCCCCGTCATGTGCGGTAAATGTCCTTAAGGAACTGAAGTCTTCACAGACAATTACACAGAAAGATTATCAGAATGAAATACACTAATATCTAACTAAAAAAATGATCTCCTACCCTGAAAACACTGTTTCTCTTGATATTTTTGATATTCAAGTGTGACTCTTAAAAATAAACTGATTTCTCATCAAATTTGCTGTGTTCATCAATTTATATGAGATATGAACATGTCTGGTTTTGACTTCAAGTCAGTTATGAATGGTCAGCCAAGCATACTTCCACGAGTTTGATATCATAACTCAGACAACCACCCCCAGGATCTCACAAATCTGACTTAAGTACATAAAGTTATATAATAAAAACTCTGACCTTTCAAAATGTAGGCAGAATTACATGAACTAGATGACTACTATATGTACAAAGGAACGGGGTAGATATAGGGGTATATTTCCCCCACTAGATGGACCTCCCCACCACCTGGGTCAGGTGGTTCTGTGCTGCCACACCAGGTGGCACTGCACTGAGACTGAACAAAGGAACTGAGTAAAGTATTTAACAAATGCTATGTTTTGCTGATGTAAGTGTCATATAATTGGAGCCTAGGCTACTGACATGCCTCTAGTCGAATTCAATTTCAATTTTTATTCAGACACAACCCCTTATGTGGCAAAGGAAGGTCCTCAGGCATTGTAAGGGAGTGGTAACAATGGGATCTGTAGGTGGGTTCCAGGTTCCAGGCCTCAAGGATCAAGATTCTTCCCATGCCCCACTCTGCATGACAGAAAGTCATATACTTAAAACCATGAATATAGGTAATTCCTTTGCACATCAACCCCTTCAGGGATTGAAATTTCTTTCCACCAGGTCAAGGGGTTGACAAACTTTCCATTGTAGTTTTCCACCAGATGGCCTCATTGTGGTGTCCCGGCCTAGCTAATCTGCTACTCAATCATTTTTTAGATACAAGAGAAAAAAGCTACCTGGTATCATTAGTTCAACATCTGGACAGCAGGGGTCACCTGTGTCCCATTTGAATGATGGGGGAACAAAACTTGCAATACACTGAACGTGTTGGTATTACCGTACAGTCACAACACTCAGGCTGATAATGAAGTTAAAAATCTGAGCAGGGGATGCAATTTGCAGACTGATAAATAGGACGATCCCCCCATTATTTTTCATATTATGTAAATCCAGTATTGAGGTCAGAGGAATACTTTCTGGAAAACAGTTTTACCAAAGATTGTAACGTCAATATAACAGTTTTATTTGTGGTATCGACGTTTCTAGCTGTGATATCAATGTTTGAAACTTTGATATCAGAACTGTAATATCAATGCTGAATAGCTATGATTGAGAAGTTTCATGTTTTGCAACAGATCGATACAAAGATTTGTATTCCATGTCTAAGATGAAAAAAGGGATATATATATTGTAGCGGGGAGACTGGTCTACTGGGTGGTTGTGCAGCAGTCACCCGGAGGGCAGTCTCACGTTCAGGGAAGTTCTCCACCCAGACGCTGCCTCTCGTGCAGCGTTCTGGTGGAGTTGTATACATGGAACGGTATGTTCCATTGAGGGTCAGATCCAGCCGACAGCCCAAAGCGAGCAGACATTCTTGGTCTTCCCCAGGGGTAGCAGGCAATAATGACAGATCAAGCACAAGTTTAGATGGTGTGGCAAAAGGAGTGCGCGGCAATAAAGGAGTTCTTCGATAATGTGGTATATTTGGAACATTACAATATATTTCTATAACAAGGGACCGTATTTAGGTCATATAACGTATAAAAGATCATTCTGTTCAAGAAAATAACGCTCACCTTGTCTAATTATAGACTGTTAATCATGCTCAATAATGTTAGTATCATGGCTTTACTATTTTCCCAGAGAACATCCTACTACCAATGTGCCTGCTGTATGGTAACGCCAATGACAATGAAGTACCCTTGCTTCTGAGGAATCCAGATCTGGAATGATCTGGATGCTGATGGCTACTAAGAATATACCGATCAACCACTGCATATTTCAGTAGCCACTTGTATCTACAACAGGTTCAGCTACAAGCTTAGGGGCAGAGCCTGCACGCTGGCGAGTGTATCATTGTTACTACCTGTATGTACACTCTGTCATCATGCAATAAACAAGGATCAAAGAACTTCTCTGGATTCAGTGTTCATTACAACATCAACTTGTAACGGTTCGTTGACATTATATAGATACTTTAAAAAAAAGAAGAGGAATAGGTTAACAAAAAATTAATTTAGTGTATTTCAATACTATATGAGGAAAGAGAGAAAAAATGTATTCAGGCAGTAATTTTTGACTCATACCTCTAAATCAGGGTCACTTTCTTGACCCGTAAGCCTTCTGTTCTCTCGGAGGAGGGCTTTAAGATTCGTCACATCCTCGATCAACTCTTTGAAATTCTGAAAATTTGAATAAAATGAAACGATCAACAAAAAAAGGGCTCTACATAATGCCAATGGAACTTACATTGTAGTTTAACGTCCACCGGCCATATGCCTTTAAAGGGATTGCATCAGAAACTTTCATTATTCTTTGTAAAAAAAGAAATTTGAAGAAATACTCAAAATTAATTTGGACATCACAGGAATGACCAAAGGGGGGCATATTTTGAATCAAATTAAAGCTTACGGTACAAGAAATGGTAAAAACATGGCGACATCTACAACCTAGAAAATCCCAGGCACTGGTAGATACATAATGAATAATGAATCATGAAAAAAAGCCTCATCGATTATCAAAATAGCTCGGATGGTAAAATGTAACCTGACATCCCATGGCCTAAAGCAGTACCGGATGGACATTGCTTCCCATCATGCACCAAAGAATACTTGGTAAGTTAGATGAGAGTAATTGTCTATTTACGCTCGGGTGTGGAAAGGGGGGTCTAATTCTAAGTACAGGGAGATCCCTTCTTCATTTTCTAGGAAGGATTAAGTCACGACATCTACCACAGATGGGGGGAAGCCGTCTGCTTTAACCAAAAACACACGTCGACAAGGAGGGAGCGTCGACTGGGGACCAAAGTTTTGAATGAAAAGCGAGAAGACAGGCCTTGTTTTTGACATAATAAAGACCACAAAAGAAATGAGGTATCATATACAAGACAAGAAAAAGAGAGGACTTTAAGAATCTCACCTTAGGGCGCTTTTTCTTCCCCATTTTCGTCTTGTTTGTCGGTGGTTTCATGAACGATAAAGGAGAAAGTGGAAGTTGTCTTATGACGTCATACGGGGATACCGGAAAGGGGTTCCCTTGTTCTCCTAAGTTGAACGCGGCTTTTACGAAACAAAAGCTTCGCGGAGCCAACATACGGAGGGTCCACATGTGTTAACCGACCGTCCACATGTGGGGAGCTGTATGTTAAAATAAAAGGCCGCATTTAGAGATAAAAGTCTGTATCCTGTGTCTCACATACGGACAGGACACGGCGACCTTTGAGAAACAGTTTTCCACATAAAAATCTTTTTTCCCACATGAGGTCCACATGTGGAGGCCGTATATGTATAATTCAATACCTATGAGGTGAAACATCCTCCAGGGGAAGGGAGGGAGTAATCTGTAGGAGCTAAGGTGTCTCGTAATACCTGAATGATTAGTTTAGCTGGTAAAATTTGTCTCTCCTTTAGGTAAAGGAGTAAAAACTTTTTACCTCATTGTACATATATAGTAAAAAATAACACTAAAAGACCATACTGTATGTGTAAGTCTATGGGTTTGACACTGCTGGAGTTAAAAATGACTCATGTATATAAGGGACATGGGCAATCTTTACACTGTATAGGCCTGTTACAGTTATACTACACTGTGTGGAATCCAAACGTAGATTCACAATTGTAGGGTGGATGGTCTGAGAGTCACTGTCACTGTCTTTTATTAGAACAGTATGGCTGAATACTTTTATAATGAGCGAAATTATCTTGATGAAACTGATTTTGGAATACCAGTTGAGAGTGAAGAAATATTCTATGCAGCTTTGGATGTTGCAAGATGTTATTCAGGAAGCATTGTAGATCCTTTGATTCATTTGGGTGAAACAGGAATTGTAGACTACCCTACCATCTGCATTTGTGGCTATTGTGGTGATAAATTGAGGGAACAGGACAACCATGCTGATGTACAACACATGTTTCACCTTTCTCTATTGGCATCAGACATTCAGGTAAGATTATACTTGTACCATCATATCAAACCATACAATGGTAAAGGTGAACGATGATTAGTTTGAGCCGACCATTTCTTCATGAGCATGTCCTGCCCGTTCCAGGACATGCAAGTGAAGAAACAGGAGGCTCAAACTAATCAGAGTTCATCTTTACCTTTATGTCAAGGTGTTTGAGTGGAAAATCAATTGATATTTCATCAATATCCTTCAAAATTAACTCTTATTTACCCATTGTCATCGCGAAATGCTGACCGCCACCATCTTGGATGTTTATGTTTCAAAAGGGCTGCGCATGAGCGGTGGGCGTATGACATCATAATGCGGATTTGGCGCTGGTTTTTTAACGCAGGGATGCAATACGCTGTCTCAGTGCTTTTTCTATGGACCTTAGATATTCACCTTGACATAATTAACTGTTCTATAATGCTTATAAAACGATCATGTCACAGTGAAAGGTTTACAGTTATATCAATATAACCAATGCATGATTAGTACTATGATTTAACAACCCTGTGATAAAACTCCTGCTATCAGTAATTAATACATTTTGTCATATTTCCGATTAACCATCTTGTGTTTGTGGACGCAACCTTAGCTGCAGTTCTGAAAAAAAGGGAGATATCATACACATTCTTGTTATAACTAGACACTTGGATAAAGATAATTTCATAGCAGAGGAGACTACACTAAATACTGGTCTTTCATTAGGTCCATATAATTTTGAGGAATGGTTGAAATTATGTCCATGCACTGTTAACCTTTTAGAACTGTACTACGAATTTGTAAGCTATTCTAATATTGATAATATATCACAATTGTATACTGTATAGTTTTGCCTAAACAGGAACTGTTATAAAGATCTTAAGACTAATTAGCACTAACACAATGAAGTGATGGTGAGAATGCCCACCACCACTTCATTAAAGTATCATATACCATTTTATTATTCCATAAATTGTGACATATTACCGTATTAATCAAAGAATATATAAGAAATTAATACATTGTACTTCTATGTGAGCGTTCATGCCCCACTGCACACCAGCTAGGGGAAGGGTACATAGGTTACAACATCAAATAGGCCAACCTTATGGTTCAGTGCACAATATAATAACTTGTAAGTGAATGCAAACGGCCGTTAGAGGTGCCTGGGCACCGCTGACGCCTTCATGGGTGTCTGAGCACCCAAACACTGAATAATAGATTACATAAGTCACAACGCCATAACCTTCCAGTCGCTCTAGCGTCGCTCCTAAGCAATCTAGGTAAAATATCAAAGCATTTATGGAAAGCCCATAATTACACGGTCAAAATGAGCCCAAGATCAAGGCGGAACTCCTATTATTAAGGAAGTTACGCCATGGAGACTAATTCAACCTCCGAATGCACTACAGACAAACCAGCGCAAGTTACGCGCCTGGCAAGTGGGCATTAGTAACTTGGCATATTCAACTCTGCGCATGCTCAAAATGGCAGTTGTAACGGCGTAAACTTCTGAGATATGAGGGTCTGAAGTTGCAGAACTGACCAGGACAATGGGGGACACAGCGGCGTCCATGGGGGTCCTTTGTGCACCCTGTGACACATGAAAGACCCCCCTCAAACAATTGCAGAGTTAGGCAGATGCCACTGGCCCCAGTCAGTCTGAGGTGCAATGCCAAGATTTGGTTCAAATAGCCTGGCTGCACCTCCTAGAAATCAGAATCTCCAGAACCGCTCCAGAGGTAACATCTCCAGTCATCTCCTGCTACCTGCTATACCTCTACACTATGGTGAAACTATGCTAGACAGGCATAGGATTCCATCATTAGTGGCCAGAGGGTATCTTCTACAAGACATCCACCAGAGGGTAAAGTTATTCATTATTACATTATTCCTCTAAGCAGCAGGTCAGGAGCTAGGTGTGGGAACCCACCTAGAACTATGCTGGACATTATTATTACCTCACAGGTGGAGTGGAACAGAACATTATACTCTATGAACTATTGTATATTTACTGTATGTGGAAATTACCTACATTCTAACTACTGTGTGATTGATATTTCTTACATGTTGCCTAAAGCTGAATAAACCAGTGATAACTGGAAATAACACTATTTATAAGAGCCTGTTGGATTTACACTATATACCACTAGTCATATGATATTTCTCATATGACAACTTGATCATGCACAATTACTAGTATGACAAAAGCATCATGTCCACCCTCATAGAGTTATGTATCAACTCCTTACAGTCTGTATAAGGCTTGAATGTATCCCTGGTGAGTAACTCACCAAGGCTACATTAAAGCATTATGTATACCATTGGGATGGTGCGGTAAATTGTTCTTAATGGGTTAATGACAGGAAATAGACAGTGGTTTATGATCGTATGATCGTTTGCCTGGAATGGCACTATGTGCTTTGTACATTATCAATAGATATAGATACCTATCTTACATCAGAGAATGAGATACCAGTGGGCTATCTGTTTCACACTGACTTTCACACGAGCCCCCCCCCCATTTGATTAGTAAGCTGTATAAAACCTGCCATCACCCTTCAGTTTACAGAAAATGCATATATCAAGGATTTTAATATTCATTACACTGGTATCAGTGCTGTATTTTGCTCAGTACTGTGAGACTCAGGATGTTTGTGGAATCCCTTACCAGAGTGTGTTTCTGTGAGTTGAGATCGTTATATTGCTATGGTGGGAGTGTGTAGTTTTTCCCTTATATCCAGTTTAGGGAATCTAGTATTAAGGGATTGGTATAAATTGAAGGATGTTGTAATAAAGAACAATATGAAACTGATCAATTACCCCATTGTATAGGTCAGTAAATAGGAGACAGCTCTCTATGTCTTCTGTTTACACTTCAACAATTCAATCTATATCTACTGTGTTTGATTAATTTTATAGATAAAATAGATATTATGGAGATGCTTAATACACCTACCAGTAAAGTAACTGTAATAATCATGATAAGGACAGTGTTCTGATTGGTTGTACTATGAGTAACATCAGAAGCATTGCTTGTATGAGTACCAGTAATAGTAATATAAGTGTTTGGGGGTGTCTCTAATAGACTGGTGGTTATAATTTTGGAGTTGTTGGTGGTTATTGAAGGTGCACTTGTTGATACTGTCGTTACAAAAGTGGTTGGAGTTGATAATAAAGGGCAAGATCCCCTTACATTGATATCAAGCTTAATACCCTCATTAACTAGTCCTACTTAAGACCTCACCAACCCATCCGTGGACATCTTTAACCTCTGACCTAGTTACACTCCAGTCACACAGTGCACATCTCACCATACAGACATCGATCTCTTCAAGCTGAAACAATCACATTGTGGAGAATACTTAGATTGTTGCTCCTTATTCAGATCAGTGAATCTGAAATGTGGATATTCAAGAAGATGTTCCTGCTTTCCAAGTTGAGGATTAGTATCCAGTGTAAATATAGGTCTAAGGAGAATGCCTACACTGAGACATAGTAAAGACAATGGTTATGATCACTTGGATTTACGTGGAAACAAAATCACTGGAATTAAGAATTTTAAGGTGCATCGATTTACAATAGTAGATCTAAGAGAAAACCCATTATCTAATTGTGCTGGTGTTCTACCTGGTATTGTGTTAACGGACAGTTGTGAATCGAAACTATCTCTATCTCTCATGATACTGAGTCCAAAGTTGAGGAGTCGCAAATGAAAGGAAATCACTTTAAAGACACTGAAAAAAGCCCTCTACCATACCATCTACAATTGATAAATTCTATATACCACAGACTGATATAAAAGGTGTGGATAAAGTGGATAACAGAGAGGGTACCATGTATGTTGTCGTGGTAAGTGCTTGGAGCATTGGTGGAATCAGTGTAGTATCACCTCTGTGTGGTGTGTTGATCTATTTACATAAGAAGGGACTGATATCATCATGTTACCAGAGAGTAAGTCAATACTGTGCTCGTCTTTCTAATACTCATCTACAACCTAATATAGACGTGCACATGGTTGATTCAGTGTCCCCTCCAGACTATCTTGCACCTGCATCGGGAAATGTGACCATATCACTTCAGAATAGACCTCTCCCACCTGTTCCTAGTGATAATGACCATTATAAAAATATTGAAGATCCACATGTCAGTTCCCCACTTTTATGCTCAAAAGGGCCTACATTTTTTTGTCCCCCCCCAACCCATCACCCCCCATTGTTAAAAAATGACCACTCCCTTAAACAGAAAGAGTTCATAGAGGAATCCCTGGAAGAGGTAGAAAGAGCACAGAGCAAAGGTAGAATGTTCAGCCAGAAGTAAACTATACAAGCTCTGTTTGGGGGTCATAGTGAACAAGTAATCAATGGATAATTCATGACGAGTGTGTGTTAGTGAAGGATAACTATACGAGGCCGTAGGCCGAGTATAATTAGCCTTTACTAACACACATGAGTCATGAATTATCCATTGACTACTTATTTTCTACCACGAAACCAATAAATAATCAATAGAATACCAATAAATTCAAGTTGAAAACAAAAATTATTCCCCCTCCCCGGGACTCGATCGAAGCCAGCCATAGTGTGTGTACACAGGTACATGCACCTCGGTGCCTGGCAGCGCCCGTCACAGCCACTGAATGCATCTCACGGTTATAAATGTATGTACACGATCAGTACACACACCTCGGCGCTCGGCTAGGCTTGGCTTTGTTTGAATGTGGCGAAAAAAGATGCGCCCGGACCGTGTTAGACTAGATATACACCTCGTCGCCCGGCAGCGGACAGCTACAGCGCACACAGCTAAAAAAAGACGCGTCCGGGCCGGGATTCGACCCGCCTACCTTTGACGGCTGAGCGCAATGCGCTAACCGCTAGACCATCGCATCTCCTCCTTCAGGGGCCGTCTCAGCTTGGATATGTTTGAGTCCGTCACATGGTTATGGTAGCTGACAGCCCGTAGTCGTTGCCTTCCCGGGCTTTGTATCATATCCAGACGTGGTTCGAACCAGGCATTTCTCGTCAGTCCCTGTGGCACACTGCATAGGGAGTTGGACTAAGGACCTGAGAATGCAGGTTCGACCCCTACCATGGCAATGAATATTCTGTAGGTTTTAACATGTAACATATGACATGGAGGGACATGAGAGGCGTGTGGGTTATCCATGGATAACTGCACTGGGTGCGGCTTTTCCATGGATAACCGCACGCCTTACAAAATTGATGTAACAGCCTACAGGGTGTGCAATATCTACAGGTATGTGCATGAATATCTAGCAAAAAGCACTGTGCAACCCAGAAATCATGGTATAATTCAAAGTAGGTCACATAGTAAATCAAAGATTGGGGAAGGAGCTACTGAGCTCTTTTATTCACTAGTATGAGATTAACCTAAAGTAGAAGCTTTAGCAAGGATAATTTTTGCTAACTTGACACCTGTGATGTTACAGTTTATAGTGGATTACATCTTTAGCAAGGATAACTTATCGAATCTATTATTAGTATTAGTATGTAAACAAGGTACAACAAAGCTGGAGGTGTTCAATGCATGTGTCTCTCATGAGTGTGTGAATGATTCTGTCATATTTCTGCTAACTTGACACCTGTGATGTTACAGTTTATAGTGGATTACCTCTGTTGTGCAAAACTACAATTGGTTTGCCAAACAACAATAGATTGTTGATAACTTCAATGCTCTCTACTCACATCATTCTTCATTATTTCGACGTCATTTTTTTTACAGTGTGTGTTTTTTCTCACTAGTTTGTCCCAGTCCCAGAACGACACACCCCCAAACGCCAGCCAATCAGTGCCCGGTAAACAGACCCGCCTAGTCAAGCCTAAGTGCAGCAGTCCTCGCCCCAGAGGCAGGCCCGCCAAATTTAGGTCACCCAGGGTCTCTGTCAAAGCTGGTAACGCCGAGAGCTAAGAGAGAAATTACGTGACCCATTGCATACAGCATACTCCCATGTCACCATGGATACCATAGGGCCTTTCTCCAAGGCCACAGACAGCTCTCACTACATACATGTGGTGACTGACCATGCCACTAGGCACATAACTGCCTGGACCAGCGAAGAAAATACTGCTGCAGCTGTAGCACTTGGTTTCTTCCAAAGAGTCATATGTATCCATGGCACTCCCTCAGTATTGAACACAGACACTGCCCAACAATATGTTTCAAAATTATTCAAATATTTTTGTGAAAAATTCGGCATTAAAATGTGACAGGAAGTAATTCAATTCAATTTTAAAGGTTTTTATTGCTTGACTTACAAATACATGAATTTCAGTAGCAATATTGGCTCGGCCATGCCTCAGGGATAGTTTTACTTGTATATATATAGCCATTGCTATTAGTACAATCAATATATAGTCATCAGTATAATTGTGAACATTGCCCAATGCATTATAAATTTATAATCATGTGTTATATACGCTCTAATATATCCATTATGTATGCATCGCTGTTTCAATCAGCACGTTTAATGTGTGTGGTGTATGTTCACAAGTAAGAGGCCTATAATTATAGTAGTGCATTCTGGTGCATATATACATATTCAGTGGCAATTCACTCCTCTGATCACCAGTCCAGAGTGTCATGCTTTAGTATACACCATACTTAGCTAATGTATGGATATGTCTGCTGTGTTCCTTGATACATATCTATCATATAATAAATAACATGTATCCGATCCTAGCAGTTACATATATGTGAATACAGAAAAGAAATGAAAATAAAAGAAAAATACAAACCTAGATTTTAGGTGGTTGTCATATGTATTATACAGTCCTCCCCCCTTCCCTATCTAACATGGTCGTCTTATCATAAAGTGTATGAGGGGATTAGAGAGCATAATATATATAGTACACACTGGTCCAGGTCTCAAGGTCTCTGTGAGCGCCAACATCAAGCCATAGAATCATCCCTCAGAGCCTTTGTATCAAAATCACAAAAGCATTGGTCAACTTTCCTACAGGCTGTAGTTTTCAGTATCAATAATACCATAAGCAGCGCCTTAGGTTACTCACCAAATTTGCTAGTCTTTGGCAAGCAGACACACCAGCCAACAGAAGCAGCTCTGTCTTTGATTAAAGCCGAGAAAGACTCAAGCACCAAAGAGAAAATAATGACCAGCCTACTACAGTTCAGGGATGAAATTCAGATGAAGGCTGCAGAAAATATTATTTCTGCTCACAAAAAGATGAAAGCCAGACATGACTCCTCAGCAGAACTCAGCTCATACAACACAGGCCAGTTGGTATATTTACGTATACCTAACCTGCTGGTCAAATGTACATCAAAAAAGTTGCAACCCACATACTCAGGCCCTTACATCATAATGAAAATGACTTCACCAGTTACAGCCATTTTAAAAAGGCTACAAGATGGGAAAGTACTGAAGAAATCAGTACATGTATCCAGGCTAAGGAGACCAATCACAAGAGCTAGCGCCAAAGCCATCATAAAAAGGCTACAATCAGGGCCCATAAGCTCACTTCATGACCCGGACCAGGATGACCCCTCCAATGTGAGTTTTACCACTCCCAAAATAAAGAAAAAGAGAGGAAGGCCAGCCAAAAAGGGCAAAATCTCCTTCAGCCCCATGCCCTCCAAAAAATCAAGAAGAATTCCTAAGCGTCCATCATAAATCACATAGGCACTGCATTAAAACACCCCCACCCATACCCCCCCATTAATCCCTGTAAGGCGCCACGCGCCCAAACCAAATCAATTAACCCCATTAATACCCCAACCACTTAAACACACTGACAGCAACAGTCACACCCCAACACCTTCCCCATTAATACTAACAACCATAAAAATTCCTATGTACCCAAAATCAACATCTTGATTAATTACATATACAACTGCCTACCCCTTCTAAGTGGAACGCCAAACACTGGCAAATGGATTATCAGATAATTAGTGCATACTCAGTCATTTCAGTCCCATATCTGTGCTCCTTTAAAAATGCCGGCATTATTTTAATCTGTAAAATAACCCTGCATACTTCTTATAGTGAATCAAATGATGTACAGCATTTGTTGAGGGAGATTTCATTTAGGTTAACGGAGGTCTCTAGGTTTCTACAGCCTTTGTGGGTAGGGGGGGGGGGAAATCAGATAGTAGCTTGAATTTTGTTGAGTCACTGAGCTGCAGCACTGTTAGTAGTAGGCAGGGTTATCTTACAGCAAAATTCCCTGGCAACTTAGGTTCCAGTTCCTTTTGCTGTAAGTCTACAGGAAGTGAGATGCTGTAATTTTACAGTACAATCCACAGTAATCAAACAGTGACAAGCACTGTGATCAGCAAGATCATTCAGGTCTACAGAAACATAATTATGCTTTAAATGAACAGCAAAATATTATAATGTAAATTCACAGAAACTTTTGCTGGCAACTAAGGTTCCGGCAAATATTGCTGTAAATTTACAGAAACTAGGAGTGTAGAATTACAGCACGAAGTTCTGTTAATCTACCACAATGTATTGTTTTTATAGGTACAAAAGACATTGCTATATACTCTGTCATTGACGTCGTCCCATAGGGGTCGTCCCCTCAATATGATTTATAAATGTGTGTACTCCATAAACCATGCATGCCTAATGAAGACAAAATGTCTCCAACCCAGTGAAGTGCCATCATTGAGGCACTATTGAGGGTGAGAGAAGTAGAGAACCATCTGACTAAACCATTTTATGGTCTTTCAGTTTTAGCATTCAAAATGATCTAAAGGTAGGTAGGCCTAACACTGATGTGAATACTTTACCGGCATTACCACTCAATCCTAGAGATTACCTTATTCATCTGGATGAAATAAAGGGAATAGGACGAAAACTACATCTAAAAAGACAGTCAGCAACTAAAGGACAGGCTTTACAGAGGGCTCTCTCAAGTAGGAAGAGAAAAATAACAGATAAACCAGCACCACAGAATAATTCAGACAGAATCGGAAGTAGTAAAAAGGCTAAAGTCATACCTTTGAATTGGATAACTATATAATGTAATGGCCACTGACACAGGGAAAACCAGATTTAATATTGCTTCTAATTTTGTGAAAGATTACATAGACGTACCAAATTCAATAAGAACCGATGTTGAGAAGCTTTATCTAATACCAGGTGAACCTGACAGTTTTACAGGTTTGGGTAAAATAACTGATATAATTAAAGACAAAAATCCTGCTTATTCAAAGCAGAGAATTAACGAGAGTGTGAGAAAGACATTAGAACATCAGCAATCATACTTCTTGAATTCTCAACCAAAGAATAGATTTCTTAGATCGCGGATAACAAGTGCTGGGATAAATTACATGTTTGATGGTGATTTAATGAACATGTACACATATTCCCGTTATAACAAGGGATTTAAATATGTCTTATTAGTTATTGATATTTTCAGTAGATTTGTTATGACAAGAGCCGTGAAATCTAAGCATAACACAGATATGATTCCTGCAATGAAGTCAATTCTTGAAGAAAGAAAATACAAAATTTTGAGAACAGATGCTGGTGGTGAATTTAACAGCAAGGAAATGAAGAAAATCTATATGAAATATAACGTTAAACATTACATAGCTCATAATGATGGTAAGGCTTCGTACAGTGAGAGACACATACGCACAATCAAACAGATTGTTATTAAGATATATGATCGCAAACAACACTTACAGGTGGGAAAATATTCTTCAGGATATAACCAAATCTTACAACAACACAAAACATTCTCCTGCGAATGTGTCAAAGAAAAATGAAGACAGAATATTTCAATTACAATATGAGGAGATAACACAGAAAGATATCAATGATGCAAAGACATGACTCCTCAGCAGAACTCAGCTCATACAACACAGGCCAGTTGGTATATTTACGTATACCTAACCTGCTGGTCAAATGTACATCAAAAAAGTTGCAACCCACATACTCAGGCCCTTACATCATAATGAAAATGACTTCACCAGTTACAGCCATTTTAAAAAGGCTACAAGATGGGAAAGTACTGAAGAAATCAGTACATGTATCCAGGCTAAGGAGACCAATCACAAGAGCTAGCGCCAACGCCATCATAAAAAGGCTACAATCAGGGCCCATAAGCTCACTTCATGACCCGGACCAGGATGACCCCTCCAATGTGAGTTTTACCACTCCCAAAATAAAGAAAAAGAGAGGAAGGCCAGCCAAAAAGGGCAAAATCTCCTTCAGCCCCATGCCCTCCAAAAAATCAAGAAGAATTCCTAAGCGTCCATCATAAATCACATAGGCACTGCATCAAAACACCCCACCCATACCCCCCCATTAATCCCTGTAAGGCGCCACGCGCCCAAACCAAATCAATTAACCCCATTAATACCCCAACCACTTAAACACACTGACAGCAACAGTCACACCCCAACACCTTCCCCATTAATACTAACAACCATAAAAATTCCTATGTACCCAAAATCAACATCTTGATTAATTACATATACAACTGCCTACCCCTTCTAAGTGGAACGCCAAACACTGGCAAATGGATTATCAGATAATTAGTGCATACTCAGTCATTTCAGTCCCATGTCTGTGCTCCTTTAAAAATGCCGGCATGATTTTAATCTGTAAAATAACCCTGCATACTTCTTATAGTGAATCAAATGATGTACAGCATTTGTTGAGGGAGATTTCATTTAGGTTAACGGAGGTCTCTAGGTTTCTACAGCCTTTGTGGGTAGGGGGGGGGGGAAATCAGATAGTAGCTTGAATTTTGTTGAGTCACTGAGCTGCAGCACTGTTAGTAGTAGGCAGGGTTATCTTACAGCAAAATTCCCTGGCAACTTAGGTTCCAGTTCCTTTTGCTGTAAGTCTACAGGAAGTGAGATGCTGTAATTTTACAGTACAATCCACAGTAATCAAACTGTGACAAGCACTGTGATCAGCAAGATCATTCAGGTCTACAGAAACATAATTATGCTTTAAATGAACAGCAAAATATTATAATGTAAATTCACAGAAACTTTTGCTGGCAACTAAGGTTCCGGCAAATATTGCTGTAAATTTACAGAAACTAGGAGTGTAGAATTACAGCACGAAGTTCTGTTAATCTACCACAATGTATTGTTTTTATAGGTACAAAAGACATTGCTATATACTCTGTCATTGACGTCGTCCCATAGGGGTCGTCCCCTCAATATGATTTATAATTGTGTGTACTCCATAAACCATGCATGCCTAATGAAGACAAAATGTCTCCAACCCAGTGAAGTGCCATCATTGAGGCACTATTGAGGGTGAGAGAAGTAGAGAACCATCTGACTAAACCATTTTATGGTCTTTCAGTTTTAGCATTCAAAATGATCTAAAGGTAGGTAGGCCTAACACTGATGTGAATACTTTACCGGCATTACCACTCAATCCTAGAGATAACCTTATTCATCTGGATGAAATAAAGGGAAAAGGACGAAAACTACATCTAAAAAGACAGTCAGCAACTAAAGGACAGGCTTTACAGAGGGCTCTCTCAAGTAGGAAGAGAAAAATAACAGATAAACCAGCACCACAGAATAATTCAGACAGAATCGGAAGTAGTAAAAAGGCTAAAGTCATACCTTTGAATTGGATAACTATATAATGTAATGGCCACTGACACAAGGAAAACCAGATTTAATATTGCTTCTAATTTTGTGAAAGATTACATAGACGTACCAAATTCAATAAGAACCGATGTTGAGAAGCTTTATCTAATACCAGGTGAACCTGACAGTTTTACAGGTTTGGGTAAAATAACTGATATAATTAAAGACAAAAATCCTGCTTATTCAAAGCAGAGAATTAACGAGAGTGTAAGAAAGACATTAGAACATCAGCAATCATACTTCTTGAATTCTCAACCAAAGAATAGATTTCTTAGATCGCGGATAACAAGTGCTGGGATAAATTACATGTTTGATGGTGATTTAATGAACATGTACACATATTCCCGTTATAACAAGGGATTTAAATATGTCTTATTAGTTATTGATATTTTCAGTAGATTTGTTATGACAAGAGCCGTGAAATCTAAGCATAACACAGATATGATTCCTGCAATGAAGTCAATTCTTGAAGAAAGAAAATACAAAATTTTGAGAATAGATGCTGGTGGTGAATTTAACAGCAAGGAAATGAAGAAAATCTATATGAAATATAACGTTAAACATTACATAGCTCATAATGATGGTAAGGCTTCGTACAGTGAGAGACACATACGCACAATCAAACAGATTGTTATTAAGATATACGATCGCAAACAACACTTACAGGTGGGAAAATATTCTTCAGGATATAACCAAATCTTACAACAACACAAAACATTCTCCTGCGAATGTGTCAAAGAAAAATGAAGACAGAATATTTCAATTACAATATGAGGAGATAACACAGAAAGATATCAATGATGCAAAGGAGAGATCTAGAAATCTAAGGAAAAATTACATTACGGTTGGAGATTATGTACGAATTTCTAAAGTTAAGAAAGCATCTCAGAAAGATTATGAGCCTAAATGGACACATGAATTGTGTCAGGTGTATAAATCATACGTTAGAGATGGAATTAGAATATTTTATATAAGAGACCTACTTGGGGTAGAGATCACCGGAAGTTTCTGTAGACAGCAGTTGGCTAAAGCCAATGTTACTGAGTCCCAGTCGTACCAGTATGAAAAGGTCCTGAGAAGACAAACACATGGAGGTAAAAATTACTTTTACATTCGCTGGGCTCATTATCCTCAAAAATTTGACGAGTGGGTAGATCACAAACAGTTCCAGAAATAAGAAAAATGTTTATTCTAACAGCATGTTTATACATTTGAAGAGTACAGATAGTATCTGTTATTACCCGATGAACACAATTATAAGTTAAATTACCAGATATATTGATACTACAGGGATCAGAATGAGTGTGTGCTCTCCTGGAAGTGGAGCTCTTTGATATTGAAAAAATCCAGCACAAGGAGGATAAAATTACACCTCGCTGCATCTACATAGGGAGTGATATAGTGGACTATACCTACACAGGATTTGGTAAGGTTCAGATGTTAGGTAGACTGTCGATGGTACATGATATGAAAAGTGATAACACATACACAGTACAACAGGCTAACAGTATACAGGATTGCACAACACATGCACAACAGCTCTCAGACGGTCACAGTCTTACCCCTAGAACCATAAGGAATGAGTTCACTTCTCTTTGCTATATACCAATTAGATCGAGAAATCTTTCTGAAATAACTATATTTCTCAGGGGAGACATAAAAATTCATCTAGCGGTGGTAGTATTGAAGCGCAAGCATCAATTAATCAGGAATTATATTGTATTCTTCAGATAAAGCAAGATTATGGCTCATAGTGAAAAATATGCCATTCTAAAAACAAAGGATTTGACAAAAATGTCTACAGCATCATGTACTGCACAGCCTGAAGGTATTACTTCCAAGAATATAGATACAAGTGACTGTAAACTGCTTATATGATTTACAGAGCCCTACACCTATTACTCAAATCACAGAGCAAGCAAAATCATCACTGGAAAATGAGAATGAAAAAACAAATGATGGGACATTACAAATTACATCATCAGAAGGGTTAAGTAGTAAAGTACATAAAGCTCAACTACCCACCACAAAGAAGGCAGTTAAGAGAAAGCATGTTCCAGAACAAGACGGAAAAAGGAAGAAAATAAGGAGGACGGAAGCAAAGAATAAGAAGAGAGTTATCGACATATCATCATAATCAAAATGGCTACACCTAAATATTCTCATGATGAAGATAACATACTGTCACATAAGTTACCTACTAACAATCTTAAGAGAAGATCTTTTACAAAGCATATGAACAGCAAGTTTCACAAATTCTATACCAGACTACTTGACTTACTTCAAGACAGTTGCATGAAAAGAAAGGATCGACCTCAACAGAGAGAAAATATTCAAGAAATATTGCTAGAACCATTAGAATCCGAGTTGAATTCATCTTCTACTACTATTACACAGACTTCACTTCAATAAAAAGTAAAAAGTGAAGACCAACATGAGGGATCTGTTCTAACTAACAACCACAACATGGAGGATAATTTTATCATAAATATTGATATCAAGATAGACATGCAAGTATGTATAAATACACCAGTCTAAGGTCAACTGCAAAACGTTTCTGAGTCATGTCTTTATTCTGACACTAAGGAAAATCCTAGTTTTGACAATGACTCATACAAAGAAGGAAGTGAAGAGAGGTCAAATTCCAATCAGACTTCAGCTAGCACAGGACGATGTAACAATACAGAGGCAGATTTATATCTTACTGACAGAGAAAGCTTTACTGGACTTAATCTGAATACCCTTAATCGTCAATGTTCTGACTGTGATATACATGATACAAGTCTTAGCGGTAACTTAAGTTACTGTAGTTCCTGTGAAAGTTGTGAAGACAACCTGACTTATTTAATCTCTGGTTTTGATGAAGTGGATTGATATAACTATGGCTCATCAGATTTCAACAACTAATGAACGCACTAGTTTGGGGATAGGGGAGAGTATGAATCTCTTTCAAATGCCCGCTGTAGATGTTGGAGTTTCAAAAGTAGGTTATGTTGATTTTCAACCTACAAATCAGTTGAATAAGGATTTAGGTATGAAATTTGTTATTACAAATTTAGGTAATCAATACATAGATCTAAGAAGAACATATTTAAAGTTGAAAGTTAAGATAGTAGAAAGTAATGGCACAGCATTACCTTCGCCTACAGCTTATAGTCTGATTGGTGATAAAGATTGTAACATGATACAGGCTTATGATGAAAGTTCAAAACCTGTGACCAATCCCCCTGTAACCAATCCCCCTTGTAAGAACAGGTCCAGCTGAAGCTTCCAAAGTTAATCCTGTGAATAATTTTATCAGGGAATCAACACCCTACGTCAGATTGTGAAAAACATGTGCCAAGTTGCTGGGATTCAGGGAAAACACACCAACCATTCCCTACGTAAAACTACATGTCAAACCCTTCTGGAAAACAATGTGCCACCAAATTTGGTAGCTCAACTATCAGGCCATAAGAACCTGAACAGCTTAAATAATTATTCCACTGCATCGAAACCCCAGCAATGCGCCATGTCCCACATTCTTACCGAGGCGGGTTCAAAGAGGCCTACCTGTGAGTTAAACGATGCCTCCTCCTCCAGTGCTTACATTCCAGGTCCTAGCCAGCCTAAACACTTTGCACAGGTGGCTTTAGGGTTCAATCCAGCTGAGGGTCAATCATTAACTTCAAGCATGGAGGTATGGTTTGCCACCCGCCCCACAGCCCGTACACCTGCCAGGCCTGCCGGGGTTCCCTGCAAGGGAAGCCGGGCAAGGCTCAAATGTCCACCCGGGGTTGGCGGGGTTTGGTAATCAAACTGCTGGTATGCTTCAGAACATCGTTGTCAAAGCACCTATAATGATCAACATACACTACAACACATAGTCTTCATTCCAGGCTAATGTAACCATGGCTCCCAAAGTTCCTTCCATTGTAGATGGTGAATAATTGTAATCCACTTGTTAAGCTTCTTGTTCCAAGTTTGCACGCCATGACGGTTTGAAATAGAATGTAGGCTAGCATCTTGAAGAGACCTGGATGTAAGCATAAGAAATAAAAATTGAATTTCTGTTGAAATCTGTCTCCATCTGGTTATTTAATTTATTGCTTGGATTTATTATATTTTAAACTTCAATTCTATACGTAAATGTCCTTAAAATCAACTATATTTTTAATTGGTCGTAAAATAAACACAGATGGCGAAACCAATGCTAGCTCTGTATCACGAGTGACGAAAAAAAATTTGACAAGACATTTTTATAAATATGCACTAAAACTGTTGTAAACGCCGGCTTACAACAGAAAGCTAGCCTAATTTAATTATCTTAAACAATTTAAAGCACTGAAAATGGAGAATACTAACATTGAAAGTATTTATCGAGAATTTCAAAATGGCGCTACGAAAGTATTGAGTGAACATGGCGGGAGCTCCACACGTATGAAGACGTAAGCCTCATTCTGGATCAAAACATCCGACATGGCGGAGAAGAAGACAATTCGGCGTAAATGACAAGTGAATGCAAGTGATTTTTGAATAAAAATGGCTTTATTGTTGTCTCGAAACGCCTTGACATATCCTATCGGCCTCGGGGAACGGGCAGGAAGCGCTTGAGAAGAAACGGTCGCCTCAAACTAATCATCCTTCACCTTTACCATTATACACATATGTAAAGTCTTTATCAATAGTTTGAGGATGTAATATGCTATATGTAGTCATTACAATATAGTATTGATCCTAGCGAGGGAGAAGACAGGGACAAGATAGCCACTTGGGCCTACGCGAATACGCGGGTCTATTTATTAACCAACTTAAAACAAACAAAGAGAGAGAAAAAAAAAACAAAAAAAAACAGAGCTGAACTGAACTGAACTGTCTGGGCCTGCCTGTGCAGGTGAGTGGAGTGCAGGTGAATGGAGAGTGACAGGTAGGGCACACAGGTGGGAGGCCCCTAAGTACCAATACCCCGAACAGGGTATGACTGCTGTTCGATACCAATAAGACATATTATCATTATCATACATACTTATTTAGAAAGCTAAAAAATGATGGTTCAGTCATTTGTGACTCAAGTAAAAGTATACAATAGCACACACACATATATATTCAATTCAATTATTATAACATTCACACATACCTGTGGTGGTTGAATAAATTCTAGAGGTTCCGGTGGTGGAAGCCCTGCTTGTGCTAATTTATCATAATATATATGATATAGCACTTGAGCGTTTTTCAGCAAGGTCATAAACTTGTCAGGATCCAGGGAGAGGCCACTATGGGATAGAGGGGTGATATGATCAGGTTGGTTCACTGAGGGTCTGACTTTGATAAGATTTATCAATGGTCGACCATAGAAAATGGGTATTAATACGACCTTCCTGAAATATAAGAGAAATGAAGGAATCAGTCACATACTGCATGTGTATGTTGTGCTTTTCAACACTCATTACTCTTTATGATAACACCAAGAACTCTAATAACACCAAGTACTCTAAGATCTACACAAAGTTGTATGATTATTATGACAGTTATAGATAGACATAATGTTTAAGGGTATACTGTCCTAGGATATTACATGTTTGATAAGTATGGTAATGTCATCTAACCATTGGTAATTAACACACTGTAGTGACCCATATAAGCACTCATAAATTTCACTTCCACTGTACCCTCGACACTCATAAGAAATAAGCGCGTATTTGAATACTAGTTTAGTGCTTAAGGCTTATTTTAATACCTTCTACACGGCAATTACTATCAAACTCAATGTGGGTTTCTTACTTACTTATAAACAGGGGAAGTAGGTGTCCGTGGCACTAACCAGTCCTGGTCTAAGAACAGTGATACTTCTGCTTCATGAATAGCCGTTTCTTGGGGCTTCCCTGTACTGAAATTTAACATCAGAATATAAACAAGTTGGATAGAAGGTATCTGATACCTTCTATCCAATATATAGGTAAATATATTATGTATAGATACTTCATTAGATAGGATATGTATCAACATAATTCACGTAACTAAGTTTAAATTATTATTATTATTATTATTATTTTCATATAAGAGAAAGAGAAAGAGAGAGAGAGGGGGAGAGAGAGAGAGAGAGAGAGAGAGAGAGAGAGAGAGAGAGAGCCCTTAGCGTATTAATTAATATACCATGTTCATATCACTTTTCAGTGCTTTTTGGCTCATTTTGAGGATATCAGGCATGCATTATCCAGGATATACCCGCACAAATTTTAATTTTGAGTGTTATTTTGGGATATATATGTACTTCTAAGTGTCAGGCTATACGGGCTGAATAGCCTCTGGATATACCTACAGCCCTATTGCCTTCAATGTCAATCATTATTGCATTAATAAAGTGTCATGGTATTAAAGGAGCACTTTCACCCAATGAGTATATTATTTGACTAATGATTACACATGCAAATACCATTGCATTAACATAAAATTAGATAATATATCTTAAGGATAAACCAGGCTATATGTTCAAAGGGTTACATATAAATCCTAAAGATTAAAGAGAGAGAGATTAAGGTTAAATAAGTATCTTACTAGGGTGCAGGATGATGATGATGAGACACAGCATATAGGTGAAAGTGAGTGCTCTGAGGGTAAGAGCTGAGAACAGTTTGTCTAAACTGCATTCCTCTCTGTTGTTGACCCCTGATAAAGTAAGGATTCATCTGTAATTCAATAACAGACACAATCAATACCTAGGGTATTCTAGTCTCAGAATAGTAAATCTAAAATGTCAGTTAACTCTATGGCAAAATTCACCATAGTCTCGTATACTCACCTTAGAGTTCAAAAACGATTCTGGTACAGCAGTAGATAGGGACTGTATCCTCTGTTAGGAGCACTGACACAGGTTGGAAATGCTAGCAGTTCATGGGTTTAATGATACAAGTAACGCTGATGTTGTACTTTTTATGCAAACACCCCTGGTAACAGTATTGACAGTAACACAACAGCAGGTGTGGAAAGATTAGGGGGGATATTTCAATATAACTAACAATCTAACTTACTGACTGTTCAAATATAATACATGAGAGGTATATTCTATTGCAGATTCCTCTATGAGGTCAACCTAATATATTTGATATGTATAAGATTTCTTATTAAGGTCATAAAGGTTAATTTAGGAACAAATGTGGATGCTATATATATATATATATATATATATATATATATATTGTATCGTATATCAACGTGTTGTGTTGCGTGGTGGGTGAGTCCAGTCGCTGGGTGTTCCTAAGGTTCCAGGTAGGTGGCAGCACCTATCCGGGCCTATGGGACATCTGGCGACAAACACCAGGGTCCCTATATAAAGACCGGGGCTCAGCTGCTACGTCAGAAGCCCTTCAGGCCTCTGAGCTTAAGGTACAATCTTTAAGTAAGACCATTAGCTGCCCTATTATTACTTTCTGGGTAGCCGCCGTGCTATTTCAATAAAACCTTTGGCATACACTCAAATCACTGCCTTGCTTTCTCTTTTCTAATCGTAAGGCCCGAACCACCAAACTGGTAAAACAAACCATTACATTGGTGCCGTGACCAGTTAATTCTGGTGTATAGCCTGGACGTTATAACGGCTAGTACATGGGTTAGGCGACCTCACGGAAGCTAACCCTGATGGACAATTAATTGTCCAAGCGAATGGCAATGGGAAATTAACTGTCCAAACCCATTTGAACCCACAGGATGTAGATGCTGCATCCTGGAGGGAACCCGGACCTCATTATACACTGGATAGTGAGGAAAATATACCTGACTCTGTACAGAGAGAACAATCCATATAGAGAAGGAGTAACTTGATAGGTCAAAAAATCACTTGTTGACGAATTAAGCAATTAGATGTTCGAGATTGGTTGTAGCACTAATCCAGAACATCCGGCGCCAATACCAAAAAGGGTAACATTCAGAGAATTACCGTATAGTGTACCCAGACCAGGTTTGCCTATTTTGGATTACAGCGCCATTGATGGTGATGTAACGTATGCAGTACCCGAAGGTGAGGAATTCAAACAACCAGATGTCCTCTTGCTAAATGAGACTTATATGACTTTGAATGAGAATTTGAATATCTTAGTCAAAGCAAAGATGAAGTGGCTATTGAAAAACAACATCTAGAAGCCGATCTTGTTGGTATGTGAAACGAATTTGAAACCAGGAAGACAGAATATATGAAAGAATTGCAAGATGAAGAGATGAAACTCCAAGATATGCGAAAATCAGTCAATAAGGAGTATGACAATAGACACGATCGTATTCAAACTTACATTAATATGAATGATCAGCTTTATCGAGATAATGTCAACTATGAAGCTGATATAAGTCACTATCAAAGTGAATTAGAGAAATTGAAACTTCAGTGTAACAAGCAAGCTGAAGACAATGAGACGATCCGGACGGGTATTATAGCATATAATAAACAACTGGAAGAAGATATAGAGAAACTAACTAAATAGTTACAGGATTTGCAAAGTACTGCAATAACTCTAGACACATATTTAGAGGCCACTCAACTGACTATAGTTAATATAGATCCGAACGTGGTGTCTACAATGATAACAAATACAGATCAAACCGTAACGCCCACCAGATACAATCCATTTGTTACTGATGGGGCAGATAAGAATGTGAATTCTGGAGTCTATAAGAAATCAGATCACACAGCTTCTGGGAGAGTGGTTGATTCGAACAGTACAACCGTACCTGTCGGCTCAGCCCAAAACTCCATCTGTATTGCTCCTACTCCTAATGATCCGAAACTGGATACAGTAGTAGGTCAAGCACCACCGATTCCTGATTTGAGTCACAAAATCAATCCGGCTCAGATTAATGCAGCGGTAAATACCCAAAATATTTCACCGCCGCCCCAACCTCGCGTACCGGGACCAATAAGAAATTTGTTGATGCCCCCTTCTTTTTTTGTTCAACCCGGGCATAGTACTCCAGCAGGACCAAGATTGCCAAACCCTAATCCCGGTCCCAATAATATACCAACGACCGGGATAGGTCCCAGTTCGGCACAACCTAATGTGGTACGGGGTACTTATATCCCTAGTCAAGCTCCTCAAGGATATAATCATAATAATTATTATTCTGGGGTGGAGCGTATTCCTATTCAGGAAACTCTAATACCCAGGGAGGGAATCAAAATAATTCCTACCCTAGGTATGCATCTACCGGTTCAGCCGGAAACACAGGCAATACTGGAGGTTACTCTGGTGGCTACTCTAGTGGTTACTCTGGAGGTTATTCTAGTAATGGACCCCCAGGTGGTAATCCTGGAGGTGGCCCCAGTGGATCCGGATCTGGTGGAGGCGGTAGGAAACCGAATCGGAGGACATCCATGCTGGCAGGGATGCAAAGCATCTTTGATAGAAGCCAATGTATCCAAAATTTGGGCATTGACTGCTACCGGAAGGGAGCCGATGGCATGGAGGTCATGGACTGGAGCATGCGAGAAGCTGACAGACTACGATGCTGTAATAACCGAGCTCGTAGACAGGCAAGGATACCTCCTCCCTATGGTTCGAATGATCCATGGAAGGATAGTATCAGGCATTTGTCGATGAAGTCAACTGTAGTGGTTGGATGAAAGAAGAAGCTCTGCCTTACCTAATCTCTTGGTTAAATAAGGGTGGAAAAGTAACTCTTAACCAATGGAGGGCAGTGTATGGAATATGTGGTACCTATGACCAATTAGTCGAATGTGCCGCATACCTATTTGGTTCTATCGTAAGAGAAGATCCATGGGTAAGCTTTAAAAAGAGGACCCAGAAACTAAAAGAGTCTCATAAAGTCTTCGGGTTAGAGCAACAGGATCTACTGTCAAAGGTACATCCAAATTGGGCTCATGACGATGAGTGCTATCTGCAGGAATTGTTTACACAATTCTATAGCGGATTGCGAAATCCGGATCACAAACAAGTGGTCTGGGATTCATGGAGGGATGAGACATCCTTCAGTGATCTTTTCATAGCCATCGATGGTTATGACATGAAGAAAAGGCTGGTGGGTCTGGCATCTAACCTGTTATGTGCTGCTCCGTTACAATACGGAGAAACATATATAAAAATGCCTGAAACATTCCAATTGGCCTTAGTGGACCTTCAGGAAGTTAATCAGGAAGACGAATATATTTCCAATGATAACGGAGAATATATTGGTTCGGTTCATGTAGCCGGAAAATATTACCACCAGAAACAGTATGGAAAAGTGAATCCGAAAGGAAAAGGAGGAACTGTTGTAAATAAAACAACTTCCAAGCCAGCTTAGGCAAGTCATAATATAGCTACAAACATCCCTACTGGAGCAGCTGCTGCTGCTCCTACTGATTTGGCTAACGGATGCTCTGAGGAGGCCCCGAGTCAATAAATCTCAGAGAAGGTGTTTAAGATGTCAAAATTTAGGACACTATGCAGCCGAATGTACGGCTGATAAACCTGTTCCTAGGGGACAGGGAGGTATCTCTGGTATAAATACAGAGGAAAACTAAGGAGGGGTCCCTCAATGGGCAGAGAAGGGGATCCCGATAACAAATCTTGCCATGATATCACCATCCGTGATAATAGTTCGCATGCAGTAACAAATTCGCCTAGCACCGGTGTGGTTGTAGACACCCGGAAGGTTAGGGAGGCCGATACACCAGGTGTCAAGGGAGCACAGGGGAAACCCAGTATCGGTAACGAGGTAGGCGGATATTTTTTAGCCAGGGTTGGTAGTGCCCACCTACCCCTGGGTCATCCTTGTCTGGAATTCCTAAAAGGATGTGGATTGACTACTGGTGTGAACCACGACGTTCCGATTGTCACGGACACGCCCTCCCTACTAAACGGAAAGCGGTGGTATGTTTGTCTCACTGTTAACGGAAGATCTGCTGAATTTCTCGTTGATACAGGTGCTAGCCACTCCTGTATCTCCAAGAGGTTCTATGATCTTATCCCGGATGAACATGATACTCTCTTATCGGGAGGAAATGCTCAGACAGCTGATTGGCAGTACTATGCAGTAATATGGTAGAACTTGTGTGAAGTTGCAATTGGATGGAATGCATGACTACATCATGAGTGCCACAGTTGCGGATATATCAGATGAAGGGATACTCGGGTTGGATTTCGCATCCCTATATGGTGTGGTATTGGAACCACAATCAGGAGTGTTGAGTGTGAAATACCCGTATCCTGTAAAGGTGAGATGTGTACTGAGACAAGTAAGTAGTATGGCTAGTGTGGCACACACTGTCCGAATTCCCGCAGGTGTAGCCTGTGATGTGCTCTTAAGGAGCGATCCTGTCATGCAAAACAAAACTCTGTCAAGTATCGGATTAACTTCCATAGACACTGTGGTAGCAAACCCATCCTGGGCAGTAGTACCGGTCTCCACTATGGGGAACTCTGCTATCTACTTGAAAAAGGGACAAGTCTTCGGAAATGTCACACTTTCGGAAACAGTTACAGATAGTAATTTGAAGTTGCCTAATTTAACGGATACAGATGATATCTCAGATGACTTACTAAAGTTGTATGAAGATACTTCATTAGAAAATCCAGAACATCGGAAAGATTTTTATGAATTGCTACAGCAGTATAGGACTGCCTTTGCCAAACCCGGTGAATCATTGGGTAAGACAACTAAGGTAGTTCATAAAATAGATACTGGAGAAGCAGAACCATTTAAAATCCCCTATAAGTGATTATCTTTAGCGAAGAAAAGAGTAGCTGAAGAAGAAATAAATAAGATGTTGGAACAAGACGTAATAGTCCCATCCAATAGTCCATGGAGTAGTCCTGTATGGTAACCAAAAAAGATGGTACTATCCGATTCTGTATAGACCACTGAAAGTTAAATAGAGTAAAGAAAAAAGAATTTGTATCCATTGCCATGAATCGATGAAACAATTGACTTGTTAGGAGGTAATAATTGGTTTTGTACCCTAGATCTCCAATCTGGAAATTGGCAGGTTGGAATGAACCCATCGGATATGGAAAAAACGGCATTTTTGAGTCACATTGGATTGTTTCAATATAATGTAATGCCTTTTGGTTTGTGCAATGCGCCAGCTACATATGATGGAAACTCTCTTAAGTGACCTATTGTGGAAAAAGTGTCTTGTATATCTTGAATATGTAATAGTCTTCGGAAAAACATTCCAAGAATGTTCTAGTGATCTTAAGATCATTTTTGGGCTTCTGCTCCTATCACCGGGAATTCATCCCTAATTATTCTAGAGTCAGTTACCCTTTACAAATTATAGCTAACTGGACTCCAGGATGTACCAAGGAAATGTTTCCTTGGACACATGAACAAGAATCTACTTTTCTAAAGCTAAAGGATCTGTTCACTAGTACTCCCGTATTGCAATATCCTAACGAAACTGATCATTTCATACTGGATACGGATGCTAGAAATGATAGCATTAGCGCCGCTCTTTCACAGGTCCAAAATGGAATAGAGGTACCAATAGCTTTTGCTAGCAATACACTGAGTAAAACTCAACGCAACTACTGCACGACTAAACGAGAACTGTTAGCAGTAGTTGTATATACTAAGAAGTTCAAACACTTCTTATGGGGGACTGATTTACTTTACGTACGGATCACTCCTCTTTAAGATGGCTATTGAACTTCCGAGATGCTGAAGGAATGTTAGGTCGATGGCTAGCCCATTTGTCCGAATACGGGCTGGAACATCGCCAAATTCAGCATAGACCTGGAGTGAAGCATATTAATGCAGATGCCTTGTCTCGAATACCAATTCGGAAGTGTGACAATCCGGATTGTACCGACTGTGGGGCTCATAGAGCAGTTCTTGCAGGGATTCGAAGACCTTTCGAACCCCTAGTTGCCAGCATACTGGAATGGTCTATGGATTACATACGACGGTTCCAGGAAGCTGACTCGATAACTGCACAGCTAATGCAATTGGTACCAAAGAGTATACGTCCAGTCAGACCCAAGGTCCCTCTGGAGAATCGAGGAATGAGAAGGTTTCTTGCTCAATGGACCGGAAAGGCGTGTTATACCGTTGGAAGCCATGTAAAAATGGTGAGAGACTCATACAAGTGGTTATATCACATGCAATGAGGCATGACATAATGTATTATTGTCATGGTCATCAGACCAGTGGTCATTTTGGGAGGAAACGTTCATTAGCACGACTTTCTAAAAAATACTATTGGCCCGGCATGTCGCGTGATCTGAACTTGAATTATACAGGATCACTCACTGTACAGATATATATCTACACCTGCAAAGCCTTGGTATTACAGTAAGAGTCACGGTATTTGAGAGTGCAGCACTTTCCCCTGTGAGCTTACAAGAGACACCTCTGTTATAAAACATAAACTTCTTACAGTGTAGAAAGTTACAAAAGGCGACCACCTAACACTGAGATCTCTGGTGACCCTCAATAAAAAAATGTTGACTTCCATGCAGACAGGAGACCTGATTACCCAAGTCATAACTGTGTAATGCTTTGGTATTACGATTTGGTTGGTTCGGGCCTTACTGATCAGGAAAGAAGGAGTAAGGTGGTAATTCAAGTGTATGCCAACGGATGTTTTATTATATAAGACACTCACGGCTACCCAGAAGATGGTAAAGGGCAGTTAATATTAATTACAGATGTTATATAGTCAGAGGCCAGGAGGGCCTCTGACGTAGCGGCTGAGCCCCGGTCTTTATATATGGACCTAGGTGTTCGTCGTCAGATGTCCCCACAGGCCCGGATCGGTGCTGCCACCTATCCAGAACCTGAGGAACACCCAACGACTGGACTCACCCGCCACGCCAGACGGTACCCATTACTATGGCTATAACGACATACCTCTACACTACTCCCCCAGACATTAGGAAGGAGTTATAACTATTATATTATTATATAGGGATAACATTACAATATGTCTTTACCCTAATAATAGAGGTATAACCATAGATATAATATTAACATCATTTAAAGTATCATATGAAAGGTATTTAACATAATCGATAGTAGGCGATACAGTTCGACAATGTGGAAAGATAACAGATATTTGTAGCGAATCTGTTAAGTACTGAATTAAACCACATAATAATATCCTAATGAGTTTGTTATTATTATTAACATAGTAACTCTATGGTCTTGATAAAGTCTTTCAACGTAACTATACTATCTAATGATACATTTTGATTTATAAACGCTTAATCCGTTAGAGGTTCTATATTAGAAACCTTAAGATATGTAACCATTATAACTTGTACACTTGAAAAAATGAATAGAGTAACATATATCACATCATCATGCATTTAAATAACCACCATAGCACTAGATAATTACTATTATACAAAAATATGTCACGTAGGATAACTATGACAATCTGATGTTTATGTAATATATATATCAAATCATGTCAATTAATATGACTAATAACTAGAGATCCGTATTACTAAACCGTATGAAGTATGCAATATCATATCGTATTACTATAAATATACATTTAGATCTTGCATTCATAAGAATAGCGAGGTTATAAACATGACAATATATATTCAAAATAGTATTGATGTCTTGTGCTGAAGTCTTCCGGATGCCTTGTAGGTAGGTGGTGTGGTCAGCTAACCACGGGATGGACGTGCTAGAGTCTATTGTTATCCAGTTGATATTATATATAAACACGGTAGTTGAAATAGGGGCAGCTACCCACAATCCTCTAGAAGTGCTATTGTTCATTATTAAATCCAAATGGTGTGAAGTAAGTAATCCGGTGGTCAACATGTAGTAATAATAGTCCTTTTGTGTGTAGTTGACATAGTTGTAGTCCAAAATAGTTGATCTGGAAGTAAATTAACAGGGTAAATAAGTCCATTCGGTACATCAGCAGATTATGTCGTATAAGTCCATCCAGTATAGTGATCAGGAACTGGTAACAGCAGGCATCAGGGTAACGTATCAGCATCCGGAGGTAACTTTCAGCAACACTACTACTATCGGATTTTTATTAATATGGTTCTTAATCCGAATAGAACTTTCAGGATATAATAATAAATATGTCCTGAATTAGACTATTTTCTGGTTATAAAGGAACCCGGAACACATAGAATAATCATAAGTGTTGGTTAGCATAGGGAACATTCGCAGATAGATAATAATTTCTGCAAAAACTAAGTCTGGTTATCAAGGTCTAGGAGAGAAAAATTTTCTGAGTAACCCGGAACACACTTAGGTTGATTTCTTTGTGTGTTTCTTCCTAAGAAGATCTAAGGCCGACTCGGGAGTGCCATCCCATTCGTCTATGTCGACCCCGAATACTCTCATGAACTTAGTGTTCAGATTTGTATTCCGGGTAATTTCTTCCTTAACACGTTTCTCTAATACGTGTACGTCCATAGCCGCCTGTTCCTTGGCAGCTATGGCATCCTCCTCCCGAGCCTTTACTTCATCTCGGATGACAGTTTTGAGGCGTTCCTTTTCAGCATCGCCTACCTGCTTCATACACAACAGGGTATCGTTCAGAAGACCCTGATGGAATTACGTAGCTCGATCCCTGACACATTTCTCCCAGTGGGTGTAGATGGCCTTTTGGACATCCGCTTCCCCCTGGCGAGACTTTTCGAACCAAATTTCTCCGTTACCAGTTTTGGTTTCGCGGGCGGTGCAACAGCTTTAGGAGGTGTTGACACTGCCTGAGGGGCAGTTCCGGATATGGGGCTTCCGGACGTTCCTGCTGTTGCCATTGGAACACAGTAGGTAGGTGGCTGGTTCTGTCTCAACCCCATTTCCATGTACATTTGTACTTGTTCAGGGGTGAACGATACCTGCTGAGCGGCTGCAGTACTTGCAGATCCGGCAGCGGCAGGTGCGGAGGTCTTTTTAGGGACTAAACGACCCCCTTTTCCCAAGACCAAGGTCTGGCTCTCGGGTCCAGGTCCTTGTGTCATGGACGGAAAGTTACGTGAGTTCACTTTCCCTGGTTTACATACAGCGCCTGCGTATCCGGCAGGTCCGGGTCTCTTGAAAACAGGAGTACCCTTGGACTGCTCATGTGGGTGACGCGCCAGGGGGGATCTAGAACGGTCATCCGCCCTGGTTTGAAATACGGTAGTAGACTGACCATTGCCGTTGCCGTTGCCACCTCGGTTCTGGTCTCTCCTAACTCTCTCCCGTGCTCTTTTACCTTCCTTTCCGGACTCTTCGCATTTCTGCCAAAAAGACTCGTGCATGTCAAGTTTGCCCTTACCAGGAGATAGGACAATCTTGGCGCGTAGTTTCGAATCCTTGGTCTTCGGAACCTCGCAGAGGACTTGGTCCCCTGGTCGGATCTTTGACCAAGCATCCTCACTCAGACTATCAAACTCCTTCATGAGTTTCTGATGCATGTCCATAATTCGTTTACGGGCTGTATCTAGACCTTCGGCGTGGGCCTTCTTCTGGTGTCTTGCCAGATCACTACGCCGGTTGTATTGGACCTTCATAGTACATTTCTTCCCCTTCTTGCCATAACTTGGGTCACAAATGTAAACCGGGTGATGGTGGAAGTGGGCCTCTAACAGATGCCTCTGGAACTGTGCTGAAGTACTCCAGGTCCGGACCGAGACATCGCTAGCATCCTGGCAGATGGAGAAGGGACAAGACTTTTGATCGTCTCCGTACCACTTCTCAAGTGCCCAACGTAATTTGGGCCTCTGGGTATAGGTGTAGTACCCTTCGGTGTGGTTTAGCATAAGCCACATCTTTCGATAGGCCTTGCTCGGATTGGGATCCTCGTCTGAAAGACGCATCCAATCCTCATCGTCGGACTCCCCATTCTTGTTGGTAGTATCGGGACAGGCATACAGAGTAGAACCGTCCTTCTTTACTCCGTATGCACAGTCTGTGAAGCACGTTGGGATCCGGGTCTTATATCCGGATTTGGCATTAGCCCAATGCTCGGCCTAAGTTTGAGTAGATGGAGTGACCTTCTCATCATACTCTACCGAGGACTGATTCCTCGTCCGAGGAAACCACATCCATGGCGGTGCTCGAACCGCTGGTAGCTGAGGTGCTTTCGGGTCGGCTCTAGCAGAATCCGACAGATTCTTGAGTCGCCGAGAAGCAGACCTCCTGTTTTTAGTGACCTTCCAGTCTTCCGGTTCTTTAGTTCCGGATTCGCTGGAAGTACTCGCTTCTACCGGATCTGCAGTTTTACCGGTAGTACTTCTAGAGGTTGATTTAGAAGCGTCCAAACCTCTAGCACCTAGTTTCAGGTCTGGAATTGGAGGTGCGGGTGCCTCCGCTTCCCTACGAGCTTGCTCCAGGGCTTCCTGCTCCGCAGTCAGGCGACGGACGAGAATCGTCTGAAGGGCTACGCTCCTGTCCAGTCCTGTGAGAGAGGAGTTCTGGACTTCTGTAAGTTCAGCTTCGGCTATGTAATAGCCATCGTCCCACTGATCGAAGTTGGCAGCGGCTTCCCAGTACTCCCTCATGGTTCGGTACTCCGGCCGGACAGCACTAGGGCCTGGGTAGGTCTGGCCTTCGGGTTCCGAAATGCAGCCTACCCAGTCAATGTTTGACTTGGTCACATTCCACAGAGACCTATCAGGCTTGGGATAAGCTCCTAGCAAGAAGGCTCTGTTAGCTTCATACACTACCTGTCGAAAGGCAATGTCTACCATGAGTCCGCGTTGGAACCATGGCCAGTCTCGGAGCCATTCTGGTGGTGTCCTCTCGCGCTGTTCTGGGTGCATAACACCCTCGATAGCCATCCTCACCTTTGGGTCCAGTTTAACTGGAGTACCGTCCAGGTTTACGACCTGTGCCTGTAAGTCCGGGTGGACATACAAGTACTGACCATCATAGGCCGCTGGAAACGGGTCGTCCATGGCCGGTTTCCATTGATCCTTAGATCCGTCTACTTGAGTAGTATCGGATCCGGTTGCTCCAAGCAGTACTTCGGTGTTTGAAGCGTCTCCAGATCCGTCAGTAGGAAGTGGTGATAGCAGTTTGTCAGGCTCATTCAGTGAAAATGAAGCCAACTTCTCTTCGAACGAGCGATCAGTGGATTCCTCCACTTCCATCAACTCGCTTTCCATCTGTGTGACAGGTGACAATGCTTCCGGGAAAGCATCTGCGGTCAGAGTCAGCTTATCCGGGTCACCGGATAGCTTGGCTGCTGCTACGGATTCCTCAGCCATGGCTGGAGGAATCTCCTCGGGAGTTTGACACTCCTTTTCCCGGCTTTCACGGCGCCGGGGCCGACAAGGGACGGAGACGCCTACTAGAGGACCGACTCTGGAGGAACAGCTAGATTGCTTAGAGGCAGTAAATCAAAGAAGGGCGATCGCTCGCCCGTCCCGATCCAAACCAAAAAGCAATATGGCGACAAGCCAGCTTTCGTGACGTCATTTCCTCGCTAGCTAGCGGGGTCACGAGAGGTCAGCCGAGACTGGACACGGTGACGTCATGCAGAAACGCACATGCTACAAGCGGAACATAAACAAACTGATTGTTTTTAGGTAATTATCGCTCATGCCGTTGACTCGTCTGGGGATTTAAGTGGAGTTTATGGAAAGCTTAAGCAAATGCACCGGATTATCCGTCCACTACCCACTGGTACATCATACGGCGACGACAAATAAGCCTTTCGGGTCAGTTGCCATCCGTTCCTCTAAATGTAAACATTACACTCATTGTGTATACAGGTTAGGTCACTGCAGTACTCTGGGCAATTCGAGGGCTGCGGCGAACGTATATCCCCTTCTTGGATAGTTCCTTTTCGGACCGGACAGTTCGAAGAGCTTTCTCTGGGTGTTTCTTGGCCTTCGAAACACCTTTCCTCTTCTTTTTGTCTTCACCTGCCGAGACTTTCTTAACTCCCCCACGCCTAATCGGTGTTGGCGTGGGTGGCACTGATTCAGATATCTTTTTAGGCCTACCTCGGCCTCTCTTCGATATCGGGTTCTTTACCTGGTCTACTATCCGATTTAGATTCAAAATCTTTTCGAATCCTTCACCATACATTTCTGTGGAGGTCTTTCTCCCAGACCATTTTCTCAGTCTAGCCACATTCGACTTATAAAGTCGACCGAGGTCTGATTTAATAATTACGGTACAATCACTAATAACCTGGGTTATTGTAAAAGGACGTCCCAATTGGACGCTAATTTTATATGTCTAAGTGGTTCATGTAATCTTAGAACTCTGTCTCCGGATTGGAATTTCCGATGCTTTAGATCGGTATCATATCCAACTTTCTGCCATTTGGCACTTTTCTCTAAATCAATTCGGACAGACTCATATGCTTTTTTAAATCTGTCCCTTAAACATTCGACGAAAACTACATGACAAGGTAGCTCCGGGTCCATACCTACGACTCCAAATACTAAGTCTGCAGGCATTATTAGATCCTCTCCGAAAACTAGAAGATTCGGAGTACAGTTGGTACTCGAATGTACCGTACTGTTGTAAGCATGTGTCACAAAATGACATTGCTCATCCCAATCGTTTTCATTAACAAGTGACTTTAGGACCTGAATAAGGGTTCTATTGAACCTTTCAACCAATCCGTCACTTTTATGGCCTATACGGATTGGTTCTAGTTTTGCAAATAGCCAAGTATTCACACATACCTTGCCAGAGATTCGATTCGAATTCTCTACCTTGGTCACTGTGTAGCATAAGTGGTACACCGAAAGTCAGTACCCAACCTTTTACAAAGGCCTCGGCAGAAGTGACTGCCTTGTGGTCCGGTAGTGGAAATACTTTGGTGTATTTCGTATAGTAATCACACACTACCATCATACAAGTATTATCATTAGCGGTTGTATTAAATTCACTAATAATATCTACTCCGATTCTCGCGAATCTAACTCCGAAAAGTTCCTGAGATAGGGGAAGTTTGCCCATCCCGGGTCCGGGTTTGTTTTTGCAACAGTCCGGACAGGTGGTTACCCATCTTTGCAAGTCTCGTGACATGCCGGGCCAATAGTACTTTTTTAGAAAGTGGTGCTAATGAGCGTCTCCTTCCAAAATGACCACTGGTCCGATGTCCATGACAGAAATACATAATGTCATGCCTCATTGCATGTGGTATAACCACTTGTATGAGTTTCTCACCATTATTACATGGCTTCCAACGGTATAACACGCCTTTCCGGACTTCAAGTTCGGTCCATTGAGCAAGAAACCTTCTCATTTCTCGATTCTCCAGGGAGACCTCTGGTCTAGCTGGACGTAAACCCTTAGGTACTAAGTGCAGTAGCTGTGCAGTTATCGAGTCAGCTTCCTGGAACTGTCGTATGTGATCCATAGACCATTCCAGTACACTGGCAACTAGGGGTTCGAAGGGTCGTCGAATCCCTGCTAAAACTGCTCTGTGCGCTCCACAATCAGTACAATCCGGATTATCACATTTCCGAATTGGTATTCGAGACAAGGCATCAGCATTTAAATGCTTCACTCCGGGTCTATGCTGAATTTGGGGATGTTCAAGCCCGTATTCGGATAAATGGGCCAGCCATCGACCTAACATACCTTCGGCATCTCGGAAGTTCAATAACCATCTTAAAGAGGAATGATCCGTACGTAAAGTAAAGTCCGTCCCCCATAAGAAATGTTTGAACTTCTTTGTATATACAACTACTGCTAACAGCTCTCGTTTGGTAGTGCAGTAATTGTGTTGAGTTTTACTCAGTGTATTGCTAGCAAAAGCAATTGGTACCTCTCTTCCATTTTGGACTTGCGAAAGGGCAGCACCAAAGCTGTCATTACTAGCATCCATATTCAGTATGAAATGATCCGTCTCATTCGGATATTGCAATACGGGAGTACTCGTGAACAGATTTTTTAGCTTTTGAAAAGCAGATTCCTGTTCATGCGTCCAAGGAAATTTTTCCCTGGTACCTCCTGGATTCCAGTTAGCTATTACTTGTAATGGGTAACTGACTCTAGAATAATTCGGAATAAATTCCCTGTAATAGGAACAGAAGCCTAAAAATGATCTCACTTCTTTAGGTGAGTTAGGTCTACTCCAATTTGTAACTGATTCGGTTTTATCGGGATCAGCCTTTATTCCTTCATCTGAGATGATACGGCCCAAATAATTTATGGACTTTCTAAACATGTGACATTTTTTAGGTTTCAATTTGAGACCATCGCAAATAATACGTTCTAATACCAATTTAAGATTGTTAGAACATTCTTCGAATGTTTTTCCGAAGACTATTACATCGTCAAGATATACTAAACATCTTTTCCACAATAAATCACTTAATAAAGTTTCCATCATTGCTTCAAATGTAGCTGGTGCATTGCACAAGCCAAAAGGCATTACGTTATATTGGAATAGTCCAATATGACTCGAAAATGCTGTTTTTTCCATATCTGATGGGTTCATTCCCACTTGCCAATATCCTGATTGCAAGTCTAGGGTATAAAACCAACTGTTACCTCCTAAGGAGTCAATGGTTTCGTCTATTCTCGGTAATGGATACGAGTTCTTTTTCGTAACTCCATTCAACTTCCTGTAGTCTATGCAAAAGCGTATAGTACCATCTTTTTTTGTTACCATACATACAGGACTACTCCATGGACTATTGGATGGGACTATTACGTCTTGTTCCAACATCTTGTTTATTTCCTCTTCCGCTACTCTTTTCTTTGCTAAAGGCAACCGTCTATACGGTATTTTAAAGGGTTCCGCTTCTCCAGTATCTATTTTGTGTACTACCTTATTTGTCGTACCCAATTTTTCACCGGGTTTTGCAAAGGCAGTTTTATACTGACAGAGCAAATCATGAAACTCTTTCCGATGTTCCGGATCTTCTAATGAAGTTTCTTCATACAAGTTTAGCAAGTCATCCGAAATTTCATCGTTATCTGTTACCTTGGGTAAGTTTAACTTACTATCCGTTACCGTTTCCGAAAGCGTTACGCTCCCCAAAACTTGTCCTTTCTTTAGGTAGATAGTAGTGTTTCCAGTATTGGAAACAGGCACTACCGACCAGGATGCATTCGCTACTATAGTGTCTACGGAAATTAATCCGATACTTGACAAAGTAACTACATCCGGTTCTATCACTGCAGGCTTATTGCGCATTGCAGGATCGCTTCTCAAAAGCACATCACAGGCTACACCTGCGGGAATTCACACAGTGTGTGCAACGCTAGCCATACTGCTTACTTGCCTTAGTACGCACCTAACCTTTACAGGATACGGGTATTTCACACTCAACACTCCTGATTGTGGTTCTAAAACCACCCTGTACAGGGATGCGAAATCGAACCCGAGTATCCCCTCATCTGCTATATCCGCAACGGTGACACTCATTACATAGTCGTGTATTCCATCTAATTGCAACTTCACACAAGTTCTTCCATACGTTTGCATGGTACTGCCATCGGCCGTCTGAGCATTTCCTCCCGATATGAGAGTATCGTGTTCATTCAGAATAAGATCATAGAACCTCTTGGAGATACAGGAGTGGCTAGCACCCGTATCCATAAGGAATTAGGCAGATCTTCCGTTAACAGTGAGGCAAACATACCACCACCTTCCGTTTAGAACAGAGGGCATGTCCGTGATGATTGGGACGTCATTGTTCACACCTGGAGTCAATCCACATCCTTTCAGGTATTCCAGACAAGGATGACCCGGGGGTAGGTGGGCACTACCAACCCTGGCTAAAAAATAGCCGCCTACCTCGTCACCGATATTGGGTTTCCCCTGTGCTCCCTGGGCACCTGTTATATTGGCTTCCCTAACCTTCCGGGTGTCTACAACCACTCCGGTGTTAGGCGAGTTTGTTACTGCATGCGAACTATCGTCACGGATGGCGATATCATGGCAAGATTTGTCATCGGGATCCCCTTCTCTGCCCATAGGGGGACCCCTTCTCAGTTTTCCTCTGTTGTTAATCCAGAGATTCCTTCCTGTCTACGAGGGACAGGCTTCTCAGCCATACATTCAGATGCATAGTGCCCTAATTTCTGGCATCTGAAGCATCTCCTCTGGGATTCATCCACTCGAGGTCTTCTCAGAGCCTCTGTCAATCCAGCTATTAATGTCTCTACCATATTTGCTGGAGCAGCAGCTGCTGCTACGGTAGGAAAAGCTGTCCTATTACTAGTTTGAATCGATCCGGGAGCTATTTTATTAGCAACGGATCCTCGTTTTCCTTTCGGATATACTTTTCTGTACCGTTTCTGACGGTAATACTTTCCAGCTACCTGGACTGAGCCAATATATTCCCCATTTTCATCGGAGACATATTCGGCTTCCTGGTCAGCCTCTTGTAAGTCAACAGGGGCCAATTGGGAAGTCTCATATACTTGAGCGGGTGCAGCTCCGTATTGTAATGGAGATGCTAGTAGCGGGTTAGGTCCTAGATCCACTAGCCTTTTTTTCATATCGTATCCATCGATCGATATAAAGAGGTAACTGAAAGAAGTTTCATCCTTCCAAGAATCACAAAATACTTGTTTGTGATCCGGATCCCGCAATCCACTGTAGAATTGTGTAAATAATTCTTGCAGATAGCAATCATCATCATGAGCCCAATTCGGACGTGCCTTTGATAGCAAATCCTGTAGCTCCAACCCGAAAACTTTATGAGATTCCTTAGGTTTCTGGGTCCTTTTCTTGAAGCTTACCCATGGATCTTCTCTTACGATCGAACCAAATAGGTACGCGGCACATTCGACCAATTGGCCATAGGTGCCATATATTCCGTATGCTGCTCTCCATTGGTTGAGGGCTACTTTTCCGCCCTTGTTTAACCAACAGATTAGGTAAGGCAGAGCTTCTTCTTTCGTCCAACCACTACAGTTGACTTCATCGACAAAAACCTGATACCTATCCTTCCATGGATCATTCGAATCATATGGAGGGGGTATCCTTGCCTGTCTGTCAGCCGGATTGTTACATCCTCGCAGTCTGTCTGCTTCTCGCATGCTCTAGTTCATAACTTCCATGCCATCTGCGCCCTTCCTGTAGCAGTCAATGCCCAAATTTTGGATACATTGGCTTCTATCAAAGATGTTTTGCATCCCTGTTGGCATGGATGTTCTCCTATTTGGTTTCCTGCCATCTCCTCCAGATCCTGATCCTCCGGATCCAGATCCACCAGGACCACCTGGGGGATCACCTCCTGGGGGTCCTTTATTGGGATAATTCCCGGACGGACCGTTAGGGTACCCACCTCTATAACAAGTATTTCCAGTTGTTCCGGAAGGCACATACCCGGGGTAGGAATTATTTTGATTCCCTCCCTGGTTATATGTACTTCCTGAATGGAAGTAACTTCCTCCTGCGGGATTATAGTTATTACTATATCCGTGAGGAGTTGCTCTAGGTAAATACATACCACATTGGGTTGTGGCGGATTCGGCCTTGGAAATTGTCCACCATTAGGTACATTGCTCTGACCTGAGTTCGGGTTAGGCAATCTTGCACCTGCTGGAGTGCTATGTCCAGGTTGAGAAAAATACGAAGCTGGCGTAAGTAAATTTCTTATTGGTCCCGGTGCATGTGGTTGGGCCACTGGAGTAGTGTTACTTCCACTTACTATATTAACTTGAGTCGACTTAATTTTATGACTCAGGTCTGGTATCGGCGGTGCTGGACCTACAACCGTATCAAGCACAGGGGCTTGAGGTGTCGGTGCATTATTGGTGGGTCCCTGGTTCGTTCCGACCTGTATAGAGGTACTGTTTGGAACACCCACTCCGCCTGATGCGGAATGATCCGTTTTTTTATAAATTCCGGAATCTACATTTTTGTCTGCCCCATCAGTAACAAATGGGTTGTATCTGGTGGGCATTACATCTTGGGATGTATTTGCCAACATTGTAGATACCACATTCAGATCTATATTACCTATAGTAAGTTGTGCGGCTTCTACGTATTTATCTAGGGTCATTGCAGTATTTTGCAGATCCTGAAGCTCATTGGTGAGTTTCTGTCTATCTTCTTCCAGTTGTTTATTATAAGCTATAATGCCCGTCCGGATAGTTTCATTGTCTTCAGCTTGCTTACTACACTGAAGTTTCAATTTATCCAATTCGCTTTGATATACACAGGTTTCATCAACCATAATACAGTAGGTGGCACTAGTGTTGACTTGACCATTTTGGCCCAGTTACAGGGGCACCACTGGAGGGGTGATTCTGAAGGAAAGGCGGTGGTCAGAGTAGGGTTGCCACCTGTCATTACTGTGGTGGACACTGGAGGAGAGATAATAAGCATCAAAGACAGTGCCCCCTACCCAGGCCTGAGATAACCATTAACACACTCCTCCATGGTGAGATAATCTACATTTAATTGGCTTAATGACCCGAAGGGACAGGTCTTGTGGTTTGTTATGACCACCAACACCACCTCCATGCACCCCCTTCTGCCCCCTTTTCTGAGCTCTCAAAATTGGAAGGTCACTCATATTTATCTAAGTCTAGATAGAATTTGGCTAAAGATAATGCCCCAATATCACAGGGATGGGTAGATGAACATTTTCTCTCTATGTAGCTGTAATTTTTAAGGTGAGGGGACATTTCTTCTACCAGATTAAGGCTCATCTCTGAGAGGTGTCTCTGTCTCCATATTGATTGCATAGAGTTATGAGGCTAGATGAGTGTCTAGCCCTCCTAGCTGGCTAACCTACAGGGGCTCCCCCTTGTGATTGTGACTAGTGAAACCGGTGTATAGGCTTATCTCGGATTCATAGTTGGCCTTATCAAGACATAATTGATCATTCGTATCTATGTATGTTTGGATACGAGTATGTCTATTGTCATATTCTTTATTAAATGACTTTCTCATTTCCTGAAGTTTTATTTCTTCAGTTTCTAAATCTTTCATGTATTCACTCTTTCTGGTTTCGAATTCACTTCGCATACCAATTAAGTCTTCTTCCAGATGCATTTTTTCATTGATTACTTCATCTTTCGCTTTTTTTATAAATTCCGGAATCTACATTTTTGTCTGCCCCATCAGTAACAAATGGGTTGTATCTGGTGGGCATTACATCTTGGGATGTATTTGCCAACATTGTAGATACCACATTCAGATCTATATTACCTATAGTAAGTTGTGCGGCTTCTACGTATTTATCTAGGGTCATTGCAGTATTTTGCAGATCCTGAAGCTCATTGGTGAGTTTCTGTCTATCTTCTTCCAGTTGTTTATTATAAGCTATAATGCCCGTCCGGATAGTTTCATTGTCTTCAGCTTGCTTACTACACTGAAGTTTCAATTTATCCAAATCGCTTTGATATAGGCTTATCTCGGATTCATAGTTGGCCTTATCAAGACATAATTGATCATTCGTATCTATGTATGTTTGGATACGAGTATGTCTATTGTCATATTCTTTATTAAATGACTTTCTCATTTCCTGAAGTTTTATTTCTTCAGTTTCTAAATCTTTCATGTATTCACTCTTTCTGGTTTCGAATTCACTTCGCATACCAATTAAGTCTTCTTCCAGATGCAGTTTTTCATTGATTACTTCATCTTTCGCTTTGATCAAGGTATTCAAATTCTCGTTCAAAGTTACGTAGGTTTCGTTTAACAACAGGACACCCGGTTGTTTAAATTCCTCACCTTCCGGTACCGCATATGTTACATCGCCGTCTATGGCGCTGTAGTCTAGAATTGGTAGTCCAGGTCTGGGTATACTGTATGGGAGTTTTCCAAACATAACCCTTTTTGGCATAGGTGCCGGATGTTCTGGATTAGTGCTTCCACCAACTTCGAACATTGAATTACTTAATTCGTCAACAAGTGATTGTTGACCCATTAAATTACTCTTTCTCTGTATGGATTGTTCTCTGCGTACAGAGTCCGGTATATTCTCTTCACTATCCATCTTATAGTGAGGTCCGGGATCTCCCCAGGATGCAGTATCTACATCCTGTGAGTTCGAATGGGTATGGATCAATAATGACCCATTGCCATTCTCCTGGGCAATTGATTGCCCCTCAGGGTTAGCTTCCGCGAGGCTGTCTAACCCATGTACTAGCCGTTCGGACATTATAACGTCCAGGCTATACACCAGAATTAACTGGTCACGGCACCAATGTAATGGTTTGGTATTACGATTCGGTTGGTTCGGGCCTTACTGATCAGGAAAGAAGGAGTAAGGCGGTAATTCAAGTGTATGCCAACGGATGTTTTATCATATAAGACACTCACGGCTACCCGGAAAATGGTAAAAGGCAGCTAATATTAATTACAGATGTTATATGGTCAGACGTAGCGGCTGAGCTCCGGTCTTTATATACGGACCTAGGTGTTCGTCGTCAGATGCCCCCACAGGCCCGGATCGGTGCTGCCACCGATCCGGAACCTGAGGAACACCCAACGACTGGACTCACCCGCCATGCCAGACGGTACCCATTACTATGGCTATAACGACATAGCTCTACAACTGATTAAACACCCCTAGGGCCTGGTTATATTGCACAGGATTCGTTTCTCTCCAAGTTCCCCTGTGCCTTTGACAGGATTTGCACCCACATCCTCAGAACTTTTAGCCTAAAGCTTTGCTGTCAGAGCCATTAGGACCCATGCAATTTTAATAGTCATGGAATAACTTAAGTACTAAATCTTGCTTTTAGTAGTAAATCCCCTGTGGATTCGAAACCCAAGTTCCAAGAACTCAAATAAGAAATACCCTGTACTCTAGCACCACGCCAGAAGTGACAATTGCTGATGTTAATAGTTAGTTAGTATTTGATTGGCTAGGCTAATGAACGTATAAATGATAATTGAATGAAAATTGTTAAATATGGCATATTAGCCAAATCTTTATTAGTCTGGTAAGTTGAACATTAAATTTATCAGACAATCCCACAAAGTAAGGCCTTACAATTCTACATAAAGTTGGCATAATGATTATAGTCCTATAAAACAATTTCAGTTTGGTTTTCTCTTTACTCATTCATGCCAGACAAAAAGCAAATGATTCAATGACTGGCATGTGTTTTGTATGAACTCCAACAAAAATAAGCCATTTCACATAGAATATTGACTACAGTGAGAACTTGAAAATTACAGCTGCTGGGACAGTATTCGTACCCAGAGTGCAGCAATACTAACCAGAAGTACCAAACACTTAGTGGCCATGGTCTCTCAGCTGAGTGTTGTGCAGGGGATGTTTTACTAATTTGTTGGATAGAGAAATCTCAAAAGGAGGCTCCACTTTGCAGGCAGATTTAAAAACTGTTCTGTTTCTATGATAGAACACCAGGAATCTGTTGATGATCATATAACATCCTACGAGGATTGGAAATTGTCCAACTTTATTTTCACATACAAATGTTGGAAGAAAAATGTAAAAACGTACTGTTACTTTTAGTATATGATTTACCCATCATGAGCAATGAAATAGCAAAAGGCTGACAGCAAATATTCTAGACTACTAATTAATAGATTGAGATATGGAAGCACAATCCCGGTTGAATGGCTAGATACAAAGAATTTGTATAAATCACTATACATTTAAAGTAAAGGGCATCAGAAAAGGGAGTTTCTACACATTTACTGTGCATATTCCATGGATTTAATGTATTCAAACTAGAGCACCGATACTTAGAGAAGAGGAAGTAGTGTTCAAAACCTTTTGATTCATTTCCAATATAGATGAAATTCCATTTCAGAGTGTCGCTAAACCTATGAGAATGAAACATTTGCATGTCATCAATTGCCTAAAGAAGTAGCCCAATTTATCTCAAAATAATTAGAGAAAACCTACATGATTCACACAACGCCCCTGTCCAGCCAGTTGTACAAGTACATGAGCAGCTGTTCACATCCATAGTACCTCCGTTCTGGCAAATCTTACCATCAGGGCAGTCTGCAAGTCATATTTAACAACACACCATACATATATTATATAAACACAATGAAATTATAGAATTATAGACTTGTGACTCAAAGGACTAGAGACGAGACCTATCTTTCTCTCCTCACTACCTCTGTACTTGCTGTATGTGGTAGCCTGTTCTGTATGCAAGTGTTGGGTGGTTATCATATGCAGCTGGTGCCACTATTGGTATACTAGTGGGATGCCACCTTTATGATTCCCTTCTGTTCACTCCTTCTTATGAGGCACCTGATAGTTATGATGCAATTCTCAAGTACTCCCAACTGATCCAAGGACTATATATGCAAGAGGATGGTATGAGGTAGCCTATCAAGAACTTGGTTGTGACCCCTCTTGGCTCAAGCAGTCACCTATAGATCTATAGAACCATACAAATTGTCTATAGTGTGTACAGTGCTTATCTTGTCAGCACCAGGTTAAGCAATGGTAGCTTAGACGGGGGTCATGTAAAAGGAGTTATGAAGACCAGTCATATGATAACTCCTGACAAAACTAAGATACAAACAGTGACGATTACAGTCCATTTGACTCCATTTTCCCCCTGTATAAACCTCATTATATATGAAGTCACTTTGAGAATTACTTACTTTAGTATAAATCACAGGAATGCATGTTAATTCATTGCTTATCCAAAAATCTGTTAACTGAATATAGCTAGAATCTCGTAAAATGCACCATTTGCTAAGTAAGAAAGTAAATCATACTTACCACAAAGTTTATCATCGCATTTGGATGGACAGTCAGCACAGGAGGTTCCATCCTGGTAGACTTTCTCTCCCATCATGTTACTGTAAGTGTATTGTTTGTATGCAATGTTACCTCTAAAAGGAATGTCAGCAATCAGGAATAGCTATGTAGTGTTCTACCCCTCGATGTTCGAATCTTTCGATAAACAACGAAGAACAACTATTCAGGTTCCAGTTAAAACTTTATTGTCTAATAACACATAGGCATCAGCCGTTCTCGATCACAGTTACAGGTGGCAGAGTTTGAACTCTATAACAAGTTCGACACTAGGCCTTCTAGTGTCTACAGTTGATATTCCACATACACCTCCTCTGTGCAACAGCAGGAGTATTAGAATATGGTAGCCGGGCAGCCGCCAACCATCGCTCACGATGGTCAGTCGGCGCTGGACTGACCCTGAGGAAGGCCGTACAACAGCCTTATATACACCGGAGTCGAGGGCCACGTGACCAAGTGGTGACGTGGCGCTGGACTCCAGCGCCCCCAGGCATCGGGTAATAGAGGTGCTCTCGATGTCGCCCACGAGGACCACGAAGGTACCTCGTAGACGACGCGGGACCACCACACCACCCCCCACTAGACTGAAACGAGGTCTCTGAAAATTCAGAGATCCCTGATCAGTCTAAACAAATAGATAATAATTTAAACTACTGGATCCGTCGACATGGTCGACAGAAACAGTAGAGGAATATATAGAAATATAGTTTCTACTGTACTGTAGAAAAAAATTATTATCACAGTTAATTATAAGGCGTTGCTCCATCCAACGTAGGAGACCAGTGTCGAAACACTGCTTCACGACCTGCTCCTGGTCAAATCCGAGGGAGGCACAACCGGGTATGGTAACCGGGGTCGTGTCGTTTCCTCCCTGTCTCGTTGAGAAGCTCCTTCCAGCGTAGGAAGCCCATCGATAGTGTACAATACAACTATGATGGTCCTTCGACCGTGAGGCCGAAGATGTGTGGCACCACCGGGCCCTAAGACCGGGGTGGCGTCGGATCCACAAAGCTTCGCAGGGAGGTCCGGGGACAGGAAAGGTACCCCCACTCGTGGAGGGTACACCGTCGTCCGGGAACGAGTTCCCGGGGGTTCCATGCTGACATCGAGACTCTGTTCGATGTCAGCGATCCAAGCTGAAGAGGAGGAACAGTAGTATCATACTACTGATCCTCCGAGATGGACCCTGTAGCAGCGTCGATTTCAGCCTGCTCTCCGTCAGTGCGCTCATCCTCATGTGAAGCACTGGCGGCTAGCTGGCCAGAAAACGTCGGCGACTCCGGCAATGGGGCCACACGGTCCATTGTCGTACTCCAAGCCTCGTTAGAGGTCTCGGGTGCATCCCGGGAGTCTCCCTCAGCATCTGAGTGGAGGACTGCCGAATCTGCTGAGTCACTTCCGTCGTCGTCGTCGTCACTCTTCCGACCTTCAAGGTCGTCCTTGTCTCCCTGATCAGGGGGAGCCGTTGGAGATTGACCGACGACATCGACGTCCCCGTCTATATCCATCGACTGTTCCACCTCGGCAGGTTCTACTGCTTTGGCGGAAGCCGACGGGTCCGGGCAGACGGCTGCACTCGCGGGGACCAGAGGTGTGATGCCATGAAGATCCGGATGGATTTTCGGTGACACCACTCTCTGAACCAGTGGCGGTGCAGGCTCGGTGGCTCCCGAGAGGGTTATCAAGGGAGCCGATGAGGAAGGCGCGGCTGCTGGTGGGTAGACGGAGGCGCCGAGAGACCTACCAGGGGTGTCAGGCTTGTCCTGCACCACCTGCTCTCGGCCCAACATCGTCATAGCCGAGCTCAGACTGTCAATCCTTGGAGATAACTCTCTCAAAGGATTCGACTGAGCCGCCAGTGTCCTGACGTCAGGAACCACTCCACCCTCGACGAGGTACCTCTGCGCTTCGCGAGAGGGCTCAGTTCGAACGGGCTACAGGGTTCGGACGCCATGGTGCTTGTCCTTCATCCATTCCGAGAGTTGGACCCCAAAGACTCTAAAGAATTCGCGGTCGATTTCCTCCCAGCCTTCTATGATACCATCCCTCTTGGTGATATCATATTGGGCCTGTGACTCAAAGTTATTGAGACGCGTTCGGACATCGGTCAGACGAAAGTCCATCTCCATCTGAACGGTCTAGCGCGCCTCTTCCCTAAGAGCTGGAAGGAGCTTGTTACGGATGGCCATGTTTGTTCTATCAAACAGGCCGAACAAGTAGGCACTCGCTTCCTCGCGGAATGCCTCACCGAATTGGTCGATAGCAGGGCTACCCGTCATTTGTAGAAGTCCTTTACAACATTCCACGAACGTCTTGGGGACCCCACGTTCGACGCCATCGCCGTATGCAGGCTGTGCCAACTCCCAACGCAAGGTTGCTGTCGGGGTGTCGGCGCCTGACAAGACGTTGGAGAAGGTGGCTCCTGCTCCCGAGGTCAGTGTCGCGCCTCCCACGTGGACACGCGGCATGGCAGCTGGGGTGCTGCCCTCTGCCGCTGTAGGGGGCTTGACAGGGGGAGACGAGTTGGTGGTCACCTTGGGTTGTCGATCACGACCACTCCGGGATTCCACTGTCTTACCTCCAATTTAGCACCGCTGGTGCTAGGTTTGGCCCAACCGGTCGAAGCAGTCTTCGACTTTTTAGGAGCCGGGGCCGGGGCGGCTTTCGATGCCCTTTCGGGCTTCGAGGGAGCAACCTGCGGCTTAGGCTTCTTAGGTTCAGTCGAACCGGCAGACTTTCCAGCATCTGTAGAGTGGGGCCTCTTGTTCCCACTCGTAGAGGCTGTCGGTCCTGGGTCTCGAGGATGACTGGCCTCCCGCTTCTTCTGCTGCTCTACCCTGAACTCGGGGTAGGCGCCGTAGAAAGCGGGCATCAGTTCTGGTCTGATATACAGGCGTTTCGTAGACGGGGGTGCGGGTGCCATCCGCATCCAGTGTCTAGTCGGCGCGCCTGTTTTCTCATTCCACTCACACTTTCCAACCAGCGTTTCCACCAGTTGGATAGCGCCCTTGGCGTTGTACTTATGGAGCTGCTTATATGACGCGCCATCAAGCCCCTTCGTGTGGTCACGAAAGGAGGAGAGGTCGGGTCATCGGGGTCCTGATAACATGGAATGGTCTTTTCCACCTTAACACAACCGAACTGCGGACGGATGGCTCAATGCTCCTCCACCAAGTGTCGAGCATACCTGCCGTCTGTCGCGTATACGCGAGGGGGGAACCCCTTACGTGTGCAGTTCTCGAAAGCACACTGCTGCCCTGGATTGAAGATGCGCCATGCAAACCCAATCCGCTGTCGCTCGGGCAGCGACACCCCCGACGAGTCGTGATATTCTCGATCATCGAGACATACCAGTCAATGGCATGGGTATCATCCGAATACCACTCCTCCTCGCCACTACCATCCTTGCCGACAAGACTAGGGAGTACCACTTGACCATTCTTGCGGTAGTCCTGAAGCTTGGTCAGTGGCCTGTCATCGACGTACTCAGTACGTCGCTTGGCAGTGATCGCTGACAGCCGCTTCCACTCGTCGACAGCCTTGGCCGTGTCTGGGGGAGAGGATACGGTGCTCTCCACGGCACCGGCATCGACCTCCGACGGCTCGGTTCCAGGTTCCGGGGTGCAGTAGACTCGCTACTCCTTTCCCGGGCTGGAGCCTTCTTGGCTGCGGATTCCTTTCTGCTACTTTCCTTCTTGGGCACCTTAGGGATCTTGAAGTCTTTCAAGGTCCCTTTGGATGCCTTCGATTCGGTGGGCTTCTTGCCCTTAGAACCTGAAGGGGTAGCACTTTTTTATGGAGCTGGTGTCGACGGCTCGTCGATCTCCATCTCGTCGGGGGAGGAGTCTCTCGAGGCGGCAGCAAGTCGCGCTTCTGCTGCTTAGCAGCCTCTTTTGCCTTTCGGCGGAGCTCCTTCTCCCGCTCCTGGGACTCGGCCAAGGCTTTCTGTGCATCCTCGATCTGCTTCAGAAGAGCTGCACTTTTAGCCGAGGTAGACTCGAGCTCTTGCTCGGGTCTGGTCCTCTTGGACTTCTTCTTCTTCTTCTGCGACTTGTGGCTCGCCGAAGAGCTGTACCCTGACTGCTCGTCGGACGAGGACCCCATGGTCCTGAACTTATGGGTTCCACTGAAGAGAAGACTCCGGGTCTCGAACCGTTCTCAGACGGGACGAGACGGCGAAGAGGATCTTCAAGGTGTTTCGATCCGCACTCTGGCGGGTTGAAGCCTCGAAGGTGCCTTCGATGTACCTCGAACCGCACTCAGGCGGCTCGAGGGACCGAAGACTGGAGCCTCGAGAGAACACGAACCTGCACTCAGACAGGTCGTGTCCCTCGACACTAGGCAGGGGAGACCTCCTACACTCAGGTAGGAAGTCCCCAGGCGGAGCGTACTAGCTGGAGTAAGCTAGGCTTAGTCCAGCTTATCTGCGTCCGACTCTCACGAGAAGGGCGCAGATGTGACCTCCGTGGTGTGCGACGCGGCCTTTTATCCCTGTGGCGCACACCTCTGATTGGAGGAAGGGCCTACGTGACCGAGGCGGGCGAACCCTATTGGTCCACAGCGCATCACGCCATGACCAAATAAGGTAATGCTCAAAAAATAGAACGACTCACTCTCCTCACACCATCACGCTCTGGTTCTCCAGTCGCAATGTTTGCATATGCCGTTATTTCCTATGCGGTCTATGGGGTTCCAACACTATCAACATGGATAATTAGGACACCCCCCCTTCTATCAGACTACCGGGATTAAAATGGTTCCAATATGGATCTACCCTTCGGGCAGAATCCACCAGCCCATCCTCACAATCCAATAAAAATCTTATTGAGCATTACCTTATTTGGTCATGGCGTGATGCGCTGTGGACCAATAGGGTTCGCCCGCCTCGGTCACGTAGGCCCTTCCTCCAATCAGAGGTGTGCGCCACAGGGATAAAAGGCCGCGTCTTTCAAGTCCCTTTGGATGCCTTCGATTCGGTGGGCTTCTTGCCCTTAGAACCTGAAGGGGTAGCACTTTTTTATGGAGCTGGTGTCGACGGCTCGTCGATCTCCATCTCGTCGGGGGAGGAGTCTCTCGAGGCGGCAGCAAGTCGCGCTTCTGCTGCTTAGCAGCCTCTTTTGCCTTTCGGCGGAGCTCCTTCTCCCGCTCCTGGGACTCGGCCAAGGCTTTCTGTGCATCCTCGATCTGCTTCAGAAGAGCTGCACTTTTAGCCGAGGTAGACTCGAGCTCTTGCTCGGGTCTGGTCCTCTTGGACTTCTTCTTCTTCTTCTGCGACTTGTGGCTCGCCGAAGAGCTGTACCCTGACTGCTCGTCGGACGAGGACCCCATGGTCCTGAACTTATGGGTTCCACTGAAGAGAAGACTCCGGGTCTCGAACCGTTCTCAGACGGGACGAGACGGCGAAGAGGATCTTCAAGGTGTTTGGATCCGCACTCTGGCGGGTTGAAGCCTCGAAGGTGCCTTCGATGTACCTCGAACCGCACTCAGGCGGCTCGAGGGACCGAAGACTGGAGCCTCGAGAGAACACGAACCTGCACTCAGACAGGTCGTGTCCCTCGACACTAGGCAGGGGAGACCTCCTACACTCAGGTAGGAAGTCCCCAGGCGGAGCGTACTAGCTGGAGTAAGCTAGGCTTAGTCCAGCTTATCTGCGTCCGACTCTCACGAGAAGGGCGCAGATGTGACCTCCGTGGTGTGCGACGCGGCCTTTTATCCCTGTGGCGCACACCTCTGATTGGAGGAAGGGCCTACGTGACCGAGGCGGGCGAACCCTATTGGTCCACAGCGCATCACGCCATGACCAAATAAGGTAATGCTCAAAAAATAGAACGACTCACTCTCCTCACACCATCACGCTCTGGTTCTCCAGTCGCAATGTTTGCATATGCCGTTATTTCCTATGCGGTCTATGGGGTTCCAACACTATCAACATGGATAATTAGGACACCCCCCCTTCTATCAGACTACCGGGATTAAAATGGTTCCAATATGGATCTACCCTTCGGGCAGAATCCACCAGCCCATCCTCACAATCCAATAAAAATCAGAGGCCCCAAATTTCCATGTTTTCAGCGTCAGGTTGTCTCAAACTAAGAGGCAATCGCATGACTTCTCGTTGTGTAATTTTTTTATTCACCGTCGGCTTCAAGTCCACAAACAGATTTACCCAAGAATGGCACCCGTTATTTTAAATCCACATTAAAAAAAAACAGGTTGGTAAAGCTGTTGCTTAGTATTGTGTGAATCATCGATTACTGAGTAGGGTTTAATCTAGGACTTTTCCTGATTCTAACCTTTACTGTAGGAACGAGTGTTGAGCCTCGGGGCGGGTTACTATCACCCCCTCCTAGCCCGCCGTCCTTTGATGTGGCCGGGCCGACCGGGCTATTAACCCGTTTCCGTCGGCGTCTGCCTCCCATCACTTGTGACGGTGTGGATGTAGGAGCCAGAGTGTTTGCTCTGGGTTTCCTTTCATCCTCGACACTCGCTGACCGTTCCTTTGATGAGCCTTGGCGCTTAAGCCTCGCTCGAGTCATAGGTCCGGACTGGAGTGACTGATTTTTTACTTCAATCGAAATGTTTCGATGTGAAGTTTGTTCAGTCGTTCGCACCTTCGAGGGGGGGTCGGGCTTCCGACATCCCTTCAAAGGATGTTTAGATGCTTTCGACTTATCTCGACGAGCCGGTCGACCACGGCGCCGCTTTGATGGTTTACTGGCATCCAACACCTCCACCTCGCTCAGTTTTCGAGCCTTTTGCTGTCGTTTTCGATGACCCTGCGTAGTTTGTTTTTTAGACTGAACTTCCGGTCGCGACCTTTTGATCTCTATTTCGACCTGTCCAGAAACAGACTTAGCCCTTTTCATGGCCTTACGAGAAGGTGAATCATCATCAAGTTGTGGTTGCAACAACTCGACAGTTTGTGATAGTTCTACGCCCAACCACCGGCGCACTCTATAGACATTGCTCTTTTGCAACCGCCCGCGGGACGATCGAAGTAATAGTGTCGACTCAGAGAGGACAGAATCCACTACGAAAGGCCCATCCCAGTTGGGAGCAAGCTTCATAGCTGCTTGGGGGGTGTGGTACCTCACCACCTGTTCCCTAACTGAGTACCTTCTCTGCTTCAGCCCATAGTCATACCCGACTTTCTGGCGTTCCGCAGATTTACCTAGATTTTCTCTTACCATGCTGTAACTCTCTCTCAATCGATCACAAAGCTGTTCCACGAAAGTAACGGAACAAGGGACTTCGAGCGGGTTTTCGATTGAGCCGAAAATCACATCCGCTGGCATGAGAATTTCTTCCCCGAATACCATCATATGTGACACGATCTGCAAAAAGGGGTCTTAGTGCAGGGGGCCTTTTCCCAGTACATGTCACATATTTGGACTGCACCCAGTAGAACTGTGTTCAGAGCTGTTATATGCGGACACCACATATTTAGCCTGTTCATCCCAGTCGTCCATATGTTTGTCTACCAACATAGTCAAACTCTGAATCAATGTTCTATTGAACCTTTCCACCTGGCCATCGCTCTGTGGCCTGTACGGATTGGTTCTCTGTTTTACAATCGTCAAATATTCACACATCTCAGAGAAGAGTCGAGACTCGAATTCTCGACCTTGGTCGGAATGCAGAAGCAACGGGACACCAAAGGTCAAAACCCATTCGTCCACGAAAGCTTCTGCACAGGTCTCTGCTGTGTGATTTGGTAGGGGAATAGCGCGTACATACTTGGTGAAGTAATCCAGGATTACTAACATGCAAGTATTCTTGTTTGGCGTGGGTGCAAATCCCGAGATGATATCCATAGCTATCCTCCCGAATCTCACCCCGAACAAATCTTGGTGTAAAGGGGACTTACCCATGCCCTCACCGGGCTTTACCAGACAACAGGTAGGACAATGTCGAACCCATTCCAGGCCAGTAATATCTCCTTTTCACCTTTTCGAGCGTTCGTTTTCGACCAAAATGTGCCGCTGTTCGGTGTCCATGGCATAAGGAGAGTACCTCACCCCTCAGTTGGCGTGGTACAACTACTTGAATCGTACGTCTAGCCCGACCCGCCTCGACTTTCCAACGACACAACAAACCTTCACGGAAAGTTAATAGAGGCCATTGCCCTATTAATTTCCGTACCTCGGCGCTCTCGATTGATACATCAGGCCTAGTGGGTTTAGCCCCCTTAACTAGCCATTCAGCAACCCGTTTGATGTCAGCGTCCGCTTTCTGAGCATCAATGAGTTCATCGAGAGACCAAAATGCAACACCCACCCGGCTGTCTACTAAACTACCTACAGCTGCCAAAACAGCATTGTGACTGCCGCAGTCTGTGCAATCCGACCTCTGGCATAGCTGCACAGGGATACGACTAAGACCATCGGCGTTTAGATGCTTGGCCCCACTTCGATGTTCGATCTTAGAGTTTTCGAGACCGAACTCCGAAAGGTGGGCCAGCCACCTACCCATCATCCCTTCAGCTTCTTTGAAATTCAGGAGCCATTTCAAAGAAGAATGATCGGTGCGGATAGTGAAGTTACCACCATAGAGGTAGTGCCTAAACTTCCTGGTGTACACGATAACTGCCAACAGTTCTCTTTTGGTGGTGCAGTAGTTTCGTTGTGTTTTACTTAGAGTGTTGCTAGCAAATGAGATCGGGACCTCCATTCCATCCTGCTCTTGGGATAGAACAGCCCCGATCGCGGTATTGCTAGCGTCAGTGTCTAAGATAAAACGACCGTCGGGTGTGGGGAATCGAAGTACAGGTGTCTCCTTGAAACTTCGTTTTAACTCGACAAAAGCATGTTCAGCTCTCTCCCTCCATGCGAATGCCTCGTAACGACCTCTACTACCTTTAGGTTTTTGGATCACTAAGTCCTGCAAAGGACTTACGAGTTCCGCGAACCCCGGGATGAACTCTCGGGAGTAGGAACAAAAACCAATGAAGGATCGGATTTCCTTCACTGTAGTGGGCCTAGCCCAAGTCATTACGTCGCTAATTTTCCCTGGGTTGGCTTCTATACCCTGTTCAGACACGATTCGGCCTAGGTACTCGACTGAAGTCCTAAAAAGCTGACACTTTTTAGGCTTCAGCTTCAGCCCCCATGCTCGAATCCTGTTGAAAACTTCTGCCAGATTCGCCATCGCTTCATCCATCGTTTTGCCGAAGACGATATCATCGAGGTAAACCAGGCAAATCTTACCCAGCAAACCTCTCAACATCTCCATCATTTGCTCGAATGTGGCGGGGGCGTTACACAAACCGAACGCCATTCGATCAAACTCATAGAGCCCCCTCTGGTAGGAAAAAGCGGTTTTCTCGACTTCGTCGGGATTCATCCCGATCTGCCAATATCCAGATTGGAGATCGAGACAACTAAACCACTTGTTTTCTCCTAGGGCATCCAAGGATTCGTCGGTGACGAAGAAGGTCCCATCCTTCTTCGTCACCATCTGGACGGGACTGGACCAGGGACTAGTACTTGGCCTAACCACCCCCGTATCCAACATCGACCATAGGTCCGCATTTCGGCTCCAGACGCAGTGCACGGCGTTATTCCCTCATAGAGATTATCTGACAGCACTACTAACGTTTTCGTGAGTTCCCGAGAGACAATAGTGTGGCTGGCACCAGTATCTATCAGGAAGTCTAAAGAACGCCCTCGAATCTCTGCAGACAGGTACCATCGGTTCCTTGACAAGGGGGCGGTTCCTGCTAGCATTCTCAACCCTACGTCAGTACTCAGATCGATCCCTCTCTTCTTCAGAAAAGAGAGACAGGGATCATCTGAGGGAAGCTCTGTTGCACAGACTCTGGCCAGCTGCCGCATCAGGGCTTCTCTCCCGGCGTCGACTTTAACTTTCGATCCAGTCGAACCCTCAACCTCGGAGTTCGGGCTGCCAGCGCCCTGTTCCTTGGCCATTGAGGCTTTTTCTACACCGACATCTTCGGAACCTGACCGGTGATCAACTGGTGCCGCTGTGGTAAAGGGCTGGGACGGCCCTACTGGGACCTAACCTAGTTCCCTCGAATCTACTGTCGTCTGACCAGGAGTAACAGAGGTGCTGATACCTTGGCTTTTCGATGATCGGGCAGCTCGATTGCCACGTCGAGCCGCCCGCCTCAGTTTTCCGTCGCGTCAGGTGGTAGTCCTTTAATAGCCTCGGGGCAAGTTTGTGCGAAATGCCCCTGCTTCTTGCAGTTCCAACACTTGGCGTCGGACGGAGGGGTACTCGGCTTCTCCCCTCCCTCGATAACCCTGAGTAAATTCTTCAATTGACTCAGCGAGAAGGTCTGTTCCTGTACCTTGGGTTTGGAGGCCTTGTTTGGCGCTTTCGATTTACCAGCGGATTTCTGACTTCTCTTAGTCTTACTCCCCGCCACGGGCTTCGAGTATGAGGACACCTCCCCCTGCCCCTCCTCGACCAAAGCGGCGTCGGCCAACGCCGACAATGCATTTGTCGAGGTAGGATTCACCAACTTCGGCAGGAGTTGTCGTTTCCGCAACAACTCATCTGCCAAGTCCATGAGATCCTTGAGAGACATGTAAGTGCGCCATTCCCGAAGCACGTCTTGTTGCAAATCAACGTCATACAATCCTCCTATGAACAACTGGTTGACTTTGGTTATAAGCCATTCAACCGAGAAGTCCACACCTGGATAGGCATCGCCAGCAAGACGTCTCAAAGCAAAGCCGTAGGCTCTAATGCTTTCGTTCTTGCCCTGGCGTCTCTTTTCCATTGTGACAATGGGATCTTGCAGGCTAGAAGTCATGGCTTCTGTTACCATGTCGACCAGTCCATCCAAAGTCCAATCTCCATGCTCCTCCCATAGCCACACAGTATCAGCTGCGGGGCCATTCTGGAGTAACATGAGGAGTTGAGCTAATGCCATACTCGAGGTCCACACATTTACTCGAAGGACGTGAATGAATCCGTGGTACCAACGGAGCCAATCATCCTTCCATGTAAATAGAGGGCACTCGACTGACCTAGTTCGGGCCGGTTCATGCCCGATAGAGGTATTTTCAAACATTCTGCTTGATCTTCTGACCTGATCAAGAGCGAACGTTGTACCTCTTCTAGGTATCTGATGGTCCATCCCCATGTTCCTCATAGTCGTGTCTGCACGACTATGATAGTCGTGTCTGCACGACTATGATTCATCCCCCAAGGGTTACCGGTCTCGGCCTCACTCAAATGCGAAGCCTCAAACCTGATATCCCTATACTTGGGTGGATCGACATGTTGTTGGGCCGTGGTAGGGGTCGAGAACTACCCGATCACTCCACTTAGACCATCGGTGCGCGGCATCGAAGGAACAGGTCGGGCTCGACGTGATCTCGAATCTGTATTCGAGATATTGTCGATAGTCACCACCATTCTGTTTATCTCTGCCTGTTGTTTTGAACGTTCCGCCTGTCTTAATTCCGATACTAGGAATTCCAGGCAGTCATGTTCCGGCTTCGAGAGATCTCGTTGTTCGCCGAGGGCAAAGAGTTGCTTAACCTCCTTCATGGCACGGTCAAGCCACTCCCTGTAGTCAGGATTTTCGACTAGGTCCTTTTGAGTGGCAACCCTAGTAGTGCTGCATTCACTACTTTGTTGCTTCTCTCGAAGTCTAGCTGCACGCACTTTCGATTCCGTCTGCTCCTTTAGACGTTCCTCGAGTGCGAGTTCATCACGAACTTCTTTATTCACCCTGGCTTCGTCAGCCTCCCTACGAGACGATATCTCCCGTCGGAGCTTATCGATTTCTCCACGCATGGCTCCCAGAGTATCCGAATCCTTCTGATCCTTCAGTGATTGGGCTACTAGGGATTCAGATTTTAAGGAATTAAGCTCGGCCTCGTGCCTCGCTTTCTGTTCCATTAGAATCTGATATTCCGCCATCTTATTTGCGGGTTCGATTCGCTCCTCACAGCGATGACGCATTTCTGCCTCGTCCCTGGCTCGAGCATCCTCGTCAGCTTGCATCTGACAGAGTAACAACTCCCGTTCCTGACGTAGCTGTTTGACCTGCTTTTCATAAGCTGTTATGTGCTCAGCTACTTCTTCAGTATGCTCGGCTGAGTGTTGGTTCAGCTCATGCCGCAACTCTTGCAGTTGTTCCTCCAACATAGTCTTTTCTACTTCTTGTAGTTTTAACTTATGCTTAAGGGACGTCTGCTCGTGCTGGGCATCCCGAAAATCGTTTCGAGCTCTCTCGACACATTCTCGGCGGCTAGTAGCAAGGCGGTCGATCTTCGCTTTTAGTGATTGACAATCCATTGCTGTCAATCGACTACGCTCGATCTCCGACTTCGTTGCAAGTAAGGACTCTTTTTCGCCAGAGAGCTGCTTGACCTTCTCTTGAAGATCAGCAAGTTCTCTATTCGCGATCTGAGTCTTATTCGAAGCCTCCAGCGCTTGCTGCCTAAGCTGTTCCAATTTCAGCTCTATTTCTGTACTCTTCTCCTGAGCTTTCGTGGTGTTACTCGCGAGAGCATCCAACTGCTGGCGACCCTGGCGCAGTTGGCGTTGCTGCTCTTGCAGCAACTCCTCATTGAGTCCCCTGCCACTGTCTATACTTCCTTTTACCGACACGGGCGAGGGACCCTCGAAGGACCAACTGCCAAGGCCCATTGGAGTTCCCACGGGCGAAGCTGATTTTTCTACATAGGACAAACTCTGTGCCCTCAAGAAATTCTCAGCAGCCGGAGAGAGTTGAGTCGACACTCGCCAATTGAGTAGCCGGCTCCTTTGATACAGGCCCAACGGGTCAGATGGTGGACCTATTATCAGAGAGTGGTTCAAACCACCACCGATTAGTGGATCGTTCATATCCACTAACGCGCCTGCAGTCGCTTGATGTTGGTGATTGGGGTCATCACCTTCATCCAAGTGACCCTGCATGTCGAACTTAAGCTCGCAGTACCTATGCGGACTAAAGTTAACATCCTGGTCACGGCACCAGTGTAGTGTTCTACCCCTCGATGTTCAATCGAATCTTTTGATAAACAACGAAGAACAACTATTCAGGTTCCAGTTAAAACTTTATTGTCTAATAACACATAGGCATCAGCCGTTCTCGATCACAGTTACAGGTGGCAGAGTTTGAACTCTATAACAAGTATGACACTAGGCCTTCTAGTGTCTACAGTTGATATTCCACATACACCTCCTCTGTGCAGCAGCACAGAGGAGTATTAGAATATGGTAGCCGGGCAGCCACCAACCATCGCTCACGATGGTCAGTCGGGGCTGGACTGACCCTGAGGAAGGCCGTACAACGGCCTTATATACACCGGAGTCGAGGGCCACGTGACCAAGTGGTGACGTGGCGCTGGACTCCAGCGCCCCCAGGCGTCGGGTAATAGAGGTGCTCTCGATGTCGCCCACGAGGACCACGAAGGTACCTCGAAGACGACGCGGGACCACCACACCTATATTGCATGTGTGTCCCCTTCAGTATGTCCCCAGTTACATCAAATGGGATCTTGATGGTCTACCCTGTAGCTTATTTCAATCTTACATACCAGAGTACCCCATTAATGTTACCATGTAGTCAGATGGGGCATTGTTATGGTGCAATATTTGAGGAGTACTGCATGGTGATGACACAAATAGTGAAATAGTGAAGAATTCCTGGTCCCAAAGTTGCCAGAGATCTGTCGTTACTTTCACGAAAATGTCATTATTTTTGCAGAGATTCCTTGTGCCAATGCACTGCCACCAGCAGCTTCTTGTGGAAACTATACTTTCTCCCTGTTGTGTAATTAAAATGGTTCACTGTTTGGTTGTACAAGGATCCCTGGTAGATTCAACTGTAATTTTTACAGTGTCACAGAGCACCATAGCCTTGCATTCTGACTTTATAATAGCACCAAAGTGTTGCAATGATATGTACTGTAATTAGAATCAGCCTTGCCGTTTCTCCAATCAGAGACATTAACATTATCAGTTTTAAAACCATTGTACCAGTCAACAGTAATGGGGATACACTGCACTCAGCTGTCCCACCATTAGCTACCAATATCTAGCATATGATTTGCATCTCATGAATCGTTTTGGATGCCTACTGAATTTTATAGGATGTTCCTGTACTTGTGGCTTAAATAGGTAGTGTAGATTTCTTTTCACTATAGAACAGTACTTAATCAGGAGGCACTAGTCAAGTCCCCATCATAGGTTATAGCTCATAACAGGAGAGTACAGGTCTTTTACAGGTGAAGCTTTTACACACAATTTTATAGTACGTGACACCACTCATTATTGGTAAATAGAGGAACTGAATCACCCATATTACATAATATCTAAACACCCATATCAAGAAGCTTCAATAGATAGGAGGTGAAACTCAGAGCTTTACCTATGGACACAGTGTAACAGCCCCCGCCCTCTACCCCCCCTTCAATGTAGGGTCCCTTTTGTGTTCAGTATTGAGTCCTATGTAGGATAAGGGGATGTCAGGAATCTTTATCAGAGTGATATCAAATGGAAACAACGGGCCACCTATACCAAAAAATCCTGCTGAATCCAAAATTTGTGATCTTGATTCTCAAAATTTGACCAAAAGTACCTAAAAAGGAGGTTTGATGATGAGAATATTTTAAAAATGTACAAAAGTTATATTGAAAATGATTGGAACTTTTTATAGATGCAACATGCTAATCAAAGTCAATACCTGAATCTACATATCCTAATGTGTGCCTATCTCAACCTGACAAGTACTCTACCTGTGTATGGCTCTGCCTCTCCCACATACTGCCTATCCCTTAGTCTACCTATCACTCATACTACCTATCCCTTGAAACATCTAGAGTTTAATTAGGTTTTCTCTCAAATGGCTTAAAGGATTAAAGTTTACCCTTCACCTTTGTACCTAATTTTCTCTGTACATTCTTACCATTAGTCTACCTATCCTTAATCTGCCTATCATTCACTTTACCTATCCCTCATGGTGACTATCCCCCAACTCTTCACATCCCTCATGTTTGACTGGCACATCTGTGATATTTCCTAGCACCAATGTATCTTTTGAATATGCTCACCTTACAAGGTACCCTCTGTACCTATCTCTTAAACTGTTTATTACCTATCCTCCTTGCTACCCATCCTCTTCAATACCTATCCCTCAAGCTCGCTTTATAGCTTTACTACCTATCACAGCTTGATCAACTGGGATAGCTCACAACCAACCTTCATTTTGATCTCTTAGTCAACCTATCCCCTAAGGAACAAATTTAACAGTCTACCTCACACATACATCTACCTATCACTCATGATATATATAATTGAGGTTACCTATCCTTCAGGCTGCCTATCCTTCATGGTATATAGCCCTCAGTTTTTTAACTTGTCAAGTGGGATAGCATGAACGATATGCAGCATGAAGGATAGGAAGAGGGGAATAAACAACATACATGTAGGATAGGAAGTTAGCTAGTCTAATGATAGCCATGGTGAGGCATTTTAGAAAAGCATGATAATTCAATGGGCTGAGGGATATGTAAGGTAAACATGAGTGATATGCAGACTTGAGGATAGGTACAATGAGCGATAGGTATATTTCACAAGGTATAGACTATAAGAGCTACTATAAAGGTAGAAAGAATAGCATACAAGGTGAGAGATACATAGATAGCTGGTTAGGTAGGCAGAGGGCTATATACCATGAAGGATAGACAGCCTGAAGGATAGGTAACCTCAAGGATATATAGCATGAGTGATCAGTAGATGTATGCTTGAGGTAGACTGTTGGATTTGTTGTTTAGGGGATAGGTTGACTAAGATATCATAACAATGGTTGGATGTGAGCTATCCCAGCTGATCAAGCTGTGATAGGCAGGAAAGCTATAAATTGAGCTTGAGGGATAGGTATTGAAGAGGATGGGTAGCAAGGAGGATAGGTAATAAACAGTTTAAGAGATAGGTACAGAGGGTACCTTATAAGGTGAGCATATTCAAAAGATACATTGGTGCTAGGAAATATCACAGATGTGCCAGTCAAACATGAGGGATGTGAAGAGTTGGGGGATAGTCACCATGAGGGATAGGTAAAGTGAATGATATGCAGGTTGAGGATAGGTAGATTAATGGTAAGAATGTACAGAGAAAATAAGGCACAAAGGTGAGGGGTAAACTTTAATCCTTTAAGCCATGTGAGGGAAAACCTAATTAAACTCTAGATGTTTCAGGGGATAGGTAGAATGAGTGATATTTTTTAAATATTCTCATCATCAAACCTCATTTTTAGGTACCTTTGGCAAAATTTTGAGAATCAAGACCACAAATTTTGGATTCAGCAGGATTTTTTTGGTATAGGTGGCCCCTTGTTTCCATTTGATATCACTCTGATAAAGATTCCTGACATCTCCATAAACCCCCTTATCTTACATAGGACTCAGTACTGAACACAAAAGGTAGCCTACTTTTAAGGGGGGGTAGAGGGGGGTGGCTTGCACTATAGGACTCTATGGAGTAACATATCCTAGGGAACCTATACTATTCTTGCCCATATTACAGGGTATCTAATGAAACATAAGTCAGAAATGACTTCTTTTAGTTGTCAATAAAAGATATCCTTATCTAATGTCTGAGGGTTCATAATGCCATGTAGTGAAGGCCACTTGGGATGATGGGTAACTGACTGGTGAGACATCAAGCAAAAACCAAGGCAACAACAACAGTATATCCCTGTGTTTAAGCTAAATAGATAGATGATATTATGTTGTGGGGCCAAACGGTAGAATATATGCTTGAACCTTAAAATCTGGAATTATTCTATATACCACATGGTAAAGCTTCATTATTACTTTTTTGGGTCATAGGAGGCACGCAATCTAAGAACATCCTCCTCAGTATCATATAATTTGCTCTGTTGTCTTAAATGGTGCAGTGGCAATGTCAGTCTACCAATATCTTTCATTTCTGTAAACAAAAGAAAAATGATTTTGATCCATATGACAACACTCATACTGTACAAAACACAAAGACATACATTACCACCTGCCTATTGAGCCTGTATATAAGTAACTGTGCAGCATGTCTCGATCTAGCATTAACATTTATGTAATTACATACATGTGTACATAAATGCAATGCACCATAGTAACAAGCAGGAAGTTATTTTAGAATGGATTGATCTAGCTCACAGGCCTGGTGCTATTTTAAACATGCCAAATCATACTGGGCAATGGTAGTAACTTAGACTGCTCTGTAAGACAGGCTCTTATGTCATCAAAAATGGAACGATGTGCTTTGTTACGCACAAAGGGCCCAGGGCTAACTTTTCCCGCGTTTTTTGAAAGGCTTCCAAATCGTCTCACTTTTAGGCTGTTTTCGAAACAAATAGAAACAAAGAGAGAAAAGTCCAGCCCGGAGGTAAACCTATGGAGGACTGGATTGGACAAAAGATTTTTATGAAATGACTTTTTTCTTTATTTAAGTTTGTATGAACTCATGGATGGATTCTTGAATTCTTTTCTTTACTGTAAGTAAAGACTGATATATGAACTACTCATGTATGGTACTTTTATTTGTTTACATGCTTTGCTTTGAAAATTGAGATTGAAAATTGTATAACTGACTTTTTTCCAATGCCACCACCTACCGGTGGTATAGACTCAGGGTCGTCCCTGAGGCAATTATATAGGATTCACAAGAGCTCTAGTAGCAGTGCAATGAATGATGACCGCTAATGAAGTCTGCTGTTAGGAATGGCACCCACTATTGTTCAAAGGTCTGTGATATCCATCTGTTATAAAAATAAATACCTGCAGATCTAGATAAAGTGGCCTTTTCTTATTTGATTTTAACCATCCGACATGTCTTATACCATTGAGGAATTACAGGGATGTCACTCTGGTCAATTTGTAGGAAAGATGGAGCCCATATTGCCATAGTATACTAAGGTTAGAAATCAACACAGTTATGATCTCAAAATACACCGTCCTATGAATGTCGCATTTCATTATGACAGTTTTGATATCAATATCATTTATGCACCATTTTTACATTCTGACATCATGATGTTAAATCATGGAGGTATAATTCCTTGCTTACATTTAATCAATCTTTCTTTTTTTTATGAATTTACAAAATTATGCTACAGGTAAGTAAAATTGTGCAGATACAACTTTATACATGCACATCATATATCTACCCACAAGTTGTTATGGTGTATTCTGAAAAGCATGTACATATGTATATGTAGAAAAAAAATACTTCCATATACACATGTACCCTATTTCCTCAATGGTCACGCCTGATCATTGTGTATATTAATGATTTATATACATACAATTATAAGTGCACATATGTTTACCTTACGATGCTTTAATTACACTGTAAAGGCTGTTTTTGTGGGCAAGCAAGGGATTGGCATGTCAATAAGGAGGATATAAATTTAGATGCCTTACAATCGTGTCCAGGCCCGCCTCCAAAGGCTCAGGTTCAACAAGTATACACTGTACATCTAAAATTATGATATGCCCCAGGGCAACCCAAAGGCTAGATTTCTATTGAGTTTCCTTGAAGCTTAAGTAGATTTTATATCCTGTATACCTTGATTTTGGTGCAGTGAAAGTGAAAAATGAACAGAACACAACACATTTGATGACCACATATACAGTTGTTTTATTGTTGTAATGTTATCATACTGTACATGTACACACGCCCATTATACATTAATCTAGGCATGGGCATGCAGTTAAGCAAAGAGTAATACACGCGTGTATATAAACTTAACCATCAGAATATTAAATTAATTTTCTTGCAGAAATCTACTCTAACTTGTATTATTGTTGTCACTAGTCTAGGTACAATCAGAACATTGCTGAACCTGTGCAGTATTCTTCATTACAAATAGCAGTCTTTGACTAGATCAGTTTATTCGTCAAGAAATTTAACATTAAAGGAAACAAGAAACTGGTAATGAAAACAAAGAAACTGACACATGAAAATATATAACATAACAGAGAATGATTTGACAAATGAGGAAGGATTGAACTGCCATGGGTTTTACATTTTCAAAATTAACTCTAACTAGAAATGATTAAAAACCAAGAACCTTGCATTATCAATGATTAAAAAAAGGTTACTTCATTGAAGTAATCTATAAAACCTTTATCCATGTAATAAGATATAAAGTGAACATACTTCATGTACAAAAACCTTATTTCAAATTGTAGGAAATTATAATTGGATATTATATGCAAATCCAAGAACTGGAACCCTCGCTATCTCAACCATGATATAGTCTTTTCTTATAGGATTGTATAAACTTGTTATTTATACAGCCCATAGCCTACATTTTTTGGTATCCATAAGTACTATATATTAATCAAAAACATACTGAGAAGTCCACCATAATACCCCAGGTAAAACATAGGTAATATACTTGTAGTTATCATACACAAACAGGTTTCTGACCTTGGTCTCACCAATAGCTGGCCCAATAGCTTACTGATATAAGGTAAATAACTTAAAGCACCATGCCTAACCACACACAAAATAGAACATACAAGTTGTACATATGGATATACATCTGAGACGTACAATCTATGATACTTCTTGGTCCTCTTGATAATAACTGATAATAGAAAGTACTGTAGTAGTACCTTGCGTATAAGCCGTACCTTATACATGAGGGTGACCCCTTGCTGCACCTAAGACAATCTGTCCGAAGGCAGCATAATAGTGAGGATTTTATACTACAGAACAATACTTTAATGACCAAAAATTTGGCGCCAGGTGCGGCTCGTGAATAAATCTGGCATAAACTCAGGGTACATCTTATACGTGAGGTACTAGAGTATTTAACCTGGTCGTAACATAGAGGTGTATTAATACTAACTTTGTCTGATAGTGAATCACTGACTTTAGAAGCCTGATACATATACTATGAATCCCTTCTTGTATAACAGATGAAAAGGAATGGCCCACCTCAGCCCCTTAACAAATGTGAACAAGCAGGAAAGAATAGCCTGTGAGAGGCCCATCAGGATATCCTTTCTGCTTGTCTGCTCACAAATTATACATATTCATGCTTTGTATTTATTGGGCTGAAAATATAAGAATAACTGGAAAAGAAGAAGTGATTCATGATTGGCCTTGTCTTCAGGGAGACTTTTAGACCACAATTGGATGTCTTGTACACATCACACTATGGTACATTATGTTATATGTTACGAGACCCAATATATGTATAGAAGATATTAATTGTATTGAAAGGCGTCAGCAGGTAATAGGAACCTATGGCAAGAGATGGTGGCCTAGGGGTGACCATTAGTCAAATTATGAATAATCTCAATCTCATAGAAAATCTTTATCAAAAAGAAAAGGTGTACATTATGATAATCTATAGCTGGAAATGTGATTCTTTATGACAGTATTGCTTTGTATTAGTATATGGACAGAGTGAGGACCAAATAGGACTGCTGAAATAGTGTCATACCAAAACGGGACGTATTAGATAGGTAACCAGAATTTCCAATCCTTAATGCCTTATTTCCAGATACAAAACCACAGATTATCATTTCAAAAGTTCTGGTTTTCATAGGTATACCATGACAGGACATGTATAGGCCCATGAGCCTACCCATTAGTATATCTGAGTTAGATGGATATGCAAAAAGGACAAATAAAATGAAATATCCAAAATATATTTCAATACTGAAATGTTTCTTTATAAAATTTGGAAAAGGGAAAATAAAAAGTGAGCAGCAATAAAGTGCAAGTACAAATGCCAATTTGAATGGTGCTGTGATTCATACTGTGTGCTGTGCCACTAGCCTAGTGAAAAGGGACATCCACAAAGGGCCTTATGGAGGTCCCTTTCACCTTGTTGATCCAAAATTATCATACTTAGCGCAGACAACATCAACCCCTTCGTATGAGACAGCATATGTCATTCAAACAAAAATAAAATCTCAAGAAACATCCTGTAAAGGGAAAATGATAGCGCCGTAAAATCCTGCATATAAGTTGCAGCATATGAATCTTTTCAGATGCCTAGTGTGTTTATAGGATGTTCCTGACCTCTGCAGCTTACACGCACAATTTTACAGTAGGTCACACCATTCATTACTGGTGAATAAGGGGACTGATTCTATGTTGGTACTTTGAAATCAAATAAGCTAAGAACTGTTGTACAAAGCTAAGCAGCATGACAAACCATGAGTTATACAGTATTCTATGTGATACATTAACTATCACCCATTTTACATGATATTTAGTGAAACATAAGTCAGAAATGACTTCTTTTAGTTGTCAATAAAACATATCATTTAACGTCTTAGGGTATATAATGCCATGCAGTGAAGGCCACTTGGGGTGATGGGGAACTGACTTGTGAGGCATTAAGCAAAGAGCAACGAAAAAACTACCTCACACCTTTAATGTTGGGTCATTTAATATCAAGCAGCAATGTGTTGAACTAACATGTAACACAAGTGTCTGGACCCTGGGACACAGGCAACATATCTCAAAGTGATATTGTGGTATTATATCTCTTGTGGATACAGAAGCCATCTGGATGTAGTTGAGATTACTCAACTTGAGGGCATGTACACCTGAAATGTACATGTTATCATATAATGAGGCCAAAAGGCAGTATAAGTTTGATCTTTTAAATCATTCTATATACCACATGGTAAAGCTTCATTTCTACTCTTTTTGGGTGATAGGAAGAACACGATCTAAGAACAGCCTACTCAGTATCATACAATTTGCTCTGCCGATGTAAATGGTGCAATGGCAATGTCAGTCTATGTATTTCTTAAAATCTTTATACAAAAGAAAAGGAGAAATGATTTGGATCCACAGGACAACACCCATAGCGTACAACACACAAAGGCATACATTAACACCAGCCTATGGAGCCTTGGTATGTACAAGTAACTATATATGTGCAGGAGGTATCTAGATCTAACTGTATAATAGTCATGTAGACACTTATATGTATATGACACACTGCACAATTATAACAAGCAGTTAAACAGGATTCTCCAGGGCTCTAGGAGCAGTGCAGGGAACAGTGGGCTGCAATTGGCATCATAGCAATGGCACCCACTACTTTTTCATGGTCTGCACTATTTGCCTGTTCTGAAATAACCCCCATGTCTTTATGCATGATCTAGACACAGAAGCTTTTCTGATTTCATGATAACCATCTCACACCCCGTATTACATCATTGAGGAATTACAATGCCACTCTGGTCATCAAAAAGGTTATGCAGGAAATATTCTGATTTGCGGGAATTTTTTTTTCTGAGATGTAGAAATACCTACAAAGTTAGGAAATGTGGTGTCCCTGAAAATTAACCCAGTTTATAATTGTTAAAACACATGGCCCCGTGATACCACCAACCACAATGGAATACAAATCCCAGCCAGCCATCCACAATGCATATCGAACTAACTTCCTTCTATTTATGGCATCTCTAACCTTAAACATTTCTTTATGACAAACAGACCAATACCTTTCATGTTACACTTTTATATTCTGAAATAATGCTTATATAGCATGGAGGTACAATTCCTTGCTCACAGTTAATCAACGTTTTTTTTTTTTATGAATCTACAAAATTATGTTACCGGTATGTAAAATTGTGGAGATATAGACTTTATACACAGAAGTCACATCATATAACCAGCAAGTCCATTATCAAGTTGTATTTTGAAAAGCATATACATGTATATGTAGAACAAACTCCAATACATTCCCATACATCCTATTCTTTCAACAGTCATACTTATATAATTACATAATTATAAGAGACCACCATCCAATTTGATTACCTGATAAAAATTGGAATATCAAATACTGATCGATGATTAATGTATATATTTATAATTTCATATAATTATGTGTATATGTGTGTACCTTATAATGATACAATTAAGCATCTAACACTTCCAGTATTATCCCTTTAAGGGCAGTAAACTGCCTCAAGTATGCCCTTTGGTCATCATGATGTACGACTGTAGCCCTCCCTGGTGAGTTACCTAGCAGCGCTGCCTTCATGTATTAGGCAAAATGATTATAAATGTGAGTAGGCATACAGAAAGGTACCGTATATCCAAACAGCATTGATTGGATGATTCTTTCTGGTTGCCTGCACATTTATATATATGCCCCTTAGACCCAAGTTAAGCACAATTCCTGATAATGCTGACACATCCTGCACCTATCTCTTACTATACTGATACATATTTATTAATTATTTGGGTAAATGCATGTAAATACGCATTGATATTTTAAAACGCTCACCATACCCCTGACATCAATGGGCCGTATCACCCGTCCAATACCCAACCTAGCACCATACTGTGACAATCGCAGTAATATCTTCATCTCCTTCTTCCAGCAAGTTCAAACACATGTACAAATAATGATGCTATAGTAGCTTCTTCTGTCCCTTTTTTGTACTGCTGTGCACTTTAGATTCAGGTCTGTTCCTTGAAAACGGTCTGGGTGAGGACTATTTAAAGTTGGCATAAGCGTCAAAACAGTCCATGTATTCAATAGCCATGTCGTACAGGAATCTGTACTGGTCCTGAAATTAAGAACACTCAGAATATAAGTTAATCTATAACACTATTAGCGCAGCCCATGGGTACATTATGCCGGCCAATTGGCATGATGCACTAATAGATTAGCAGTTTAATGGTCACCGCCACATACATTATGGTTTTCCTAAAGTCAGGTGGTGGCCTATAAGGCCACACCAAAAAAATTAGTTGGTCTACGGATTTCCCTCTCCATATTTTCGGAAATACAAATTTCTTGTCTACGGATTTCGCTCGCTTCACTTTCTACAAGTTTTCGCTTTGTGATGTTTGGCAAATTTTTTTTTTAAATAAAATTTTTTCGCTCACCTCACTTTTCCAGCAAGGAATCCATTGGACGCCAACAAATTCTTAAAAAAAAATAATAAATTTTCGCTCGCTCGCACCATTTTTTCAAAACAAAAATCCGTAGACCAACTTATTTTTTTGGTGTGGCCTAAGCAAAATATTTCAATACATCTGGTACATTAAATTTGCTAATTAATGCAATTTCAGAGGGTCATGAATGGGAATGGTTCATATTCATGTAAGGGTATACTTTACTGAGGGATCTGGCTTATATGTGAGACTTTCCTGGTACAAATAATTCTTTCAGAGAAGGATAGAATCTTCAGTTCAGTTGTCTGTCACTGAACACATGATTTGGCACACAGTCATTCACAATCATTTACAACAATCTGTCTTTATGAGAGAAAACAAGAGTCAATCTTGGTAATCAAAATCTAACGTTTTCCTGCAGTCACCTCTATTTAAAAGTGAAAGATTACATATCTTACCATATTGGGTACGAAGTGAGGGCGGTTGATACGGATGTGCTTGGTGCTCTGAAAGACATCGACCTCCTGTTCCACCTTGAGTCGTTCCAGGGTATACGACGTCGCACAGAACACCCCGCTCTGTGTCGCACCATCCCTGCAAGAAGCAAACATTTCTCTCTCACTTATCAACTCTTGACCATGCACAGACCATAGTACACTGCCATGCATATAAGGTGCACTTAACATATACGGCATATTGGGCTATCACAGGCAGAGGGGAAAGAGGGGTTTTATGTGCTAAAGTTGGTTCTCAAAGGGAAGCTATAATACAGTCCAACTCGGATTTCCACCAGTTATGATTTATCTCCTTCCAATCTCCACTCAATGATTTAAACTGTCTATTTGGGGAATGTTATCAAGGCTAGCGTCAAGTGATAGAACCGTGTTTAAATCCCACAGCCCATTTGGAAAGAAAACACAATTGAGTAATTCATCTCCAGGGTTTTTTTTCAATTATATATACATGCCAATCCAAAGGTCGAATACAATTCAGACTCCAGCGGTGATTTCACATTTCAATTTGATAATCATAAGAACACGCCTTTAGCCGTGAAGATACCAATAAACTAGGCCCAGTCAATTTTCAAATCAATCATGTCAAAGTACTTAAATCACAGATAATAACGCCACCACATTTCATCAATAACATCGTATAAGCAATCGCGGCCATGAGTGATTTCCATCATCGTCAAATATCTTTAAATTCACACAATCAGAAAACATTTATAAGTTCCATAACCATCAAATGCCTCCAAAGCACAGGGCTACAAAGTGTCGCTGAATTCCATAATAAAATCACAAAGTGTTATCATATTTCACAATCATAAACTGTAGGTGTCTTTAAATTCCATCATGACATAATTCCAAATTAAATCAATCACTCATTGTTGAGATGTTAAGTGAGCATTGAGAATACGAGGATGCCCATGACTCTATACTCATTATCATGACTCAAGGATCATTATCATGACTCTTTAATTTAGATTTATGTATTTATGATCATTTAATATATATCGATATAGAAATACAGCATTGCTGTAATAGCTGCTCGGTCGTATCATCTAGATTTATGTACTTATGATCGGATTAGTAATTGCTCACTATTTGTCAGCAATTAGTCAATATATGTTAGTACTTAGTCACTATATAACAGCAATTAGTCAATGTATGTCAGTAATTACTCACTTTGTCAGCAATTAGTCAATATATGTAAGTAATTACTCACTATTTATCAGAAATTAGTCAATATATGTCAGTAATTACTCACTCTTTGTAAGCAATTAGTCAATGTGTGTCAGTAATTACTCATTATTTTCAGCAATCAGTCAATATATGCCAGTACTTAGTCATTATAAAACAATACTTAGTCAATATATGTCAGAAATTCCTCACAATTTGTCCGATATTAGTCAATAGTGAGCAATTACTTACATATATTGACTAAATGCTGATAAAATGTAAGTAACTACTACCATGCATGGACTAATTGCTGAAAAATAGTGAATAGTTACTAGCATATATTAACTTATTGCTGACAAATAGTCCATAGATACTGACATATCTGGACAAATACCAGTCAAGGCAGGATGCACAATTGAATCAATGGCTATTTCTCTGTTATATATTGACTATTTGCTGACAGATTGTGAGTAAATACTGACATGCATTGTTAATTGCTGATATAGAGTGACTAAGTACTGACGTATATTGACTAATTGCTGACAAAATGTGAGTAAATACTGACATATATTGACTAATTGTTGACAAATTGTGAGTAAATACTGATATATATTGACTATTTGCTGACAAATAGTGAGTAATTACTAATATATATTGAATAATTGCTGGTGAATTCTGAGTAAATACTGACATGTATTGACTAATTGCTGATAAATAGTGAGTAAATACTGACACTTAGTCCATGCATGTCAGTAATTACTCATAATTTGTCAGATATTAGTCAATAGTGAGCAATTACTAACATGTATTGATAATTGCTGATATTGAGTGACTAAGTACTGATGTATATTAACTAATTGCTGACAGATTGTGAGTAAATGCTGACATGTATTGACTAGCTGCTAACAAATAGTGAGTAATTACTAACATATAATGATTAACCGCTGACAAATAGTGAGTAATTACTATCATTCCTTAGCACTAACACTAACCTGTTATAGCCTTAAACTCAATATATGTACCATAAAAACACAGATTAAACCACAGAATGACGTCAACATTTTCAATCAAACACCAGAGAATGGAGATTTGGAAAGACATCCATTCAGTGCAAACAGGGCATGTGCCTTGGGTGGCTGCAGGTATTGATGTGTAAAGCTTATCAACAGTGATAATGCACTGGTAACTAGCATTTGGATCTAAAAGGTTTAAGCATGTGATCAAGCAATGGCTGCCTCCATTGAACAACTTGTTTGATGTTTTACAAAGGTAGAGGAGGGGTCTTTCTTTTCTACTGTTCAGATTCCACTAGTCACTAGGTGCAGTCAGTAGTTTATGCTTGCAAGCATATGAATTCTATAAGGGACCAATGGAACATATCTATATTATATTGTACCAAGATACTGCATAATTATGCTAATTATGCAAATAATATGCGCGGGTATGGAATGTTTGGTATCAATCTGGGGTGTTTCGTCCCCCTAAAGGACATGCCCCCCTAAAAAATCGGTTTCGAAAAAGAATAAGCGAAATTTTTTTTTAATTAGCGGCCTTTTCGGCCTGAGCCGGTCCACCTGTGCCCTACCTCCAGCCAAAACTTCTCTGTTTTAAGTGTCACCGGCGAAAAAGGGTAGGTTTGAGGAAGGAATGGATCGAAATATAGGCTTTTTTGGGACGCGGAGACAGACGCCAGTCCAGGCACTGGCAGAGAGGTCCAAGAACTGGCAGTTTTACAAAATAAATCGTATCTCCCTTAATAATAGGAGTTTCCCATAGTGTGACTTATAGATAAAGGGTAGCTTGAGCTGGCGAACGTCATGGCGGTCGTTATTTTCAAATCTGCCCCAATGGGAACAAAGTTATCGATACTTTTAGTCTATTTAGTCTTTTAGGCTATTAGAACTTTGCCGATACATACTATACTACTCGAATGAGCCAAAAACTTTTTACTACAGTAATGCTTTGCCAATACACACTATACTACTGAGATAGTTACGGCATGTAAGCGAAACAATGGCACAGGGCTAAGCACGCGTGGAGTGAGCGGAGCGCAGTATACAGCGGTTTTACAGCGAAACTTCATTGCTCAGGCTATATTTCTACAAACCAACGTCGTGGGAAGGATATCTGATAGTACCTATGGCATTTTTAATATATTCCTGATCCTCACCTTGGATATTGTGGTGTTTGTATGATCCGTCTTCAAGAGATTGAAAGAAAATCCAACATGGCGGCGCCCATGAATTGTCGCTTACTACGGTTTGTAAACAATCTAAATTGACGTCTACCATCAATTATACCATAATTGACTTGGAATCCTCTGTTCCTAAGGAGTTGTGAACACCTCACATAATATATTTTTATAAAATTGTGTTTCTATCTTCAAATATCCAACTCCGAAACTTATGTCGCAAAAAGCCACTAGAAGTACGAAACTTTTTCCGCACCTAGCTCTACCCAACCCAGCCAGATCCAAGATGGCAGCTTCCGGTAAAAACAAATCTAGCGTATTACAACCTGAAACTTCTGATTCTGAAGGAGAAGAAATGAAATATTTACCTAAATTGAATTACAAAGCTAGTACCAAGGACCTAGTTGACAAGGTAAACGAACTTGAAGCTCGCTTAAAATCCCAGGAATCTATAAATCAAAGCACAGCTCGGCTGCTACGCGGAATGGAACTTCGTTTGTTTGGTCCCAATGGCTTCCCAGCGAAGGAGTCAATGTCAATACCCAAGATTGAACAAAAAATCACAGAAATTGAGGAATCGGTATCTGCTCATAGTGACAAAATCGAAAATAATGTGTCTGAAACGGTGAAAATTCGTAGTGTAACTGATAAACATGAAGATCAGTTCTCACGTATCGAGGTAGATCGGAAAAAGAAAATTCTGATAATCGAAGGTCTAAATGAAGATAAGCCTGCAAGCTTAAGAGAAACTTTGGATCAGCTTCTAAATGACCTCTCACTTGACTTTGATAATACAGCTGCAGATGCAATATATCGTAGAGGTAAAAGGAAAATCCCAACTCCTCAACAGAAAAGAAATCCTCACTTCAAACCACCAAATCGACCAGTAGTTGTGGTGTTCTCTTCTGCTCAATACAAACTGAAAATTTTTGGAAACATCAAGAATCTCCAAGGAAACCCTACATGGAAGGGACTTCACCTTGCAGATGACATCACTCCTGAGGAGAAAAAAATGCAAAAGGACTTAAGGGCCATACAGGCTCTAGCCAGGAACAAGGGTATCGACTGCACTGCAAAAGGTACTAACCTGGTGATTGATGGCAAGTTATACGCTTACAAAGAAATTAACAATCTACCACATGATTTGTCCCTGAAGAATGCAAAGACGATTGAAACCCCTGACGGGCTTGCTTTCCAAGGTGAACATTCCATATTCTCTAACTTATACAAATGTCCCATTACCTTTGAAAATCAACAATATGACTCAGTGGAGCGAGCCTATCAGGCGAAGAAATGTATAGTCAGTAACCAGATGAACGTATTGAGAAGGGTCCTTGCTGCAAAATCACCAATGGATAGTATGTACACAGCCAAACAATGTAACATCTCAAATGACTGGTATGATATTGAAGAAGAAGTCATGGGTAGACTGCTTGAAATTAAGTTCACTCAACCAACCCTCCTTCAAGAATTGGTCAGCTCCAAAGGAAAATACTTATACGAGGCCACTTACCACAGTACCTATGGCATAGGATTCCACCTTGGTCAGAGAGATCAAATAACTATAAAAAATGTGGCCCACAATCAACACAACTGCTCCAATAAATTGGGGGAAATGCTAATGAAACTGAGATAGAGACATACAAATGAAAACCCACTAACAACATCAGAAGAAACTCGGCTACAGGATATTAGAAGAGACTAATTACTAGCTTTAACATTATTTTGTCCAAATTATACCTCTTATGTATTTACTTCTCAACTTTAGTATATATATATTATAACCGCTGTCATGCTGTTGCTATGTTTCAACCCACCTGTACCAAGCTATGACAATATACGATACCGGTAGAGGGTGCGGCGCTAAGGCCTATGCCCCTCTTGTGGTAATTATTTTGAAAATTAATTATGGAGTCTTGGGGGGGCTCAAAATGTAATTATAAATGTAAACTTTATCTGTTAGCAATGTACCTTGTACTCTCCGATATGGAATTAAATATGCCATGCAACACACATTATTAACTGATTTAAATGGCACCAAGGATTTGCGCTTTATGCATATGAATGCTCGTAGCTTTAAATGTAATTATGCTAGTATTTGTGCTGAAATATACCCTGCGGACTTTGATGTTTATACTTTCTCTGAAACTTGGTTTAAAAGTGAAGATGATGAATCGGATTATCAATTTTCAGGTTATACACGCTATAGGTTAGATAGGCAAGTCTTAGATGAAAAAGGTAATATTAAAACTGGTGGTGGTGTATGCATCTATATTAAAAATGGTCTGAAACATGATTACAATACATTTTCTACACTATTTCTTTCTGACTCCGATATTGAACTCCAATGTATTACCCTAACCAAAGATCACATGAAACCTATTGTACTTTTCAATATATATAGACCCCCTGATGGGTCTAAAGTAGCTTTTATTGACACTTTGATTGATTCGATATCCACAATTGTTGACAAAGACCAATATGAAATTATAGCTATGGGAGACTTTAATCTTAATGTATCTGAGGATAGTGATCTTGTTCATGATCTGTTGAATAAAATGAAGGGCTTAGGTCTTAATCAAGAAATTAAATCTGGTACAAGGAAAAAATCTATCTTAGATTTAATCTTTACCAACCTAAGAGAGAATTATATTTATACTGGAGTCTGTAATAATACAATAACTGATCATCTACCTGTGTTTTTAGTAAGAAAGAAATGGAAAATAAAAAATGTAAAGACCCATATTACCGGTAGGTCATATTCTAAACTAGATAATGGTACTCTATTGAGGGAATACGATGCATATGACTGGACTGAATTTAATACTACTGATGATGTTAATCGTGCCTGGTATCATATGGAAACGGCAATAAGGAATATATTAGATAGACATTGTCCAGTTCATAAATTTCTGGTTAATAAATATAGGGATCCATGGATGTCCCAAAATGTGTATGAGGTTATACGTGATAAAAATGCCAAACTTTGGAAAGCAAGACGATCAGGTAAAGAGGAAGACTGGATTTCTTTAAGTGAAGCACGTAACAAAGCTAATAAAATTATAGCCAAAGCGAGAAAAAACTTTTTTACAGACCAGCTTGAAACTTATAAGAACGATCACAGAAAATTTTGGAGAACCATTAATAATTTATTACCGGGTCACCCAAATTGCTCAAAAAAAATTTCATTGGTAGATCATGAAAACAACAATAACCCAATTGAAGATGATAAAGTACCAGACTTTATTAATCAATACTTTGCCAATATTGGTCCCTTGCTCGCCAAAGACCTTTTTATACCTTGGAAACCCTATGATGACTATGTGATGAACAAGATCGATGATATTGAAACCAATGTTCAAGAGGTGGCAAAACTGATACATGACATAAACACGATTAAATCCTCAGCCATTGAAAACATCTCATCAACTATTCTAAAAACTGTATTCAATCATGCTCCTTCAAAACTAGTGAAAATTTTTAACCTGTCCTTCAAACAAAATAGTATCCCCGATTCTTGGAAAATATCTAAAGTCACACCAATCCCCAAATCGGGTGATCTGAAATTAGTAAACAATTATAGACCGATCTCACTCTTACCTCTACCATGTAAACTTATTGAGAAAATTGTACATAATCGTGTTTATGGTTTCTTGATTAAAGAAGGTATATTAACTTCGAAACAGGGAGGATTTAGATCTGGTTTTAGTACAGTTGATACACTAGCTAAATTTACTGATGATATTAAAAGGAATTTAAATGTGGGTAAATCAACAGTAGCAGCCTTTATTGATCTGAAGAAAGCATTTGATACTGTAGACCATTCAGTTCTATTAACCAAAATACATCACTATGGCATCCGTTCTAATACATATCACTGGTTCAAAAATTACCTTAATAATAGGTACCAGACTACTCTTGCAAATGGAATACTTTCTGATCGAACAATAGTGTTATGTGGCGTACCTCAAGGCTCGATACTAGGTCCTTTACTTTTTTTAATCTATGTTAATGATGTTATAAAATGTGTGAAAAATTGTGAGGTTAGACTCTATGCTGATGATACTGTTATATATTCATCACAAAATATCTTTGAAAATGCGAAAGAACATTTACAAAATGACCTAGAGGCCTATGAAACCTGGTGCATTCAAAACAAGCTGTCTATAAATGCCTCTAAAACAAAAATTATGTTCTTCTCATCTAGTACCAGGAAATTAAATACCTTAACTGCCAACATCAACCTCAACGACCAATTGTTACAAGTGGTACCTAGCTATAAATACTTAGGTGTTATACTGGATCCTCTGTTAAACTATGGTCTTCATCTAAGCAACCAAGTGAAAACTATAGCTTATAAAACTTATAAATTATGTCTATTAAGAAGATATCTAGATGTCAAATTGGCTATACAACTTTATAAATCGACTATACTACCTTATATGGAATATGCAGACATTTGTTTCATGTCAACCTATGATAAATATCTGGATCCTCTTCAATATGCCCAGAATAGATGTTTAAAAATATGTCTAAAGGTTCCTCACCTAACAAATACCAAGCATGTGCACAGTACTACACAAGTAAATATGCTAGACGAATGGAGAAATGCTCACTTAATAAATTATATGTACAATAGATCGAGATGTGATATGTATATAGACAAGAGAAATTTAATTACTCGTTTACATGATGCTCCTACTGTTAAATGTTTTACCCCAAACTGTCTATCGTATGCTAGAAGTGTTGAATATCATGGTGCCATTACTTGGAATGCCTTGTCAAAAGATAGAAGGAATACCCCTGAGATTACAAAATTCAAAAGTGATACAAGTATATACTTGAAAAAACTATTGCCCTATGTCCTTTGATGAGGATTTACAGACTAATTTTTTTTGATAGGTGTGTATTTTGAATCATATTATATAAATGTGCATTGTTACTGATTTTGTTGTTCTTGAACACACTCCCCCCCTCGTATATATAATGCTGCTACTCCATTTGTATTCTTAAATAAATGTGTCATATACGTCGTATATACTCTATAAGTCAGGTAGGACCAGAAGTACCAACCCAACACTGCTGTGGGGATGAGGTCCTCTGCCTTCTTTTTTTGTCTATATTGTAACTTATATTACATTATTACTGTATTGCTCTATCTCGTGGTTATAAACCCGAACACTTGTACAATCAACCTGTACTTACTAGGTCTACCAATAATATTGACTCAAGCAATATTAGTGTACGATGAAACTATATATCTAGACAATTAAAGTGAATTCAAAACAAAATGTATCTTGGTAGTATAGTACAGTTACTGGCATGTTTAGTGATATTTTAAAGACAAATAATTTATTTCATGGTGAAATACAATGTTGTAGGGGTGTATCAAACATAATATACAGTGTTCTCGCGGCCTAGGACGGCACTGCAGTTAATGTGGGCTCTGGGAGTTATCTAATAGCAATGGGACATGTAAGGGCCGCAATTTTGCGGCTTTGGATGCCTCTACAGGTAATGTGGGCTCTGGGAGTTATATAATAGCAACGGGACATGTAAGGGCCACATTTTTGCGGCTTTAGACGCCTCTACAGGTAATGTGGGCTCTGGGAGTTATTTAATAGCAATGGGACATGTAAGGGCCGCATTTTTGCGGCTTTAGACACCTCTACAGGTAATGTGGGCTCTGGGAGTTATCTAATAGCAATGGGACATGTAAAGGCCGCGTTTTTGCAGCTTTGGACACCTCTACAGGTAATGTGGCCTCTGGGAGTTATATAATAGCAATGGGACATGTAAGGGCCGCGTTTTTGTGGCTTTGGACGCCTCTACAGGTATTGTGGGCTCTGGGAGTGTTTGTGTTGCAATCAGACGTGTTAGGGCCGCGTTTTCACGTCTTAGGACGCCCCTACAGGTAATGTGGGCTATGGGAGGTGTGAAAAACACAATTAAAACACGCCCTAGAGGGGGGGGGGGTATTGGGTGTCTCTATTGGTGCTGAATGGACCAGTGGGAACTGTAGGCGAGATCTGAGTGGGTTGCTTTCTCGGCTTCATGAAATCAACAAGAAAAGCTATCAGGCAGCCCCAAGACGACCAGGTGGCCCAGAACGACCTGTGACAAACATAGACTTGCATAGGTCTTATATAAATCCGTTTTGTTATTGCCTATTTAGTCTGAGGCCATGTCTTAAATATTATACCTTTCCAGAATAACTGAAAGGACCTTAGCAAGGCCTAAGCGGTCTAGGTCATGCACTGATGATTTCAGTAGCTGAGTTATTGTAGCCGTTTTTGGTCGACAAATGGACGACTGTTTCTCCCTGTTCTAGAATGCTGTACTATAGCTGGGAGTCTGGGACTCCCAGCTAATAATAATGGGTAGTGAGAGACCAAGGGAAAAGCAAATCAAATCTAAATCCTTCTGATGTGTGGTTCCTCTATGTAACAATCAGATCCTCTATGGTATGCCTAAGCCTCCAATTGAATGAAGTTAAAACTCCAGGAAGCTCCCTAGACAACGGCCAAAAGCTCTTGTAAATGCTATTCAGAATTTCAATCGATTCCTACTTGTGGGCTGCCGAATATAAATATCTTCCCCTTTAATTCCAGGTCGAACTGTGGATCCCTGAAGTTCCGAGCACAATTCGCACCCCTACCCTTCAGTTCCATCCTTATATACTCCCAGACTACCGGTGGTTTCGGTCTTTTGCCACCCTACACCTTTAGGACTTTAAGCCTCACTGAGAAAATTCTTCCTGACAAAGTGACATGTATACCCATGTCAACTTGATTTGACACAGAGAGCACACGTCATTGGGACATGTGCACATATGTCACCATGACAACTGTAGCACACAGTAATCCTCATATGATTTGACATGCCTTAAAATGCCATGTCATCTGTGAGTTGACTAGGGTCGCGGCCATGTCCAAGGCACTTGACATGTGATGGTTTGACATACATAATTGTTCTAGGATATTCCACTAGATGGAGCAAACAACCATTTTGGTACCAGGACTAATCACTACCAAGAAGTACTACCAACACTTGAGACATTTGATGTATCTGTGTCATTTTGTTTTCATGAAGAATAGATCACTAAGGTCTGTAAATACTATCAATGAATGGTAGTGAATTCTATTTCGTTGTTAAATCTGCATTTGTTATTGAATATCAAAATAGACACCCACCATCCTGAATACTCCAACTGGAGTGGTTAGACACCTTATGTGTGGGTCAGTGAAAATACCAAAGGACTGTATTCTAACCCACAATCTATAATCTCAGTATCTACAGTACACGGAGACATATGGCATTGCCATGCACCTCCATGCCCTTGTCTTATGGACTGCGTAGAGGTCCTCAGTCAAGTAGGAGTTCTGTAGATAGGAAAAAGTGCCTTAGTGTTCCAGGCCAGTGGAACTATGATATCCCCTGCCTTCTATTATAGGCTTCTCTTGATTGAACCATTGGTACATAGTTGTTGACTGCTCTTGACCCTTACATAATTGTCTTACAGTATTACCTAGCACTCAGGTGAATGGATCAGAAATATGCATCATGTTTTCATTACGCATGTCAAATGGAGTTGACGAACCAAATATGAGAAGGGTCAACCTCATTTGACATGCCTTTATACATGTCATCTGGGAGACAAATTGTGACCTGTGCAGTATGCGTCAAAGCGATCAGTGTTCTTTTCTCTGTGCTGGTGAGATTCTAACAGATCAATCTATAGAGGACACACCCATCAACTCAAAAAGACATAATCTCTACTGCCGCCACCGGGACCCCCAAACCTACATGGACAAAGTCCACCACACTGACCCGGCCTTCACAACCGCGCCCGGCATCCTATAGGACCATAACATGCCACGCCCACTCTGGGCTTCATCGGGTCTAAGGTCTATAGTGGCATTCTTTACCTGTTCCCAGTGGCACATCACATCCAGAAGTTCTCTCTCCCTACAAGATATACTTTATAACAAACATTAATGTATTCTACTGGGATATACCCAAAACACCTAGTATGGAGGAACCCCACAACTTTGCATTATTTCCTGAATTACTATTATAAATCCACAAACAATAGCGACCAAATTGTGGCCCTAATGTTTTTAGTGCCAAATTTACACAGTAAATCTATCAATGTTTTTTTTTAATCACTTCAGGTCTAAGGAACCCAGATCACTCTGGTAGGCATTTGGGTCGCCCAGGTTGGCATAACTATAAGGATGTACCCCCGGTACCTGATTGAGTAGTGCCAATCTAATGGGGGAGATGGTGAACATGAGTTGTGGCCTCTCTGTATGGTGCTACCACCTGGTGATGGAAATTAAATCAACTCCCTATACATTTCCTATCATATTTATGATACTGTTGTATATCTTGGAATGATTTTGCTGTTCGACTGAGCATCCCAGATGTCTAGCAAAGTAATTTTGGTGCCGCAAACATTTAGAAATCCAAAAAGCATGGCTAGACTTACTGCACAAAATTGGCACTGAAATACCTCTGGGCTTATTGGCTATAAGGCGATAACAATAACTTACATGCAGTGTACGGTGATGACGTGGTTACCAGACTGTTGTTGCCACTTCTCTACCAGCCCAATTAGCGTGATGACTGATGACTTGTCACGCGGCGAGCCCAGGTCACGTGGCCACCCGAGGTACTGGAACTGTCGCACTGTGTGCATCTCCGGCTCCTGAAGTCAGAAAGTGATCCATGAGTACAGTAAAAACCTTGCTTATAAGCTGCAGCTCATAGACCATTCCAGACCCCCGGTGCGGCTTATAGGATTTCCCTGAACTCAGGGTGTGGCTAATACAGGGGTTTTACTTATTAAGTATTAGGCACCATTTCAGACCCCTAGTGCTGCTTATACTATAATAAAGCCATGAACTCAGGGAGCAGCTTATACGTGGGAGTGGCTTATACGCTGGGTCTCACAGTAATTCATGAATGTAAAGTAGCACAAAAATAAACATGACAGACAGTGACATGTACTGGGAATAGGGACCTTACTGCACCCTGCAATAAGGGCCCTTTTCACAGATCCTGTCACATATTTTAAAGTCTTATATATTTTCTGAGATGCTATTGAAATTGAATTCAAAAGATGCTAGTCAGGAACAAAAGCAGAAATACAAAGTTGTATGGATAGTCATACCAACAATTTTCTACTACCTTTTTAAGGCTGTTTTTCCTAAAAGGTGCCCCATTTATATCACATTTATAGCCATGGTATAATAAGCTATTACTGGCATTTTAATTCTGAGTCCTACTTAGTTTAACAGACTGACCTTGTTTGCTCTCCGCCTCATCGTGATGACAAAGTCCCGGATGATGAGGTCGTTCCTAGAGTTATCGGTTGATTTTAATTCGACTGACATGGGGCCGTATTCGTGTGGTGTTCCCTCCTCTGGCCAGTAAAGGGCGCATGTCTGAAACACAGCCATAAATATTTGTTATAATTATGAATTTGTGTATGAATGGATCATGGCTACTAGGTTGATATCCTTCAAAACTGTCGGCAGCGTGTGTGTTTAGTGGTGGGGGCAGGAATACCGTAGTGGTATATGTAAGTACTGGGTCTTTGAATAACTGGTAGGGTAATAGAGGCCCTTAAACTGACAATCCGTTATAATATAGGAATTCAGGGGATGGAAGCTGAAGGAGGATAGAAGTGACTGAGCACAAAATCCCTGAAATACTCAACTAGAACTCCCTTGTATAGGACTGTATAGGTCTTGAAAATTCTTGAAATCAGGGAAGACTCCCATTCCTGTGTATGATCAGATATACATGTTGGCATCATGCAACATTTAAAGGGTAGAATTTGCAACAAAAGTAGGAAAAGTGGCTATTATTATTACAAAAGACTGACCTCGTCCTTAGGGTCTAGTTCGTTCATCATGATGATGGTTTTAGAGCCGTGGTCAAACACCATCAGCCAGAAGTCCATGATGGTGTGCGGGAGCGGCATCTGCGTCACGATAAACGCGTCTCGTTGTCGATAACCCTGAAATAAATACCATAATATAAGCATATTTGACAAAGGCTAGCAATAGCCGAAACATGTCGGTTGCACTATAATTACTACTGGTACTCCATTTATTTAAGACTAAGTGAGAGTTTGAGGGAATATTTCTTTCTCAAGTCATATTTATCTAACTATTCCCTACTTGGCTAGCAAATATATATTAGTTAATCCCCATGTCCGTAGACTGCAAAGATGCCAATCGCTGGCCGACAAAAAAAACATACTGGACACCTCTTCTCAGGAAATCTCTACCAACAAGAAAAATGTGGCAAGGACGAAGCCACATTTTTCTTGAGCTCTTGGTGGGGGGGGGCCTTTCAAATATTACGAAACACTAATTTTGCCACTTTTGGACCCCCGCCCCCCCCCTTTTTTTTTTACCCTTGTAGCAATCTGTACCGCACTAACCAACCCTCCCCTCTTTGTCTAAAGCAAAAAGATGCCTGCACGTAACTAGGGCCTATTCATTGAGACGAAATGTCCTATAGCTACAGCAATGTTCCGACATATGTGCCAAGAGTGCCGGGGACAAACTGGTGCTTTGCGCACAGCACTCCCCATTACATAGCACAATAAAACCCCTACACTGGAGCTCTGCGCATAATGCGCTCTAAATTCCAACTGCTTTACCATGATGCACGCTAAACTTGTCCCCTGGACAATATGGTGCAGTCCGTGTACACATGACACATAACCCTGGTGACGTGCTGGGCATCATGGTTACCGTCCGGACGAATAGTATAGGCCTAGGTACCCGGTAACAATAGGGGCAATCTAGTGAATTGTAGGAGAAAGAGCTGTCAGATAGCTGAACAGGACTGATGTACTGTGATAGCTGTTGAATTAACGTAGGCTACAGGCAGAATAACCTGCTGACCCCCCACCCCCACCCACCACCACCACCAGCTTGAGCTCTTTGGGGTTCTTTCGCAATAGTGAATATCAATATTAATATATCCCTGCTACTCCCATAGAGATGAGTGTCCGAGCTACCCCAATCCATGCTACATATTTGGACAATTCAGACTTTAAAAATATCACACACCCTGAAGCATACAAAAGTGTCCTCGAGGACAAGCCAATTCACTGAACCTAAAAGTAACGTAACCAAGGCGACACTCCGACATCCACACTGAGGGTGCCGGGGACAAACTGGTGCTCTGCCCTCTATGCTCCCCGTTTTGGGGCATGATTCTACACTGGGGGCCTGCGCAGGCTTAAAATGCACATTACGGCCATTATAAAGCTTGAAAATCTAAATGCTTTTCAGATTAGAAGGATCTCTGTCATTACTTTCGTTCCTGTCGGTGAAAAAGCTGTACCTAACTGCTAAATACTCTGAGAATCGGGACTTTGAATGGTGCATGCAGTACTGAGATTGACAAAATTCGCTGAGACGAAAAGTCTGGTAACCTTGGTGACATGCTGACATCTTGCCCTGTAACTTAGGACACTTTAAAAGCCACATATTTTGAGAACCAGAACTTTGAATGATGCGCTCAACACTAAGGGAGACAAAATTGTCCCCCGCACAAAATGGCGCGGTCCATGTGCACTTGACACATTACCCTATCGACGTGCTAGGCACCATGGTTACCGTCCGCACGTAATGTCCCCTCTTGTAGAATTGCTACGTTCCGTAGTACGGTCCGCACGAATGTCTTGGATGGAGGGGCAGGCATCGGAGAGCAGGCAGCGGCCAGAGGCATGACGTCACCGGGACTGCATGACGTCACTAGTGATGTCATAAGCAGAGACAAAACTGAAAACAAGATGGAGTTGCTACGGTCGCTACGCTCCAGGCCGCTGACACGGCTTGCAAAAAATAAGGATTGCTCGTAAACGGGGAAAAGTAGCATCCTTGTGTGGAGTCTAATGGTCTAACCAGTCTGTCACATGGTCAAGCCAAGATGTGAAACTTATAACTGGCATTTTTTTCAAGATATTTTCCTTACTGACATTTAACTGACCTGTAAAAGGAAAAAGAAAATTTAACTTCAAACTGAGCAGTGGAAATCCTGATTCACATATAAGGCTCACAAAATGAAATACTCACATCGACAAAGACAGCATTAATGTAGTCAGTGCCTCCCGGTGTGTACGTCGTCAGGTACGCTCGCGACATATCATCAACTGTAATTCAAAAGTTACAAATGTTATCTTAAACAACATACTTTTGTATTAAGAGTGTGTAAGATGCATCATTACAAAAAAGGGCATTAGGAATTAACCGTTTCATGCTTATTGGTTGGCATGATTCATGAATGCAGACCTGGTGAGTAACTCATCAGGGCTGCATTCACGCATCATGCCTACCGCGATGATACACTCCTGGAGCTCCAGTAGGATGTACCAATGATGTGCGGGCGTGTCTCCTCACATCATGCCCACCAGTGCCAATGGGTGTGATGCACTAGTGAATTAGCTGCCCTTAAAGAGTTAATACTCCACACAGTGCTTGGAGGTATAACAGTACTCACGTGGTACGATGTGGGTGTGTCTGTTCTTGTGGATGTTGTCTGCATCCAGAGCGTCCCGACAGGTGGTGCTGTCTAACGGTGGCGACATGATACCCAGCAACTGGACATAGAGACACCAAGTGTTAAAATAGAAAACTAGGCACTGCATTCACATTTTTATCATAGTCTAATCATTGCCACACTTGTTGGGTCATCGAAAATACTGACTTTTTCCTCACTTTATCCTGACTATTGTTAGGTTTTTCCTGACCATCTCATGGACATATCATTATTTTGATGTATACTGTAAATTTGGTCGTATAGATAGCACCCTGAGTTTGAGAAAAAGCTCAAAGCTGAACTTGAGCATTATTGTCAAAAACCTCATATAAGGCGCACCCTGAGCACCGGGTAAGCCACATTTTTAAGCTGGTTATTGTATAAGCCGCATCTTATTTATACAAGGAAATTTATGGTAATACAGCATTTCACAACTACATTTCTGCATTTAGATAACCCCTAAGCCGATTGCAACTACTATAAAACCCCATGTAAAAGGCCCTTATTATGACTTATAGGATGCTCCTAAACTCAGGGTGTGGCTTATACGAGGGGTTTTAAGTATGCATAAAATGGTAAGGAATGGGAACCATCTCAGGCTTCAGGTGCAGCTTCTAGCCCCCCCCCCCCCTCCCCCCGTGAGATTGGAGGCGAAAACATTTTCGAGATCCATAGTTGTGACAATGGAGAGTGGGGGGAAATTTTGACATTTGAGGGGCCACAAAGGTGCATTCTGGTGCATTTTGAGGAAAGAAGATAAATTCTGTGGGCCCTGATGAATTCTGCCCTCCTATCTTTATGCCTAAGAGATAGGGCCTAAATGTCAGAAGATTCCTGTAGAGGATCTCTACAAAATAGAAAATCTATGAAAATCTAGACACCATAGTGCATTTTCAAGCAACTTCTAACACAATTTCCCTCTGTTACCCCAGATCTACCAATGGACTTATCTTTCTGTCAGGACTATTGATTATGTGGATCTTAGCCCATATATCCCACATATTTTATATCTCTCCCGCCAGGGAAAATTTTGAAATTTTCATAGTAAAATGGTGCATTTTGGGGAGTTCTACAAAAACAGGGAAGTTTGGGGGGCATTTGCTCTCCCCCCAGTTCGATCACCCCTGTTTATGGTACTGTAGACTTTTGTGAATAAGCCTGATTCAAGAAACTCAAGATGATTTAATAACTGTCCAACCCACCACCCCCATCCCCTTTTGAGAAAGAGGTGGGCACATCTTAGCTAGACTTTTAGAAAATGGTAAAAAAAAAAAAGAGAAAAAAATTTGTAACTTTTGTTTTACTTAATGGATTTTGAAAATGCAAAAAGCTATGTGTAGCTAGCCCCCCCCCCCAACAAAAGAGTCTTTGACTATGTCAACCTGAATTTCTCTCTGGCTCAAGAAGCTCAAGAAAAATTAAAAAAATACAGGAGAACTCTCCTTGGCTCATGCAAAATCCTGACCTTTCCAAAATCCTAAAATTTCCTGACCTCTTCATGCCAAATACTGACTTTTTCCTGACCCTGAAATAAAAATGATTTTCCCTGACTTTTTCCTGACCCATGGCAACCCTGTAATGGGAAAACACTAAATATAGGGAACTGAAATCGCTCATTTAGGCACCCCAGCATTATAAATTCCTGTTCTCATTTCAGACCACTTAAAAGAGAGAATCAGGTGGTACTACCATTATGCTAAAAGATGACCTTAGCTCTACACTGCAGGTATGTCGTTAGGAAGAGCAGCATCATTTTCAACTTGGCTACCAGCCCTTAAGCTAGAGATTATAAATACATTCAAGTGAAGATAAGGAAACAATGGAGGATTTAGAAGGGGGATGTGGGGATGCGCAACCCCTCCTTTTTGTCTGTACTTAATAGGAGCATATTTGCATTTTTTTTTCAGACCCCAAAATTTTCTCAAAAAATAGGGGGCCCCTTTCCAAATTTTGAATCCCCAACTGAGATGCAAACATTTTTTTACTCACCTCAAACTCTTCCTCCAGTCTGACCTTGCCAGTCTCTAGGCTGACCTTGGTACTCATGTCGAGGTAGCGCCGTCTGAAGTCCACACACGGAATGGACGTGTCGCCGCACTTCAACGACTCCAGCAGGGCATCGTACACAAACACATACTGCTCCTGTGTGTGGGAATATTGTGTGTGTATGGATATGGGAGGATGAAAGAAAAAACTACTTAATGCTACTGGTTTTACTGGGTTATTTATATTAAGTAAAGAGGACATACACAATTTTAAATGGGCATGGTTATCTTACCGTACCAAACAAAATGGGTTAACACTGCGCAACTAACTGATATTTTTAAATTTACCAAAGCCCTATCATCTTATATCTTTAACTCTTTAAGGGCCTCTATTGTACTTATGCATAATGCCCTTTGCTCGTCATGATGCACCAATGAAGTGCTGGCAAAACTGCTCGCCAGCACTTCACTGGAGCATCATGTTGACCCCGGGAGTTTATGTTTCAACACCGTAGGGTCGGCATGATGCACCGATGCAGCCCTGGCAATTAACCTGCCAAGGCTGCATTTCTGCATCATGACGACAAAGTGGCATGCATTAATAGAGGAGCAGACTTAAGCTAAGCACAATTGCAACTTTTAAATATAATTTGTCTTAAGATCATAGTCGCCGCCCCCCCTGTATAAGATGCACCCTTTGTAAGCATGCTAAGAAATTAATTTTTATCTGATTATTTCTTTTACTGGGAATTTTGAGAAAAAAAAATTGGAAAAATCCATCTTTCCTTTTTTACTGATAATACTCTTATCTACTAAAATCCTTTAAAGTCTAAAAGTAGTTCTTACCACTGTCTGGATCATATTAACCCTTTTACTGCGCATCTCCTGTACACAGTTAAAGACGTCCACCTGGCCTTCCACCTTGGCCTGGTCCAGCAGGAAGTCGAGGGCGATGAACGTCCCTGTCCGCCCCACCCCAGCACTGTAATACAATAACGCAATCACGATGTAATGGGATTTTTTTTTTCAATGTCACTGACAATCTGAGAAATCATTGACGATCAGTTAATTTTACTGGGGGTGCCTACTGTGGTCAGTGATTCCTCCCTAGGATTGGGGCATATGATATTTGTATATATTCATCTGCATTCCTTTTCAGCAGTAGATTCGTAAAACAGAACATTGCTTAATGATAAACCATACCTGCAGTGAACAATGGTGGGCCCTGCGGACGGGTCGTCGAAGCTTCGGACCTTTTTGCGAAATGCGAGAAGAGAAGTGGCATAGACAGGAACGCCATGATCGGGCCACGCTGTGAAGTGGAACTGACGTAATGTCTTTGTTTCACCATCCTGTTAATAAACAAAGGTAAAATAATGAAATGGTGCCATCCTGTCAATAAACAATGGGAGAATTATGAAATTGTAGTTTGGTTTGGCTTGGTTGATTTTACCTCCAATAAGAGTAATTGAAATAATTTAGCAGAGAAACTATGTCCTTATTTTTGTCTATCTTTCAATTCTTGTCACATTCTTTAAACAAACGAAAGAGAGATACTTGAATAATTACATCATGTCAACACCAAAAAAGAAATATTGAAATGGTAACATCCTGTCAAAATAAAAGGAGAAATACTGAAATTGTAACATCTTTTCACAAAGGGGAATCAGTGAACAGGCAATCAGTTGCCTCAGCTATGGCGTTATGAACACTATCCCATGCTGATGCCTCCAAGTTACATTTGACTAACAACAAGTGGGAAAATATCAAGTTCGAAGTGGATCTCTGTAATTATTTTCAGTTATTTTCTATGTTATCTTGGTAAAAGTTCAGTCAAAATTTTTTTTTGACAAAAGGGTTTGAGGCTGTTTTGATGACGTCACAGTGGAGACGGGAGCCATGATGAATGAGATACAGTTTCTATATGCCCTGGTGGAGAATGGCTGCTCTGCTTATGTTTTACTATAGGAACTGTTGTTCTCAACATGCAATAAGTCCTTACCTTGGTAATGTGGAAGGTGCGAACAGTGAAGTCAGCAAGCTGTTCCTGCTTCACCATTTCTACCCAGATGTCTCCATAGAGCCGTGGGTCTCCGTCCGGCCAGTAGTGTTCACACTTGTGCTGCAAACCGAGTATATCAATATGAACAGGGCTCATAACTCATGTACACAGAGCTTGTACTCAGCCCTTTATATGAAGATAGTGCATTAATCTGTCATGATGCCCATTGGTCATCATGATGCCTGAATGCAGGTATGGCAGGAAAAGTGCCAGAGCCAGGCTTCCCACAAAATCCCCAGACTCAAACTCCATAAATTTCCATGATAAAATCAAAATTTGCGATGACATTTTAAACTAAATTTTGACGTCTCAGCAAAATTCCTGCAATCGAGGTAGAAAAAAGTCCACTCCAACGAATTTTGCAATGAATATTCAGTTTTCCAATTTTCCATGACTTTCCATCACCCAAGAAGGAACTTTTAGAAATTCCATGTCATTCCATGATGCGTGGGAACCCTGCAGAGCTGTATTCATGCAAACCCATTAAAGGCTACATGATGACATAAGCTTTATACATGTAGTGTTCTAGTCCAGATGCAATGACCATCATACCATACAGATCCTTTAGAGCTGTATCGAACCCTGTATGGTCAACATGATGCATGAACACAGGACTGGTGCGTTACCTACCACGGCTTCAATCGGAGGGACACAATGACGAATGGCCATAATGCAGTATACAGATTTTAAAGGGTTAACTCATTATGGTTACCTTTTAGTATACCAGATGGAGTTGGGTAAATTTTAGGTATCACCTTGATTTGCTATAATGGGGCATGCATGTTACATTTTAATTCTAGTTTACCATATGCAATTATTTATTCATATATTCACAATCAATGTATCATTCCATCTATCGAAAGCGACATGTTTGAAGCATAGACAGACGACGTCGACTATAGCTGTTATTCAAAAACCAATAATCTACTATATATTAGTGTATGACCTACACAATGTACATTTATCGAATACAGAATGTACATAATTTACATTTATTAACACAACATCAGGCGTTCATACAAGTATCATAATAAATGTGTAGCACCAAACTAAACATATTTGTGGGGACAATGTGTTACATTTTTTATATCAAAGCTTTAATTCCATGTTCAAACATAATAATAAAACACACAGTATAACGTTTGGTGCTACAAAACCCAAAGCCAGCAGGCACTGTCAGTATGTAATGTAATACCTCGCTTATAAGGCTCACCCCGCGTATAAGATGCAACTGCAGTTGAAGGAGATGATTATAAGGCGCACCTGGGGCTTAATTTTAGAAATGCCCTATAGTATATTCTAGCCTATGAGGCATCCCACCAACTGTTGGCCTATCCTTTACTGAGCCCTAGGCTCCAGCCTCGAGTGTAAGCGGCACTGAATATTACGGTACCAAAGTAACTAGTATATAAGCCATAGCGTATGTATAGACTAATCTAAGGCCTATTCTGACTTATAGACCTTAAGACATGTGGGGGTGCAGCTAATACTAGGTGGTGTACATTTGATTTGTACTCATGTGCCCAAAACAGCCCTAGGTGTGCCTTGTAGCTTTTACTCTCAACTCAGGTTGCGTCTTATATGCGGAACATGCCTTATATGTGCGGCATTACAGTAATATAGAGGCACATGATATCCATCGTATGCACCAGCAGGATATGACAAGAAGATGAGCAGAGATTGAAACTAAAGACAGCGACAATGGAGAGAAGTAGTGCGCGAGTGCCACTCCCCAGGCCTTCACACCACGGGGAGGGGAGAGACCATAGGCTTTAACGGGAGAGCGTACGAGGCTGCTGGGTGTATGTGTTAGGTATTTGTCAAAACAAGTGTTAGTCCATGGGCCCAGAAATTCTTGAGTCCCAATCTTAGGTAGTAAACATGACAATGCTTTTCAGTTTGCTATGTCTGAGGAACTCAAATCACTTTGCTAGATTTCTAGGAATTTAACAATCAAACAAGATATACAACAGCATCAGGATTATGATAGGAATGGTATTGACAGTAGTATCCCACACATGGCGGTAGGACAATACAATGACGCCACAGCTTATGTTGATCACCTTCCCCATAAGGTTTGCACTACTCTACTATATCTCCTCCTAGTTGTGCTAAGCTTAGAAACCTGCATGTCTACCAAAATTGATTAAGGTTCCCCAAACATGTAGCAATCAAAAAAGGATTGTCAACTTTACTATGTAAGATTGGCACTCAAACATTATAGAAACTCATTTGGGCCCAAGGACTATATAGGCCACATGGTTTTGTATGCAATTCCCCTTACACAAGAGTGCTACAGTAACACACACACACTCAGCGGCCCAGTACACTGGCCAGTTTAAGCCGGTGGGAGAGGTTGTGGTTGTTGGGAGGGGCCCTCCACGGTGTGCGGCGTACCCACCTCCAGGGTCGAGCATTCATAGAAACGGGGATGATTGGGGTAGGGCCGGTGGTGCTCCCCTGGACGGCCTCCGGTCTGCATTACCATGGGAACAAACGGGATGGAGCAGACTCAGGGACAGGTAGGTTAGAGCGCACATACAGGAGAATCAACCATACTAAAAATCATCCCTGGTGTATTATCAAACTGTCCCTCTCAAGATGGATTGGGTTTTACTCATTAAGGGCCACATAATGCCTCCAGGTTCATGCTCGTTGTTGTCATGATACACCAATGCAGCCCAATGTATCCCTAGTGAGTTACTCACCAAGGATACATTCATCCCTGGTGAGTTACTCGCCAGGGATGCATCCATGCATCTGACGGCCAATGACCATGACACCTCAATGCATGATGCAGCCTTAACAGTTTTATAGGTTTGGGATCAGGGTCCGAGAGAAACTTAATTTACCATCATCTTATTGGAGCTAGCTGCTTGGGAAAAGATGTGTGTTAGTAAGGTTGAGACTTTATCTCATTTTTTTATTATATTTTTTCATGCACTGGTATCTCGCCCTTTTGTCTGATCCTATGGTATGAAATACATGCCATTCAAGAAATATTAGTTTCCCTATGAATGTGTTATAATTCTCTCTCTCTCTGTCAGCTCCACCCAAGTCTAACTATCCTATATATAAAGGCCTGCCTTCATTTTTACTAAAGTTAACACCTGGTCTAAAATTAATGCGTCTTTTTTTTTTACCTCCTGTTCATCGGTTTTATCGCCAGTCATTGTCGGTCTACATGCCAATTTACGAAGCGGCTTCTTTTCCTTCTGCTAATTAACATCAAGGGGCATTTTTTGCAACTCTTTGTGTTATGTATTTATATAATAAAAATCTGCCTTTGATATTAGATAAGTGATAAATTTGCTCCAAGAAATGGTCCCATTAATCCAAAGAATGAATATAAGTGGTACTAAAAGGTTACTTTTGTGAAACCTTGCTTTAAGTGAAAAGGGGTTACTCATAAATAGATTTCTCAAATAAATCAAATGCATAAAAGAAAGCATTAAGTTTTGCAATTAAGCATACCTACATATAAATGTATATTAGACTGTTAGTCAAATCTTAAACAATGAAAGTGCACTTCCCTATCGAGAGTATACATTGAAGATGTTAATGCGAGGCAACAATCAAATTATCTCGATCTTAGGTGCATATAGATGGAGAATGTGCTTAGAACAGAGGCAATGACGGAGGTATAATACTAAACTTGGAAGTTAAAAAAAAGAAGATGCAACTTACCCGGCCGTCCTCTACGAGGTTAGTAACCATGACGATACGACGGCTGTTTTCTTGCCACGCTAGTCGCCACACGTCATTAATTGTATGTTTACTGGGACCTGAAATGTGATGGTAGAATGGTAATTATAGTAAAATTTGGCACAACAAAATCCCTTCTATTAGGCCTAAAATGTTTATGGCTAAATTTGTTGTATGCCAAGCTGGATTTATATTCATTTGGTACAAACAAGTTTATTATAACCAAGTTTTGATTTATCCTTTTAAAGAAAGCCAAAAAAGTATTTTGTTTAAATACATTATGAAATCTATTTAATTAACTTACCTTGTGTGGCTATAAATGCATTTGGCCTGCGATATCCCTGTTTATGGATAGAGAAAGAAAAGAGTGAATACGACTATCCATTATTATTTTGTTGAAAGTAAGTATATGTTACGAATAACTAAATAAGTAGAGCAATGTTTGTTTAATGCCTTTTTGACAGCTAAGGTCATATGTATGGCTAGAAAACTATACTTCATATCAGTTTAATGGTAAGGGAAAAAGAGGACACAGAGGCCGTTTTAAGATGGGCATACCCTAAATGAAAATATAAAGTATTGGATTCAGATAGCTTCAAACAGTGTGCGGCACTTACATCTATGTAATCTGCATTGATATAGTCCGAGTGTGGGTCATTGGGTAGACACGCCAGGACGACGCGGGAATGGTCATCTGTCATAAACGTCATTATCAGTACACTAATTCATATAGATGTGTATACATATATAAAGCAAACAGCTATTTCAATATCTCCTTTTCAAGCAATGGAATGTTTAACATATTCAAAATAATAAGCGCTCAAGGCACTTAAAAGTTATGACTATCCCAATCCTAATCCACAGGGCACCCAATGCCCCATCTTAATCCACCACTGTTGATGAAGTCTTTGATTTTCACTTAAATTATTTTGCTAATGCAATAACCTTATCAGAATATCATTACAGTAGCTGATATTGAGTGATGATCCTGTTATAGAAGTCTGTACAAGTTTTGTAAACTCACAGGCAACAATATTTCCATATCTATTTTTGACCTTGTTTTCTGGTCTTCTCGCAATCTCGCACTTGGCTCTGAGGCCCATTGGTAGCTCCTGAAAGAACATGACAATATTTCAAACCATTTAAACCTCTAAGACAGATAAACAACTTTTTGCTACATAAGGTTTGATATTATCTAAAATCTCGTTAATTAGAATTTACATAGCGCACTGAAGGGATTGTTGTTAACACACTTGCAAGTGAAATTTACCTTAAATACCTCAGATTACATCTATCATAAAATAGAGAAAGGAATCTCATTTTCTACTACTGTAAATAATAGTTAACATAATTATTTGGTATCTAATTAACAGTTTTATTCTATATTTTCATTTATTCTTACATGATTGATTGATTTGTTTAACGTCCTAAGGCCTCATGGGACTTCTAATCAATCACTATATAACCCACCTCATACTCCAGCCGTATGCCGTCCGGCTTGCTGCTCTTCTTCTCCTTGACATAGTTCCACAGGTTCTCCACACTTATAGGTATGTGCAATGGCTCGATGGCGGCGTTCCCGTAAAGCGGCTCCATCTCGGCATGCTCGGCCAGCGCCAGGTCATCCGTACTACCTGTACACAGGTCAGGTAAACTTCCTGGTGATGTGAATGAGTGAGTTAGTAATGGCTGTTTAACGCTATTTTGCTCAGGTCATATTATACAATTTCACAGAGGAATGTGTCTGTGCCTGGGCATATGTGCACCACTTCCATCCAAGAGGATAGGAAAGAGGAGATATAGTCTCTTTTAAGTGGGCAAGGGAAGCCCATATTCATGGTGGGAAAATAATGTAACAACAGATATGCGAGTGTCCTGGCATAAGTGTCCACCAGACACACAGAGGGATTTATACCCAATGAGAATACAATCTTTTTCACTGTAGTGTAGCGCATTGAATTAAGGTTGAATTCTGTCTGATAAAATTCCGTTTTAAAATCAAAAGTTTGAAACGTTTTTACCACTCCATGACTGGTTATACCATTTTCCAAGAGGAGCACCCAGATTATTTACTTCAAATATGAGAGTAATCAAGTCTTACAACTGCTTTTGTACATGTATCTTAGTATGCTCATACTGATATATACAGGGATGAACGTGACCAAGAAGCAAAGCCTTGAAGACTTTTATCCCTGCTTATATAAACCATGAGAAGATCTCATCACCTTTCTCACCACGTGGCATTGTGCCATTAATGTTGTCGCACTTTCTGGGTGGGCGTGAGGGCGGGTCTCCCAGGTGCACGTTGTTGCCAATGATCAGTTCCGTCTCGTTGCGTGCTCTCCGGCGGCGGCGTGCAATGAACAGGGCCACCACGATTATGAGGCACACCACGGCCACCATAGCCGCCACACCGACCCCCGCCATGATCATTGTCGCCTCTGTGGGCGCAGGCAGGGCCATGTAGGCGGCTGGATGGAAAGAGAGGAGCAAGATTTAGCATTTTAAATGTACACAGAAGAATACAAATGTAGTACAACTAACTGGGCCTAATGTATTGGTTTCAGGTCATTTAGTGAAAAGGTTTTTTTTTGTTTGATTTACCCATTTTCTTCAAAGCCAACCCCTATCTTTAACTTATAGCTGGATAGTGTCAACATATCTAACCTTTTTTTTAAGTTTTACTCTTTGAAACTTTCTCGGAACTGCTTAATCTTTAATTGGATAATTTGACACCCAGTTCTTTTTCCTAACTTTAGCGCAATATATAGTAAAATTAACCGATGTGTCAGTACATACCTACGGCAGGTGTTTCAGATTTGGAGTAGGATGCTGCGGTGACCTGGAACAAAACATTTCTATATCAATCTAGAGAACACTTTAAGTCAACTTCTGATACAGTATTTCCATTTTGTTCCTCTCTCTTTTATGATTATCAACTTTTCAAATCTATCATTCAGATATGAAAAATCTTCATTTCATGTAACACATAAAATATACTGCAGGCTACTTACCCCATCCACATCGATGACGACGCCATACCACACCTGGTAGTGCAGTCCCGTCTCGAGTGGGGCATTGTGGTATCCTCCGTAGGTGCGGTTATCTCCAATGACGAACACCTGCTCAACCGTCACGTCCAGGCTGGCCGCGATGTAGCAGGTCAGACCAAGACGGGTGGCAGTGTCGTGGTCCACCAGGTTAGGGTACGACAGGTTACAGGGCTGATCAACATGACGCCGACTCCGCCCCAACCCTGCCTCCTCTAGAGGTCCTCGCTCCACAACTACCTGGTTTGTGCTTTAGAGGAAATTGGGCAAATTAAGGTGGTTGCTGATCAGGTTTTTGAAGGAAATTCCATTGATAGCTTTAAAATGATGTTTATTTACCTAGAATAAAACGTGTCATTCACAGTATTTGTATCCAAACTTTTGGTCAGCACTTATTGTATGTTAACTTTCATTACTGGTGTGAGCGTATCATAGGCTGACCCCTTCCCCACCTCTTACTCTGCTTTTAAACAATTGCATGATAATCTTGACAACAACAAAGAATACATATCCATGGTTCAGATGAGTTTATCTATGCTTGAACATACCTCTTGGCTACTGTGTTTTGACTGGACACAGCCTCTGTCGGTTTAAGTATAACAACAATGGACTTGTCTGTTGACTTGTCTGCCTCGATTATCGGTGGCTCCGGTGGTAGTGGCTCTATAAAAAATTATGCGTTCAATAAGATGTTTGAACTGTTCACATTACTAGTTTATTGGGAATATGAAGGGTAGAATTTCTTATTTTATTTACTTATACAACAATATAACTCATAGATTTTCGTTATAGAAAGAGGGGAGTAGAAGTACCAGACAACCTCGTGAATGAAAGGCGACTTTTAGCAATAAATTCAGCAAGGAATAGTCAGATTCACGAGGGTGATTTATGTAAAATGTGCCTTATATGCAAAATACTATGGTAAATCTATTTTAAGGGTCGATAATGCAATAGTGTATCATGCCTATTGGTGCATCATGCAGGCTCTGGGAGTGTATCAACCCCATGGGCATGATGTAGGAACGATGTGAGTTACTTGCCAGGGCTGCTTTCATGCTCCATGCTGACCAATGACCATTCCCCCAAAGTCAGTTTGCGACTTATATATGCAGTTGTGGCTTACACACTCAGTTTTCCAGTACTTACTTTTGGGTAGGGTCCAGTAGATGCCAGTGGCGCGGTCTCCGAAACCCTTACTGGTGCTGGCAGCCAGGCCACATTCATACTTCGTCCCGGGCTCCAGGTCCGACACCACAAAGCGGTTCACGGAGGCAGCGACTACACCGATACGAGCTGGAGTCAGCCTCCGTCCCGTATACGACACAGGTGTACATTCAATCTGTGAGTGAGTGAGTAATAGATGTTTAGCGCCATTTCGACAGCTAAGGTCATACCGTAATCTCTCACGTATAAGGCGCACCTCGCGTATAAGGCGCACCTAGAGTTGAAGAATATTGTCAAAAAAATCAAAAAATCATAACTTTGGTTCTACTGAATGGATTTTCAAAATTCAAAAAGGTATGTGTAGCTAGGGCCCCCCACACCCCCCTGAACCCCCCTATGTTATTTTTTGAGTTAGGGGGGAGTGTAGCATATCAAAATAAAGCTCTTGGTGTCCCCCTTGTGGATCCAGGAAGAACTAAAATCCCTCGTATAAGACGCGCCTTATACGCGGGAGATTACGGTATTCATGGCAAGAACGACATTACACAATTTCACAAAGGAATGTGTCGGTGCCCGCACATATGTGCACCACACACATCCGAGGGGATAGGAAAGAGGAGATATAGACCCTTTTAAGTGGGCTAGGGAAGCCCACATTTAAACTGTAGGGACAGTTATAATACATGGATCACCAAGCTAAAAGGAGTATCTAAAAGGGGCCGCATGGAGGTACCTTTTAACTAGTTGAATACATTGGCTAAGTTGATGTCCAAGGTTATAGCAGGTAACCATAGTTCAGTATGTTACAACTGACTGGACTATATTCAATATCATAAGTTATTACAACTCAAATTCAAAATGCTGTGGCCCATTTAAGCACCCAGGCACTTATCTATCTTAACGCCAGTGCTTCTTGGAGAAGCAACATATATAAGTTATAATGAACAATTTAGGAGGAATCAAATATACAGCAGCAATGTGCATTGCTCGTAACTCAAAAAGAAATAAATCAATAGCCTTGAGCAAGTCTAGCTTGTGGTCTGACATCAGCATTTCCTCACCCAGGTTATTGACACCACCAAGCCACTATTCGCATAACTCCCGCCAAAACTGCCCTATTCGCACCACATTGCCAAAAAAGGCGGGAAAATTGATACATGGATCAACATCATATACCTTCACCATTGCAGGCAAAAAGCGTCTTATGGCCGCAAACCAACTGACTCTGTAGAATATAGACAATTACTCAAAATTTACAATAGTTGGTACTGAAATACCTTTTCCTGCAAGACCCCTACATCTCCTCCTTTAATGACACTACAAATTCATTAAGTAATTCTGCCTCTTATATATAAAATTTCCATCTTTTTTTAAACTTATTCGCACCACCAAAATGACTGAAAATGAGGGGACCCATAGGTGTCTCCTATAACTCTTTTTGAGTTAATGATGGTTCGGTAGTAACATCACTCTTACCTGGAACTCCCGGAGAATCCCGCTCGGTTTCCTTGGTGCCTCCCACGTGAAGAACAGGGAAGAAACAGACCGAGATACGTTCCGGAAGTTGTGTGGACTATCAGGTGCTGCAGGGGAAATTTATTGACGTAGTACTTCATCATACCAGCAATGGCTTCATATACATCTCAATACACGAAACCTCCAAAACATATATCTGCCAAGGTGTGTTACAAGTCTAAGGACTACAAACTTTATTTTATTTCCATTCTTTTTTCAATAACAGAAATGCTCACTTTATTTATGTAAATGAATCTTAAACAGAACAAGTGTATAAAGGGTTACAACTTTACTAGGCTAAAGAGAAGATGGTCAATGAACAGATAAGCATTATAACCATTTCCAAACCGTATTTCTAAGTGTATTGAATATAAACCTTACCTCCTTCCTCAGTAAATCCATACATGAGATCACTCCATGGACCATGACCCACCTCTGTGTATGCACGCACCTAGAAACGGATACACAGTCATTAAAATGTTTAAAAAACACAGAAAAAGTCTTTACCCTTTTCACTTCATAACAGTATTCAGATATGATAGATTATAGAACTCCTGAATCTATACTGTATACCAAAGCTGGAGTTGGCCTGTAGGTTGGTCATGTACATGCCTGTACACCAAAGCTGGTGTTGGCCTGTAGGTTGGTCATGTACATGCCTGTACACCAAAGCTGGAGTTGCCTGTAGGTTGGTCATGTACATGCCTGTACACCAAAGCTGGTGTTGGCCTGTAGGTTGGTCATGTACATGCCTGTACACCAAAGCTGGATTGATTGATTGATTGATTTGTGTTTTACAGCACTTTAGCGGCACTAAGTGGCTATCCTGTGCTTCACAGGTTGATAATTTAACAGAGGAATGTGTCAGTGCCCGCGCATATGTGCACCACACACATAAGCTGGAGTTGCCTGTAGGTTGGTCATGTACATGCCTGTACACCAAAGCTGGAGTTGGCCTGTAGGTTGGTCATGTACATGTCTGTATACCAAAGCTGGAGTTGGCCTGTAGGTTGGTCATGTACATGCCTGTACACCAAAGCTGGAGTTGGCCTGTAGGTTGGTCATGTACATGCCTGTATGCCAAAGCTGGAGTTGGCCTGTAGGTTGGTCATGTACATGCCTGTATACCAAAGCTGGAGTTGGCCTGTAGGATGATCATGTACATGTCTGTATACCAAAGCGGGAGTTGGCCTGTAGGTTGGTCATGTACATGTCTATACCAAAGCTGGTGTTGGCCTGTAGGTTGATCATGTACATGTCTGTATACCAAAGCTGGTGTTGGCCTGTAGGTTGGTCATGTACATGTCGCTGTACATACCAGTCACAGACCACGAAAATCCCTGAATGGTCCAATATTCGCCAAAAACCTGGGTTTTTATATGAATGTATAGGGCCTTGGAACTTTAAAATCCCGGAAATTAGGGAAATCCCTGAAGACCTTCATCCCTGGATTATGTTGCATTTACCCAAACTGGCCCCACCTCGACCACTCACCAAACACTACTGAGTAGTTGCTCGTTTTAGTAATTACATTTAGGCTGCTACCCTGCATAATATTCCCCACCAAATGGGGGCCCAAAATGCCTAACCGCAAGAGAGGCATTCACTAGAATGTGTCTCGTGGGCACGTACCTGTATACCAAAGCTGGTGTTGGCCTGTAGGTTAGTCATGTTGTACTCCAGTTGGCGCGCTGACACTTTCCCCAGCAAGGGGCGTCCCAGGATCTGTCGGGACCAGTATTTAATCTCATAACTGGTAAGAATGCCGTGCGCCGGGAAGGGCGGCTCCCACGAGATAGTGAGGGTGTTAGATGTCTTCACAAGGATCTGCAGGTTTTGTGGAGCTGGAGGTCCTGTAGGGGATAGAAGTATGTATTTGTATGTCTCATAGAAGATCTCCTTTTTGCCTTATACTTGATGATAAATCACGCTGTGCCTTATAATAAGCCTGTTATTAAACAAATGGTACTCTCTCTATGCAGTCAGGGCAGTATTAGGATAATATAGTACTGCTCAAAATAAAACAAGAGCTGCTCTTTACTGGATTTACCTAGTCAGAGCACATCTTTTACCTTATTTGCGAGGTGCTGTGGTAGTTGTCTACCCAATTTTTGAACTTCCTATTGCATATTTTCTAAAACTCTCACAGGAAAATTTTGAAATGAATGATATGTCAATTCAGAATTATCAACTTGTGATAGACTATATTGGTAATGATTTTGATTAAAAATGAATATTATGATTCACATCATGGATTAGTTTTCTCTCAATGTAATCATGTACAATATTTTTGGTTGGTTTGGTTTGGTTGATTTTACGTCCACTAATAGTACTTAAAAGTTAGCAGACATTTCTGTGGTTCGCGGACAACAAGTCCTTTCTTTTCTTTTTGGACAGGTTTTTAAAAGCTGCTTGTCCAAACAGCTAGACAGGTATTTATATGCTGCTTGCCCGACACAGCATTGACCGAATCTATGAATGATCGAATCTATGAGATGAATGACCGCATCTATGAGGAGGGGTGAGGGGGAAAACCGCTACCGGGGCTTCATTCCCCTACTCTTTTCGAAGGATAGCAAGTGTTCTTTTATTTGCCTGGTCCCATAGACAGGGCCAGACAAACCACGGCCTTTGATCACTCAGACGTGGTTCACTGAGGGGGAATCCCATGGCAAAAGGCAAGCATGTACGCCCGGGCCCGTGCATATGGACACCAGCTGCTCACATGCTCACCCCAAGACACAAGAAACCCCAAGTTTGTCGCCTTTTACGAATCTGGTATGCCCACTGGTAGAATGGAAGGAGGAAAATTCCTCCTTCGTGGACTCTCAATGAAGTTATTCTGCTCCTCCATGCCCTCACATGAAGGTCCCCACTCCACAGGGGGATCATGTACAATATACACAAATACTTACTACTCATTAGAGTCCTGAAGATGTCTGGTTTGCTGTAGGGCCCGGCCCCCGCTTGGTTCACAAACCTGACCCGGAAGGAGTACTGTGTGTACGGGGTCAGATCCTGCAGCCTCACCTCTGACCCCTTGACCTTGTCTTGTTCAACAATGACATCTTCCTCAGTCTCCTTCAGTTCATATTGGTAGCCGAGCGACCTACCATATCGCTTTTCGCACTCAATAGCATCCCAGATGTAACGAGCCTGTGTCGGGTTCAGCGACAGTTGTAATACGTTCTGTACCGGAACACCGGGCACTGAAAGTAAACATCATTATCATGTATATTGTACTGAAGAAAGTCTTCTTTGTCCCTCTGATGTTTCTAGTCTATACAAAAATAAATTCATTTTTCAGCTACAGGACATTCAGTTCTGCCACACTGTGAATCTGCAGGAAATTTGACATTTGAAGATTTTTATAATGAAGCAGAACAAATATTTCGAAGGACTAGATAACTGCAAGTAGACTGAGGGGCAATTTTTTTTTCTGATTTTTACCTCAAGAGAAATATAGGACAGCATTTTGCAATGCAAGTAACCCGGAAGGGCACTTAATCTCTTCTTTTAGGCCCCTTCTGATACTAACCTCATGTTTTCTTCGAGCGTTATCACTGTCAATGGTTAAGCCTATGGAGAATGCATCCATTATCGCTCGTATGTTTCATTGGCAAATAACTCCTCTCCTAACGATTTAAGCATTGCACAATACCAGCAGGGCTTGAATAATGATCCATATTAACCATACAAACGCATGAGACAGTGTTATTCTCCTCCATTTTGTTATAATCCAGCAGTTTCGATGGCACCGTGAGTCGATCGTCTCGCTGTCCGCCATTTTGGATTTTGGTTCTATTTGCGCATGCCCGACCCAATTTCCATGGGGATTTGGGTCAATTTGCACCACCACAGCTTTGTGATGCGAATTAACAACAGGCCGAACTTGTAATTTTTTTAATGTTTTTAATAATACATATCGATTCAAATAATATACTTTGGCAATTATTTATCACATTTCTATAAAATAATTTACAAAAAAACGATATCTGCCATGTTTGTGCCGAAATTACGACATCTCGCGTGCACGCACGAGACGAATGACGGCAAAATTATCAACATTGGATCAATTTTTTTACCCAAAATGCAATGGTCCGCACCACGTCAGTCCAAAAACATATTTAACTATTGTTGTATTAGCAAGATTATAAAACAAATGTTTGATTTTACCCATATTTTGCCAAAAAGAAATTTGTTTGTCTCTTCATTTTTTCAACCGGAAATAGGCACTGAAAATGACCTAGTTTTACCCGGCTCTAATAACTCCTTTCGGGTTAAAAATGGATAATCCTGCCCAAACCTACCGGGTAAGTACTATAAACAATATGCAATAGCCATCTATATATAGCAGAGTTAAGCTAGTCGGGGATGCCACTGCTTGAACTCCAGAAATTCGGAAATCCTCCTAATTTTCTCAAATTGAAAATTCAGAATTCCTAAAATGTTAGGAAAAGTGGCATCTGTGGCTAGTAAAATGTGTCAATATTCAGTGAAGTGAAATAACAGAATTTATTCTTACCCAGTGGCTCCGTGATGGCAGTCAGGGTGGTGGGTTTCCCCTTGCCTATCTCGGTAATGGCGCGTACCCGGTACTGGTACTTGGAGAAGGGGTGAAGACCGGTCAGGTTTACCTGGCGGTGCGTAGAGTTCACTATAAGATTATCGCTCCATGTCGACTGTTCCACATCACAGTCAGAGATACGTAGCTCCTTGTAGCGGACAATGTAGTGGAGGACGCGACTGTTGGACGCCTCGGGTGGAGCCCAGAACACGAGAAGCGAAGTGGGTGTAACTTGGATGACCTGAAGATTGCGCACTGCACTAGGGCCTGTAGGATAAGAAACCAATATGTTGTAATACTTGGTGAGACACATGCTGTCAAATTACTCTAGAATCGGTATAACAGTTTTATATACATACTTTCTTATATAAACTTTGCCCCTGTACACACATTACCACTTTTTTACACTGTACTGATTACAACGTATTACTCTTTTTTTTTATTACTGAAATCTTTTCCTTGGGTAATGATTAAATTTTAAATTGATATTTCTTCTCAACTGCCTTGTTACAACTACTTGGAAATATCGTGCCCCTTATCAGAATTGAGACATTTTGTTTGGAAATCCTGGATAGATAGATGACATAGAGGAAAGAGGAAAATGCACACAAGAGACAAAGTGTAATCTAAAGATTTCATACAAGACGCCATGCCAGAATCAAGTAATTTTGTAAAGAATTATTCAGAATGTTGGGAAGATTGTGCTCATAAGAAGGGGTTGTAATGCAAGGGAAGTAACCATGCTACTAGATATATTTCTATTACTTTCCAGAAGTGTGTGTGCATATTCTCAGTTCTACATAGGAAAATATACCCATGGCTTGAACAAGAGCCATACTGGTTCAGAACAAGAGACATACTGGTTCACTAATATGAAATCAATCACTCTTAGAATTATAGAATAACTTTTTTTGGTGAAAATAAGATGTCCCGTATTGTTTGTATATTCTGATCAGTCATCTTTGTAAAATTTAGGAACCAGTAGGCTTGTATTTTTGCCATATGCATTTATGCATTTCTAATGCATAACGTCACCTGCAGAGGCAAACATGCACAACAAACGATTTTCCTTAAGTTTCATATCAAAGGGGTGAGTAAGTATACAGAAAATGGGGAGGAGTGCAGTTGGATGAAAGGCCACCTTAGAATTTGCACAAATTCAATTTTCTCTCTTCAAGACAAATAATAAAAGAAAATAGCACTTTGTGCAAAATGAGTAAAAGCCAGATAAAACCAGTATCCAATTAATCGTTGATCATTTATAATGAAAAAAAGAAGAAATATCCTAGTATTGGTCTCGTACCAAAACAATGAAGAAAGAGCACCGACAAAATATAACAAATATAAACCACTTGTTGACAAGGATAAATTGCCAATCGCGAACAGGGACGGACACAATAAGCAGCTGGGACGGATGTTTGGCAAACGTTACCTGGTATTTCGGGCAAGTCAGTGTCATCAGGTATGACACCTTCAGGGGAGGCCGCAGAGTGAAAGGACACGCAAAGGTTGAAGGTGGCAGCGTGAGATAAGTCTGATTGTACCGCAAAACCCTGAGTATAAGCCGCACCCATGTATAAGCTGCAGCCAAGTATACACCACACCCATGTATAAGGCAAAAAAAGATAATTGTTTGTTTCAGGTAACCCGACCCTACCTACCCCAACAGGGCCGACCCTAATTTTTCTTTTCTTCATTTTTGGAGGAATTCTAGGTTTTTGGGCATATTTTCAGCCCACATAACCTCTTTTTGGCCTAAGCCGCAAATAAGAAAAGACAGCAAACCGGCTGCTTGAAAATTGTCAGTTTAATACTGTCCTATTGTATCAAACCTCGCCCGCCTATCAGCCACACCCAGAGTTTAGGGTGGACTTATAAGATGCTCCTAGGCTCTGATTTGGATTATCAGCTGTGGCTTATACCCAGGGTTTTGCGGTACTTTATAATAATACGGTCTACAGTAAAGCCATAGAGAATAACTTCTAATCTTGTACAGCATTGGCAGTATGAGACAAAATGTCTATATAGTAAAGTATAAAGACATGCTCTTATAAATCAGGGGCCTGAAGTATTGAGCACTACACAAGTAAATTGAAAGTATTCAAAGTAAAAATATACAATTCACTTCATCTCCTACTAGAAATCTTTACATAAATAATTTTCATCAAAACCAGGTACCGGGTATTCAAATTGTTTTTACAGTTGTTTTGGCCCCTGATGGCATACATATTTGTGCTTAGCTTATAAATTCAGTATTCATAGTAAGTAATCAAAGGTTGATATTTGCCGAAATGCTTAGGCAAAAAAGATAAAGGTTTGTTTCCAGTAACATGACTTGAAAAGGTAGGGTTGGTAGGTCGGATTTTTTTTTTTTTTATTTCTTTTTTTACATATATAGGAAATGTTAGGGCCAATATCAATGGAGTATCAAATTCTTTGATTTCATTGAAAAACATTGGACCGGAAAAATGACAACTGTGAGAGAGGGGAAGAATACGAAAAGGATACAGGACATAGATGAAAAATTTCTGAATATGAAATATGAAATAAATTAGACAAAATTCTTCAGAATCAAAAAAAAAATTTTTGCCGTGTTTTCCTAGGGTCGGTCGGGTAACTGGAAACACAACTTTTTTTAGGCCTTAATTCATCAATCATTGCAAGAGAGAGATATAAGCAAATGACCTTATAACGATTCAGTATTACCATCTATACAAATCTAGATCTAATCAAAAAATTTCCGAAGGTATGTACAGTAGTTTCTGTCCCTAGACTAGTCCCTATTATGTTAATCTTGAATAAGACCTCACATTGGCCATAGGGAGGAACTAACACTACTCTCTACTATACATCTATGTTAAGAAATAAATGCTGTGTCCATCCCATTGCATTCCCATGATTCATAATGTTTCCTTCAAGGTTATACCTTTTTTTCTCTGTACATTTGTTCACTTCAGTTTTTAAGACAAACAATGTGCATGTGTATCTTACAAAAGCTCTTATTCTATCCCCATCAGTTGTAGTAACTGTATTAATCTATGTATATATTAATGGTAAACACAGAAGTTATTTCTTGGACATATTAAATATACATTGCCTGATTTCAATTATCAAGCTTAACTTGTAGTTTTTTTGTTTGTTTTAGGCGGACATTTCAATTGTCTTTTTTCGCCAGGATAGCAGTTTCCTTGATATTTTACTTAGTGCACAGTATAAATAAGTCATAAAACATCCCACAGCTTGATTTTTGTAATCAGAGGGAAACCTTTCTTATTTCTGAACTGTACAGTTTTATTTATTACCTGATAAATTGAATTAAATCAAATCTACTTACGACCAATAAATATTGCCACTACTTTCTCGCTCTCCTGATCAGCATTGTTGGTGACGGTGACAGCAATGCTGTAGTTTGAGAAGATGTTAACGTTGTTGATAACGGCGCTGTGAGTATGCGAGGTTTTCCAGGCGGTAAAGATGCTGCTACCAGGCGGTTTACGGTACAGAGTGTAGTGACGCAGACTGTCACACCCCCACGCTGACTTCGGTGGCACCTAGGGGTAGGAAAATAACGGTCATTAGTGTATATCCAGTAGTGGACATTCTCTAACTTTATTAGAACAATGCCATCATATAGTAGTCTAAATCCTAGCTTATAAGCCGTGGTTCATACTTGAGGATAGTCTCTAGTGCAGCTTATAGAATCATCAATGTACCTGGCCTCAAGGTGAGTGACATAATTATAGAAATATATTTCACTGCTCAAAATGATATCCCAGATGAGGCTTAGATCATTTGCTTCAATTCAAGGTGTGCCTTATATGCATGAGGCATGATATACATGATCATAAAGTTGAAAGATTCTTAGATATTTCTTAAAATCCAATGTATCATGAAAATCTTTTTCTTCATCGTTTTGCTTCTTTTTATTTTCAACAGTACCGGTAGCTTTTTTTCAAACTTAAAATACAACAAATATGGACACTCACCTCCCACTTTAACTCGAGTTTTACATATGACGAGCTGTGGTAGTGTGACTCGACCTCATGCGCCACATCCTCCGACCCGTCCACTGTCGTCTTGTCCTGTTTCCTATGTGTTACCCGCAGGTTTATGGGCCCTGATAAGGGTTCTATTAAACGAGGGCAGGGTAAAATAAGACACAAGGGTAAGGTAATGTTTACATCCTCATTTCTTCAACGTTGAAACAGAAAGTAGATGGGAGTAATTTAAAATAGTTCCCAAATATACATCCTCATTTCAACTTTTTAACAGAAAGTAGATGGGAGTAATTCAAAATAGTTCTCAAATATACATCCTCAATTCCTCAACGTTGTAACAGGAAGTAGATGAGAATATTTCAAATTGGTTCCCAAATATACACAATTTTCTTCAAAATCTCAATTGAGGAAAAAAATTACTAGGGTCGCCCTTGTTTTACTAGGCTAGGCAAGATAACTTAAAAAGCACTTTTACCTATTCTTTTCAATTGTTTTAGTTATTTATTAGCTATTTATCTATTCATTCAATAATCTATTTATTTGATTATTTATTTATCTATTTTTTGGGTGTGATATTGTCAAACTTACTTCCACAGGTGTAGGTGGAGACAGAGGGACTGGGGTAGTCTCCGGTAGCTTCCTCATGTATCGGTGCCACCTTAAAGATATACCGCCTGCTCTCATCCAGCCCTCCAATAGTAAACTGCTGCTCCGGCTGGTCCGGCACTGCAGCCACTCGCTCCTTGTGCCATGCTTCACTGATATTTGATGCCTTGTAGTATACATAGTAACCGACCACTGGGCCATGACCGCGGTCACGGTCACGCTGCCACCGTCTCCACTGTACGGTCACTGAATGACGGTCACGGCTGTGGATCTCAGGAGGCTGGAGAAGCCGCGGGATCTCTGCAAAACCAGCATGTAAAGTGTTATTTAAATGAGGTATATAACATTAATCATGACACTTTAATATTGTGTTTAAATGATAGAAAGCCTGATAGTGAGTCAGGCTAACTGTACAGTGGTGGCAAACGCCTGCTGTCAAGTAAGTCATCTTTGAACACAAAGATTATTTTCTCATATCTTATGTCTCATATCGTCCTTCTACTGTGTATGGAAATGTCACAGTTAGATGTCATTTATCTCATTTGTATAAACCATAGTGAATCTTCATGGATTAAACAGCAGTCAATGTATTCAATCACACGATTCTCAATATCATAAACCTGCTCTAATTAATTGTTATAGACAAGAAACCGTCCTCAAATTAATACATAGGTATTTCTTTTTCATATTTCACTATATTTCTAGTCTTTTTATAAGACATGTACCTTAACACAAACTTAAGATCTCTTTTATGTGGGTTGGTGAAGGTTAGCAGAGGTAAGGGGGGGTTACTCTTTACTAGGGACACCTGGTGGTATTTGACAAAACTAGATTTCTCTAATACTAGGTATTTAACACAGACTATCACCACACAGGGATGCCACTCACTGATCAATGAAAACACGGAAATCATCCTAATTTTTTGTACTCCCAATAGGAAATGCCTACAAGAAACGAATCCCAAAACTTAGAATTCCTAAAAAATTAGGAAAAGTGGCATCTCTGACCACACCTTTAATAGACATAAAGCTCCTACCGTAATCTCCCGCGTATAAGGCGCAGCTCGCATATAAGGCGCCCCCCCAACTCACAGGGGGGCTGTTTCACATATAAGGCGCCCCCCTGAGGGTTGATTTTTGTCAATTTAGTAATGTTCTATAGTAAAAATACCCCCTTATAAGGCGCACCCCAAACTCAAGGCAATTTACCTCCCACGTATAAGACCCAGCAGCATTTTGTTTGGCCTATAAGACGCGCCTTATACGCGGGAGATTACGGTATATTCTGAATGGGTATTGAAGCAAAGGTGGGGTGCCTATAAGTTTGACTTTTAGGTTTTAGCTTATATTACTTACTATATTTTCATAAATCTTGTTGCCAAGCTTAAGTTACCTAGTGAAACTAACTTCTCAAATATTATGAAAAATAACAGTCTTAAAAGTCATGCTCTTATGGTAGAAGGGGTATTGGTGTAAAAATAACAATACAAGGGTGTCTTATCTGAAAAAAAATCTTATTAGTATTGTGTCTTATCTGAAACAATACTCTATTTTATTAGTATCAAATATCTCTATAGACAAAGTGTAACAAGTATCATGTACATATATTGCTGCTGTAGGATGTTGTGTTCATGTTAAATTGGGGGAATGAGAAGCAATGTGGGATGTTGTGCCTTAGCATAGCCCTTTCTGAGGAAGCAAAATTCATAAGCCAATGTGGGGTGCCCTAACTAGACATACTCTTATGCCTCGCTAATCCGGTTGATTCTTATCCTAAATAATCCCTTGAGAGTCGCACCAATGTGGTGCTGGCAAGACTACTCGCCTGCACTGCATTAACGCCATATCGGCAAGATAAATTTATCTATTGTGCAGCCCTAAATGTGTTAAGACACAATCCTATAGGGATGAAAAATTGTGGCTTTTTCCTAGAAAAAAATAGAAATTAAAAAAAAAAAATCAGCAAAATTTGATTTAAAAAGAAAATCCAATATAGTTCAAGAAAAAAATAGAAATTTAAAAAAAAAAATCAGCAAGATTTGATTTAAAAAGAAAATCCAATATAGTTCAAGACCAGATGACCTAGGCATGCCTGTCCTTTATTTGCCCTATATAATAATATGCAGTGCCATAAGGTGTTGAATGCAGAGGGGTAAAAGGCTAACCTCGGACCGCCCTACTTAAGTGTCTTAACTTAGCGGGGTGTGCGTAGGCGGTGGGGGCGGCGGTAGAAGTACTACCTATATGACAGGCCTCCCCTGTCCAGCCGACCTGACAGCCAGACACACAGTGGCCTGTCTCCGGGTGACACTTCTCTGTACGGTCCCGACATCGACACTCTGTACATGGTTAGGCAAAAATTAAGACAGAATCTTTACAAATATCCAACATTTTGTTGGTGTATAACAATTATGCATCACAAAATTGATAGTACCAGGTAGATAATAATGAAAAGGGTTATTTTACTGAAAGGGGGAAAAAAAGGGGGGGGGGATCCAGCATTCAGGGTAAAAAGAAAACATTGATAGTAGGCAAATGGATTTGAATTTCCAATACATGTACCTCACTTTCAATTCAAGTGTGTTTTCGCAAATTGTTTTCCTTTTTTTATTTCCAGTTCAATAAGGATTAGGCTTTGTGGCCCTCTTGGGCCACAGTAGTGTAATTCTGAAGCAGAAATTCCCATTTACCGGATTTCAGTTATTGACTATCATGATTTTACCAAAACCAAGTCAGCCCTAAGTTGTAATGTTTAAAGTGTTTTTTTTTTTTTGTTTTTTTTTTAAGACCACAGATTAATACTCCTTCTGTGCTTCTTAACGAAACAAGTCAACTCTGATAACTTCAATGAAAACAACCTGTGCTTAGAGAAATAATGATAAAAAGCAGCTCTGTAAAAAAGAAAAAACACTCATAAAACAATGGCTCCAAGGTACCAAGAATGCCAATATCAATATTTATCGTGGATGATATTTGAAGGCAGATAGCGTCATCTCTCGTTTACTTGCTCCTTTGTTATCATGTGACTTTTGTGGAAGGACTTGACCCCGGGGAGAGCCTCCAATGTGTGGATAAGTTAGGGTAGCCTAGGACCTGGGCTACCTCTGGTGTAATTGCGTATTTAAGCGCATGGCCATGGGGCACAAATGGGCGCTTTTCTGATTTGAACGCAGGGACGGAACCCTTAGAAACTCTCCCCCAAGAAAAAAACAACAACAAAATGACAACGAAATGACTTAAATGAGCACATGCATGTATAAGTGCAGAAGCTATCAGCGAGTTGAAATTTATAAGGGGAGGTTAACTTATACTGACAGTAATGGTATCCCTACCCTGCATCTACGCACCCCCAACCCCTTCTCCATTTAGGTCTGTGCACGGGGAGGGGTCCCGGGGGAGGGGTACGGAATATTCATGAGATGGAAGTCTTGGTTATCAAAACGGACATGCTGAGAATTAAGGCACAGCACAATATTGTTGGGGTACATGGGAATTTTATCTGGCAAGGCAATACAGTGATATCAAACGTTCAACAGCAGATGGGCCATATCATTTTTTATTAGAGTTAAAAGTACATATATGCACTTTATTGATTTGTTGGAAAAGCTTATAGCTTCTATTTAAGCAGTTGTAATTACTTAACCGTCAGAAGATTAGATTCTAATCTTTTATTCATTCATACCAATTCTCCCAATCTAACATCGCATCCCTTTGTTCTTTCTCATATCCCTTTCTGTACAATCTACATTAGGAACATGTATTCAGAAATTACATCCGTCTGCTACAATAGGATAGTGGGCGTCTGTATTCTGTGGACAAGCTTCCACAAAAGGCTTGACATTACTGTAGGTGTAAATTTGTCGAAAATGTGGAAAATAAATTAACTAAGCTTGGATGTGCCTTAACCTCTAAATAGATAGGGGGTGTGTGTGATTTTTTTAAACCTTCTTGTCCACCCCCCCTCCCATCTTCACTTTCGTCACTCTTTAATCTCAAAACATGTAGCAAGCCGTCCCCTCTCCCATATAAAGTAATTTATGAACGGCATCATATCAGTGACACAATTTGTGAAGGTTCTCGTCTGCTCCTTGCTGTCTACATAATCGCCCATCACCTGCAGTGTGCATTAACCCGGGTTCCTCTCAGGGTCCTACCTCACCATATATGTACATTTATATGGTCGGTTCTCACCTATTTTGTTAAGATTTAGAGCATCACTCTATGGGACAAAATAAATTGAAACATACAAGGGTCCAAAGCATTTCCCACAAAATTCTGAGACTGGAATCCCATGACATTTCCATGACTTTCCATAACAGAAATCAAAATTTTCCCTGACATTCATATTTGGGCATGAGCGGGCAGAGCCACTGGGATAGTTTTTTCAACTGCGGAGGGAAATTACTCAATGTCAAAGAATTTTGCTAGAAAATATCACTTTCCTTAGCATGTGTTGAATTTTCCTGACAATCCTTGACTTTTCCACTAGTACCAGATGAAGTGAGGTACCCTAGACCATGCGGAATAGAGGGAAACTTAATACAACCTACGCCAGAGAATATTCTTTGAGACTTTATTTTCTTTGGTCAAATTTTGTGCAAACTGATGAGAATAGACCAGGCATATACAGCAGATTCCATTTACAGTAAGAAGTGCTGTTTGTGATGTCCACAAATCGGATTATCCGCCGTGTGAGGCAAGATAGGATCCAATATTACCCTCTCTCTCTCTCTACCCAGGGGTACAAAACACTACAAGAAGCTGTAAAGACACAAGAACCAGTAAGCCACGCATTGCCTTGTTGCACCATGCCGACCCATGTTAAGTGTATCGACCTCGAGGAGTCTGAATGATACATCAATGGCTTCACTGAGTAGACTCACCAGGGTATCAATTATGCATCATGACTATAAATCGGCATGATGCATTGACACTGATGCATAAATGCAGCTGTGACAAGTAACTCACTAGAGCTGCATTATTGCATCATGCCGGCCATTTGAAGGATATACACACCTAAAGGGTCGCATGATGCATCAATAAAGTGCTGGCGAGCAGACTAACCAGCCCTTCATTGCTACATCATGCCAACCAATGGTCATGATGCACTCCTGCATTAGTGGCTTTTAAAGGGTTAAAGGCTTGACATCAATACATCCACACAACACGGGCTAGGGCCTTTGCCTATGGCTGAGTGGGTTTAGTCAGCCTAGCACCAATACTTGTACCAGCAAATCAATGACATGGTAAAAAAGATATGTATGAAATATGTGTTGTTGTCTGTGTTGATATCGGTGGTGCACAGTCTGGGCGTATACAAGTTAAACCTTTAAGGGCCGCTAATGCTGGAGTGCATCATGCCCTTTGTTCAGCATGATGCATCAATGAAGTGTATACAATCTATATACACACTACAAGTTGAACCTTTAATATTAAAGGCTGCTAATGCTGGAGTGCATTATAGCCCATATCGCATTAATAAAGTGCCGGTAAGTCTGCTCTCCAGCACTTCATTGATGTATCATGCTGCTATTCTAGTAGTGCATCAACCATGTAGGATGAATTGACATGATGCATGAATGGACCATCTATACCCTAACTAAGCAAGCTTTTAAAGGCCGATACATGACGCCCTCTGGTTCATGTTCCTTCATCATCATGATGCACTTAATGCAGTGCTGCCCAGTAACTGTTATTGCATTGCCGCATCTGCTTCAGGAGTGTATCGACCCCATAGGGTCGATATGATGCATGAATGCAGCCATGGTGAGTTACTCACTAGGGCTGCATTCATGCATAATGGCAACCAATGGGCTTGATACATTATCAATGCACCATCAGACTTTAAAGGCTTTATGCACTTTAAATACCAGCCCTTAAAAGGTTACTTCAGTATATAGAGACCCACACAGACGTCACAGCACCCTGGACGTTACGTCCCTCAGCCAGTCACACAGGCGGCAAATAACACTGGCCCCCGGGGCAGTATGGGTGAGGGCACTATACTGGGTATACCAGGGCAGTAAGGTCCATAACTTTATAACTTGGTATAATATCTGATAGTGCTGGGGGGTATGGTGGGGGTGAGATGGGGATGCTGTATGTAGTGTAATGGGGTCTGATAGTGCTAAGGGGTGTGGTGGGGGTGAGATGGGGGATGCTGTATGTAGTGTAATGGGGTCTGATAGTGCTGGGGGGTATGGTGGGGTGAGATGGGGGATGCTGTATGTAGTGTAATGGGGTCTGATAGTGCTGGGGGGTATGGTGGGGGTGAGATGGGGGATGCTGTATGTAGTGTAATGGGGTCTGACAGTGCTGGGGAGTGTGGTAGGGGTGAGATGGGGGATGCTGTATGTATTGTAATGGGGTCTGATAGTACTGGGGAGTGTGGTAGGGGTGAGATGGAAGATGCTGTATGTAGTGTAATGGGGTGGAAGGCCTGTATTAACTTTAGGGCACAGTTACTACATAGCAGGGTATACCATACACATCAGTCATATTCTGAAGTTCGTCTTCTTTTACTTATCTTTATTTTACTTGTAGTAGCTGACTTCTGTTATTATAAATCGAATCTGCTCTAAAGTCCACTTAGGCATATGAATGCGCACAGATGCAAAGCTGTATGAAGGGCAATGTTTATGTTCATGTAGTTTCCAGGCACATGGAAACATATGACACCCCCCCCCCCCACTGACATTTGACTAACCATAAAGAAAGTAAAAGTAAAGGGTGACACTAGAAAAGGTAAAAAACGAGGAAGCGTATTTTTGAGGAATTAAGGAAATTGTGAGGAAGGCACAGCATTGCTGTGGTGATTTATTTGTTATGGTTAAGAAACAAAATGATCAGCTTTTTTTAATAATAAAATCAAGTTTGAAGAAGTAGCACAGCATAGCTATTAAAATACAAAAAATGTTTCAAGAATAACACCGCTAAGGTGATGATACATGAAAGTAATGATGATATTAATCATAGGTTGAATATATAACATTGTATTGTAAGAAAGAACAAAAGTGTTTATTTTTTATTATTTATTATATATAATCTTATATACTGGCTTTTCACAAAGGAAATTGTCAAGAAAAAATTATCACACTATAGTGCATTATCATAAGAACTTGATATTCACATCAAAATTGAACTTCATAATCATTGCATCATGCTATCCATAAAGGTTTAAGTATGCATCAATGCATCATGCTATCCCTAAAGGGTTAAGTGTGCATCAATGCATCATGCAATCTATGAAGGGTTAAATGTGCATCAATGTATCAGGCTATCCATGAAGGGTTAAGTGTGCACCAATGCATCATGTCATCCATAAAGGGTTAAGTGTGCATCAATGCATCAGGCTATCCATAAAGGTCTAAGTGTGCACCAATGTATCATGTCATCCATAAAGGTTTCAGTGTACATCAATGCATCATGCCATCCATAAAGGTTTAAGTGTGCATCAATGCATCATGCCATCCATAAAGGGTTAAGTGTGCATCAATGCATCATGCCATCCATAAAGTGTTAAGTGTGCATCAATGCATCATGCCACCCATAAAAGGTTAAGTGTGCATCAATGCATCATGCCATCCATAAAGGTTTAAGTGTGCATCAATGCATCATGCCATCCATAAAAGGTTAAGTGTGCATCATTGCATCATGCTATCCATAAAGGTTTAAGTATGCATCATGCTATCCCTAAAGGGTTAAATGTGCATCAATGCATCATGCCATCCATAAAGGGTTAAGTGTGCATCAATTCATCATGCAATCTATAAAGGGTTACGTGTGCATCAATACATCCCTAAAGAGTTAAGTGTGCACCAATGCATCATGTCATCCATAAAGGTTTCAGTGTGCATCAATGCATCAGGCTATCCATAAAGGGTTAAGTGTGCATCAATGCATCATGCCATCCATAAAGGGTTAAGTGTGCATCAATACATCCCTTAAGGTTTAAGTGTGCATCAATGCATCATGCAATCTATAAAGGGTTAAGTGTGCATCAATACATCCCTAAAGGGTTAAGTGTGCAACAATGCATCATGCTATCTATAAAGGGTTAAGTGTGCATCAATGCATCAGGCTATCCATAAAGGTCTAAGTGTGCAACAATGCATCATGCTATCTATAAAGGGTTAAGTGTGCATCAATGCATCATGCTATCTATAAAGGGTTAAGTGTGCATCAATGCATCATGCTATCTATAAAGGGTTAAGTGTGCATCAATGCATCATAGTATCCATAAAGGGTTAAGTGTGCATCAATGCATCATGTAATCTATAAAGGGTTATGTGTGCAACAATGCATCATGCTATCTATAAAGGTTTAAGTGTGCATCAATGCATCATGCCATCCATAAAGGGTTAAGTGTGCATCAATGCATCATGCCGTCCATAAAGGTTTAAATGTGCATCAATTCATCATGCCACCCATAAAGGGTTAAGTGTGCTTTTTTGAAGATGTTCGTCTTGATGCTTCAATGAAGAGCTGGTGAGACATCATGACCCCCTTAAATAGCTAATTGGGGCCATGTGCAATGTATCATGATGCACCAATGCAGTGGTAATGATTCTACTTACCAGCACTGTTTTAGTGCATGACTGCACAGCCTAGAGGCTATAATCATCTACTTGTCAGTGTGTTTGGAGTGCTTGGGACAGATTGTTATGGTGTATAGGGACTGCACAGCCTAAAGGCTATAATCATCTACCTGTGCACAAGTTTGGAGTGTTTGTGACAGATTGCTATGGTGTACATGGGCATAAAGTAGGTAGGTCTACCTGATTTCAATGGGAACTAAACACTACACCATGTGCTAGGCGCTATGATTCATCTAGTAAGTCTATGCCTGTGGAGGTCTAGGATTTCAGTAGATGAGCTATTGGTCAAAATTTTGAACACATGGTGGCTGATGTAAAATGATTTATTTTATGAATAAAATAAATCAATAAGTGAACCCCCCATGCCCCCATACCCAGGCAGAGGTATAATGAAATGACAGTGTATAATATAGAATGGTAGGATGTGTATCACAGCTGCCTATATATGAGAGTAGAGGTGTGTATATTCATGTTTTGATGGTGTGACAAAGTCTCCTATATCTTCTGTGTTGTTCAATACTCCTGTTGCAGCGCGCGCGGACGTCCGACGAGCCACTCATTTTTTATATGGGACTCGTCCAGTGCTGATGTACTGTAGCCCGCATAACACTCCCATAAAGTACCTACAACAGTCCATACAGCAACAATCTCTCTGTATATATAATAGATCCGTGGTAGTAACTCGCGGATAAGGCCCATCCCATGTAAAGGCTACTGTACACTGGTCCCCTGCAGGTATAGAGGGCATATACCCGCAGGCCCTGCCTGATGACATTTTCCCCCAGATTCTTGACAGTAGTTTACTTGAACTCCACTAGATGTGAGTTTTAGATGTCCATTCACAGTCTATATTCTAAACATCTGTATTGGAAAGACATGTGGACCGGGGTTATAGGGTGCCTCCTTGTGAGTAAGGGTGAAAACAGAGGATGATTAACTGGTAACTTCTTAGACATGATCTGCTGTATTATGTCCCCAACATACAGACAAGTATAAGGCGCACCATGAGTTGAAAGGAATGCAATAAGGTACAACACTGGGGCTTCGTCTGTGAGGGTTTAGTACATGAAAGCATAAAGCAGGCTTTAGGAAAGTATAAACTTGTTCATTCCCGCCATGGGACTCGAATGATGATCGAGACTGGCCTCCCACATTTCAGCAATGGGCCACCATTATTATCACAGTGTATCAACAGTGGCAGTGGTCTGAGCACTAAGTGGGTCACCACAGCCCTCAGCCCCATGCTGAATTACCACCATAAAGAGATCCAATTAATTTGGTGCCTTTTTTTCTCCACCCTGACCCACTTTACACTAAATCTCCAACCCCTCCTAATTCAAATCAGCACTTTGTTTGGCGGAAGCCAAACGAGAAATTCATTCCAACCCATCCCCGGTCAAATGTTTTTCTGCGAATCACTATTGTGAGCGAAATTGAGTCTAAATTGTGATTGTGAAGGAAGCCTTTTAATGGGCATGACGATTTTCTATGAGGACTGCCAATGCCTGTGGTTTTGCCTGAGGAAGTTGGGCACAATGAAATGATGAGCGTGAGTGGGAAATTTGATGTGTTTAGCTCTTTGGAGGCTGATGGTGCATCAATGCATCAAGCCCATCGGTCGTCATGATACATAAATGCAGTTATGGTGAGTAAACTCACCAGGACTACATTCATACATAATGCCAACCCTACGAGGTTGATGCAAGTCCGGAGGGTCGGTACCGTAATCTCCCGCGTATAAGGCGCAGCCCGCGTATAAGGCGCACCTAGAGTTTTGGAAAGTTCTCAAAAAAATGAAAAATTCATAACTTTGGTTCTACTGAATGAATTTTCAAAATTCAAAAACCTATGTGTAGCTTGGGCCATCCCGGACCATCCTGGGCCCCCTTATGCCCTATTTTGACCAAGGGGGCATGTAATATATCAAAAGAAAGGTCTTGGTGTCCCCCTTGTGGATCCAATGAGAACTAAAACCCCCCGTATAAGACGCACCTTATATGCCGGAGATTACGGTATGATGCATCAATGAAGTGCTGGCGAGTCTGCACGCCAGAACTTCATTGGTGCATCATGACGACCAATGGGCATGATGCACTCCTGCATTGACAGCCCTTAAAGGGTTATATTAGGGAGTAGGGCATTTTTGTACTGGATAAGGAGGCCATGTCATTTGGGAATTGTGGCCCCATGCCAGCTTCCCTAATTAAGTTAGGCTCAAGGAGTGGGGAGGAAGAGGGAAGGAAGGGGAGACCACATGTATCATTATGTCCTCAACCCACTCTAAAAGACAACTGTAGAGATCATCTAACAACTCACTCTGAATCAGCCTTAAACAATAGACCCTTACGGACCGATAATGCATCACGCCATGCCCATTGTCAAGTAACTGGGCAGGCCTGCATTCATGCATCATGCCAACCCTGTCTATCAAATTAATTTTAGTACTGCATTGATGCATCATTAGGATAATGGATAAAGAAATGGGACTTTAGCACCAAGCGTAGAAGGCGTGGTTTACACCCAAGGATGGGCCCTACGTGTGCCATACTATACAGGGTTGGCTAAAGTTGGGGATGCGCCCTATCATACATCGTTTTTGATGATTGATTGATTGATTTGTTTAACTTTCAAAAGTGGGATTCCCACTTCATGGGACTGCCTCATTAGTTTACGGACATATAGTCCTTTCTTTCTCAGTTTGGACAGCTGCTTGTCCATACAGCTAGACAGTTATTCATACACTGCTTGTCCATCACAGTGGTGACTGCATCTATGGATGACCACATCTATGAGATGAATGACTGAATCTATGAGGAGGGCTGAGGGGGAAAACCGCTACAGGGGCTTCATTCCCCTACTCTTCTCGGAGGATAGCAAGTCTTCTTTTATTTGCCTGGTCCCATAGGCAGGGCCAGACAATAAACCACGGCCTTTGATCACTCAGACGTGGTTCACTGAGGGGGAACCCATGAAAAAAAGTCAAGCATGTAGGCCCGGGCCCGCGCATATTGACACCAGCTGCCCACATGCTCACCTCATGTCACAAGGAACCCCAAGTTTGTCACCTTTTACATTGCGGTATGCCCACTGTTAGTATGGAAGGGGACTGCTCCTTCATGGACTCCCGATGAAGTTTTTCAGCTCCTTCATGCCCTCACATGAAGGTCCCCACTCCACAGGGGGACTATCATACATGGGATATACATTGTAGGCCTATACAATAGTATTCAACTTAACTTATCTCCAAATGCATATAACTGCCCTACTAGGGGATCCGCCTGAGGAAGGGGCGCGTCTTATATGCAGGGTGTGGCTTATATGTGAGAAAATACGGTAATTAAGCAGCAAGATGAAGAAACAGTCGGTGACGACAACAAGGCTGATTTATACTGTTCCACAAGTAGACTGTTCCCTGTAGTCTCAATACTGGAGACGCAGCCTTCTTCTTCACTTCATTAAAGTAACAATGTATTGAAGAGCCTTAAACCATTTAAAGGCAAATGGTGCATTAATGCCATTGGCCATCATGTTGCATTAATGTAGTTCCGTTGAGTTACCCACTAGAAATACATTGATACATCATGCTGACTCTACAGGGTTTGAGACAGAATGATGCACCAATGATGTGTTCGCGGGCAGGCTCGCGAGCACATCATTGGTGCATCATGCCAACCAATGGGCACGATGCAGGGCTTCGAAGGGCTTCTCTCACATCTCATGCATATATGCAGATCTAACTGCCGCACAGCCTAGTGATCAACACTTCTATTTTTCAAGTCTCCTTTAGACCTTTGCTAAGATGCTTGATGAGGTCCAATCCAGTGACTTTTATGTCTCAATAAAACCTTTAAGGGCTGCATGATGCCTCCTTGCTCATGTTCTTTGTCGGCATGATGCACCAATACAGTGCTGGCGAGTCTACTCGCCAGCACTGTATTGGCGCATCATGCCGACCCTTTGGGAGTTCAGCAACCCTGCAGGGTCATCATGATGCCTACACCCAACACTGGTGAGTTACTCACCAGGGCTGTATTCATGCATCATTTCGACTACCGTAAACTCCCGCGTATAAGACGCGCTGCGCGTATAAGACGCACCCCAAACTCAGCACATTCATTTTCGCGTATAAGACGCACATTTTAATGCTGATATTTGTAAATTCAATACATTTCTATAGTAAAATTACCCCTCGTATAAGACGCCCCCCCAACTTGAAAAAATCCTATAAGACTCCCCAGCATTTTGTTTGGCGTAGAGGACGCGTCTTATACGCGGGAGTTTACGGTAAATGTCATGATGCATCAATGGGCTATGTGGCACTCAAAGACTTCATTAGGGCATGGTGTAGAATAAAGAAGGAGGCCCCAGAGACTTTGATTAACTCTAACAGGTGTGGCCAATAGCATTTGTCTTTTTTATCTAGCCATTTTGAAGTTAACTAGGTTTTTTTCTGTTCCTCAGATCAATCACTCTGCTACTAATTGATAATTAATTCCTAAGAGGAAGATCATCATGATTAACCCTTTAAGGTTCATTAGTGCATTTATGCATCATGCTTATTGGTCGTCATGATGCATGAGTGCAGCGCTGGTGAGTAACTCACCAGGGCTACATACTCAGGGTTGACATGACGCTCCAATGAAGTGCTGGCGAGCAGACTCATCATGCTGACCAATGGGCATATATGCATGATGTACCCCTGCATTAGTGGTCCTTAAAGGGTTAATTTCTAAGAGGCAGATCGTCGTGCTGATGGACTGATAAGGCTCAGTAAACAACAAATGGCATAAAATCAGTAATCATAGTGTTTAGAATTAAAATGAATTGTTGAAATGTGATCAATTGGGTATTGTGATTTCCCAGATTCCCCATTGTTATGGTAACAACCATGGAAATCATCAGGATTGAGTGTTCAAATTGAGTGTTTCTCCACGAGTTATTGTCTAAAAGCTCTATTTCATGAGGTGGAGCCATGTGGAATACATGTATATAGCGCAATGGCTAATGAGTGAAGAAATATTCAATGAAATAAAATGTACAAAACCCAGTAGTAAACGTGCATGGACTAGTACATTAAAATCGCGTTTTAGCCGTGGCTTCTACTCAATGTCAGACCCTTAGTGCGGCTTTGGATCAGTCTGAACTAAAGGTATGGCTTATACGATACATATACCAGGTGCAGTCTTTAGTTAAAAAAAAAAAGAGCAGCATGTTTTCATGAGACATCTCTGTGTGTTTCTTTGCCTTCCCTTTTTTTGTATTACAATGTCTTTGTATTGGCCACTAGCTGGTCTGGAGCCGTTTTTGGTGACACACACTGATAAGAACTGACAAGATGGGAACAGCATGTCCCTGGAAGTGGGTGTTTACCAGGGACAAGGTACCCATCATGGTATGTCTTTTCAGTGGGTTTCACCTCAACCAGCGAAATTCAAAATGGCGGCTCCACTAGGCCTCCATATTGAGTCCTATACATGTAGAGCCATCTGTGGACTAATTAACCCTCTAAGGGCGGAATGATGCCTCAATGAGCATGTCCCTGGGATGGCATGAGGTGCACCAATGCAGTGCTGTTTAGTATAATCGCCAGCACTGCATTGGTGTATCATGCCAACCAAGGCGGATCATTGGAGTGTATCAGCTAAGTTAGGTCAGCATTTATGCATCACGACAAGAAATGGGCATGCCGTATTGTATGGAATGAGTGCACTTCCCCTTCTAAGAGCACATCTTCTCTTTTTGGTCATATATCAAACTAAAGATGACACAGAATACTCTACACTTGAATCCAAATTGCATTCTATGCTTTCGCTATCCATCTATCTTAGATGATACACGTGCACTTTGTGCTAGTTAAGTCCAATATCGCAATGTATTTATACAGTGTGTGTCCGTTAAAGAATTAAGTTGATTCTTATTTTTGTGTTTTTGTCACTATGAGAGAGTCCCCTTAAAAAATCAAGTTGATTTCTTATTTCTTTTCTGTGTGTTTCTAGTCAGTATGAGAGGCCCACTTAGAGTGAGAACCTGTGTCCAGACTAATTAGGTTTCTATAGATCCAGCAAAAAAGGACCGTGCAGTGAGGGCCCAGTCTCATTCTGTGGAGCTACTCTTCAATCTCCTGTCTGGAATGAGTAGCTCAGCGTCTCCCCAGCGTCCCTTCAGCGTCCCTCAGGGCACCACACTGCGTCTTAGTGCTGTTGCTCTATGGTGTTGTACTAAAGAACAATTCCACCATACAGTAAAACCCAGCGCATGAACTGCACTAGTGTATACCCGGACCAGAAGGCAGTATCTACTTCTCCTATCAGTAGCTACTGAGAATATGCTGATCAACAACTGCATTTTGCAGTAGGTACTGCTGAAATACTTCCAAAACAGCAGACTCTACACTGCATTTTCAATATAAACTCAGTAGTGTACTGACTATCAACTGAGTATGCACTGCATTTTCAGGCTAGAATCAGTAGTCTACTGACTCTCAACTGAATCTTAATAGATACAAAAAATGTCACACTCTGTGCAGCAGCATAGATGCAGTCGTCTACTGACTATCTACTGGTATCACTCTGTCCATTCATCGATTATTTATTGGGCTACTGACCTGATGCTTCTGAGTGAGTGAGTGAGTGAGTAATAGATTTTTAACGCCATTTCGACATCTAAGTCATATTCATGGCGAGAATGACATTACACAATTTCACAGAGTGTCGGTGCCCGCGCATATGTGCACCACCCACATCCTGAGGGGATAGGATAGAGGAGATATAGACCCTTTTAAGTGGGCTAGGGAGGCCCGGATGCTTCTGAGACAGTCCATAGTGTGAATATCAATATGGTTGTGAACAGTAATCAAAAGATTCAGCTATGAAATTCTGAAACTATCCAGTGTTTGTTAAGAAAAGCATAATTATACCTTTGCATATGATTATGCTATTGAGGGCCAGTAATGGATACACATGGATGTTGGGGTGTGAAAACGAGGAATTAGTCACTGACTTTATGTAGGGCATAAACGACTGAATCTTCAAGTATTATTTTGGTCACCATCATGCCTCTTTCTTTTTTTTACATATTATACATGTATCATTGATAATTACAAAGCTGCTGTCTTATCACCTTAACATCAATAAGATGCAAGGCATTCTACTATAGCAGTATTTTATCAGACATGCCTCCTCTTACCCTCTTGCTATGATAGAAGTTACCCAGTACTACTGAATCAATACTGCCCCCCTCCTATATGAGTTGCATGCACTACTAGGGAGTAATGACGGCTCCACATAGCTGATGGGGTGGTGGCTCAGGGGGCTAATGTGTTGGTACAGTAATCAGAAGATCCCAAGTTCAAATCCAGCAAGGACCACCTAGAAAGGCATTGGTAGTGCCAGTAATAAAGGAGCGGCTGCTCCTTTCATGCTTTTACCTGCCCCCAGCAGTAGTTTTCAGTATGATCTACTGCTCACCTACTGCTATAGCAGCAGTCATGCAGTAGTGCTGATTGAACACTGCCCCAACCCCATATATGGTCATGCAGCATTAAATAGGTAGATACTGTTTAAATGCTGCCATCTCATTTACATAATTGGGACAACTGATTCAATACTGCTTGCATGCTGCTAATACTACTGTTCTGCTACTGAACCACTGCTGCCATGTTCTGTGTGCTGAGCAGTAGAATGCCAGTAGACGCTGATATGGTACTGTTTCTGATGCTGCTTTCAAACTGAATGACTACTGTCAAACCACACTGTTTTTCTACTGTTTAAATACTGATTTTCTACTGCATTTTGGTCCGGGTAAGCCAAACACTGGTTTTCTACTACTACTGTACTATTTATCCAAGAGCTAGTTGAGACACTTTTTTCTGACCAGCAAAAGGTTTGAATGTGCAGGTTGTACAGATTTTTGTGACAATTTGTTAGGTTGGGATTGATGAAGATAACCTTTTATGATGATTATTTTAACATTTCAAATCGGATTTTTGACATTCCACGATTCTAGAAATTAAAACTCTTAAAATGGCACAGTCCGATGATTGGGGCCAAAAAATCAATCCTGTCCAAAACGAACCAGAATGTTCAAATAAATCATACTTCCTATGGTGACTACTTTATTGGCTCTTCTTCCCAATGATTAGGCTCATATTTGAAAGGATTCTCATATTTATACCCTATTTCCTACTTTTGGAGTGCACGCCAAAACTCCATCCATTCGAAATACACTATAAAATGCCTATGGCCAGGTCCATGGGACCTCCTTTCCAAACATGTATGGGCTAAATATAGCAATAAATGCCTAAATATGGTGTTATAACATATTTTAGACAACATTCAAACATAATTTGAAAAATGAAAAAATTCGGACTATGCCACTTTAAGTACTGTTAAGAGGGCCCCCCGTCTAAATCCCCCACTGGTATACATTGAAAAAAATGTAATTTTTTCGATTTTTTTCCCATTGAGACTACAGTATAGTAACTAAAAAAAGTTAGTATAAAAGACAAAGACTTACTGATTTGGCATGCAGTGCCGGAGTACTCTGTCTGGCAGCCTGACTGACAGGCTCCGGTCTCCTTGTTACAGACTTCGTCCTTGTTGTGACAGTTACAGGAGAACATGCAGTCCAGGCCGTGTTTACCGTCCGCACACGCTGTATGGGGGAACAAAAACAAGGGGCGACATGCATTAATTAATTATAAGTAGTAACCACTAGTTAGATTTATTCATTAATACAACAGTGAATTAAGTAATAGAAGGTAACCACTAGTGGGAGATTACTGGTTAAAGTACATGTAACTAGAAACAAATAGTTGGAAAATTAGCGGTTATAGAAACAGGAAACCACAAGTGGAGTGAGTACTGGCTAGATTTATTAAAAACATAAAGCCTATCAAAACGTGAATTTTGTTATATATTCTGATGTAAGAACATGTTAGTTAACATGTATATAATATGTAGTAAAACTGGGATTAATTACATAGAATTACTGCAACATTGATAGGCAGCCATACTTCACGCATGCATGGATGATAGTATGTACATATCACCATGTTTTAAGTGCCTATTATAACAATAGAAGGAAAAATAACATGCAATATATGATTTTGTATTCAAAGTCCATCATGTATATGCCACCCAATCCGCCCAGAGCTGACACCCTAAGCTGACACCTCCATAGAAAAGCATTGAGTGCACAAATCATCTGCACCCATTTTGAGGAGTCATACTTTTTGAAACCTTAATACCAGAAAGATAAGGACCAGATAACAGGTAACAATTACACCTCTAGGATCCTGAATATGTACACTCTCTCATGACATGTATCATTTTCTCTCATACTTTAGCATTTTTATGTTATATGAGGGCAAAGTGACAGTCCCTTCCATTTTGAGTTCTTAATTTTCGCCATGGCACCCACCTGTCTCTCAAAACTTGGAAAAGTAAACTTTCCAAGTTAAATAGTCTTGAATAAAAAAAAAAAAAATCCACATCAAGGTTAAATAACTGCCTTTTACATTTTATCCATACAATGTCATTTTTATCAATACACCCATACTTTGAGTGCAAAATCACAGAATAAAAGCTATATATTGTATCATATTTCCCTGAACTGTCCTGCCTTTACCTTACTGTCAGCTATAAGAAGGGTTAACTTAAAATGTAGTAAGTCATATTACTGGTTTCAAGTCCTTGTCCTGACATTGCGACCTACCCACTGACACCTTTGTCTGCTCACCTGTCAACTCTGTCTGTCACTGTCACAGCCAGCTGTCAGCAAGGTGAGGTGATTACAGAGTGGGGTAAGATGACAGTTGACACCAGGAAAACCCCCACTGCATGCCTCCAGGTGACTCCCACCTTTAACACTTCATGGGTATTAGACAGTGTCCTGACATACCGAAATCACATATAAGGTTTAGTCTATACAGGCTATGACCCTTGATTCCTTTACTGAGGTTGTGCCTTAGGGGCCATCCACAAATGACGTCATGCTGGGAGGGGGGTCAGGCTTGGCATGATGGAATAAATTTTCCATATACCTTTAGTATTGCAAAATTGACAAAAACGTGATGGGGGGGTCAAAAATGGACAAATTTTGCATGACGTCATTTATGGATGGGAGGTAATTTAATGTAACACCTAAAGTTAAATTCCAGGTATGCCTAAGAAGTCTTCCATGACCTCAGGGTGCGTCTTATATGCACGACACATCTAATACAAAAGGGGAGCTACAGTCGAGTATTTACTGCGGTGTCCATGGCACTCAAAGATGACATCAATTTTTTATCTAGAGGATTTTGGGAATATACGATATGCATACACGGGTGGTAACCATTATGTAGGGACTGCCCTAGGCTTTAACCCTTTAAATCCCGTATGATGCCTCAAAAGTCACGTTCTTGAGTCATCATGACACATCAACGCATAAGGTAAGCACGAAGCATGTATGCAGCCCTGGCGAGTTACACGCACGGGGCATGATGTATAACACTGCATGAAGCATTTGGCCTACTGCATATATAAATGCAGCGTCGGTGAGCTCAACTGCCAAGGCTACATTCATGCACCCTGAGAACCAGGGGTTCATCAAAATGCGCTATTGCATTAGCGGCACTGAGAGAGCTAATGCACTATGCGGTCCTTTATGGCCTTAGACGTACAGCAAGCAAACTGTTCATATTATGAATTATTTCTCTCTCTCCCCCCCCCCCCCAGGAGGCATCATATACCGCTGCACGTGGGCCACACTGCTGGCCTCACAGAACAGGTCAGGACATTAACATATGTTACATATTGCCTCAAATACATACCGTCAGTCTCTGTATAACAGCCACATAACCCAACCCAGACTATGGGGCCTGGGTTGGGCCTCTGAGTGATGAAGATATACATGTTTGTACTCCCAGAGGATCACTTATGCATTTATAGTGCATCATGCCCATTGGTAGCCATGATGCACAAATGGAGCCCCGGTGAGTCTATTCACCAGGGCCGCATGCAGACACTCTGGGAGTGTACCACCCAGAGATGCCACTCACTAGCCAACAAAAACCAGGAAAACTCGATCTTTGGACACATTTTCCCAGGAATTTAACATAATTCAATACAGATATCTTGGAATGAAAACCAGGAATTCCTGGTAAACCAGGAAAAGTGGCAGCACTGACCACCCCTTATTATTATTATGGAGTCGGCATGCGGCCCTGGTGAGTTACTCGCCAGCCAGGGGTGCATTCATGCATCATGATAACCAGTGGACATGATGCATTAATGCCCTGTCAGCCGTTAAACAGGGATGTAAGTCATGAATGGGCAAAAATCAGGACGCCATACATTTTCTTGATATAAAAGTTTTCTTTTTTTTCCAAACAGCCCTCCCCGGACCAAAATGCAGTAGAAAATCAGTATCTAAACAATAGAAAAACAGTGTGGTGTGACAGTAGTCATTCAATGTGAAAGCAGCATTAGAGACAGTACCATATCAGCATCTACTGGCATTCTACTGCTCAGCACACAGAACATGGCAGCGGTGGTTCAGTAGCAGAACAGTAGTATTAGCAGCATACAAGCAGTATTGAATCAGTTGTCCCAATTATGTAAATGAGATGGCAGCATTTAAACATATGACCATATATGGGGTTGGGGCAGTGTTCAATCAGCACTACTGCATGACTGCTGCTATAGCAGTAGGTGAGCAGTAGATCATACTGAAAACAACTACTGCTGGGGGTAGGTAGAAGCATAAAAGGAGCAGCCGCTGCTTCAGTACTGGCACTACCATTGCCTTTCTAGGTGGTCCTTGCTGGATTTGAACTTGGGATCTTCTGATTACTGTACCAACACATTAGCCCCCTGAGCCACCACCCCATCAGCTATATGGAACTGTCATTACTCCCTAGTACTGCATGCAACTCATATAGGAGGGGGGCAGTATTGATTCAGTAGTACTGGGTAACTTCTATAATAGCAAGAGGGTAAGAGTAGGCATGGCTGATAAAGTACTGCTATAGTAGAATGCCTTGCATTTTATTGATGTTAAGATGATAAGACAGCAGCTTTGTAATTATCAATGATACATGTATACTATGTAAAAAAATAATACTTGATGATTCAGTACATTTATGCCCTACATAAAGTCAGTGACTACCGTAAACTCCCGCGTATAAGACGCGTCCTATACGCCAAACAAATGCCTTGTGCGTCTTATAGGATGTACTGAAATTGGGGGTGCGTCTTATACGAGGGGTAATTTTACTATAGAAATGTATTGAATTTACAAATATCAGCATTAAAATGTGCATCCTTTACGCGAAAATGCTCCTGCTGAGTTTGGGGTGCGTCCTATACGCGCAATGCTTCTTCTACGCGGGAGATTACAGTAATTCCTCATTTTCACACACCCCAACATCCATGTCAGGTCTCGACAAATCAGTTTGGAGACACTGTGCCCACTGGGCACAAGGGCAAAATAATGTTGTGCCCAGAAGACAAGCTCTGTGCCCAACATCTTTGCTTTCTATACTCAAAACTAGATGGTGGCATTAAAGTGCTAATTGTGTGATTGCCAGTGCAGAACCAATTTGAAAGTTTTATCTAATAAATAAGGATGATGATGGGCACAAATGACCTCAGGAATTGGGTTGCAGTGAAGTGGAATAAGCATAAACCAAGTCAATAAACAAAGGATAATACCATTTGGACAGCTGTGCTCATTGGGCATAACTTGAAATTTTTTCTGTGCCCAATGAATTTTTTTTTTAGTCTCGGGCATTGGGCACAGGGATTTGTCGATCCCTGCATGTGTATCCATTACTGGCACTCAATAGTAGATAGTCAGTAGACTACTGCATCTATGCTGCTGCACAGAGTGTGACATTTTTGGTATTTATTAAGATTCAGTTGAGAGTCAGTAGACTACTGATTCTAGCCTGAAAATGCAGTGCATACTCAGTTGATAGTCAGTACATTACTGAATCTATACTGAAAATGCAGTGCAGAGTCAGCTGTTTTGGAAGTATTTCAGCAGTACCTACTGCAAAATGCAGTTGTTGATCAGCATATTCTCAGTAGCCACTGATAGGAGAAGTATCTATACTGCCTTCTGGTCCGGGTCCTTACTACTCGTATGAGGAAAATAAATGTCATTCAAAAATTTCAGAAATCAGGAAATCCTGATAAAACCTGAAGACTTACATCCCTGGTTAAAGGGTTAACCTTGGCCAGGTGTATGTACCCTGACGTGTATCAGGTGTGGAGGTCCCAATGTATGGGCTCAGAACGTAAAGGGTTGGAGACCTGATATAACCCCAGTGTTTCTACAAGACAGATGCGTACCCTTTGCAGCAATGCTAGGTCTGTTTTTAGTGCTGGAGGTATCCCATTTCCAGGTCTGATAAATACAAGACGTGTGTTAAATTTATTTAAAGCCAGTCGTTTAAACACAACAATACAGTATGTGTACAGTCAGCCCTTGCTTCCGCAGATATGGGAAATGCAAGGGAAAATGTCAAAAAGTCCAAATACAATAGAAAATATAGAGGTAGTTCTAGATTTTCTGTCCGAGGTAATGAGGGATCTGCGGAATCGATGGGTCGAGGAAGTGAGGATTGATTGTATACATCTGAAACACAACCCTGGACACGGTGGCCCACGTACTATCATATACCATTTTATTATCTCATAAATTGTGACATATTATTTTATTGATCAAACAATGTATTGTATAAATACATAGGTTGGTTCTAAGAGCTATAAGAGCGCTCAAACTTTGTATAAGAGCGTTCATGCTCCACTGCACACCAGCTATATCAAATATACACAAGTTACATCACCCAGGGCACTATATAATAACTTGTAAGTGAATGCAAACGGCTGTTAGGGGTGCCTGGGCACCGCTGACGCCGTCATGGGTGTCTGAGCACCCAAACACTGAACAATAGCTTACATAAGTCACGACGCCATAACCTTCCGGTCGTTCTAGCGTCACTCCTGAGCGACCTAGGTCAAATATCAAAGCATTTATGGAAAGCCCATAATTAGACGGTGAAAATGAGCCCAAGATCCAGGCGGAACTCCTATTATTAAGGAAGTTACGCCATGGAGACTGATTCGACCTCCGAATGCGCTACAGACGAACCAGCGCGAGTTACGCGCCCAGCAAGCGGGCATTAGTAACTTGGCATATTCAAGTCCGCGCATGCGCAAAATGGCGGTTATAGCAGCGTAAACTTCCGAGATATGAGGGTCTGAAGTTACAGAACTGACCAGGACAATGGGGGACATAGCGGCGTCCATGGGGGTCCTTTGTGCACCCTGTGACACATGAAAGACCCCCCTCAAACAATTGCAGAGTTAGGCAGATGCCACTGGCCCCAGTCAGTCTGAGGTGCAATGCCAAGATTTGGTACAAATAGCCTGGCTGCACCTCCTAGAAAGCAGAATCTCCAGAACAACTCCAGAGGTAACATCTCCAGTCATCTCCTGCTACCTGCTATACCACTGCACTATGGTGAAACTATGCTAGACAGGCATTGGTTTCCATCATTAGTGGCCAGAGGGTATCTTCCTCCAGACATCCAGCAGAGGGTAAAGTTATTCATTATTACATTATTCCTCTAAGCAGCAGGTCAGGAGCTAGGTGTGGGAACCCACCTAGAACTATGCTGGACATTGTATTATTATTACCTCACAGGTGGAGTGGAACAGAACATTATACTCTATGAACTATTGTATATTTACTGTATGTGGAAATTACCTGCATATTAACAACTGTGTGATTGATATTTCTTACATGTTGCCTAAAGCGGAATAAACCAGTGATAACTGGAAATAACACTATTTATAAGAGCCTGTTGGATTTACACTATATACCACTAGTCATATGATATTTCTCATATGACAACTTGATCATGCATAATTACTAGTATGACAAAGTGGTGGAGAACCCGGGTAAGACAGTATGACAGTACTGTCCACCCACCCCTATGGCAGATTAAGGTCCACTTTGGGATAAAGACCTTCGATGATGATGGATGCTTATTGAGGCAGGTGGGTTTAGCACCTGTCTAGGTGTCCTGTCTGAAGGGGTGGTTAGGGGCTAGTTAGCCCTACTAATCTTTAATGGCTGGGTTCTGCTTTATTGCACCATACTCTTTGGCCGAGGTACCCAGCAAAGCCCAATTTGCTGTACCATTAAGACAAAGATGTACTTGGAGGAGACCATCTTGTGACCATTCAAGCGTTTACACCGCTAATGCAGGAGTGCATCATGCCCATTGGTCGTCATGATGCACCAATAAAGTGCTGGAGAGACTGCTCGCTAGCACTTACTTGGAGCATCGTGCCAATCCTCCGGGGGTGTATCGACCCATAGGGTCGGCACGATGGATGAAGGCAGTCCCGGTGAGTTACTCGCCAGGGCTGCATTCATGTACCATGACGACCAATGGGCATGATGTACTCGTGTATCAGCAGTCCCTTAAAGTGTTAAAAGGATCGTGTGGGGTTATAGAGGTGAGAGAGGCAGCACACCACCCTAAGGTGACAGTAACTGCTGTCTACGTCCACCCCACATCACCATAAACCTTTAAGGGCTGGTAGTGCATTGGTGCATCATGCGGCCCATTTGTAGTCATGATACACAAATGAAGTGCTGACGAGTCTGCTCACCGCCATTTTATTGATGCATCATTCTGACCGCTTCAGAAGTGTATTAAGCCCATGGGGTCAGCATGATGCACAATTCGTGCATCATGCTGACCTTTCCCAAGTGTATCAAGGAGTGATAGCAGCCACAGTAATTGACTCCAATACACTCGATTAGAACTCCAATTAATACTCGATTAGAACTCCAATTAAAATGTAGGTTTTGTACAGGAATGTATAGGTCTTTGGACCTTGGAAATCCCTGGAATCAGGGAGAACCTGGAAGATTTCTATCTCTCAATTCAATGCTCTTTCAGTCTTTAAAGGGCTAACCACCCTACCCCCACCACCCTACACCATAACCTCCTTGACCTTAGACCCTGAGTCCATCTAGGGCACAGGTGCTTGTAGCCCTGTGTCATGCCAACTGGACGATAACTGATGACTCTAAGGTCAACCCTGACTTCCTCTGTCTAACACGACACTATAGCATTGCCTCTATATATTTAACCTTGCAATAGTGGTATACTAAACTTACGTACACTGACCAAGACAATTCCTGCTGTATTGCAAAAGCATCAACGCCATTACAACTGCATTATGCCTCAAAGTCAAATGTACGTCACTTGTCATGATGTACAAATTCGGCCCTGTTTATTGTTCCATTGCTTGGGGGTGGGGGGGGTGTATAATCAATCTCACAAGATCCAAACAGCACATGAAAGCACTCAAACGGAGTTACTGACCAGGGGTATATGCATACTCCATGAGAACAAAGTGACACTGTGTTAACCGTACAGGTTTATCTCCTAGCTACATGACCATTGTCCTGCCATGACCAATGCTGTAGAGAACTATACACAGTTAATACTTTAAATCCCAGGGGCTTGGAAGTCAGGCCTTCTCCAATGCCCAACTATAATGCTCTTCAAATTGGATGCTGCTTTTTTTTCTAACACTGACTTTCAGGGGAGTGGGAAGCAGTTTCAGAGTAGGCAAACCAAGGGCGTTTTCACTCATTTCTCACCTCTTTTAGCTCCACCTTCAGGATTTAAAAATGTTTGGAGGTTGGTAAAAAATGGGGAGGGGGGCATAATCATCTGTCGACTGCTACTAGCAGAAGCAATAAGCTAGGTCTGTCATCCTGCCGAATGGATCGACACTGCAAACGGTGGTCTACACTGATTATGGGATATTGATAAAATTGTTACAGAAGTATACAATGCATTTAATAGTATGCTACATGAATTGTCAATTAAAATAATGGTGAATGTATTTGATTTCCAGCATGAAACCGAAGAGCACAACAGCCTAAACACTGACTAAGCCCATTACATTTGTATTGTAGTGCTATAGAAGCACTGAGAGGCAAAATAAACAACATACTAGTACCATTAAATAATACAGAGGGAATGTATGGTTTTATTCTATCCATTTAATACTCTCTTATTCCTACATTTACAAACAGTGAGAGAGTTGTCTATAGAGTCACGTCTGGCGGTGCTCTGCACTGACACATAAACACTTAACCACACGTTTATTTACAAATGTGTCCTCAAGTCGCCCTATGGTACATACCGGTAGTAACCCTTTAGGGACTGGCAGCATGATGCCCCTAGTTTTATATCTCTTTGTCGTCATGATGCATGAATGAAGTGCTGGTGAATCTACATTGGTGCATCATGCTGACCCCTTTAGGAGTGACCCAATACTGTAGGTTTGGCATGATGCATGAATGAAGTGCTGGTGAATCTACATTGGTGCATCATGCTGACCCCTTTAGGAGTGACCCAATACTGTAGGTTTGGCATGATGCATGAATGAAGTGCTGGTGAATCTACATTGGTGCATCATGCTGACCCCTTTAGGAGTGACCCAATACTGTAGGTTTGGCATGATGCATGAATGAAGTGCTGGTGAATCTACATTGGTGCATCATGCTGACCCCTTTAGGAGTGACCCAATACTGTAGGTTTGGCATGATGCATGAATGAAGTGCTGGTGAATCTACATTGGTGCATCATGCTGACCCCTGTAGGAGTGACCCAATACTGTAGGTTTGGCATGATGCATGAATGAAGTGCTGGTGAATCTACATTGGTGCATCATGCTGACCCCTGTAGGAGTGACCCAATACTGTAGGTTTGGCATGATGCATGAATGAAGTGCTGGTGAATCTACATTGGTGCATCATGCTGACCCCTTTAGGATTGACCCAATACTGTAGGCTTGGCATGATACATGAATGAAGTGCTGGTGAATCTACATTGGTGCATCATGCTGACCCCTTTAGGAGTGACCCAATACTGTAGGTTTGGCATGATGTATGAAGCGACTCGATTTACCCAAAAACGGCGTAAATTGAAAAAAAGGCTAGCTTATGTCCTGTTTTGCTAGGCTATGTTGTGAAACCTAAAACACATTTTCTTCATTTTGGCCTCAGCTAGAAATCAACATTTGACTCTTTTTTTTCACATTCAGTGCAACCCCATAAATAATTATTAAGTTCAGGATCTAAAAGCGGATTTGTAATGGATGCTGTTCCAGGGGTGATGTTGCGATGTTGTAAAAGGTTTTATTTGTAACACATTGCAGTTAAAAAAAAGACGTGAATGTATCAAATCCACATCAGTAATCATATCCACGGTCTTTTCGAATGGTTGACTACAGGTAAAAATAAATCCACCTCCGGTATCTCACAAGTTATGCTAGATGCCGGTTTCTGTTTACAGTAAATAATTGGCCAATTTATGTCAAAATGCCAGGCAAATATTTTGTTCAAATTGACTTCGTGTCATTTCCATTTGCATTTAACAATACTGTAATAACCAGAGTCGACACCGTATATAAAGAATGGAATATAAAGTTACAGCCGTTGTTGTTGTTTTATTTCTTAGGAGCCTTAAGGACTAACAGCCACTGGTCATCAGTTACTCGCTTATACTGATACTTGTACTTGTACTTATTCTTGCTTAGAGACGCCACTCTGTTCGTGAGCTAGGACTAGCCACCGAACTCCCTTAAGATAGCTTACACGTAGGCCACCTGAGTGTCTGATCGCGTCTGCCATAAAACCACCGAACACCGCGTTTTATAGCCCCCGGCCGCCGACGGTGACGTCACAAGGCTGTGACGTCACCGCCGACGCCCCACCTAGCGGCCACAGCGGGAACCCGCCACCGAGCTTCGGTGGCCGCCGCCGAGCCGCCGGCCTATGTTTATTACATCCCTCCCACCTTACTTTATTCTATGGGTATAACATTTATAATAAACATTACTCGAGTGTCCAACAATGGCACCCGGGCCAGACGGCATTATGGGAGCAATGGCACCCGGGCCGTACAGCCTAAGGACTCGTATTACTTTTGCTTAACCTAGATTCTTTTACCCCTATGATTACCGTAGTATGTACCAGGTGAGTACCCCCCCCCCTTATTATCATGATTATTTACAATACCTATGGGCTCCAACAGCGGACCGCCCGTCTTTAACTCCCTAACTATATATTGTAATAACCCGACTAGCGTGTGAACGATTTACAATGACTTAATCTGGACTACCGGCACCAACAGTGGGCTGTTCCTAATTTGCTTATGCACAACATGTGACATCAATTATCATACTGTCTAGGAATAAACTGTTATTAATAAGAAACTGACCATGTTTGGTTTTTCATGTGATAACCTTGTGTGAACGATTTACAATGACTTAATCTGGACTACCAGCACCAACAGTGGGCTGTTCCTAATTTGCTTATGCACAACATGTGACATCAATTATCATACTGTCTAGGAATAAACTGTTATTAATAAGAAACTGACCATGTTTGGTTTTTCATGTGATAACCTTATCTCTACATTTATACACGTAACGAAATATATATACATCCGACCACCGGAGATCTGCGGTCTAGAAGGGCGCGGTAAAACGCTGCAGGAATTGGGGCCGTCCCTTCATTGTCCTGGCCACAGGGATCCTCCCGACTCTCTGGGCCGCCAGCCCTTATCTTATGCTGCTTGTCTTATGCCCTGGGGGCTTCCAGGGGTGTTCAGGGCCTGGGTTTCCTGGCAGGTACTCAATCCCCCACCAGTACTCCCCTTACCCCTACTAACCCCCTTCACACCCCCCTTCCCGGCTGTCCTTCAGCTTCCCGGCTGCGCCCTCCGACGTCCCTGCCATCCCTGCTCACCGGCCACTGCCCGTCCCCTCCTCCCCCACGCGTCTCTCACTCTCCTTCCTGGCAACCGCTCCTCCCTCCTACTGGCTCCCCCTCTGCTGTTCCTCCCTGACCATCCGACGGATCCGCTCCTCTAGGTCGCGGCTCAAGGGCGCCTCGGCTGGTCGCGGTGGTGGCGGCTGCGGGGCGGCCCTGGAGGGCCCTGAGAGCGGTGGGACGAAGGGTGAGAGGGTCTGGTGGCCATATCTCCCTTGTCCCTGGGCTGACGGCGGCGGTAGACCAAAGCCCGAACCCTGGGGCCCGGCCGTCCCAACTGCTCCTGGCGCCTGGGTGGGCGGTCTGCCCGCTGCAGCCGACGGTGGGGGTCGCCCCACTCCCGGAGGGGGAGGTGGAGGTGGTGGTGGGGGTACGCTTCCCTGACCCATCCCTGGGTCGTACCTCTGAACTGTAGTCGCGTAATAGTGTGTACGCCACAGGGATGGGCCCACCAGCTCCACCCACCCGTGCGCCCGCCCTCCTACGGGGGTGTATTCATCGCCCAAGTCCGGGGATGGAGCCAGCCCCACCGCCCACTTCTGTAGCTTGTCGGGGTTGTCCACCCGCCGCCAGGGGATTCGTTGGTAGGTATCCCCAATCCAAAGCGGCCTCCCCGCCAGCGGGTCCATTTCCTCCGCCCGCGGCAGGCCGGGGACCTCCCCCCCAGGGATCCTCTCCCCCCACTCTTCCCGCCACTCCTCTCTCCTGGGCCCCGCCCCCCGGCGGCCCCTCTCCTCCTCATACCTTTCCTCGTACTCCCGGCGCCTCCGGTACTCCCCGTAGCTCTCGTTCCTGTGGGGGCCAGCCTCGTACCGCTGACTCCCCCGGCCCTCTCGCCTCGTCTCCTCATCCACTCTTCTCTCCTCCCGTCTCCTCCTCTCCCTTTCCTCAACCTGTCTATCCTCCCTCTCTCTCCTATCCCGGTCCTCTCTCTCCTTCTTCTCGTGGGCCGCTCTCTCCTCCCTCTCTCTCCGATCTTCCCTCTCCTTCCTCTCCCTCTCATCCTTCTCCTTCCTTTCCTTAGCCACTCGTTCCTCCCTTTCCTTCTTCTCCCTAGTCGCCTTCTCCTCTTTCTCTCTTTTCTCGGCCATCTCCTTCCTTTCCCTCGCAACTCTCTCCTCTCTCTCCTTTCTCTCCTTCTCCTCTCTTTCTTTCTTTTCTTTATCCCTCTTTTCTCTGGCCGCTCTCTCCTCCTCCCTCTCCCTCTTTTCCTTTTCCCTCCTTTCCTTTTCCCTAGCCGCCTTCTCCTCGTCCCTCTCCTTCCTCTCTCTCTCTTTCTTCTCCTTGGCCGCTCTTTCTTCCTCTCTCTCTTTCCTCTCCCTCTCTTTGCTGCCCTTCCTCGCCTTCTCCTCCTCCCTCCCTTTTCTGTCCCGCTCCTTCCTGTCCTTAGCGGCCGTCTCCCCCTCCCTCTCCTTCTTATCTCGGGGTGCCTTTACTCCCTCTCCTCCCTTCTTCTCCCTTTCCTCCGCTCCCTGACTAGCGGCCACGGGTAGCGGCGCGCCCCCCATCGTGACCGTGCGGATCTCGGCCTCGGCCTCAGGAGCTGGGCTGTCCTCGCGGTCCAGCCCAGTAAGGGTGATTACCCGCCTGTCGACCGCCTCCTCCTCGTCAGAGTCCGTAGTCAGGGGCACGCTACGGTAGGCCACCGGCCCCGGACTGGGCTCCTCCTCCTCCCAGTCGAGCTCCTCCTCCTCCTGGCTGTCGTCCACCACTCGGGCGGCGATGAGGCCCTCCAGTTGGCTCCCCGGAGCCAGGGTGTTGTTGTCGGAGGTGTGGGGCTGAACGGGGGGCGGCGTGGTTTGTAAGATACGCCGCACCTGCTCCGGCGGTAGGCCCTGGCGGGGGGACCCCCCAGCGACCAATTCGCTCCCCCCCTCTTCTGTGTCCACCGTGGCAGGTGAGGGGCGGTCCAGCGACACCACCTCCCCCTCGGGGGTCCGCCACTGCCGACGTTGCAGGGCTTCCGCCAGCAACTGTCGCTGGTACCGCCTCGCCATCTCCTGGGCCATCCGGCCTGTCTGTCGGAGGAGACCCTCTCCGACCCCGGCTGGGGCTGGGTCGCCCCCCTCGCTCCGGAGCAGCGACCGCAGCAGGAGCGGGTCGCCCTCACCCCCGGCGGAGGGGGCGTCCAGAACCTGGTCTAGGATGGCCTCCGCTTCCGCGCCCAAGGTCGACTGGACGGGTGTGCACCGCCCCATTTCCTCCACCAGGACCCTGGCGGCCTCCCGGTCCTCCGCAGAGTGGTGACGGGACCGGCCTTGCCCTGTCGAGCCCTGAGCCTGGTCGCCCCCGGCTCCCGTCCGGGCCACCTTGCTAGGTGTGGCTGCCTCCTCTTCTCCCTCCCCCAACTCGATCCGGGGTGGATCGGCGTCCCACGCCTCCGCGGCCCCCCTCGACTCCGACTTCCGCTTTCGATCCCTCTGCGGCGAGCGGCTGTGCTCTCTCGGCTGCGGAGCCGGGCAGACCACACTGCGCAGCCGCCGGGGCGATCGACGCGGGCTTGCGGGCACGGGAGTCCTTTCCGTGGCCAGGCGGGCCGCCCTTCGGGTGCTGCTGCGGGAGCGAGGCCTGGGCGAGTCTTGAGCGCTGGCGGGGCTGGCCGCCGGGCTGTCCCCACCACTCTCGGTGGCCCTCTCCCCGGTGGTTGCCTCCTCGGTGGTCTTCCCCCCGTGGTCGGCGGCCTCCTCCACACGGTCGGTGGCCGTCTCCGAGGCGTTGCCCTCCTCCCCTTCGGGGTCCGCGCCAGCGCCCTCCTCGGATGGCGATGGCTCCTCCCCGGTGGCGGTGGCTGCCGCTCCGGTGGCGACCCCCCTATACCGTATGGTATATAGCGGTGGCCGATCAGCCTTGGACAGGCTCAGCCACGGGTGGCCCGGGTGTTGTGTTGACATGTGGGTCATGAGGTCGTCCCACCGACCCTCTTTCGCCTGCGCCTGGCATTTCTTCCCTGGGCAGTTCCACCCCGGCCCCTTCTCCGCATGGACAGCCTTCACATGCCGCGTGAGGCTATCCTTTCGCATAAATTTGCGGCCACAAATGGAGCAGGGGAGAGGCACCGACGACTTCTTCATGATGTCGGATTCGGTGTCGGTGTCTCTCTCGGGCCACGCCGCGCCTCGTTCTCGTCTTTCTAGGTCGGCGGTCCTAACGAGGTCGCGGTGTAGTTCCCGATCGCTACACCAGGCGGCCTCCGCGTCAGCCGTTGGTGTTCGGCGGTCGGTGGGTGTGGCCGTGGCCACCTCCATTTCCCGCCTCTGCCTTTCCTCCCACCGCCGATTCTTGGCCGCAAAAATTGCGACCACCTTGTCACTCATCTCTCCCTCCGGACCGATCGCAGGTAAGTCCCTCTTTTGTTGAGTCAATTTCCCCCGCCCCACCACTCTCTCAGTGCTAATTTCCTTTCTTTCGTTTTCAGGGCGCCACCCCCCACCGTGGCCAGCCGGTGGCCGAAGGATGAAATCCGCTTTCCCGGGCCTGGGGACCCTCACTCCACACCTTCCAGCCTCTCTCCGGATTCCCTCTCTCTCAGGTAAGACACCCCCGCCCTTTTTCTCCCCTTTTACGAGGTTCCAGTGCCAATATGACGCGCACAAGCGCCCTCCTCTTCTAGTCACCGCACCCATGGGAGCCGCCGAGTCGCCGGTGTCCCCGTGGTCGGCGGGAGTCGCCTTGGTTACCGCCGTAACACCCGGATGTGGCCCGCCTTCCGCCGACCACACTAGGTGGCGCCCCGGTGGCTTTACCCCTGCGGCCGCTCCAGAGGGCGCCACCGGTGGCCGCTCCCCACCGGCGGCCGACCCCGCCCACCGTACCACCTCTACAGGTTCCCCCCGCGGGGCCTGGGTCTTTTTCAGTAAGTCATAGTGAACCACTCGGAGCTTCCGGCCCTTTTTGATCTCCCAAACCGGCCCCCCCAAACTCCGGGTGATCGTCCAGGGGCCCGACCATGGCCGCATGAACTTGGGGCACTTGCCTACCTCTTTCTTAGGCAGCAGGTAGTATACCGTGTCCCCGACGGCCAGGTCCTCCCCCCTCACTCGGGTGGAATAGTTCCTCTCCTGCCGGCGGACCGCTTCCCCCATATGCTTTAAAGCATAAGCGTGGCCCTTCGCCATCCGGACCTGCAGTTCCACGGCGAACCCCTCCCTGCCCCCGGCTCCCTCCGGGTGGCCCCCTTCCGGCTGGGGGTAGATGAGGCTCCCAGGTAACAGCGTCTCTCTCCCCATCATCATGAAGTTGGGGGTCTGGTTGGTCGACGCCTGCACCGACGACCGATAAGCGGCCATGACGAACGGTAGCTGTAAATCCCAGTCAGCTTGGTTCTCGTCCACCGTCATGGCGAGCATGGCCTCCACGGTGCGGTTGCACCTCTCCACCAATCCATCCGACTTCGGATTGTAGGGACAGGTACGGGTCTGTGCCACCCCCAAGAGACGGTGCACCTCCCGGAACATCTGAGCTTGAAAATTCCTCCCCTGGTCGGTATGAATCGTTCCCGGTGGCCCCAGTCGGCAGACCACCTCCGTAACGAAGGCCCGGGCGACTGTTTCTGCCTCCTGGTCCGGCAAGGGGATAGCCTCCGCCCACTTCGTGAAATAGTCCATTACCAGAAGGATGTGCCGGTTCTTTCTCCCTGTCCTCGGCAACGGCCCCATCAGGTCCATGGCCATTCTTTCCAGCGTCGCCGCTACCGGCACATGTCTCATCATGGACCGGGGGGGGTGCACGGCCCCCTTCCTGCTGAGGCATTGCGGGCAGGTCTCCAGCCACTGTATTAGGTCCCTTCTGTAGCTGGGCCAGTAATAGGATTGCTGTAACCGTCGTAGGCTGCGGGCCCTCCCGAAGTGGCTGCTCAGAGGAGCCCCATGCACTTCCGCCAACACCTCCGGCACCCTTCCCTCCGGGACGACTATCTGGCCGAAGGATCGGCCCCCCGGCTCCCACCAGACCCGGGTCAACACCCCTCCCTCTAGCCTCAGTCGCGGCACCTGTACCGCCAGCGCCCGCACGGCGTAGGGTTCCCCGGCCAATTCGTCCGATGCGGGGCCCGCGTTCTCCGCTACCCACCGCCGGACCCTCCCCAGAATGGCGTCCTGGTTCTGTACTGCCGCCCAGTGCTCCGCAGAGGACAAGACGGGACCCTCCTCCTCCCCGTCCCCCTCCGCCGTCCGGGGCCTCCCGCTGGCCTCCTCAGCCTCCGCCTCTGCGGCCGCCTCCCTCCTCGTTACTGCCCTGCATTCTCCCGGTTGGTCGAACAGGGGAGAGCCCCCCTCCCCCTCCATACCGCACTGAGTGCATGGCCGCCTGGACAATCCATCCGCGTTACCATGATCCCGCCCGGGGTGGTGTTCGATCACGTGATCGAACGTCTCCAGGAGTTGTAGCCACCGGGCCACCTGCCCTTCTGGTTCCCGGAAGCTCGCCAGCCATTTAAGGGCTGCATGGTCTGTGCGTATCCGGACCGGCCGCCCAACCAGGTAGTGCCGAAACTTTTTCACCGCGAACACCACCGCCAGCAATTCCCGCCTCGTCACACAGTAGTTGCGTTCGCAACGGCTCAGCGTCCTACTGGCATAGGCCAACGGTCGTTCCTGACCCTCCTGCATCTGCGAAAGGACGGCGCCTAGCCCCATATCGCTGGCGTCCGTGTCCAGCAGCAGGCGCCCCTCCGCCCTTGGATATGCCAACACCGGAGCCTCACTCAGTTTCTCCTTCAGACAATGGAAGGCCTCTGCACAGGATCTGTCCCAGCGGAATCTTTTGCTCTTTTCGGTCAATTCCGACAGGGGCCGTGCGATGGCCGCGAACCCGGGCACAAAGCTGCGGTAGTAGCCACACAACCCCAGGAAGGACCGGACATCCGTTACCGAGACCGGGGTGGGCCATTCCCGGACAGCTGCCACCTTCTCGGGATCGGTCCCGATCCCCGTCTTATCGATGCGGTGGCCCAGGAAGTTGACCTGTTCCCTCACGAACTGGCATTTACTGGCCTTGACCTTGAGACCGGCCTCCTGTAGCCGCTTTAGTACCGTCTCCAGCCGGGTGGCGTGTTCGGCGAGGGTGGCCGAGAACACGATAATGTCGTCCAGGTATACGAGACAGGTGGACCACTGCAGCCCTCGCATCACCACTTCCATCAAGCGTTCGAATGTCCCGGGCGCGTTGCAGAGCCCGAATGGCATTACTTTGAATTGGAACAAGCCCCGGTGCGTCACAAACGCCGTCTTCGGCTTATCCGCCCCCTCCATAGCCACCTGCCAGTATCCCGACGCCAAGTCCAACGTGCTGAACCAACACGCCCCCGCCATCGAGTCCAGTGAATCGTCTATCCGTGGCAGTGGGTAGGCGTCCTTAACCGTCACCGCGTTTAGGCGGCGGTAGTCCACGCAAAACCGCACCCTCCCATCCTTTTTCTTTACCAAGACCACGGGGCTTGCCCAGGGACCCGTCGCCGGCTCTATGACGCCCCTTCTCAACATCTCCTCCACTTCCTTGTCCACGACCTCCCGTCGATGCGGCGCCAGTCGTCGGGGAGCCATTTTAATAGGGGCCGCCACCCCCGTCTCTATGGTGTGTGAGACCAAGTCAGTATGTCCCAGGTCCTCATCGCCCTCCTGGAATGCTGCCTTATTCCGGGCAATGAGCTGGATCCACTCCTGATCATCCTCGACCTGGGTTCCCCCCAACAGCTGCTGTACAAGCGTCCGGGACCCCTCGCGTGGCCCCTCCTCGGTCACCATCCGGCACTCCTCCCCCCGGAGCTCCTCCTCCCCCACAGCCTCGGCCACCGCCACGTGCATCCCCTCATACAGGACCACTGGATTCGGGCCCGGATTGCAGACCAGGACCGGCACCTCCCCCCTCTCGGGTGTCACCAGGGCCCTGCCTATCCGAATCCCCCTCGCCATCTCCACCTTCTCCACTCCTTCCACCAGCATGTCCGTCAGTCCGGCCGATTCCGGCACACGCGCCTGTATGATCCTCTCCGTGCGACCCCTCACCCATTCCGTCCGCGAGCTCACCAGTCGGCAGGGCTGAGTCCCGTGCTCCTCTTCCGGCCACACCAGCCTCTCCCCGGCCATGTCGATCGTCGCCCGCGTCTGCCTCAAGAAGTCTGCACCCAGCAGGCCCGGGGTGGATATATCGGCCACGACGAATGATGTAGTTTCCGCGCGGCCCGCGCACTGCAGCTCCGCCGTCACCCGACCCTCCACCGGCAGCGGCTTCCCGTCCGCCGTATGGAATGCTGTTAACACCAGTCTCAGATCCCCAGGGGACCCCTCTGCCTTCCACCACGCTGTGGAGAGCAAGTTGCTGGTGGCCCCCGTGTCCACCACTAAGTGGATGTCCTTGCCCCATAACGTCCCTCCGACCTCCAGGCCGTTCCCCTTCTTCTCCTTCCGACCCAGCCATTCTCTCCTCCTTTTCTCTCCATGGGTCTCCTCCCGGCTGGAAGAGGGGACCCCGTCTAGTTTTCCGAAGCCTTCTTCGTCGCCTCTCTCTTCCGAGCGGCCTCGACCCGCTTCCTCCAGATAGGGCAGTCGCGCTTAAAGTGGTCTGGCGCCCCGCACTCGAAGCAGCCCCGTCCCCTACTTGCCCCCTCCCCCTCCGCGGTTGCAGGGGCCGATCGGGCCAGGGACTCCCTCATCTGGGTGACCGCCACCCGCAGCTCTCCCATCTCTTCCGCCATTGACTTCGTGGTGGACCTGACCTTCACCGCCTTCGCCCGTTCCTCCTTAAGGTAAGTTTCCGCCCGTATACCCCTTTCCACCGCCCGTAGAAGAGTTGGAATCTCGCCCTGATATATCCACTGTCGGAGCTCCGTATCCTCCAGACATTCGACAAACCTATCCTTAGCCATGCCATCTACCATCTGGGCGTCTGCATTGGGGTAGGACAGCCGCACCAGTCGCAGGATCTCCTCCGAGAGGGTTTGTAACTCCTCCCCCGGCTTCCGCACCCGGGTGCGGAGCAGAGCCTTAAAAGATTCCACCTGACTCTTCGGCTGGAATCTATTTACTAGTGCATCCCGCAACTTCTTATATCCCCCAGGAGCCGCCGGCCGTTCCGACGCCAACAGCCGCCGGGCGACCCCCGACAAGCTTATTCCCAGGAACGTCCCCGACTCCCTTTCCGTCCATCCGTTAGCCATGACGCAGAGGTCGAAGTGCGACAGAAACTCCTCCAGATCGCTCGACCCGTCGTACTTGCCCGGCATCACAATTGGCTTCCGGGTGGCCCCCTCGCCCCCGGGCCCCGGCCTACCCGGGTGTATCCCCTGTGTCTGCTCTATCCCCAGGGGCGTGGAGCTCCTGGCCCCCTCCACACTCTCCGTCCTAGAGCTACTTCTGGGGCTGCCCTGCCTCAGCCATTCCGCCAACGGGTCTGTCCCCTCCCTTCCAATCGTCCCGCGGCCCTCTCTGACCTCCCCGTGGGCCCTGTCGGGGCCCCACTCTCGCGTCCGCTCCTCTCTCCGGTGACCCTCTGTATCACTCCCCGCTCCACCGAACACCGGGCCACCGAACTGGCCAACCACCGAACCGCCGCCCTTCCCACCGAACCGGCCACCGAACTCAGCCGGGCCTATTTCGCTGTCCACTTTAGCGGCCGCACCAAGAGGTGTCCGGTGAATAGCCACGCCACCCTTTACTCCCACTTCCTCCCCAGGTGATGCTTCCTCTGCCCTCCTGTCCGGTCGCTCCTCCATTACCCACTTCCTGTCGTCTGCTCCGGTGGCGTCGGTGGCGCCAGCCGCCGCAGCCACCGGCCTTTTAACTTTAACAGAAACCTCCTCATCCACAACCTGGATCAGTTCTCCTCGCCTACCCGCCCCTAACTGCTCCTCCAGGGCTGCCCTCTCCTCCTCCATCTTTAATTCGCTATCTGCCATGCCTGTGTTTCTACTCTGGTACACCCCGGTTCGTTAATGTAAACAACCACCGCTGTCACCAATGTAATAACCAGAGTCGACACCGTATATAAAGAATGGAATATAAAGTTACAGCCGTTGTTGTTGTTTTATTTCTTAGGAGCCTTAAGGACTAACAGCCACTGGTCATCAGTTACTCGCTTATACTGATACTTGTACTTGTACTTATTCTTGCTTAGAGACGCCACTCTGTTCGTGAGCTAGGACTAGCCACCGAACTCCCTTAAGATAGCTTACACGTAGGCCACCTGAGTGTCTGATCGCGTCTGCCATAAAACCACCGAACACCGCGTTTTATAGCCCCCGGCCGCCGACGGTGACGTCACAAGGCTGTGACGTCACCGCCGACGCCCCACCTAGCGGCCACAGCGGGAACCCGCCACCGAGCTTCGGTGGCCGCCGCCGAGCCGCCGGCCTATGTTTATTACAATACTATATTTATCCATATTTGACGTGAAGAGCACGTATATCCTAATGAGTTTAAAACCTGTTTTTGGCTAGGGAACGTTCAACAATAAGGTAACTGCCGTAATCTCCCGCGTAGAAGGCGCAGCTCGCGTAGAAGGCGCACCCCCAACTCAGAGAAGGCCTTTTCACGTAGAAGGCGCACGTACCTCCTCTGGATCGATTTCTGGAAAAACCCGCGTATAAGGCGCCCCCCCAACTCACAGGGGGGCTGTTTCGCGTAGAAGGCGCCCCCCCCTCCCCACCCCCCTATATGAGTTCAAGCTGTCATCGGCACACGGTCGGCGTCAAACCCGCCGAGCGCCCGTCGACACCTCCCGGTCTGCCGCGTTGCTGGCTATATGAGTTCAAGCTGTCATCGGCACACGGTCGGCGTCAAACCCGCCGAGCAAATCTATACAGCGACCGGGCTGCCGCGCTTGGCGCTATGAGTTCAAGCTGTCATCGGCACACGGTCGGCGTCAAACCCGCCGAGCGCCCGTCGACACCTCCCGGTCTGCCGCGGTGCAGGCTCTATGAGTTCAAGCTGTCATCGGCACACGGTCGGCGTCAAACCCGCTGAGCGCCTGTACTCCGCTGCTGCGCTGCTGGCTATATGAGTTCAAGCTGTCACCGGCACACGGTCGGCGTCAAACCCGCCGAGCGCCCGTCGACACCTCCCGGTCTGCCGCGCTGCTGGCTATATGAGTTCAAGCTGTCATCGGCGTATGGTGGGCCTTATCCCCGGCGAGCGCGTCGACACCTCCAGGTCTGCCGCGGTGCTGGCGCTATGAGTTCAAGCTGTCATCGGCGCATTTTCCCAAATGAGATGTTGGAACACCCCGCGTATAAGGCGCACCCCAAACTCAAGGCAATTTACCTCCCGCGTATAAGACCCAGCAGCATTTTGTTTGGCGTAGAAGACGCGCCTTCTACGCGGGAGATTACGGTGCTTACAGCTGGCTTAGGGGGGTGCAGTTGTCTTTGGGTTCCGGTGACAAGGCTATATAATTATGTTCCATACAAAAACAGTGACAAGGTGGTGGATGGGTCCTGACAAATGCCAAAAAAAACAGTGACATAATTGTAAATTTGTTTATCTTTCCCCTATATTTCAGACTTGAAAAACCCCCCAAAAATATCTTTTTTTTTTATGCAAAATTAATCTCTTGATATTACTAGAGGTGGATATCCGAAATCCTTGAAGCATACCATACGCTGGAATACGACATTTTTTGTAGTGCACTCTTTTATGGTTGCAATCTACCACAACCATTAAATCCACAACAGTATGAGAGACACCCAACAACTACATTACATATCCCCCACATGTACTATTGACTGTGTCCATAAACTCACTATTCACCATACTATATCACCACAATCTGTTCAAATAGAATAGAAATGTGGTATATATACGACCAGTATGCCCATTATGGCATATGGCCAGCCCTATAGTATCTGCACTGATACCGGGGGATGTGGTGGGGTTAGATCTCTTCATTTCCCTAGTGGAGCTATAATTATTCAGAGGGAATATAGCTACCATTTATATCCCCTATTGTACAACAAAATGAGAATTGTCCATTCATATTATGGGGCAATATACATGTCCTCTTTTTAATTAGCAGCTTTAAATGTGCTGCCAGGCATATTAAGGGACTACAAATATACTTGTGATTTACTCACGGGATTTGATTTTCTAGAAGAGCACCAATATTATATCATGAACCAATTTCTCCTTTCCTATCAGAGGGAACGTTTCTCTTTTTTCCTTATTTTTTAATAGCAAACTAAATCATATCATCCACTGAAAATGAATGATATAATTTAGATGCAAGATACATGTGTATCAGAAAATATGCTTTACTATATTTGATATCACCCCGCACTGCCTAGTTCAACCATTGCATGGACAATACAAAATTTAATAGCCGCAACTGGTATAGCAAAGTTTCTTGTTTATGTGTATGTGCGGCCATGACGGTTCCAATCTCGGAACTTTACACATTATTCTTATGAGTACCATACATCTAAAGTGTATGACATGTCAGAAACAGGTTTGGTACGCGATCAGAGCCGGAAGCCTCAGATATCAGCATGTACGCACGTGGTGTTCCCGGGAACCAGTCCTATCCTGACTACCGTAATCTCCCGCGTAGAAGGCGCAGCCCGCGTAGAAGGCGCACCCCCAACTCAGAGAAGGCCTTTTCATGTAGAAGGCGCACGTACCTCCTCTGGATCGATTTCTGGAAAAACCCGCGTATAAGGCGCCCCCCCCAACTCACAGGGGGGCTGTTTCGCGTAGAAGGCGCCCCCCTCCCCACCCCCCCCACCCTCACTATTGTACACCTCCCGGTCTGCCGCGAGTTCAAGCTGTCATCGGCACACGGTCGGCGTCAAACCCGCCGAGCGCCCGTTGACACCTCCCCGTCTGCCGCGCTGCTCGTGTTATGAGTTCAAGCTGTCATCGGCACACGGTCGGCGTCAAACCCGCCGAGCGCCCATCGACACCTCCCGGTCTGCCACGCTGCTCGTGTTATGAGTTCAAGTTGTCAGCGGCACACGGTCGGCGTCAAACCTGCCGAGCGCCCGTCGACACCTCCCGGTCTGCCGCGGTGCTGGCTATATGAGTTCAAGCTGTCATCGGCACACGGTGTGACGGTCGGTATCAAACCCGCCGAGCAAATCTACACCGACCGGGCTGCCGAATTGCTGGCTATATGAGTTCAAGCTGTCATCGGCGCATGGTGGGCCTTATCCCCGGCGAGCGCGTCGACACCTCCCGGTCTGCCGCGGTGCTGGCGCTATGAGTTCAAGCTGTCATTGGCGCATTTTCCCAAATGAGATGTTAGAAAAACCCGCGTATAAGGCGCACCCCAAACTCAAGGCAATTTACCTCCCGCGTATAAGACCCAGCAGCATTTTGTTTGGCGTAGAAGACGCGCCTTCTACGCGGGAGATTACGGTAGTCTGATGTGTGAGTACCCGGTAACACAAGATGTCCAGGGCCGAGGGGTAGTAGTTATGTATGAGAGGTATATGACCCACAAATATAAATATCTGTTTATTATTATTTGGGTAAAGCCCCTCCCTCCCCTCAGGCTGTTAAAGAGTAGTAAATCCATTATTTGTTTTCTTATTTCTTTTGATTAGAACTGAGAGCCTTGGTACTACGTCAGTTCGATATTTGGCGAAACTCTGAAAATTATTTTGGGGCACTTCAAAAGGGGGGTTATACCCTAATCAGAGTGACAAATACCTTAAAAATTAAACACTTAGGGTTGGGTGTACCTTTAAGAAATATCAGAATTATAAAATATTCATTTTAATTTTTTTTTCTTATTATTTCTGTAGGGAAATATCACCTTTGAACCTCTGAAATCAGAGAAAATCTGAAACTCTGTCATCTCTGTTGGTAGAATCCTCTCAAGATTTCGCAGATTTGATCCACCTGAAAGCACCTGGTCCATCGTACCCCTGATATTATATCAATGTTAGAGTTTCAGACAAGAGAGAAGGTTTTGAAGGAATATCCAAAATGACACTACCAGTCTAAGAGAGAGTTAAAGACCATATTACATTAATAACCCACATATAAGGCGCAGTTTATAAACGAGTATGAACCCCGAGTACACCTTATCGCAATCACAAAAGTTAAGGGTGCACCCTATAGTTATAATACATTCTGAATATTTCCATGCACATAGGTATACCTGTACACTCAGTGCAGTCTATACGAAAACTTTTCCCCATGCAGATCATTTAGTCCCTCAGAGTTTATTCTGCAAGCCTGGATTGATTTTGGCAGGACCGAACACCTAAAGATTATTATTGTCAGGAAAGAAAACAAGAATTGACTCTTTATTTTAATCATTCAGCTCTTTAAATCTTAATAAACTGTAATCAAATGATTTTTCCCTTACTTCCGGTTTTTACCTGCATTAGGACCGGTATTGTACCCGGTATTATCGCTTGGTTAAGTGTGGGGGAGGGGGACGCAAGTAAAAACCAGAAGTAAGGGAAAATCATTTTAACAAACTGTAATTTTTTTTTTAAGCTGTACAATTTGCAAGTTGTAAAGACAAACTGTAGACCAAGGTCCCAAGTTTACAGCAAGAGATTCGGTCCTGCAGTCTGGCAATTTTGCTGGCAAAAGCCTTGGTCTCGCGAATTTTCGTATTGAGTGTCAGTGGGGTTAGTGGATAGATAGGTGTAATTCAATACCAGTAGACTAGTAGCTTTCAGTGAGATACAATCTGAGTGTACATACACTGAGTGACTGGCCTCTCTCCTCCTTGACCCCATCCACTCCAAGTAATACACAAACATTGCTACAGGGTCAGGCAGACTTCCTATTGGAGACTCAGACATGTCAGATATTAAACACAGGGCTACTACCAGAATATCCTGCGTATAAAGCAAGGCTTACATGTGAGCATGGACCTCTAGTGTACCTTATATTGATTGATTGATTGATTGATTGATTGATTGATTGATTGATTGATTGATTGATTGATTGATCCACTGGGATCTGAGGTCCTGCCCCTCTCACATACTGTAGAATCCAAAGCATTGGGAAAGTTTTGAGTGACACCCCTTCGCTGCACTAGGGACAAGAAGCTTTGATTAAACCCTGTTTTATCCTTTCTTGGGTCTGAAGAAGCCTATAAGCCGCGTATTATACGCGAGGATTTACATTCGTAAGGTAACAATTCTTAGGACTACTTACCAGTCTGACAGTCATGTCCGGTCCAGCCGCGGGCACACCCTGAGAGGCACCGTCCTGACACCTTGTCACACGCCTCCTCCTGGTTATAACAGTGACAGTCCTTCAGGCACTGGGCACCGAACTGCAGCGGGGCACACTCTGTAATGGTAAAACATTGATTGGTTAGAGTGCAGAATCGGATTGGTTTGATTGATTGATTGGTTTATTGATTGGTTGACTGATTGGTTTAAAGTTTACTGGGCGCTGAACTGCAGTGGGCACACTCTGTAATGGTACTACATTGATTTTTTTCATTGATTGAGGCAATTGGGGCTGAACTGCAGTGAAGAGCACACTGTTATGATAAAACATTGATTCTTTCATGGATTGATTGTTTGAATAATTGAGGCACTGGGTGCCAAACTGCACACTCTGAAATGGTAGAATATTGATGCTTGATTGATTGATTGATAAAGGCACTGGGTGCCGGACTGCGGCAGGGCACACTCAGTAATGTTAAAACACTGATTGGTTGATTGACTGAGGGGCTGGGCACCAAACTGCTGTGCATTAGCCTCCTTGATGAATGCAAACCAACTACCTGGCAATTACAGAATCTATTTCCACTTCAGTCAAATTTTCTAAAGATATCAGCTAGAATTTATGGGCCTATTTATAAGGAGTCCTGTTATCATCTGATATCTTCTAGGCATTATCATATTATACAGCTTTCATCCTCTATAGACAGTAGACGTAATGATGCACCGCTCCGCTAATTAGTTTGCTCTAGAAACTTATTCACTTCCGTGATACTGTAATTAGTCGCCTTTAGAAGTATGATGGTCCTTAATTAGGGCTCGAAAAATCAGCCGGTCATATCGAGCGATTAAAGCCTACACTAATTAGTCTATTAGGTGGGGTTTGACGTCTGACTTTTACTTACATTTAGTTAATGGACAGATATGTAGGAACTCACAGGATACATTTAATATCATTATCATGAGGATTCACCTCAATATAGCCTTATTAGGCAAAATAAAAATTTGCATCTTGAGTCATATCGTCTAAAACCCAGGGTAAGAAAGTGAGGGAGGGATGGGAATATGGTACATCATGTACAATTACTGTATTCAACGTAATTAGCGCACTGTGTGCTTAAAAGCAGGGATGAAAGTCACAAAGCATGAACATCCCTAAAATGGGACAATATCGGCCCCAAATTCCGGGCTTTTATATGAATGTATGGGGCCTGGGAAATTCAAAACCCCTGAAATCAGGGAAATTCCTGAAAACTTTCATCCCTGTAAAGAATCTGGAATGTCTGTTAAGTATTAGTTTTACAAATTTAATTGGACCTCAAAATTTGAAAGTTTTGGTAATTTTGAGCAAAAAGAGGGGGTGTGCATGTACTTACTAGGGTGTGTGTGCTTATTACCGGGTAAAAGGCTAATACCCAATACGCAATTATTTCAATAATCGGGTAAAAGGCATTTAAGCCCGGCTGAGCCTTGTAGGTTCAGCACAGCGTCTGGGCGCATCTTGTATGCCAGGCTAATGTATAGAACAGTACTACAGCTACAGGATTTATAGGATTTCTTTAATTTAGAATGCGAACTCAAGGGGCGCCTTATCACACAAGTCGCCCCCAGACCACCAACAGTCCTTCCTATACATTAAGCTGCAATGGCTATTTGATTCATGTATAAGCCTTGGCTTAAAGAGTAATATTTTACAGGACTTCTTCAAAACATTTCAGACCCTCTCATCTATGTCTGTTTGTTTGGGTAAAATACACTGACAGTTGTTCTAAGGCTAAATGCAAATATGTACTGACGGTATACTTTGTAGCTGTTACTTTCACTACATTGTGGTGTCTCCAAACTGGATACATGTTCTTTCTTTGTCCCCATTTTTTAAAGAAGCTCACAAACACCCAAGATCAAAGAGAGAAAGCACCCCTTAGGTCCTAGGGGGTGGGGGTGGGGTTACTCAGTATGGGATTGGTTACCAACTGCAGGTATCGGACCACTAAAACATTCTGCACTATAATTTAATGTAACTCATGCACCCATAAAAGTGGAATTTCACCTTTCAAATACTCCAAATCACTCAAAATCATGAAGAGGCACATTTTCCCCCTCTCTGGGTGCCAGATCCAGACATTGTTCACCAACCCAGTTTTTCTGTACGAGCATATGTTTGAACCCATCCCCATTTTAGCCTATTCTGCACACAATTAGTGATTATTTCCAACCTTTTTTTAAATAAATATTTTGGGATCCTAGACAAAGGAGCTGTCCCTTGTACTCCATATATTCTGAATCACAACAGGTTAAACATTTTATCTATGCTTTATTTAAAAGTTTGCAGTGATTTTGAACTCTAATATAGACCAATCAAAGCCCTCCAAATCCTAAATCTGTACATCTCAGTGTATTACTGGAAGTGATGTCATCATCAATAGTGGAACGATACCTGCAGTAGGAACCAACTGCGAATAGCTGTGCCTGTCTGATTCGGCCCTGTCAGCTCGAAGGGATGAAAAGTGGGGCTGTCAAATACATGAAGGTTGGAAACAGAGGGCTATTGATTGATATATATAATATCTAGGACACAGAATATGAATAAATTTACCAAAATATTTCATCTATCTAGCCATCCCAGGGTTGTAGAGCCTTTAAAGGGAGGAGAAACGGGGGTGGGAAAATGGGCCTGTAGTGTAGCAGTTGGTGCTTACCATTAAAAGAGTCAGTGCCCCCCCCCCCCACGCAAGCCCTAGATCAGCAGTATAGTGGTCCATAGAGCAGCTCCTAGTCATCACCCAATGAGTCCCTATCCCACCTGTTTCCACCACTGACACTGACACCTCACATGTTTACCATTACCCTGTCTACAATATCACAGCATCACCACACGTAGGAGCTATCACTAACACACAGTTCTACCCATGCTGCTCTCTTGTACCCCTAGTCAATCACCCTTAAACTAGACTATAACCCCCCCCCAACCCTTCAATGACCCCATGATGCCTCCAGTATTTCCATCCCACTCCACACACCCTACCACAGAGCTAGAGGTCTACATTTGTTCCTAGTAACAGTAGTTTCTATCTCCAGGGTAATGTTCTTTTGCAACCCTAGTGAACTACCATACCAGCCTGAACAACCGCTCCAGCACTAGTAGTTTCAAAGGGGTGACCCCCTCCCCTGCCCGCATACAAGACAGGCGCTTATTCAAGGGCACAGGGTAGATTTCAATATGCTGGAGAATTTATTGGAGAAGAGCACTTAGCAATCATTCAAAGCCCGGTGCCTAACTTGCAACGATATGGTAGTAGCCAGAGCTACATCCATGTTTCATGCCGATACTTTATGAGTATCTTAACCCGGCAGGCTTGGTATGGTGCACGAATTCTACCCTCGCGAGTTACTCACCAGACCTGACACATCACACACTGTGGATCCTTCAAGGGCTAACCTCTAGCTGCTATCAGAGGCACCTACCATTCATACCCATCTTATCAGGAGGTGGGGACTACTGCTGTGAGGAATCGTGGGGAAAAAAGGGATTTGAGGAAAAAAGTGACAGGAAAAACAAGCACCCGCTGAGGATAAGAATCCACTGGGGAGAGGAAAGGAAGGCTATCATAGTAAGAACCACAACAAGCTGTACTCCATTCACATGGTTAACATAACAGGAAATGTACCATCAAGTTGTCCTAGAAGTTTTTGAGTTCACAAACTTCTCCGTTGCTTGGATTAGCAGGCAATGTCATACGCATGTGTATAAATGTACCATATCATAGATTGTTTTTATTTATACCGTAAACTTAGTACCATTTATAGCTGCGACTTTTATATAAATCAGAGACCTCTATCGATTGAACTGTTGATTGGATTAACACTTTTATCAAAGAAAATCAGTAAGTCAGTGGATGTAATTTCAAATTTTCATCTATAATAGCAAAAAGGTTTTGACACATGCCTGTAAATGGGTGCTCAAAATTTTCAGCATGTCACTACTAACTATATCACTAGAAATGATGGAGTGTCACTGTCACTTATTATATGTGCCACTGTACTGAGAAGTTTTGAAGTAGTCTATCACGAGCAATTTTTAAAACTCCTGCATCATGAGTGTCAATTTTTAAAACCTCTGAATCACAGGCCTCACGTCAGTGACCTTTTTTTATGTGTTAAGAAGGCACTATTAAACCTCTCAGAAATCATGAAATGTGTCAAAAAGTTTGTGCGTGTGATGCATGTTTTATATTGAGGTGCCCATGTATACTGGTTGGGTGGGGTGAAATGAAAGGGGGGGGGGGGGTCCACAACACATAGCATCACGATTTGACAGCCACCCATGCTGTGACCTTTCCATGCGCGTTCCAGTGACCCTTCATGTCATTGGTGGATCATCCCTACCCAGGGTTCAATGGGAAAGACGTGGCAGACGGAATGCAGGCAGACGCTACGTCACAGCCAAAATGGCAGCAACGTGATCTCGCCCGCAGCGGGAATTTACGAGACATGCAGACGCTGGCGTCCCACTTGTCTACTGGGATAATAGGGCCCCTGAAAGCTTCTGATTTCCCCTGATCACAAAACGTAAAGGGAAGACGGGGGACATGTCTGTTCTATTCTGTGGTCGTGAAGACCCAAAGAAACACTCATTCAGCCGGCGTTCCTGAGAACGCAGGTCAGATCATGATTGTGGAGGCCCCATTGGGCTCCTCATTCAGAAGGGGGATTACAGGCACTAGGCCATTTACATCTTTAGTCTAAAAGGGTAGACTGACTTTATCAACACCATTTACTGCACAAGTTATTTCTAACACTCATATATATATCTTTGTACCTTCAGCCCTTTATGGACCAGAACAGGCTTCAATCCATTAAGTATCTGCCATAATACCCCACGTATAAGACGCATTCGTGTCCAAGACGCACCCAGACTTTGTCCATCTGCTAGGAAAATATAAAATTCCAGAACTTTTGTTCAAATTAATAGATTTTCAGAAATCAAAATCCTATGCATAGCTAGAAGGTCCTGTGGCTTACATGCGAGGTTCTACAAAAGTAACACTTTAAGAGAATCCTTTAGTAGCCGCTGACACAGGAGTGTATTGTGCACCCATGACGTGTTGATGCACCGATGGAGTGTTGACAAGTCTGCTCGCCAGCACTTCATTAGAGCATCATGCCGACCCTCCAAGAATGTATCAACCCTGTAGGGTCGGCCTGATGCATAAATGTACCCCTGGTGAGTTACTCACCAGGGCTTCATTCATGCATGATGACGACCAATGGGCAAGTTGCAAACGTTTTTTGTTTTTTTTATTTAAATCAGCCTTACCTTGACAGTTGGATCCCGTCCAGTGGTAGTCACAGCCTGAGCTACACGTGCCGTTAACAGCGTGACACGCCTCGTTCACGTCCCTACAGTGACACTCCTTGTCACAGTTCACGCCAAAACGTCCAAACTCGCACTCTGAAAAAAATTAGGATAACCATTAATATTCTCTGTTGTTTGACAAAACAAACATGAGATCCAGTTTTATGTCTTTTTGAGGGGGGAGGAGATTGTTTCATGAATAGAAAAAAAATACTTGAAACCTGTGTAATTTGAAGTGTGAGAAATTACTATGACTTGTGTATCAGGAAAATCATGGCAGGTGAAAACTCCTCTGACACAGTCCACATCAGCTGGTGTCCATTTAAATTTTTCATGAACCCTGTTTACTGGATCCCTTAATTACTGTAATTATTACAACAGATAAGAATCACTCTAACCCAACCTACCACAGGCCCTGAGTGAGCAGTAATCCCATTTGCGTTTAGGCGCAAAGCTGTGGTAACACCAGGTCCGCTTGTCAATCGGCTTAGGATTCCTGCAGTAGTTTTCTGCCGCAAACAGGTTCTTTTCTGGGAAGTGTGCCGCAGGGTAGTGTTTCTGGAGGCTCCAACTGCCGCACGTGTAGCCTTTACCAGTGGTGGTCTTCTTACCCATGTAGAACTCCCCTGTCTCATCATTGTATGTACAGCTGTTGTCTAGAAATGTGGAGGAAATACAAATCTTATGTCTTATTGATCTAATGTTTCATGAACTAATTATAGTAAATTGTCATACAGTATTGATTTAAGGTTTCTTTACATACATAGCTTAAGCGCTGTCTCCACTGCCGTCAGTTGGGTGAATTTTCGCTAATGCGACGATTTATTGCGAATGTATAAAGCGGGTCACTGCCGACAGTCGGCCGAATTTTCGCTAATCCGAATATTTTTAATACTGGCAAAGTTTTTTAAAAAATCGGTTGGATTAAAATTCGGCCGACTGATGGCAATGGAATACCCGCTTAAAAAAGTTGCCTGGATTAGCAAAAAGTCGCCAGACTTAAGTGCTGATTCCACCAGTCTGTTGGGTAATTCTTTGATCATCCGACCAAATTTTTTCTATACATGAATTTGCAATATCATAAATCATCGGATTAGCAAAACAGTTGCCTGACCGACGGTAGTGGAACCAACGCTTAATGGCAGTGGAACCAGCGCTTTACCCATAGATCAGAATAAAAATCGGATTAAAAATGGCAATTCTGTTTCAGTACTGTAGTAGGTCAGTTGCTCTTCAGAAATTGGCTAAAGCGACTATTCCACTGCCGTTGGTTGACTGAAATCTCGCTAATCAGACCAATTTTTTCTCTATACCTTGGTATTATCAAAAATGATCAGATTAGAAATTTTACACCGTGCGACTGCCTACCCGGCGGTTTAGACTCAGGGGGGACGCTGAGCCAAAAAGTTAGGAAATTTGGAAATTTTTACAGATGTAAAAGAAGACTTACCTAGAAGACATCCCACTCCCCATCGGTAATCCCGGCATGCATGCTGCTGTGGGCACTGACCCGTGATGGGATCACAAGTGGCGCCCCCTGCACACTGACAGCGGAACCGACAACCCCAGCCAAACCGGCCTGGTGCACAACCTGAAATGGAAGAAAAAGCAAAAATTTTAGATATTTTGAAGTCGAACCAACTTGGTGATCAGTTGAAAACATAAAAAAAAGTAATATCGCACTGTCACGCTCAAGCGCCATGGGTGCTTATATTTCTGTAGATACTACCATAGCCCGCCCTTATAGGGCTTAGTATGGACGTCCTGTGGGTCCACCATTTTGAATTTTGCTGGTTGAGGTAAACCCCACTGATAAGACATACCATGATGGGTACCTTGTCCCTGGGTAACACCCACTTCCAGGGACATGCTGGTCCCATATTATCAGTTCTTATCAGTGACTGTTGCCAGAAACAGCTCCAGACCCGCTTCCAGCCAATACGTGGCCTGGCGCTTATTGGTTTTTAATACAACTATACCCCCAGGCACTTATATGTGACCAGTGTTTATTTGAGGTCCAGTGATTTAGCATGTCAATACCCCAGTCCAACTGGTGTGGTGAACAGTCTGAAATATGAAATATTGTAATACCTCGCGGATGAGGCGCGGCTCATACACAAGCCTAGGCCTGAGGGTGGAAACTACCAGTAGTGCACTTTATTTCCCAAAATCAGGTGTTTCTTGTATCATTGCTTTCAACTCAAGGTGCGTCTTATACATGAGGTGCCCCTTATATACAAGATTTTACGTTTGTAAGAATTTGTAATGTCCTCCAGTTAAAGTGGCCCAGTCGAAAAAGTATTGCTGCAAGAATTCAATATGTCCTGAAGTCCAAGCGGCATGGCAAGCACAGGATGACGAGTGATATTTTTCCCTGCTGAATTATTTTAAATATGCAGGAAGAGCCTTAGAGCACAATTGCAACTGTGCTACCATGAGTGCATTATACATTCACCAACCGTGGGGAAAAGCATGAAGCATACAGCAGTAAGAATTATCATTGTACTGTATAAGACCTCATTTATTATCCATGTGTCGTCATTTGTATTTTCCCGTCACCATCTTTACCTTAAAATATTAAGTTACCTACCTTCCAGCAAAATGAGAATACCGCGGTCATCTTTGCTTATCATAACATTCTGTGTTGCCCCCCCCCCCAATCTACTTTATAATTTTTTTTTTCAAAGGCTTTCACATCTCAGTGATGACTATTATATTGTGACAACTCTTTCCCCCGAAAATATTTGTATGTACGTGTGTGTGTGTTGGGGGGAGGGGGGTTCAATAATTCAATTTCCCTCTGTGTCTCTTCTCATGCTAGGACTAGGACTGAGCCGCATACTGTATAGCCTTAGTGACATCTTAATCGCTATGTATGATATTGACAAAGTAATCAGTCACTATCAACATCAGCTGTATGTATTACTTATTAGCCATTGATACAACTTAACTAAGTATATATACATGTAGATATATACTGACTTATCACTGTTGACCTGGACTAGGTTACCGTAGCAGCCGGTTTAAGCGACCCGGTACTTACAAAATTCAATACAACTATTTGAATACTGTTTTAAGTGTTTAAGTGAGGCCTAAAAAAAGGTAACGCTACCTACCCTAATTTTTTGGCCCTACCCTAACTTTTACCCCTGGCGTGTTCTCGAGATCGGCGCTTGGTTGAGACCTTGCGCTAAGACGAGTCAATGCTGTACTTGAGCATACACTGATAGAACGATACATTGGCCTTATCACTGTTGGCCTGAACTGACTTCCAATAATACAATATCCGCCTCAATGGAGCAAACTATGGTCTGAACTTGCCGCTATTTCATTACTCTGATAGCAAGGCATGTTATAATCACCAGGTTATATTACCAACTAATCTGATTATTGCACAACACAAAGCACTACGGTACTACTTGTAGGTGTGGGAACCTCTGACTAATCCTATAAGAGATCAAACCTAAAAGGCTCATTGGGTCAATCGGAGCGAGATCAAAAGTCGCCCCAAATCTAAATCACACTCCTAATTTTCTTTGCCTCTGAAAAATCCTGCTTCCCATAAAGTACGTAATTAAAATGATATACCGTAAGTGTTAGTCATGTACCTACCCTGGTAGGTTTGGGGGAAAGGTTACATGTTACCTTTTTAAAGTCTAAACAAACGACCAGAATAGCGAAAAGATGCCTATTGTGACTGATCATTATGATAAGCGTAAATAAGCCAATATCCATATACAAGAGCGTGGGGGGGGGGGGGCAGGGGCTATGGTCATTCCGGTATATTATTTGTCCGTGTATAGGGCCTCCAACAAAAAGCTGTGTTGAGGCAAAGAACATAGAGTTCTCTGGTTCAGGTAACGCTACCTACCCTAATTTTTTAGGCCTAAGCACCCGGGTACTCGTTATAAATTTCAATGCCACTCTACCCTGGTGCAATTGCCACATGGGCGCTTGTTGGAGACTCATCCAAGGCTGTTATGAAGACCCATGCCTTATAAAGAGGTAGAAATGGTATACAGTGCGGAATGTGTTGAGGCTGCTCTGAAACCTTCCCAAACTTCTAATCTATTGAAGTAGTATACATTAGTTTTACCAAGTTGATACACTAGATGGTGCTCAAGTAGCCCCACTGCTTACATGGGCCTGTCAAGCATCTACTCTCAGGGCTCCATAGGTTTACCCTTAGTACACAGACACCCCTCGCAAAACCTCCCATTTGCAATGTAAAATAGAGCTCTATGTCTTAGAAATTAAAGCTCGACACAGAGAAATAGTGTGTTAATAATCACTATCGATATTTTAAGAAAATGATGAGCCCAACATAAGGCAGATCATTAGAAACATGTTGACCTATTATAGGTCCTGGAGTCGAAACCAGCCATACCCCTGTCCGTATAGCTCACATAGCCATTATCAGCTGGGGGCCGCCATTAGACCCCGACGGCACTATAACTAACTCCTTCAGCCCCCGCAGTACATGCCAGGGATGCCTCCCATTGGTCAATAATACAATAGCCATGTGCCGTATACGGACAGGGGTATGGCTGGTTGTGACAACCTGCTAACTCAGAATAGGGAGATTGGGAGAAATTCAAGAGCTGCTCATGAGCTTTTGAATTTTGAAAACACTTTCAACGAGTACCAAAAATGTGTTGAGCTTTTAATTTTTTTAGGAATTTCAACGTCATCTGCGTGCATCTTCTCTTATATCTCAATTGACAAATGCGGGATACACCTTATTATACAGTGCTTACAAGCCTTAAACACGGGGTACCACTGTATTAAGGGTAAGATGACGGGGTTGTACACTGTAATAATTAGCTATAGAGCTATAAGTCTGCTGACGGAATCATACACAAAGGTACACCTAGAGAACACTGTATTGGGGGAGGGGGGGGGGTGTCTGTTATTAGTCAGACTAGCAGACAGCCAGACTACGTATTGTAAGCCGGGTGATGTCAGACAACTCCCCCCCCCCCTCACACAAACACGGGTCCCCTGTGTCATAGTAGTATGATGGAGCTGTTCAAGGCCTTCTGAATTTATTATTGATACATCAAAAGAGGGACAAGTTGAAGAAGAATATACAGGTTTCATTTCTATTCAATATTATGTTCTTTATCAAAATTCATTCATATGTATTGAAAATTAATGGGAAGTGAAAAAGAATTGTGCCACGTGTCTGAAATTAACTTTGTATCAGTTAAAAGCACCCAGAAATTGCCAGTTGAATTCCCTCCATTTTGGTTTGAATGCTAAATTGCCAGTTTACAATGCAATACAAAAACAGACATCAATAATTGATGAAATACGGGCCTCCTGTATTCCAGTTGTATATATTGGCCAACCTCACCTTTGTCTATATTCTAGGATACAGCCAATAGGGAGGTTTAGCAACTACGTACGTCACCCGTAGCTCATTTAACGCAGACGTACCAAGGCTGTAGGTATGCTGCACGTCTGCGTTAGGCTCCCTAATAAAGGCCACACCACAAGGACGAGGAAAATAAATTATGTTTCAAGTAACAGGTTAGGAGAAAATCTAGCTGGTGTTTAAGGATTGTACAAAGTGTGCGTACGCCTATACCATATAGGCGAGGTTATTTGCCTCGATCTAAATATCTGTGTGATCACAACTGAAATAAAAGAGTTTTAGTCCTTACTCAAAGATCCAACTTCCAACACGTAGAGGAAGTTCAATCAGATTTTTGGTGTAGAGTAAATGACTGAGAATTTTCAACAGATTTATGGACCAATGGGCAATTTTGTGTCAACTAGCCCCCTCCTCCCATAGATATATAACTCGGCATGTAGTTGGGTTACCTAAAACAGAGTATTTGTCTCCTAAGCCGAATCAGCTCATCATTCTGTGCTAAGAATAGACTAGACACAGAAACCATTTGTCATTATGAATTTCACAGTTCATAGGCCAAAAAATAACGATTGATTTGGGTAACATGCTGACAACAATTAAGTAGGGTAGATCGGATTTCTTTCTGTTACACAATGACCTAATGCGACGAGTTGTGGTGACCCAGATATGATCAAACTGACTTTTGAACTAAAAATGCCTAAAACCATGAAAATTTCTTCAATATTGAAGAAAAAAATCTAGGGTCGGCTCTGTTTTGCTGAGTAGGGTCTGGTTACCTGAATCAAACAATTTTTGGGGCCCTGGTATATTGTATTTTGAGGATTGAAATAGCAGCTCCCCTCAGAACAGCAGTGGTAACTCACCTGGTTTGTAGCATTGTTTGTTAAGGTCTATAGCTCTGTCGTCCCAGCAGCACCCCGTGGACTCACACTCAGTTCTCTGTACAGCGGGCAGTCCACAGCTCTGTCGGCTCTCCTCCAGTACAAACCCACACCGCGACTCATCTGTAAAATGTAGAAAATACACAAATAGTCAGTAAATGGCATGTACTCTAGGACACAAAAATACACAAATAGTCAATAAAAGGTATCTACTGTAAGACACAGAAACAAGCAACCATACATCAAAAGGTTTCACGCATAGGACATAAAACACACAACCATTTAAGAAAAGGACGCTATGATCAGGCAAATTATATTGGCCACTAGCTGGTCTATAGCTAGTTCCGGCGACACACACTGATAAGATGGGACCAGCATGTCCCTGGAAGTGGGTGTTAACCAGGGACAAGTTACCCATCATGGTATGTGTTATCAGTGGGTTTCACCTCAACCAGCGAAATTAAAAATGGCGGCTCCACTAGGCCTCCATACTGAGTCCTATACCACTCTCTGTCAACCTGTGAGTCTTGGCTGCAACTCGCGAATCACTTTGCTGACTAAAAGGAAATCACCAAATGGTGTTCATTATTTTCTCCTTTTGGCCTAAACACAATGCTGCCAACTGGTAATGGATTAAGGCGGCTACAATGGTCCAGGGGGTGGGGGGGGGGGGAGGGTAAAGAAGGGGGTTGGGGACAGAGACCAACAGAGGAACACCAAGGCTTTCATCTACATGTAATCATCTTAGGCTCTTTGTTTAATTGTCCTCTTTGACTTTGAGGACATGTGAGGACATCCTCAGGGAGAGTTGTTTTATGCCCTAATACTGAACTGCTGTTTGATTAATTTATCTTGTGTGTAATTTCAACTGCCTCTATTATCTAATGCTGATAGTTAACTTAATTTCTGATACGTGGGTTTAATATGAGGTTGGGTAAACTTAATTTCTGAGACATGGCTTTAATGTGAGATAGGGTGGTGAACCTAATTTCCGACACATGTGTTTAATGTGAGATTAGGTGAACCTAATTTCCGATACATGTGTTTAATGTAAGATAGGGTGAACCTAATTTCTGATGCATATGTTAATGTGAGATTGGGTGACCTTATTTCTGATACATATGTTTAATGTGAGATAGGGGAACCTAATTTCTGATACATGGATTTAATGTGAGATAGGGTGAACCTAATTTCTGATACATATGTTTAATGTGAGATAGGGGAACCTAATTTCTGATACATGGATTTAATGTGAGATAGGGTGAACCTAATTTCTGATACATGTGTTTAATGTAAGATAGGGTGAACCTAATTTCTGATGCATATGTTTAATGTGAGATTGGGTGAACCTAATTTCTGATACATATGTTTAATGTGAGATAGGGGAACCTAATTTCTGATTCATATGTTTAATGTGAGATAGGGGAACCTAGTTTCTGTTTCATATGTTTAATGTGAGATAGGGGAACCTAATTTCTGATACATATGTTTAATGTGAGATAGGGGAACCTAATTTCTGATACACATGTTTAATGTGAGATAGGGGAACCTACTTTCTGATACATATGTTTAATGTGAGATAGGGGAACCTAATTTCTGATACATATGTTTAATGTGAGATAGGGGAACCTAATTTCTGATACATATGTTTAATGTGAGATAGGGGAACCTAATTTCTGATACATATGTTTAATGTAAGTACAGGTGGAAGTGGACGATATATATTGATAGTACATTTGTACCAGAACAACTAATCCTTGGCAAAAAAAAAGAAGGAAGAAAAATCAAGATTGTATTCAACTAATTCAACCCAAGTAGCATCCAGCTGGAGAGGAGAAAATCATGCTGAAGTATGTTTATACATTGCAGTACCTTTGTTACTGTAAGTGACGGAAAGAACAGATTCGCATAGCCTCAATCACTGTATGTTTTGCCAACCTCCCACTCGATATAAAAGTGAGGAGAGAGCAGGAACATATGCATATATCGTGATGAACAACTCACAGGTGGTGACATGTGATATCCTCAGTGAAGCTATAATTAATAATGGACGTCATATCCTGTCATTTCACTATTAATGACCCAGGGAGAACCATTCGCCTGTTAAATCAAAATGACCCTTGAGCTTAGAAATAGAATGTGTACGGAATGTGTACATGTATAGGATATTGTTTAAGGCCACACCAAAAAAATAAGTTGGTCTACGGAACGCCCTCTCCATATTTTCAGATAACAAATTTTTTTTTCTTTGAAAAAATCTTGTCTACGGATTTCGCTTGCTTCAGTTTCTACAAGTTTTCTCTTTGTGATGTTTGGCAAAATTTAAAAAAAAAAAAAATTGTTCGCTCGCCTCAATATCCTAGCAAGGAATCCATTGGATGCTAAAAAATTCTTTAAGAAAAAAATTCGCTCGCTCGCACCATTTTTTCAAAACCAAAATCCGTAGACCAACTTATTTTTTTGGTGTGGCCTAATGAAAGGGATGTGATTTAATCCTAGCCAGTGTTGAGGAAAGCACCGACATGTCAGACCAGACAACAACTGCTCATTTGACCCATAATCTCTTCTTTTAGACCCCTTCTGATACTCATGTTTTCTTCAAGCATTATCACTGTCAATGGTTAAGCCTATGGAGAATGCATCCATTATTGCTCGTATGTTTCATTGGCGAATAACTCCTCTCTTGGCGAGTTAAGCATTGCAAAGCAGCAGCAGGTCTTGAATAAGGATCCATATTAACCATACAAACGCATGAGACAGTGTAATTCTCCTCCATTTTGTTATAATCCAGCAGTTTCGATGGCACCGTGAGTCGATCGTCTTGCTGTCCGCCATTTTAGATTTTGATGTTCTGTGCACATGCGCGACCCCTCCTTGCCGGAAGTAGCATTTTCGACGGAGAAATGATATATTCTATCGATTTAACTTGAAATTAATGGCTTTTTGAATATAATCCATGCATCTTTGGCCATATCAATCGAATCGAATACATCCTATCTTTTTACTGTTATAGCCCCACAAGTCGATCGTCTCGCTGTCCGCCATTTTGGATTTTGGTTCTATCTGCCCATGCCCGACCCAATTTCCATGGGTATTTGGGTCAATTTGCACGTCTTTGTGATGCGAATTAATGAAAGGGCGAAGACATAATTTTTTATCTTTTTAATAAAACATATTGATTCAAATCATATCCTTTGGCCATTCTTTATCATATTTCTATATTACAATTTACAAAAAATCAATATCCGCCATGTTTGTGCCGAAATTACGACATTGGAGACGTGCGCACAGATCAAATGATGGCAAATTGATCAACATTCATCAACTATTTGCACCACTCCGGACCAAAAACGTGGGAACGTTGATTCTATTCGCATCTCCTATGGCATTTAACATAGCCCGGAAAAGCTTCTTTGTTTTTCTCACTTTTAGTAGCCACTGAATCCTTCCGTTTTTACCCCTTCTCTTATAACTCTTTTGAGTTAATAATATGCAGATAGATATACATATCTACTCACAGATCGTGGCTCAGGTATGAAGAAAATTTCCCTGGCTTTATGCTCAATATTCCGCACACACACTTTTCCCATATAGAAGTCACAATATACGACTGCTTGTGTTTGCCAAGGCTCCCCAAAGGAGGCCTCCTTAGCCTTAACCCCTGAAATGCCCATTGGTCGTCATGATGCATGAATGCAGCACTGGCAAGTGACTCGCCAGGGCTACATTCATGCATCATGCCGACCCTACAAGGTTGATACACCTTGGGTATGATGCATGCCCTTATGAGAACCAGAGGACCAATAACCAAAGACATAATGCAGAATAAAGACCCATTCTGCCTGTATAGGGACAAAAAAGCCTGCTCTGTGGTCTACCGTCTGTAATGGAGACAACGCCATTATGAACCACAATATAAATGTCTTTTAGCACTTTTTTTCTTCAGTATTTTTTCTTCCTCTTTTTTCCTATATCATTTTTTTTCCTTTTTGTCTTTTTATTCTTATTTTTATGTGCATATCCCCTTAATGCCTTTAGAAGTATCTGTGCATGTCAATGGCTGGTCGATAAAGAGCAAACTGGACTCTACAGCTGGTAGTGCTGTTTCCTATAAGTACCCTCTTGATCATTTATCAATTGCTGCAAGGTGGGATAGAAAGAGCAATATGGCACCACACTTCACATGTAACCAGTAACTCCATCTCAGTGAGCCGGATCAGAACATACACCCTCGGTCCCTTGGTCATCCTAATGCATGAATGCAGCCCTGCAGGCGAGTTACTTTTATTCATGCATCATAACAACCCCATGGGGTTAATACACTCTCATGGCATGATGCACCAATGTGGCGAGTTACTCGCCACAGCTACATTGACAATCATGATAAAAGAGTTCAGTGCCCCGGTCCCTGCACTCAGTATCCAAAGGGGACGCCACCTGCGTTCTCCATTTTGGGAAACAGCCCATAATCCACTGATTTTCAGACCCGAAAACCCCCCTTTTTTGTGAAAACAGTGGATTTTTGTGGTTTCAAAAACACCCCTATTCCCTCTACTTTCTCCACCAGCACAGACATCCTTGGTAACTTTCTGAATTTGCAGTTGGCAAATGTTATATGTCCATATTATTTAGGTTCAGGCTCAAGGGAGTAAAAAGTACTAAATTTACTCATTGTATCAGAATATCTCATTAGATAGTGAAGGTATCTCCAAGGCCATGCACCCATCAAACAACCCCCATTTTCTTGAAATGCATGGACTCTTCTCTGCCAAAACACCCCTTTTCTTGAATTCCCCTGAATTAATTGAAGAAAAAGACCCCTTTTTCTTAAATCCGAAGACATAGGATGTATGAGAAAAAGCACCCTTTTTCCACGTTTTTAGAACGCAGGTGACGTACCCTCTGTGATGTAAGTGCGGGGGCCGGGATCAGTGCCCTGACTCTATTGCTCTCTTCTCTCATTTACCTTAATAGAGGGAAATGTGCTAAAAGGGAGGAGCAGTTCAGACAGCCTGCTATCAGTATGGAGGTGCCTACTTGGATACTGATCATCCACTTAGCTGGACTTCTAGTAGACACAAGGGTACATCGGGATGGGGAGCAGGTTGGTGGGAGAGTCTGCATGGTAAGGCAAACAAAAACTTAAGAGGTGTTTCAGGTATTAAAATGCCAGCAAAACAACTCGCAAATTTCAGCGACAGTGGCCGCTCAAAATTTACTGAGTTGATTCAACAATTGGCCCAAATTTGTTGTGGCTTGATAGTGTCCCTGTTTCCCTTGGTAGGCCCAGGGTCGGGTTACCTGATCCAAGCAATTTCTTCCAGGCCCTATGATCATCATCCACTTATAGCTGTACTTAGTAGACACCAGGGTACATAGACGGGGTTGGAGCAGGTTGGGAGAGTATGGTAACACCACCTGGTACTGCCCACCTGGGGATAATACACTCACCACCCTACCTCATCATCTTGACAGTGCAGGGTAGCTCACCCTTGACTGGACCACTGAGTCTGTTGGTACCTGAACTCCTTTATGATGCACCAGTGACATGCTGGAGAGTCTGGTTGCCAGCACTTCACTGGAGCATCATGCCGACCCTCCGAGAGTTTATCAGCCCCATAGGGTTGGCATGATATATGAATGTAGCCCTTATCAGCCCCATAGGGTTGGCATGATATATGAATGTAGCCCTTACGAGTTACTCGCCAGGGCTACATTCATACAATATGACGACCAATGGGCGTGATGTATAAATGCATTAGCGGCCCTTAAATGGTTAAGTCGACCAATTTGTGCAACTGTCCTACATATCAAAAGTCACATTTTGTAGGACTTATATCATGCACACTCTATGTCATACTAAAGTGCATGGTACCAAACACTATACCCTTGTCCCTAGATAGCTATCCATCGTAGTGCAGAGATGGCCTACAGTTCGAGTTAGGTCTATGCAAACTCTGATAGGCACATTGAAATGATAGGTACAAATGGTCTAAATATTGATTTTTGGCTATGATAATTTGTTTGTAGGAAGAAAAATCAATAACACACTAGCCTCTGCCATTGAACTTGAAATCAATATAGCGAATAATTCTAAAATGGCATTATAAATGTGGATCAAGCCCCCACTACTTGTAATCAACAAGGGTGAGTGTCAAGACTGTTTAATGTGTATTGGCTGTGAACTGATTAAATAGCTATACACATTGTAAAGCAATCCTTGGGTACAGTCAAGGTTGGTGTGAGTTAAGTAGGCACATTACAACTTTAACTATCAATCAATTATATTATAAGGTCAAGTAGGTGTGAAGGGCTTAGCAGGGAAACAAGTGATTCACATTGTGGTAGCAATCCACTACATATTGCAGCAGTCTACTGAAAACAAAGTCTGATTTACTACAAAATGAAAGGATTTGATCTGTTTCAAAGACAACAGGGGCAAGGTAATATCACATAGATAGACTGGGACAGGTTTGTGGGACAGACATTTAATAGTAAAGGAGGAAAGTTTACTCAATCATTTTGCATGAGTAAAATGGTAGGCAATGTATAGAAGATAACTTTGGCTTGGGTAGGGACCCCAGCCAGAGTCTCTGAGGGCTAATCCATGGATATTGCGTATCATGTAAGGGAAGGATGTTATCAGAGAGCACCAATACTTGATACATACACATACATACTGTATCTATAATAGCACTGTGCTCCTCCATAACATGGCTCATCATTCCACTGACATAATACACACACAGCCCCATACATCTACTGTTTGTCCACACTATTAGAGCACCCCAATACTTGTTATAGACCTCCCCACCTCCAACAGTCAATTCAATGATTTTGTCCATGCATCATTCCAATCCCACAGGGCTGATACACCCACACAAAAGGTAGCAGGACGCATGAATGCAGCCCTGGTGAGAAGAGCTGCATTTGTCCGTCATGAAGACCAATGGGCTTATCTTTGATGCCTAAGGAGCCATTCAATGCTGTTCAAGGGAACCCCTTTAAAGACTGCTGATACAGGAGTGCATCATACCCATTAATCGTCAGCATGCTACACCAATGAAGGACTTTGGTGCTCGCAAGCACTTCATTGGTGCATCATGCTGGCCCTTCGGGAGTGCATCAACCTTGTACCATAAGCATGATGTATGAATGCAGTAGTGGTGGTAGTAACTCACCAGCGCTGCATTCATGCATCATGCTGGCGACCAATGGGCATGAAGCATTAATGATTAATAGACTACAGGGATACAAAGGACTAAGTAGAAGAGAAGAGGTACCAGTCCTCAAAGCGTTAAGTGACCACATCACTCACACGGCTTCTCCCTCAGGAGGACCTGCTGGAGGAGACGCTGGGGGCCTCTCTCTGTTGCTGACAGAAACCAGGGAGCCTGGAGGACTCAATATGTGGCAGCACAGCAGCCCTGGACCAGCCTCCCACCATTCAATCACCTCTCACCACTGTCAATATTGCCGCACGGAAATTGAAGACGTTTCAACAAGTACCTCCGAATCTCCCACTACAGCTGTATTCCATGTAATGAGTGCACACAGTCATTTTTCCTTGGTCCAATTTTTTTACTGCTGGTATTAATGAACTAAAAATTGTTTAAGCTAAATCAAGTACTGGAAATAAAGTTTGGAAAAGAAAAGAATAGTACTACCCGGCACATGTAAAACCTCGGAGATCGGATCAGGACTGTGATACCATTAGAGGATCAGTAGGCTACTTCATTCATACTGCAAATTCAGTTGAGAGTTAGTAGATGAATGAATCTGTACTGAATAGGCAGTGTTACGTCAGTTGTTTCGGGAGTATTCTTTCAGTGGTTGATCAGTATATTCTCAGTAGCCACTGAATTTCTAAGTATATACTGTCTTCTGGTCCGTGTGCCTACAGCTGTGGTTTGTACTACATGTATTTCCTTCAACTCAGGGTGCGCCTTTTATGCGAGGTACTACGGTACGCCATATACAGTATGGTTTTTGGTGGGTGGTAGGGACCATGCAAGTGGCGTGGGGGGTGTTAGAGATCGTCTCAAGGGGTGGGAAATGGGAGGGGGACGTGTGGGGTGTAATGTCTGTATTTGCTTAGTGCAGTGACTGAGCCTATGACTAGGAACCGAGCGATAAAAGGGTTATTAGATCAAAGACATCTTTCCCCACATTCCTTCCCACTTCCCTTCCTTTCATTTCCCAAAACTTGAGACCCCCGACAGTACCAGTCACGCCATCAGGGCATATGGGCATCTCCGATCACAGGAAGAACCAAAAAAGGAGGTTTCACAATTAACCCTGTTATTTTCACAAAATTATGGCAATCTCTATGTGCAACACGCACTGTATTACCGTAATATCCATATCTTATGTCCACATATTTGCTGAGTCATGAACAGTTCTGAATTGGCATTTTTGCACTCAAACTCTCCCAATATTTACACAACGGAGAACCACCAATTCTTTGCGCCATTTAAATGCAAATAATGCATGAATGCACATATATGTCCATTGGTCGTCATGATGCATGAATGAAGCCCTGGCGAGTAACTCGCCAGGGCTTCATTCCTGCATTATAGCTATTTATAGCGATGCTGACCTCCTGAAGGGTAGTCATGATGCACCAATGATGTTCTGGAGAGAAAACTGACCAGCACTTCATTCATGCATCATGCCGAGCCTACGGGGTTGATACACTCCTAGAGAGTCGGCATGATGCACCAATGAAGTTTTAGCAAGTTATTCATCAATATTTAATTGGTGAATCATCTTAATGCTACTGACCAATGGAAACGATGCACTCCCGTATGAATCATTGAATGGCCCCTACAAGAGTTAGCTATCTTTGGCTAGGTCTGTGTGGAAAGGGGGGGGGGGGGGTGGCTTCCTCGGGTTCCCTTCACAATTTACCGTGGGAAGAAAACGGACATGAAGCCCTAAATTGGATTTATGCTAAAGGGGTTTCAGCTCCTGCCAAGGGAGACCTACACACACTTACTACACATGTATAGCGAAGGAAAAGTAGACCAGATCTGGATCCACAATTCACTGAAATTGGGGATATATTGGTTCTATGATGTTTTTATTATCTGATCAACAAAGTTGTTGCTCCTTGTAAAATACCACTTAACATGATTTTTTTTGTAATTATACAGAAAACACAGGGAGGAGAAAAGGAATATCTACAAAAGCAGGGGGTGGGTGGTAGTAGTGGGGTATTTGTATGTAGGGGGGGGGGGGGAAATTGATTTGAGGGGGCAGGGGCAGGTGTCTACTGTAAAGTCCAGTCCTGTGTTGGTCTAGTAGCTTTGGTGCTAGTGATTGGTCTTCTTTTCATCAATATTGTACACACAACTTTCTTCTCGCTAAGGCAATAAGGCTCTTGAAATATGTGCTAATACCCAAAGTGGTCGAGGTAACACTGCCCCCTCACCCACCCAGTCTGTTTTAGCCAATATAACCAGTCGTAGATCAGTTAGAACACATCCTGGAGCAGACTGCTGGGAGTGATCATTTTCTAACAGGGGAAGGGGATTTGAGGAGGAGGCAGTCTATTTTTCAACTGTCGGACATGTGGAAGGGGGGGGGGGGGGCTTTGTGAACTCGTGTGAGGTTGGCAGGGAGGGTGCTAGAGGGAAAAATCTCATTTTCGACAACAACAAAAAATCTACAGTATAGCTGCAGGTTAAGTGAGTGCATCTACATTAACACCAACTACCCTTGGCCCTGTTGTTCAAAAATGGTCACTCCCTATTTGGGTTATATACAGTCATCCCTCCCTTCCTTGACCCTTTGGTTTCTCAGATCCCTCATTACCTCAGAAAGAAATTTACAACTTCCCCTATGTTTTCTATTATATTTAGACTTAAATACTCGGATATTTTGCTTCCTCAGACAGTTTTCCTTGCATTTTCCAAATTCGAGGAAGCAAGGGCTGACTGTAGACCAATAGCTTCAGTGGGTAAGTAGGACAGCTGGACAGTATTTCTATCTACCCTGGTACTTTGATTTACACCATTAACCAGTAGCTAATGTATACAAATGTACATCTGTAGCCTAGACCTGAGTCTGACCCCAGGGGGTCTGATTACTGAACCCTGTCAGGATGTATATATGTAAAATGTACATGTGTATATGTTAGGGAACAGCTGAGTTGTGGTGGTACCCCATGTACCGTTTTACATCGCGTATAAGGCACGCCTTGTATGCGAGGATAGTCCCGTGCTGTGCCTTAGAACCTTGCTGTTAACATATGCGGTGCCCAGGACAGGAAGCTTTTCTTATCAGATAGAAATTCTTTCCTGTTCCAACTTTAGGTGTCTGAAACATTCTACATGGATGTAAGCCACTCAATCTGTTGACACTGACAGGATACCTGATGCTGTCATGTAAGAACCTAACACGAAATAGCTCTCTCAGTCTCAACTAGGAATGGAAAACTCGTCTACATTTATTTCCTCAGTGATATTGCAACATTACCTATAGCATCACTACCGTAAATCCTCGCGTTTAAGACCAAAATTACACCCTGTGCGTCCTATAGGACTTATCCCAACTCAGGGTGCGTCCTATATGCGAGGATCTTATATTATATAACAGTACTAGAATGGCCAAAATTTGACCCCAGATGCGTCCTATATAATTTTTACCAACTCAGGGTGCTTCCTATATGCGAGGATCTTACATTATATAACAGTACTAGAATGGCCAAAATTTGACCCCAGATGCGTCCTATATAATTTTTACCAACTCAGGGTGCGTCCTATATGCGAGGGGCGTCCTATACGGTTTACGGTAGATATTATACATTAAGCACATTAGATTATCCTGTTCTCGCACATTCATAATATTTGCTCTCATACTGATCAAACTGTGTTGGAAAGCTTTCCAAATCCCTCCTACTACTCCCTCCTGTTCAGTACTGCAGCCTCCTTTTTACGATCATCTCAATTATTCACATCTTCAAAATTACGTTTCATTGTGTTTCCTTGGTTACCGTCCATGGGCGGAGGTAGAATAAACGCAGCGTCCTTTTAGTAGTTCCCGAACAGAGGCGCACTAACCCTTTTATAGCCACTGGTGCATTAATGCATCATGTCCATTGGTCATCATGATGCATGAATACAGGGCTACATTGATGTATCATGACAATCCTATAGGGGTTGATACAGTCTCGGCATGTTGCTCGGGATGTTGCTCCAATGAAGTGCTGGCGAGCCTGCTCGCCAGCACTTCATTGGAGGGTGTATGGGTATCGGTTGGGGGGTGATATCACACCATTTTCAAAGCCTTTGGCCCCACTAGCTAGTGGCGAAGCCACTAGTTATGTTTAATATGGTACGTTTAAAATGATGCATGAATGCAGCGCTGGTGAGTTACTCCCGAGCACTGTATTCATGCATCACGTCGACAAATGGCCATGAATCACAATGAAACACATAGCCAACATGATACACATATGGCTTTTTGGGCGATACCAGAAACGCGGCTCCGCCACGTTAAATATCAGGTCCTGAAAGGCTAGTGCAGAACTCCATCGACTAACGTATTTCATGAGGTACCTTAAATTAGAACAATCGAAAAATGTGAGGAAAAAAATACCTAAAAGCCAAAGGACCTAAAAAGCCATTGTCCCTTCTTCCTTATTTGCACAGTGGTGGAGCATGTTATGAGGCTGCCTGGAATTCATTTTTCACTCTCCATTTCGTCAATAATAAAAAGGTTTCACATGATGTGCTTTTTGGACCCAAGGGAGTGGTCATTTTCTAACAACAGGCGGGACAGGGAAGAGGTGGGTGATGTCCTAACCTCCCAATATATATATATATATATATATATATATATATATATATATATATATATATATATATATATATATATATAACTATATATATATATATATATATATATATATATATATATATATCCCTTTGAGAGGTCATTATTCTCTCTCTCTCTCTCTCTCTCTCTCTCTCTCTCTCTCTCTCTCTCTCTCTCTCTTTCTCATAATAATGTAGGCTTTTTGCTAGAAAAAGAAAGGGAACCCCCCTCCCCTTAGAAAAAAGAAAATGCCCTCCCTATAACGCGCAGCATTTTGACACACACCTAAAAGTGTTTGCATAATAAAAGTTATCCCTCTCACAATATGGCAACAGAAGGTGCTACAAATTTTCACCCCCCCCCCCCCCGTTAAAAATTGACCACTCCCTTCACTTGTCATTTCAGTACCTACCCACTATACCGAAGGTAAAACAGTTATGGTGGAACGTCCCAAGTGCAAAACACACTGCTCCCCTGCTACCCTGATCATTCATTCATGGACTCCCGACTACGTGTGTACTATAAATCACAAATTGGATTTCATTAAAGCTCCCCAGGAACTCCATTTTTATGCCATTCTCAAATGTCTTTCTTTTTTAATCAGATCATTGCAATTGAATAAATGATGCGTTCACTGCGTGGGGCTAAATACACCGCAGGGATTCCTCGGGGCTGAAGCCTGTGGGCAGTATATTTGTTATGTACATCGATAAAAGGTTATAGGAGGCAATATGTCTGGCCAAGTTCCGCTATGAATTCAAGTAGAAAGTAAAGTCTAAAACCTTTAATGGCTGCACAATGTATTGATATGTTCCTTTGAGACTTTAGTCTTAATCCATGCATACAGCCTTCTTTTCCTAAAAAATAGGCAAATCACCCCTCCCCCTCCTGAAAGAGAGGACACCATTTTCACACCCTCCCACTGAGGAGGTGTCAAAATTTAAACGGACTACTCCCTCAAAGGATTAGTATGTGAGGTGATGGAACACAGTCGGGATTTGGTATGGATGCAGTACATGTAGAAAAGACGTTTGTCTTACAATGATGGATAAAGATACTGTAAAGCCGCCTCCCTGTCATCATCCTCCCATACCCTATGCAGGCCATATAAAACACACATTTTGTACTACCGTAATCTCCCGCGTAGAAGACGCGCTGCGCGTATAAGACGCACCCCAAACTTAGCACATGCATTTTCGCGTATAAGACGCACCTCTTAGGTACCAATTTTGTAAATTCAGTACATTTCTATAGTAAAATAATTACCCCTCGTATAAGACGCACCCCAAACTTGAGGAAATCCTATAAGACCCCACCAGCATTTTGTTTGGCGTAGAGGACGCGTCTTATACGCGAGAGATTACGGTATAAAAGAAGTCCCTTTGCTGCACGACATATTTCTCTTGTGTCCTTTATCTTTCAAACAAATCAATGTCTTTTAGATATTGACAAATTTTCAACAGATAGAATAGACACATAATAAAACAACTCTTAATATCTGTACATTGAACTGATAAACTTATCAGTGTATATATTCTTTATCAATTGTATTGATGACTCTAGACTGGATGCAGTCCCTTCCACAGTTGGTGGTCAGTTGGGAGTAGTTTGAAGATGTAGAAGATCGGAGATAAGAGATAAGATAAGGGTCCAATTGAGGCCTTCTACTCCTGGCCCCTGGTTTACAAATCTCTCTGTTTTTCTTAAAGAGGTAATTTCTATTTCTAAATAGGCTGATTTTTTTCTATATTATCAAGTCATTTCCTGATTTGTTTTAGATTTTCTGTAAGTTTTTCTTATAACTTATCAATGATTTTGGGTAATAGAAAATGGGAGAGAATTTTCTCAGAGGTTTAGAGCCCCACTCATACCCTATTCTTAAGATTACCGTAGGGAAGAGTACTGGTATATTAAATCATAAAATGGCCTCCAATAATAGCCTGTGGCTGTGAATATATTGAACACAGTGAATCTGACCAACTTAGTCTTTATCTTTACCCTGTGCTTGAGGAGGTAAGATGATGGACATACAGGCTCCAAGAGCTGCTCAATACGTGACCTGATTACACATGATGCTAACCACATCCTGCTCCTGAGTAGCTCCATCTATTTATAGATCATGTTTGAGCATAGATACACGATGGGGAACATGTTTTTGGGTTTTCTCATGGATGTATCTGGAGCTACTCCCGTCCTACGTGGCTGACCAGCATGGGCAAATTCAAACTTCCAGAGGTGCTGGTGCCCATGAGAATTTCTTGGGGAGAAATGACAAATTTCAATAGATTTTTTTTCAGGATAAAGTATCCAGCTTCCGTAACTCCCCTGTCAAGTCATGTTACTTCGGCTACTTCCAAGAACCCATGGAGATGGCCCACACAGCTCTAACTCCCCAATTACTACCGGAAACCCCTGTATATAAGACTTCAGTGCGCCTTACAGGATGTCCCTGAAGTTAAGATGTGACATTAACGAGGGATTTTGTATAAACAGACTATAGGAGGGAATGGCAACCCTTGCAGGCTTCAGGTGCAGTTTAGGCCAAAAAAAAAGGAAAAAAAAGGTTTCCAATCACCCGACCGTCTTCAGCCCAAAGGGGCCGACCTCAGCATTTTTTAAGGATTTTTTCATATTTTTCCGATTTTTTTACGTTTTCATCTCAAAATTTACATTTGAATCCTAAACACTTTTTTTCCCACCATTTTCTCAAATTCTATGGAGGAAACCATCATTTCTTACGATAACCAGTGAAAACCTAGCAAATTATGACTATATCAGGCCTTGGTTTCTTAAGAAAAAAAAATCCGACCTACCTACCTCAACATTTTTTACCATGTTACCGGAAACATACCCTTTTTTTTGGGCCTTATAGCATGTTTCCAGAATCAGGATCCTGCTTATATGCGGGTGCAGCTTATAGACCGGGTTTTACAGCAAGTAGGTTGAACCTTCTACACTCAATAGGGGTTGTAGGTGCAAGGTTACACATTGAATTCCAACTTTAGCCGCAGCCAGAGGCCAAAGGTTAGACACCACAGCTGAAATCGGATTTTGATCGACCTGTCGGGTTTCAATTTCCAGAAACCAGTTTGGCAAAATGTGTTAGCTTCTTTCTGATATCCAATTCCCTGCCCTATATTTAGAACTGTGTGTCAGCCATTAACTGATTCTGGCTTGGATCCATTTTGTTGTTGTTTTTGTTGTTGTTGTTTTTCTTTAAATTTATGGTACTCTTCGTGAATTCTTTGTGATAAATTGATGTAAAATGGAGGATATCTTGTTTTTTGTCATATATTGTAAATTGGAAGAGAGGAGTTGAATTTACTGCCCAAGTCGAGTGTCCATTCTCAGGAGTTTGTCCGAAATGTATGCCTAAAGTGGAGAATAACCGATAAAATCATTTTTTAAGAGAGCTTCATTATTTAGCCTGCCTCTTTATTCCCGGTCATCCCCAATGTGAGAATCGGGAACATCATTCTATCCCTCTTTAGAGAGGAGGCAAAACAAAGTGTTAAGAGTATATCCAGTGGTATTGGTGTACAACTTACAAAGTCCCTATGGCTATGCATTGATATCAACTCCATGTTTCTTTCTTTTCAATGATTTGGGTACAACTTGTGAGGATGTCCCCAGACATTGAACGAGCAGCACAGAGCCCGATATCAATCAGTCTGGTATCGATGTACCAGGGTGGGCCCATGTTGACGTACACGCTGCGTGCATTAATAGAGAGGTTAAGATATCAACATGTACGGTAACGTCATAGGTCACGTGGGGGAATCCCAAGCTAGAAGTATAAAACCTGTAGGTTTGACGTTTTGGACGTGTAGAGGCCACTCTACATGTACTTGTAGGGAGATAAGATAGACAAAAGAAATAAATGGATGAAGAATTGTAATGAGACAGCCCAATTGATCATTGAGTACCCACACTAGCAGTAGATTGCACTTAGGGTATTTAGATACCTCTGTAATTACCTGCTGTTTATACCCTAAACTCTACTCAGTTGGACCCATACACTTCACGTGTTGATTGCTATATACAGGACTCTACATCTTAACCACATTACCTATACTTGTAAACTCTACTCAGTTGGACCCATACACTTCACGTGTTGATTGCTATATACAGGACTCTACATCTTAACCACATTACCTATACTTGTAAACTCTACTCAGTTGGACCCATACACTTCACGTGTTGATTGCTATATACAGGACTCTACATCTTAACCACATCACCTATACTTGTAAACTCTACTCAGCTGGACCCATACACTTCACATTTTGATTGCTATATACAGGACTCTACATCTTAACCACATTACCTATACTTGTAAACTCTACTCAGCTGGACCCATACACTTCACGTGTTGATTGCTATATACAGGACTCTACATCTTAACCACATCACCTATACTTGTAAACTCTACTCAGCTGGACCCATACACTTCACGTGTTGATTGCTATATACAGGACTCTACATCTTAACCACATCACCTATACTTGTAAACTCTACTCAGCTGGACCCATACACTTCACGTGTTGATTGCTATATACAGGACTCTACATCTTAACCACATCACCTATACTTGCACTGGAACCTGTACATTTAGACGTTGCCGTTCCCATACAGACATATAGAGGGGACAGAAAAGCAAGATCAAGACTAGAGATGTCTTATGTAATTTGCACTTGAAACATGGCAAAACTTAATAGGCCTAATTACACTCCATTTTTCTGTCATTTTTTTTTGGGGGGGGCAGGGGGTAAAACTGGTGAAAAATGACCATTAGTGGGGAATGTAAGACAACATACGCCCGCCTCATCACCAAACAGAGACCACCCACAGGATACATTAATGTATGAAGGTGGATGATTCACCCATGGAGGGGGGGGGGGGGGTGGGGAGAACACCTGTAGCAGCAACCCCCCCCCCCCCCATGCACACACATACCTCTCACCTTACTCAAACACACCTGAGTCCTCCTCACCAATGGTGCCCCTACTCTACTTTACCTTCCCTAAAAGTACTGTAAAACCACGCCTATAAGGCACACCTGTGAGGCTGACGGCTGTGTATAATTAGCCACACTCCCAACTTCGGGGAAAAGGTATACAGGTATACACAGCACACGGAGTTCAGAAACTGCTAGTCTAGTTCCGCTCTATAGTGTCCCAGCCCCACCTATATGCTGCAACTTGTGACTCTTATAAGCCGCACCTTGCTCAAGTCTCTTGATTTTAGTCTAAGCCGCACCCAGAATAGGGTCTCAAATATTCAATATTAAAGTCACGGCTTCTATGCTGTTTTTTACGGTACTTCCATAGGACTACCCTACTCCACTATTACATGTACTACCTGTTAAGTACTTGGGTGCAACATGTTTTTTGGTTGTCTCTGTTCTCTTCTTTTTTTTCTTCCCATCTTTCTTCTTCTATGAGTTTTTCTTTCAGCCACAAAGGAGGGAAGATGTCGAAGGTAGACAGGTACATGGACTACTACGTCCATGAATCTCCTCCATCCTCCTCTACTCACATTAACCCTCTAAAGACCACAAAGCACTCTTATACACTGTACAATATGCCCATCGGTCACCTTTGTGTATTAATTATTTTGCTGACCCCTTTGGAAGTTGCCCAATCTTCATATGGCCGTCACGATACATGAATACCCCCCTGATGAGTTGCTCACCGGGGTGTCATTCATGCCTCATGAGAACCCTTTGGAAGTACAACTCTATATTAAGGCTCCATTAGGGTGGGACTAGGTGTGATCGATGCTTGGATGCATTTCAGAAATGCTGCTCTCTGGTCGACAGTTTCGAAATAAACATGATCCCATAGATCCTTACAGAGTCATCAATCCTTTAAGATGGGTCTAGACCCCTAAAATCGACAGTGTGACATGGCCTTTTCTTAAAATCGACAAATGACATGGAGCTTCAAGGGACAAGGACATGGGTCAAAAAAGATAGTGACAGGGGACATGGACTTTTCTTAAAATCGACATGTGACATGGAGCTTAGTGACAAGGACAGAGGAAAATACAAATTTAGTGACATTTGACATGGGCTTTTCTTAAAATCGACAAGGGACATGGGGACCCCCCATCTAGACCCCCTTTAAGGGTCATTAATGCAGGAGTGCATCATGCCCATTGTTCGACATGAGGCCCCGAGGAAGTGCTAATGAGACTGCCTGCCAGCACTTCATTGGAGCATCATGCCAACCCTGCGGGAGGTATCAACCCTGTAGGGTCAGCATGAGGCATGAATGTAGCCTTGGTAAGTTACTTGTCAGGGCTGCATTCATGCATCATTACAACCAAAGCATCAATGCAGCGGCCCTTCAAGGGTTAATACCCACACCTGTGTGGTCGTCACCATGGAAACCATCAAATGCACGTTAACACCAAATCTCGTGACAGGTCACCTGACAAGTGGCCTTCCGGCGGAAGACGTTGTACAGCATTCTGGGGGCCAAAACAGGAAGCATTTCTAGGACTTGTGGGTAAAATTACTCATGTGGTGCGTCTCATGTCTTGCTAAAAGCGGAGGTAGATAGCCACCGACAGGAAGTGTCAAATGGATGGACAGTAATCATGTCTTCGTACATCAATTACTTCCGTTTTGACCTGTGAAAGAATCTTGCACAGAAAGGCAGGGATGAAAGTCACAGAGCATGAAAATCCCTGAAATGGTCCAATATTCTCCCCAAAAACCTGGGTTTGTATATGAATGCATAGGGCCCTGGAGCCTCAAAATCCCTGAAATCAGGGAATTCCCTGAAGACTTTCATCCCTGGAAAGGGCACCAGTTTTCAATTTCTGAATAGGCAAGTTGTGAAATGTGATCCCAGAAATAGTCTATTCATACTCATCCCATAGGAAAATGCAGCACTACGTGAAGAAGTCACTGGTATGGAAGAGAGCAAGTTTCAATTTTTGGCTGCTTTTGGTGGCCACCTGGTCTACAATTTTAAATTTCAATGGGTCTGCTATAAAAAGGGACAAAGTACTCCAATATTAAAAACATACCATGATGGAAAGCTTGCCACTAAATAACACCCACTTCCAGGCACTAGAGGTAAGCGTTTAAACGCTCAAAACTCGGAAAGGTGAGGCCAGCTAGGGCATTCATTCTACAAGTCTGACATCAGTACTGCTTTTCACAGGCACCAACTAGCTCCAAGCAGATGTTCAGTACTTTGAGTCCTATACTTTCTGTTTAACAACACAGCTCATCTGCTTGGAGTCAGTTAAAATGAATACCAATGCTGTGTGGTTAACTCATGGTTAAACCATTAAAAAGGGTGGGGGGGGGGAGGTTTCCCAATGGAATGTGTATTCTTCACCATTGGACACCCCAAGGGTCGCCTCTCTGCTATTTCTATACAACATTTTGTAATCTATCTATTATGATAACATCACACACTTATTGAACCATCTAACTACATTTTTGTGACCTCAACTTATTATTCTAGCATTATATGAACATATTTTTGTACAGTTAGACATCTTTCATCCTTTATTTTGACAAATTTTACCCATCTCTGCCTCTTTTTGGCGGCCCCAAAAAGGGTCTTAATCCATGGTGGTGCCTATAACTCTTTCCGAGTGTGCACCCATATTATCAATGCATGTTGCCAGAACTACTTACTGTCCCGTTTTGAGCCTGGACACGCATGGCATTTTGCAGACATGAGCAGAAAAACATGCAAAAACCATCTCTTACAAGAGCAACCCTGAGCTGCTCGCTGCTCCATGAGGGGAAACCCTCTGTTAACAGCCTCTAAGTACGTCCCTAGAGTGTGTCCACACCTGAACATTACCCCCCCCCCCCCCCTGCATGGAGTCCACACATGGTTGGCCGCACCCCCCGTCATGCACCGCTACTCCAGGACAGAAACTGGCACGCGACCATTGTTGTACGGGACTGGTGCGGGACCAGTGAGGGACGAGAGGCAAGGAGGGAGGAGGGGGGGAGGTGGGAGTGGGCAAAGACAGGAGGTTGGAACCCTTGATAAAAAAGTTTTCCACTGATTCGGCAAGTTGGTCCACAGCAACAATTATTGAACCCCAAGCGGCCCATATATCATTTTCAGTTCAAAATTGTTTGTGGATGGGTGGTAGTCGGGGGGGGGGGGGGGGGGGGTTCAAAGGTTGTAATATGTAGTGACAATTTCCATCAGCATAAATGAGAGACAGTTGAGTTACAAGTTTTGTGAGTTTTTTTCTTTTCTTCCTCGGGTACTGGCATAGGCCAAAAAAGGTAAATAAATAAATAAGTAAAGAATCGTTTCAGGTAACCCGACCAACCTAGCAAATCAGGGCCGACCTTCAACTTTTAGGAAATTTGTGTTTTTGAGCTTTTTTTTCTTTTCTTTTTTTTTTTTGGTGGACATTATAGTCGTCCCAGACATTTGTCTTGATCCTTGTCGCGTGTCATTGTCGCGTGTCATTGTAACAGTTAAAAGAAAAAGATTCTGGCCCACCATACCTATTTTTTTTCATCATGTTACATGTACCTGAAACAATTTTTCTGCCTTATGATGCAGAACTGATCATAGATTGATGGACCTATCGATCATACAGGGACTCGGAAGGTGGGTGGGATTGGGAGGTATTAAGTATTTGGTTGGGGACAAATGGGCGAGTTTAGGACAGTAATGATGAGGCTCTACGACAAGCTCTCGCATCAATGACCATGAAACCACCAGACCCCCCCCCCTCCTCCCCAAATCAAACCCCATCCCACCACAAAGACAGACATCACCAGAGGTGGTTCTCCACCATTTGTACCGGGTAATACCGTACAGCCGCGTCTCAATACATGGACCTATTCATACCATACCCTTGGTGTGACTTATAGCACCACCTTAAACTCAGGGTGCGTCTTATATGCATGGTTTTACATAATACAGTCTAGAGTAAGGATTTGCAGCCTTTTATTGGACCCGGGACCAGCTTAAAGCGTAAATAGAAAATGTTTAGATATTGTCATTTTCATTTACAGCTCATGAAGAGCTTTCATTTGGTATATAACACTTGCATATTTGAACCAGGTTGCCCTTTGTGGATCTTCTAGCAGTACATGTAGTCAGATCAATTAATAAAAGGTTAAACTAAGATAATTAACATATCAAACAAATAATAATTTTAAAATCCTGTACAATTCCTATGTAATTTTATATTTTTGGCACTAAGCAACTTGAAAGGGCCATATCTAGGCTTCTAAATGTGCGACTTCAGTACCAGTTTGTAAGGATGGGTCACATATGCGGGTTTTTATTGTACAGATAGGTGGCTTTTGGAGAAGGTGGTAGTTGGTGCTGTGGGTGGGTGTGGTGAGGCAGACAGACAGGGATGATCATCCAGTTAGTGTCTATTCACCGGGTAGCAGACTGGCACTTCCATTAAGTAGGCCTGGAAGGACCACATGATGCCTCCAGGTTCATGTCCCTATGTCACCGTGATACACCAATGTGATGCTGGCAACTGCATTCGCCAGAAGTGTATTGGTGCATCATGATGGCGCTTTGCGAGTGTGCTGATTGTCGGCATGATGCATTCGTACAGCCCTGGTACTCCTCAGCGCAGCAATCAGGCATCATATGGACCTGCCTAGCCCATCTCTATTGGCTGGAAGCGGGTCTGGAACTGGTTTCTGGTGACATGCACTGATAAGAACTGATAACATGGGACCAGCATGTCCCTGGAAGTGGGTGTTACCCAGGGACAAGGTACCCATAATAGTATGTCTTTTCAGTGGGGTTTACCTCAACCAGCAAAATTCAAAATGGTGGACCCACAGGACGTCAATACTAAGCCCTATAGGGATCTATGTCTGTGGCATAACTGGCATTTTAAGGGTTAACAAACCTTTCTGTGCGCATGCTTTTCCATTCACCCACCCACTGTCACGCCCTCCCCATCCAAACTCCCTACTCCTACCTTTTTGCCGTCCACCCTCAACGCTGGTCGACCACAAATCGTGGTTAATGCCGGCTACCCGCGGTGCGGCTTGGACCACTGATTGTCCTCTCCTAGTGTTTCTTTCATAATTTCATTTCCCATATTTCTTTCATTCGTCTCTGAGTGCAATGAATTGGGAAAACACAATAATTGTAATTGCACAGCTGGCTACTTTCTGTCAAATCCATGTATAAAGAGGATTGATGGTCCAATTCATTATCATTATCTTATTTTATGTGTTTTTTTTTGGGTTTTTTTTTGTGAATAGTAATAGTAATCTCTTTTTATTTTTGTACTTATTCATTTATATTTATTTATATTGCTTTTATATTTGTGTATTCATCTTTACTTTTATTTCATGTGAAACAGAACTACGCTTTCTAGGTATATGACAACCAAAAAACAGTAAAACGTTGTTAAAATGACCCATAGTTTTAGGCATAAAAAGTTCCAAATACCAAATCTTACGGCTGACTTTGCATAGGCACGGTAGTAATGCCACAGACGAAATGTGCTTGTTAAAAACGTTATCAATATAAGTTATAACTATAGTCTGTAATAGATTTCAAATTTCATTGAAGTGCCCTTTCTACCCTTTTTAACTTAACAAACCCATAGGGGCCGCTATAATGCAGGTATGTCGAAAAGCACTTCATTTGATTGAGCGTCATGCTCATATATGCTCCTAGACCTAGTATATAGCCTTAGCGTGTTCCTTAGTGGGCCGACCCCTGCTGAAGCTGATACCTTGCGAGATAAGGACTGATAACAGCGAGCTGATGGGTACCAGGTATTACGTAATGCACCCTGAAAAGTCGGCAGTGAATGAAAGGAATTTTCTCATTGGTCAATAATGTATCCCGCTAAGTCGGAATAGCCCGCGATACCCACAGACACTAACGTTGTGGTTTAGACTGCAGGTGTTCAAAAAGCTCAAATTCAAGTTTGGTTTATTTCTAGCTCCCCTTAGCTCAATCCTACATGGATTTACCTCAAATCTCTCATGTGGTAACTTAGAAGTGTCCTTTACCCCTGTATGTTTTTAGATTTTGCAAAATGTATCTAAATTCTTCAGAATGGGCCACTTTGGTGAAGGTAGTCTGCATAGGAGATATGTGTATACTTTATACCCCATTGAGAGAACTTTTAATTGGTCTAGACATGATTTTAATTACCCAGTTGTCAATTTCACCCCCGCCTATTAGGACATAACTGCCAATCATGGCCCAAAGTGATTGGGCTAGACATATCGTTCAACAGTACCTACCCTATTGATGACTGAAATCTACAAAACCAGAGGAAAATTGACACTTCAGGCCGTAACTCTCAGCCAGGCCCATTGAGAGTTACGCACCGTAACTAATATCCCCTGGGAGTGTTTCAGCCGTGTGGGGCTGTCATGATGCATGAATACAAACCTGGCGAGTAACTTCCCTGGTTAGTAGTGCAGGGGCAAGTGTCAGGATTTAGGTGTCGTGTGAAGTGGATGTTAATTTTCTCCAACATACATAAATATGTTCCTTGGGTACCTAAGCTTCTAAAAATGTATGTTGGGAATTTTTCTTTTCATGTTGGTTACCATGGCAACCGCTTTCCTTGGCAACACTCAAAATCAGCTGAAATGCTCTCTAAATTGTATAATACTGTGTCAAATGATAAAACTAACCACCCCTACCCCTAATATCAAACCTATTGTGTCTATTATCCATATTGGCTTGTTTCTAGGGACCTCGGTTGCTTAGTAACAACAGCTTTTAAAGGACATCCTTAGCAGTGCCATTAATATGTTATTCACCATGTTTCTACATAAGGATTCATTCAAGCTGGATCTAGGGACCTTGGTTGCTTAGCAACAGCAGTTATTTAAAGGAATCCCTTAGCAACGGCATTAACACACGATTATTCAGCATTTTTCTACATAAGGATTCATCAAGCTGGCTCTATGGGTTACCCCAGTGCCCTATATCTATCAGAAGCAAAGCAAAGTCATATAGCACCAACCATTTGCTATCTAGGGACCTTGGTTGCTTAACAACAGCAGTCATTTAAAGAATTTCCTTAGCAACTGCATTAACACAAGATTATTCAGCATGTTTATACTAAGTATTCGTTCAAGCTGGCTCTATGGGTTACCCCAGTGCCCTAGATCTATCAGAAGCAAAGCAAAGTTATATGGCAACAACCATTTGCTATAATTTTCCAACATCAACAGTCCCGGCTCCTTACAGCACAAGAAAGACATAAACATAGACACCTTATAAAAAGACCTGTAGATCTCCCAAATGATAAATTTGCCACTTTTATCAACTTGATGCCATTATCACAAGCTCTGCTATCTCAAATTACTTATTATGAACATTCCAAGGGTTGACCATGTTGGTACCCCAGCCCTTTCATAATTGATTAATGTTGCTAGCATAATTTGATGTCATTTTCTTCGCAATAGATGCATACCGTAATCTCCCGCGTATAAGGCGCAGCCCGCGTATAAGGCGCACCTAGAGTTTTGGAAAATTCTCAAAAAAATGAAAAATTCATAACTTTGGTTCTACTGAATGAATTTTCAAAATTCAAAAACCTATGGGTAGCTTGGGCCACTTTGTGCCCTCCTGGGTCCCATTTTGTACCATTTTGACCAAGGGGGCATGTAAGATATCAAAAGAAAAGTCTTGGTGTCCCCCTTGTGGATCCAATGAGAACTAAAACCCCCCATATAAGACGCGCCTTATACGCGGGAGATTACGGTACTAAGCAGTTCACTTTTGAATCATCTGTACTTAAGTGTAAATTCATGTGTGCTCTACATCCAGTATAGAAATGAAAGTGAATAACTCATGTAATTTATTTATTTCCGAACCAATATAGTTAGTTAACAATAGGCAATATATGTAAGCAATTACCTAACAACATTATATCAATATCCATAGCATTTTTAAGCTGTCAGTCAGGTTTTCCTAAAGGCCCATGACTGGCTACCAACATAATATTGCCCAGGAGCATTCATTCGTAATCTCTGTAAGATGCATTTTTGAGTCTTCTTGGACTAGAAATTTATGCCATGGCTAATACCAACGACACGATAGATTTGTACTACTTACACCGTATTCAATAGGGGGATGGAATACGATCCTCACATATTCAATGCCACCATTTTGAAATTCATACAGAGCTAGTCAGTTTCGTATTTAGGTATGGTTATTAGAAGTCTTACGATAAAAGAATGATTGAAATAGTTAAATAATATCATGTTATGAATTGTTGATGTAAATAGAAGACAAATGCCATGTTTAAAAAGGATGGCGGATCAAAACAAACCGTAAATATCATTGTGTTTCTTTATTTAAAAGCCGTTTCATCCCATAGGGCCATGGCATAAATACAAATGACGACTCACATGCATTGTATTCCCCCTCGTATAAGGCCTCGTTGAATATGGCAGAAGCACCTCTGGGAATACAATGCAAAAATATTCCATGCTTGTTGACATTTGCTTATAGTCAAACAATATCAACCAAAATGCAGTATGGCCTCCATGAATGGCATAAGTTGGAGTAAGGGCTTTCATAATTAGGCCCATATTATAGTAAAATGACATATATGGATCAGGTAAGTAAGTATAATTGAATGGTGAATGGTAATTTGAATATTTTTATCAGTGGAGTGCAATTGACCATGTTTGGTATAGATATAAAGAGCGTACAGGTAGTGATCAGGTATCAACCGGAATTCTATGCTGAATCCAAGATGGCTGTCAGGGACAGTCAGATTAAGTCTTTTGTGCCCAGAATTATTTGAAGACTTTTACATTATTTCACATTTGTATCACTTTGCTGATGAGACCATGTGTTATTTTGATCGTCTCCTTTGGTATGGGCTCAGCATTACAATTTCTCAATACTCATAAGTCGGTGAAGACTTTCAGTTAAGGGCATAGTATTTATGGTCAGGTCTGGTCCATAGTTATAAAAAGATTCCATTTGTTGTCATTTAGTAGTATTTCATCTCTAATGTGCTATATAATTATATAGCCATAGTCCCTGTAATCCTGAGACCTTACAAAACTTTCAAAGCTGATTCTGCCTGCATACATACTGCCACTTAGGAAATATTATGTGTTAGTAACAATGCATGGCTTGTCAATATGGGTATGAACTGTTGTTGTAAAATCTAATGGGAGTATTGGAAACTGTGTGTGTATGATCCATCATCACTTTGGTACAATTACAGACTTTAGCTCCCTGGAGGGTTCCCCTTTAATGTGCCAAATAAAGCAACAGTTCATTTTCAAGTTTTGACTCACACTGCCTGGTATATTGTAGATAGAGCCAGATAAATGGTTGTATCATTATTGGGATGTCATGTAATCATGAGCATTCTAGAGAGGGTCTAAGTTTGCAGATTGGACCTGAGGAAGTACCAGGATGAAGATTTCATTCTATATATACATGCATTTAAAACCAAAATCGTGCATTTAAGTGCGCATGGGCACCTGGGACCAATGAAAAGAGATTCTAACATTTTTGGGGGGAGGGGAGCTTTTTGAAGGCAGTGATCCTGTATGTCGCATCTCAAATACCAGCTGGAGGAGGGATTTAGGAATCATCTTGGATAATTCTTCAAAACCCAGTTCCATACCTGTTTAACTCAATTATTGGGATATTATCACCCAGTAATTTTGAAAAATATAATAGTAATCCTGTTGCTGGGTAAATTTGGGAATTACTTGTAGTTACTAAGTTATAATGGTTATTTGAAATGATGTTGCCATTGATCATGGCATTCAATTGATAGGAATACCTATTTCATCACTATATGGGTCAGGTCGTCAGAAAGTGTAAGATTTTGCCCTTGAAGGCCCTGAAAAACTAATTTTCTAATTACTTTATATAACCTCAACAAAATTGTCAAGGTACATCTCCTCAGCTCAGAAGACCAAAAAATACCGATCTAGGCCATCCGGTTCCATTTTTATTGCTTGTTTTGTGTCATGTAACGTCCGGTACCAAAATAATGAAATATGGAGGTAATTGAAGTTGCTCTCAGTAATATAAGAATGTCCCATTATGCATAACAAACACATGAAATAACAAGGCCAATATGTCTATTATTGACTTCAATTACAGAATGTAACAAAATTTGAGTTATGCATGCACAGTAGCCTGCCTCCTACATGATGATAAAAGTACCGGACGTTACGTAACGTCCGGTACTTTTATCAGAATTATTTCACATAAGCTGCTCTCATATGGAGACAATTGCTGGTAGACACACAATTTCTTCACCAAAGTAGGGGATGATAGGGTCCTTCATATGGGTAATAACAAAGATTTTGAAACTCCATTTTTTCTATGTTTTATAACCGATTTAGATTTAGGTACCGGACGTTACAAATTACAGATTTCCATTTTGAAAGACACATCATGAAAAATTCTCACTTAGTAACATGTCCAAACCTCATGGAAATGATACCTATGATCATATACAATACAAAAAATAACTTTGGGATACTCTATAGTGTTCTTTATTCAATACAGGACACTTGTAAAAAATACAAAAAGTATAAAAAAGAACAAATTTGGCCGTTTTTTTACTTCGGCAGGCTATAAGTCCTAAAGTTTTTGATGGATGAACACAAATCTACATTTTTCTGATAGCCCTAAGTGTTCTCTATCAAATGAGTCTATGTAAGACAAGATTGGTTAACAACTTCCTTCTCCAGAGCCATAAAAGTCCAAAATGACCCCAAAACACAAAATCTACTGCTTTCTGGCGACCTGACCCATATATGAGGGGCCAATTTTTAGAAATTTCTTGCTAGGTAATGTGCCTGTTGCTATGGAAAATTATAGCAATTGGTAGTTTCTATATGATTTTGCTTTTGATATATCTAGGGCACTGGGGTAACCCATAGGACCAGCTTGAATAAATACTCATGTAGAAAAATGCTGAATAACCTTGTATTGATATCGTTGCTAAGGAAATCCTTTATATATGGCTGTTGTTGCTAAACAACCAAGGTCCATAGATAGCAAATGGTGGTTGCTATATGACTTTCTGATAGATCTAGGACACTAGGGTAACCCATAGAGCCAGCTTGAATGAATCCTTATGTAGAAACATGCTGAATTATATTATGATAATGGCGTAGCTAAGGAAATCCTTTAAAAGCTGTTGTTGCTAAGAAACCAAGGTCCCTAGAAACAAACCAATATGGAAATTAGTCACATTAGGTTTGATATTAGGGGTAGGGGTGGTTGGTATTTTCATTTGACACAGTATCATACACTTTAGGGAGCATTTTAGCTGATTTTCAGTGTTGCCAAGGAATACGGTTGCCATGGTAACCAACATGATAAGAAAAATTCCCAACATACATTTTGGGAAGCTTAGGTACCCAAGGAACATATTTATGTATGTTGGGTAAAATTAACATCCACTTCCCACGAAACTACGCTTGCCCCTCTACTATAGGGCACAACCTTGGCTATTTACTTTATTTGCCAGTCCCACCTACATACCTCCAGTGGTTAAATTAGTGTGGTCTGGGATTTAAGAGGCAATTCGGCTTTCTAGTGGTATTCCCTGAGGCACCTGTGTAATTACCACCTCTGTAAGGTGAGGTATTGAAGGACGGTGGGCACTAAGTGCTGCCTTTCACACAGTGTCCACCTCTGGAGACTGTACTGGAGGAAGGGGTGGACAGGGGGAAGTGGACTGGGACAGTCTAGGTGGGGGGGGGGGGGATTTAGTGGAAAGGCGACTTGGGTGTTCAATACGGCTGATAGTGTCCACCAGTAGGCTTCTAATTAAACATGGTGTGGACAGGGAGAGAAGAAAACAAGAAATAAGAGATGCATAGTCACAAAGGGTTATGCATATTTGGTAGTAGTAGAAATTGCCCTCTGGAATTTCCAGCACGTCTTAGGCTAGACCGACACATGCCCTAGCATCGTGACTAACCTCCTCCAGGGCCCTCACACTTTTACTACCATGTACAATAGTATTTCAGCTATACTTTTCTAAGCAGTCTATAGGTTTGACTAACCCCTCATAATACATCAATTTATGCAGTCTTGATTCATTCGCCATTAATTAGTGTTAACTCACTACTGGATAGTGCTGCATGCTCAATACTAGGTAGTCCATCTAATGCTCCAGGGTGCCTCCAGGGCTGTCCTTCCTTCCTTCCTCCAGGGGGTGGGATGACGGAGATTGGACGAGGCGTGTACAATGAGACCAGATAGCACACTCCTCCAGGTCCTCATGATTGACTCTGTGACCAGAATGCTAATCACTCCCAATGGTCTGTCCAGCAATAGCCATGGACTCATGAGGGTTAATTACATTATTGAAATCAGTATGTTACTCTATATCAATATATCTAGCACTAACATTTGCTACTACCGTAAAACCCCGGTCATAAGCCGGTCCCGGTCATAAGCCGGGGGGGGGGGGGGGTATAAGCCACGATTTAAAGGCAATTTGAGTGGATTACTCCAGCTTACAATGTCTCAAGGAACTCAGGATGCGGCTTGTACGAGGGGTTTTACATAGACTCAGGTTTCCCACAAAATCCCCAGACTCAAATTCCATGACATTTCCATGACAGAAATCAAAATTTTCCATGACATTTTTAAGTAATTTTGGACATTATCAGTGATGACCTCCCGGGAAAATTCCGACAATCGAGGAGGAAAAAGGATTCACTCCAATGGATATGGCAATAACTATTTACTTTTCCCATTTTCCATGACACAACAGGAAATTTTCAGAAATTCCATGATATTCCATGACTTTCCCTGACAGCTTTTTATTCCATGACATTCCATGACGCGTTGGAACCCTGAGACTGTAGTAAGGTAATAACAGCCTTTTCAGACCAAAGATCAAGGCGCCTTATAATGAGGTGCGGCTTATACGATATGGCAGAATGGTAAGCGTCGTCCAGAAAGCACACAAGTAGATCAGTGAGTGGGAAAAGGGCCAACCCTATACCAAAACCAATATAGTTCTTGAATCTTCCAGGTGAAAAAAAGACAAACACATAAAAAAAAACATTGAAATAAAATTTGTAGGTCTACACAATTTCTTCCAAGAACTGCCTGAGCCTGGGGCCATTCCTCCCTACACCTAACGGTATTGGTGAGATGTTATCAGTGTGGTGTAATGTTATTGTTGAGGTGGAGGGGTGGTGCTTAGATTGAGTCAGTGCTCTCTCCTCACGCCCTGTTTGCCTCCCCCTGGTCCTCCCGCAGCCAGCTGAGTGTGGTGTACCAGCTGAGGGTAGTGGAGCGGACAGGGCGGCACACTTACCAGGTGTGTCTCAATGCGTTATCTCTACATTATCCGCCCACTGCTAATGCTGTCCAAATAATAGGGGGAAACCTTTATCCCTATAAGGGCCGCCGATTCATAAATGCATCATGCCCATTGGACGTCATGATGCATGAATGTAGCTGCAGGGATGAAAGTCACAGAGCACGAAAATCCCTGAAATGGCCCAATATTCGCCCCAAAAACCTGGGTTTCTATATGAATGTATAGGGCCCTGGAAATTCAAAAACCCTAAAATCAGGGAATTCCCTGAAGACTTTCATCCCTGTAGCAGGCAACTCGCCAGGGCTACATTGAGGGTCGGCATGATGTCCCAATAATGTGCTGGCAGGCAGTCTCTCCAGCACTTCATTGGTGCATCGTGACGACCAGTGGGCATGATACATTAATGCAACAGGAGCCTCTAAGGTTAAGGGCTGCATAGGCCTTTTAAATCGTAGGATTCTGCCCCTGGGGATTCTGCCCAATAATGCATGAATCTATACTCACCAGGGCTCCATCAAAAGCATCATACTGATCTTAAGAGAGATCCATACGATCAGCAGCACGATATCCGAAGCAGATCCAGGTGGCTGGCAGGAAAAGGGGCATTGATATGACAATCAATGTTAGGAAATAAGGTACGGGACATTGATTCTCCCCACTCAACCTCCCAAAAAAAGGGAGAAATTGGAGAAAAAAGCGAGGGAAAAGAAAGGTGTAGAGGGGGCCCCAAACAGCGGGCTTGCGGTGCTCGGGCCACATAGTACCTCATCAGCTTTCACCAAGTCTTGAGCCCCCCCCCCCCCCACTTCTAGACAATCCTGGATCCGCTACTGAATGAGCATCATCCTGGAGGCATCATGCGGTCTACAAAGGGGTAGTAAAGCTGGCCATCCATGGCTCTGTGTGTGCCCAAAATGGGCACACACACAGCTTTGTTCACTCCACTGAACACTCCACTGAACAACTAACCCTCCCCACCCCAACTCACACCAGCCTCTCTCTTAGCCCCGCCCCCTTCCCTATAGGGCTCAGTACTGAGGTCCAGTGGATCCACCATTACTGGATCTGGGACCCGAGATAAGCACTGATAACAGCCCGCGCGATGGGTACCAGGTGTTACATAATGTACCCAAAAATCCTGCAGTGAATGGAGGGAGTCATCTCATTGGCTGATAATGTATCACGGGTCAGCCCTATAGGGCATTAGCACATTAGGCTATGGAGGCCGCCATTAGACCCCGACTGCACTATGACTAACAACTTCAGCCCCCGTCTCCGCAGTAAATGCCAGGGATGCTTCCCATTGGTCAATAATACAATAGCCATGTGCCGTATATGGCCTTAGCGTGTTCCTTAGTGGGCCGACCACTGCTGAAGCTGATACCTTGCGAGATAAGGACTGATAACTGCGAGCCGATGGGTACCAGGTATTACGTAATGCACCATGAAAAGTCGGCACTGAATGAAAGGAATTTTCTCATTGGTCAATAATGTATCCCGCTTAGTCGGGTTGACCCGGGATACATTATTAACCAATCAGATCATTCCCTGTATTCACTGCAGATTTTTTTGGATACATCATGTAATACCTGCAGGGATGAAAGTCACAGAGCACGAAAATCCCTGAAATGGTCCAATATTCGCCCCAAAAACCAGGGTTTCTATATGAATGTATAGGGCCCTGGAACTTCAAAATCCCTGAAATCAGGGAATTCCCTGAAGACTTTCATCCCTGTACCTGGTACCCATCATGTTAGTCCTTATCAGTGCTTATCTTGCCAGGCGCCAGATCAAGCAATGGCGGCCCCACGAGGCCTCCATTCTAAGCCCTATACCCCACACCATGCCAAACCAAAACACAGAGCACCAAGTGTAATGTACCAAGTGTAATGCATCAGGTGGAATCATATCGTTATCAGGGCCATGGGCCAGGCTTTATCACGTCAACATCTGGGATTCAACATCTGTACATCCACGATCCAGACATATAAAGTGTAGATATTTAATATAGGAACTTGTTAGAGTGTGCGAGAAAAAAAATATCTGAAGTTTATATGTACACACAAATTCTGATCCACTGTCCAGTGATATTACACAACTTTGACCTAAGGGACTATGAGTAAATATCTAGGTGCCAATTGCTTGAACTAAGAAAAATCTGAAATCAGATCAAATTTGGAAAGAAGACAAAATTCTGAAAACTTCCATCCTCCATATATTCCTCCATATTCTGGAGAAATTGTGAGATGTTATAATCGTGAATGTTAACTTAAAGATATTCTAGTAGTCTAGATATAGTCGTGCAGTGAATACTTTCCACACAGCAGATGTCCTTGGACGTGCTGATACAAGTACTAGATCTATGTGGGAAATTCCATATCCATAGCGTGATGGTACTGCGTCTGTCAGCTATATGAGACAGTGAGAGAAGAAACTGTCACGTTCTCAGTGCACATCCACTGCACCACCGAGGGAAAACTATGGTCTATCACGAGAGAGGACTTTCAGATTTTCCTCTTTGACCATTTTTCGGTCGAGGAATCAGAGGAATAGAATGCATGATGACTTGTTGCCTGAAGATCATGTTGAAGATGTGTCCCTATACATGAATAATCAATATGTCCCTAAGAATTGAAGTGAAGAAGCCTTCCATAGCCCCAAAAAGACGTTGTTTGTTTCAGGTAACCCATCCCTACCTAACGTGTCGCAGCAATGCATCCTGTCTTGTACTGCCTTGTCAAAACTTTTTGTGGCCTTTTTATTAAAAAAACAACTAATATCTTTCAGCATATTACCTGTAACACACAACAGTTGTTGGCCTTGACACAGAAATAGCGGACTCTTAATTCTACAGGCAAATAGACAAAGGTAATCTACCATTCACATCCCCTATCCCACCCCCCAACGCAGAACCATTATCATGATGGTAAGTCTCATTCCCTTTGTTCCATAGATCCATGCATGTGACAGATAGTTTCCCTCACCCAATATTCCCACATCTATAAGTAGTATATACATGCAAACTGAGCGCAATGGATTAGCTACTAACTAGGTCATGACCTACTGGTAGACCGGAAGTGACCTAGTTTCAGCCAATCAGAGGGCTGGATTTGACAGGAAGTGACGTCATAAGGTCATGACCTAGTTTTTTCGACCAATCAGAGAGCTGGATTTCATTTGACCTAGTGACCTGACCTAGTTGCATAAATTAAAAGAATTGTGCAATACCTAGAGCTGACCTACTTACAAACCGGAAGTGACCTACTAACCTACTTGCAAAAACGTATGACCTACGTATGAGGGTGTATTGTGCAATCCTTGAAACAAATTACACAATAACCATGACTCATTTTCTGATGCAATGTTCCTATGAATTTACGCAATACTTATGACTCACTATTTTCATATGAGATTAAATGCAACAAAGACACAACTCGGTTTTTTTAATTCAATCTTTTTATTTTTTTCTTCCTATCAGAGTACATGCTAGGTATGAATCATTATAATCAGATATGCTTTGCAAGCAGAGTACATGGATATTATATGGAAAATGAATTCTTGTTGCAGTACCAACTGCACCCGGTCTTGGCTGGAGTAGGACTTTGACTACGGTCCTCTAAGGCCCGCATTCTCTCCATTAAATCCTTCAAGGCCTTTCTTCCTATGTCGTTCTCCTCCAGGGCTACCACTTTGTCCATTAACTCGGCCATGATGATGAGAATCTTGTCTATTACTTCCGCCGTGCTCTGAAGCCCGTCTATCACGTCCAGTTCACGTTTAACTTTTCCTTTCACCAAAAGATTGCTCACGTCTGCTTTGACTGCTACTTCTTCTGGACTCATCTCGAAATTCATTGCCTCTTCTTCTCTCTTTTTCTCAGGAAGGGCCTGACTATTTTGTCCATTAAGTTGAAGGGGACCTGAGAAAACCTTTTCACAGTGTGGTGTGGATCCTTGGTCCGACATGTTTCTATGAGGAAGTTAATGCAGTGGGCTCCACACGTTTTAGCGTAAAAGTTTTGCACTTGTTTTCTGCTGAACGACCCGTGACCATCTGACGACTTTTGCATGAACCTCTGGTGATATATAGTAAACGGAGGTAAGCCATAGGGATCAAAGTAGAATACATTCCCGTTATGAGAAACGTAAAATGCCACCCAGTGCTGACCAGGTTTAGAGCTTGGATCTGTGTTACTGACGAAACATGTAGAGGGAATTGGTTTTTTAGGACATTGATTACTGGCAAAAGTTCCCAGGTAGAACCGCCTTGTGTGTGGATGGTTTCCCAGTGCACCTGTTATGTCTGAAGTTCTCATTTTTTTCTCAGTTCATGTGGTAGTCTGTGACAGGAAGACAGTCAGCCGTTAGTTGGATGTTGTTGTCGTAGAAGGAACACAAGACGGCAGATATGGCGTGAGTAGTCGGGGCGGCAAACCTAAGGGAAATGCCCAGCTTTCCTTGCTTGATGAGATTTATACGACTGTCTTCAGGTGCTCTGTCTGGGGTGAGGTCGAAAACAAAGAAGGAATATCCATCTTTGAAATCTTCCAAAGTTATGCCACAGTCTTGCCCCAAAGCCGACAGCCCACTGTCTATGAACATTTGACTGTAGGCTCTGATGCAGTTGCCTGTTTCGAAGTCGGTCTTCAACTCAAACTTTTGATCGTCATATCTCACACATATTTCCTTCACGTTGAAATGCCTGCAGTTGAAAGGATTTTCTGTCTTAGTCCCAGCAGCTGCTGTTTCCTTTATCATACACAAGACTATCCTGGTGGGGATCTGAGTAGTGTCAGGTTGAGTCCAACTGTAGTCTTGTGAGCCGCCGTCCAAAGTGTGTTTAGTTACTTTACACCTGGCTATGTGATAGTTGAAAGGGCCCCAATGTGGATTCCTGACACTGCTGACGTGAGTTTTCACCACCTCGTCGTCGACACATTTTTGGAGAAGTGTCATTTCAGCTTTGGTGATTTTGACCCAGTAGTTTTGATCGGCTGCTTGCATCATGTAGTAATTGGGCTGATTTTTTTCGAATATGAACTTGATTTCACAGTTCGGAGGCAGCACCTTGCACTGTTTAATTAAATCCAGGTGCGGCTTCATTACTAAGGCATGCTTGTTGCGGGCACTGAACTCTGCTCTCCGTGCCGTCCATCCAGCATTTTCGCCCGCTCTGGCTTCCATGTGACCACAGGTGTCTTTCATGTACTTTTGACACCCTTTCAACCGAGTCTCTTTGTCTTCTTTGTTGCAACAAATTGTGTCCAAAATGTAGGCCTTGAGACCATAGTCTTCATTGTTGCCGGTGACTTTCTCCCCATTTATCAGCAACTGGCAGGAAGCAAAGAGAGCGTGTGCCAAGTTGTTGACTGGAGCAGCTTCTATGCCTACGGCAAGGTGAGTTGTTCCGTCTGCCGCCACGGCTTCCAGTTCCATGTACAGCTCAGTTTCTGAGAGGTCTGTGTACAGGTTGCTTGGTTCGAAGGTGAAGTCAAATGATTCAGTGTGTGGAGTCAGGGCATTGTTGGTAGTTTTGGTTATTTTTTGACATTTTAATATGTCCTTTTGAGTGACAGGCAAGGCGTGTAGGTCTAGTTCACCTACTGCACATACCTGACCCTTGGGATGAAGGAGACTCATGACTAGAACAAGGTCCTTCCTCTAGCTTGTCCTCTGCCTCTGCCGCGTTGCCCCTTACGTCCTCTGCGCTTGCCGGTTGCTCGTCGTTTGACTGGAGGAGGTTCAGATGTACCTTTTATGTATCCTTGAGCAGAAGAAGCAGCCCTTTTGAGTAAGTTCTTCCCTGTAGCTTTACTTCTCCTAACTACACTTTTCTTGAAGCCTTTTCCTGTTACCACGTCGGACAAGACTCCAGCTCCTGTAGTAAGCAAGGCTTTGCCTGCAGATTTGGCAGCCGAGCGTCCTATTTTACTTAAGAGGGGAACAGCTCCTCTCAGTAAACCACCTATTAACGAACCAAGTCCGTGCCCTCTTTGTCTGCCCCTGCCACCGTACGCTGGTAAAGCACCGTTCCCAAACTGTGATTTTCTGTAGTATTCAGCGTACTGACCCCTAGGGGCCAGGTATGGAGGTGTTCCATAGTAGTGAAGCATGGTAATATACTCCTATCCTTGAAGAGGTCTGAAGGCAAGTACCACCGACACTGATCCGCTTTCAAATGGTATAGGTTCCCCAGTCTTGTCTCTTAAGTATATCCCTATCTGTCTGAAGGTGGTTTTAGTGACTGGCAGATATATCAAGTTCTGGAAACTTATGGTCTGCATGTCACCGTTGTAGCGATTTATGTTGATTTGCCTGAGAAGGGGTGCTTTAGAATCACCCACAAGACTGTGCTTGACTATGTCAGAGTACACGAAAGCACATCGACTTTTGAACTGAAGGTCTACCACGTAGGGGCTTTGTGTCTTTCCACTTAGGAAAACACTTCCGTCAAAACCTAATTGTTTCCCTAAGTTTTCTGGGAGTTGCATGACCACACCAGGAGGCAAGGAAACTACACTTTTCATTGTGTATTTGTTGTAGTGAAACACGGTGGCTTTGTTGTTTTTCCTGTAGTTTCTTAGTTTTCTCACCAACATGCTCTGTAGTTTATTTATGGTCCTGTTCAAGTATCCTATCAACTCTGAGTTGCTTTCCAGGTTCACACCTTCTAAGGCAAACATATTGTAGATACTACCTTCCTTGAAGTAATACTTAGACAGGTATCTGCTAATTTCCTTGAAGCGTGTACATATTTTTACAGCCTGTAACTGACTGGGAGAGAGCGGAGAAACATTAGCAGAGTCTGTGAAGACGGCCTTTTCTTCAAAAAAAGAAAGAGACCTTTTTTCCCTGTCATCCATAGACATCACTTCAGCCACAGCCGACGATATTTCCCTTTTCTCTCTGCCTGCCGTGTCACGCTCCCCCTCAGCCTCCTCCTCTTCCTTTTCCTCCTTCTCTGGCGTGGGTTGGTTAGAAGTGAATCCTCCAGATGGCGTCTCAGTCGCAGCAGCAGGAGTTGGTGGACTTTCACTTGCAGGACCAGCAGGAGGAATGGTTTCAGTCGATCCCACAGGGTTGACATGACGTAGGTTTTTTGTTATTTTTACTCCTCTCTTCAAAGCAGATTGGGCTGATAAATTTGATGTAGAGCTTGAAGCTCTACTGAAGACACTATGGGCTCCTGGTTTTTCCAGAGGAAAAAATTCTCTTCTGCGTTTGTTCAATAAAGCTACTACAGAGCGGAGGTTGTTTGTCAGGTCGTTTTCTCCCTGTACCAAGAGGATGGGTTCTTCTTTGACGTTGTACCACGTGGTAGGACAGGTTATTTCTTGAAGAGCACACTCTAACTGAGTAGGAGAGTTAATGTATTCTGCCAAAATTGTATTGTAACTAGTTAAAGTGTTGTCAGGAAAAACGTTCATAGATGAGTTACTAGGTAAAGTTAAGGTAAACGCCATTTGTTTATGTTTTTGACAGGTTCCCAAGAGTTAAACTTGTCTCCATAACCCTTCCACTTGATCAAGGCTTCTCTTTTCTTGCCTTTTCCTCTGTATTTTACTATTTTTTCTATGTTGTAGCGTCTTCCGTGACGGACTTGCACCTTCTGGACCTCAGGTTCGTAGAAGCTTCCTTTTATCTCTTCTCCAAGGAGATCTTTCAGGTGGTACCCTTTGGGCGAAATGTTGTCGACTGTGTATATTTCCTCAGTCCAGTTAGGTTCGTACCCTCTGTTAAATGTTTTCTTTGTTTTCAACATTCGCACTTGATTTTTTCTCTTCAACTGAAGGACAGGAACTTTTTTCTTTTGAGGTTGATCGTACAACCTGTAGAACAAGACTTCAGAGTTGTCTTTATTTATGTCTGAAGGGGCAGCTCCTAAGACTTTGTGGTAAGTCAAATTGTAGGACTTAACCAAGTCGGGCAGCAAGTCAACCCATTTGTAGTTATTGAAATGAGAAAAACATCTCCACATTTTTCCTTGTAAGGTAGAGTTGAACCTTTCGGCTAAGGCACACTTCACGTCGTCGTTCTCTCCTGTGAAAAAATTGATTTTTTGATCTTCACAGTGTTTTTTGAAAATTTTGTTGACAAACTCTTTGCCCTTGTCAGTTTGAATTTGTTGAGGTTTTCTTTCTTTGCTCATTTTTTTGAAAGCCTCTGTCACGTCATCAGCTCTCTTACTTTTCACAGGTTGTCCAAAACCATACCTTGAAAAAACATCTATTCCCGCTAGAATGTACTGGTATCCTTTGTTTTCCTTTGAAAATTCTCGCATGTCTATGAGGTCAAGTTGCCACTGTTTGTCTATGCCCCATGTTTGTGTTTTTCTTCTTGGAAATCTTCTCTTGTAAGGTTTGTGTCTGGTGTAAGCGTCTACATCTTCCAAAGCTTGTTCTATGTTTTTTTTCTTTGTTTTCTTGAAGTGATGACGTTGAAGTTTAGAAACGCTGGTGAAACTTCCAGGTTGTTTAGGATCTGTGTAAAACCTGAGCACATCTTTTTTCAAAGCCTTGTGCGCCATATAAACTTACGTCCAGTTCCTTTTTGACTTACTTTCCTCTTCTTTATAGGGGAAGCTCTTTTCAAGGGACTGGCAGCAAAGGAAGGACTGTGCCCTGCAAAAGCCGACTTGTTTTTGACAAATTTTAAGGTGGGGTTCAGCCTTTTAACTGCTCTCATGAAAACCTGGCTTCCTTTAGGTTGGTCCTTTTTCAAAGACTTTGGTCGGGCAGCAAAAGCTAACAAATCTGTTATGTCAGTTCCAGGCACACGTTCCCCGTTAACATATATTTCTCCGTCTCTGTTCCAATTCAAAATTTGACTTCCGTGACGAGATAATTCTCTGTATAGATTTTTAGCAGTCGTTCTGTAACTTGCAGGTATTCTTTCTTTTATGTCGGCGTCCATACCCTCTGTGTTGTCTCTTGCACGAGGTTTAAAGCCTTCCTCCCCTTTGAACTCGTCTACACTGTCTCCGTCTGAATCGTCAGGAAGTGGTGGATCGTCTCTAGTCTCTGTGAAAGTGTGGTCAGCATCATCGTCGCCGTCGTCGGTGTCTTCTAAAGAATTGTTTACACCCCCAGCTGCTGCTGCTGCTGCTCCTGCAGGACCTTGTCCTACTGCTCGACCAAAATAGGGACCTTCCCTACGTTGTCCTAAGGCCTTGGCTTTTTTAGTTAAAATTCCCGACTTTATCATAAGTTGATTGTACTGCCTTAACTTTTCCTTCAGTTTGAGGTTAGGAGAGTTAAGCACCTCATGTGCTTTACTCTGAAGGTGGTTCAGGACTTGAACCAGGCTGGAATCAGGAGTTAAACCTTCTCTTAAAAGTTGAGTGCTGTAGTACTGGTCTTGAACACTAGGTCCAGGCTGGGGAGGAGAGGAAGGACTAACAAAAGAAGATTTTTTTTCTCGGGGAACAAGATCCGCCCTTACGAGGGCCATCCTTGAATAAGACATGATTTTTTTATCGACGTGCTCCTATGAGACCTGTTATCAGGGGTAAGGCGAGGCCCAAAATGGTTCCCAAAAATCCTCCCTTTTGCTCAAAGGTTTTCCTCTTCTGCTTAACGGTAGCCTTGTGCCTTGTGACTGACTTGAGTTCTTTCTTGTAGGGTGATAAACGTTTGACTGCGTCGGACTCGTTACGCAACAGGTTTTTGTTCATTACGTTGACGCAAATTTGACTCATCAACCTAATGACCTCATCGCTGAGACCTTTGATAATGTGGGAACACTCTGCCGAGGAACACTTGGATATGTGTTTCAACAAGTGGTAATGTTTCCTAATTGTTTTAAATTTTCCTCCAGTAGGAGATCTTTTGGTCACCATTCTATCTTTTTCTTTTCGAAGCTGAAGCTTGAGGAATGAAAACCAAGGTGTTCCAAGGAGTTGTTATGCTGTTTCTTACCCTAAGCTCGTTAGGTGTGCTCTGCTTAAAGTCCAATAGGATGTATGAATGCTTCTCTTTGGTTTCTGAGTTATATACCTCCGTCAAAAAGGATTTCTGTCCTGGAAAGGCCTGTTTGCTGATGTGCCCTATCTGACTCATGTCTCTAGGGTTTTTAAAAACAACTAGGTAGTGTGCATTTAAGCTCAAGGTTCTGAAGGCAGGATTGTTGAAAAACAAGTTTTGAGTAACAAAAATTACACTTAAACTGCGATGGTGAGAGCCCACAGTGAAAAGTTTCATTATGGTGGGAACGTACTCGGGATCCATGAGATCGTCTATTACGACCAGTCCATGTTTAGTCACGTCTCTTTCATCCTCGAACAAAAAGTTTTCTGAAAGAAGACCTTTGTTAAACTTAACCCCCAACTTCACCATTTCGTCGAATCCATCTTGCCATTGACTGTAGCAGTAGTATATGTCGTGTATTTTTGGAGTAACAAGCTCGTCTACACCTTTAATCAACTTGAAAACAAGTTGACTTTTCCCACAAGAAGTAGGTCCAGCTATGATCATTGTGAAGGGGCTTTGTAGACGTGGGTCAAAAATGATCTCCTTTTCCTTGTGATCCATGTTGGACGATATCTTAAACCAAAGTGACCAAAGGAGCAAACTCGTCCTCTTTTAAACCAGTAGAACCCTTGTTCAAACCTTCCACGTAAAGAGCTACATCAGAAAGTCCCATGTTGTATAGACTGGCTATTAGGCAGCTTGGATGAGATATTTCTCTATATTTCCAAACCATCAGAACTTCGAACACAGGATTTGTGACACCTTTTTTCCCTGGAACAGGGGTGGATATCAGGTTAAGCTCGTGGTCGCTCATTCCAAGTTGAGTTCCCAGTTTCCTCCAGTCAAGCTTTTCGAACTTGTCTGCCAGGTTGACGAACAAAGTATCAACTTTCCACTGTTCTGGAGGAATTTCACAATGGTCCACTACGTTGTAATATCCCATGTACCATCTACAATAATCAGTTAGATCGTAACGACCTATGTCACTTAATGCATGTCTCAATACCATCCACTTGCAACGCACGTTCTTTCTACTCCATGAAATAAGCATTTCTCTCCCCATAGAACGAAGAGACGGTATTTTTTCCATGTAATCCATTAAACTTAGTCTAAGTCCTAAGTAAACTCCTAATCGAGGGTAGTCTTTTTCAGATATTTTTTCACTGACCTTGAATAACAACTCGTCCGAAAGGTGAAACTCCATAGCGTCCAAATAAAAAGTGTTGAGCAAGTAAGGCAGGCAGGTAGGAAGGCAGGCAGGTTATGACAGGCTAGAAAGCATACAGTTAACTTATATAGGGTAGGGTAGGGTAGGGTAGGGTAGGGTAGGGTAGGGTAGGTGGGTAGGTGGTTTAGGTGGGTGGGTAGGTGGGTGGGTGGGTTAGGTGGGTTATTTTGGGCGGCCAGCCCGGGCCAACAAGCCCCAAACCCCCCATACTTGAGGGGTGCCCCCACCCCCCCACCCCATAGTTTTTTAAACCCAACCCCACCCTTTCCTACCCTACCCTACCCTACCCTACCCTACCCTACCCTATTTTATCCTACCCTATTCTATCCTATTCTATATATCTCTCCCGTTCCCTTCCCCCTGTTTAGGTAAGCATGTTACATCGTTCTTCGTTCGTTTAAATTTGTTATGACGTTGAGTGTAAAGCGAGCTGATTGTGGTGAAAACAGTGAGTAAGGGAGATAAGCTGGGTGCACCACATAGCCAGATAAAACCAAACTTTTTCTTTCTCCTCTACACTGAAACGATCCAGGGACGATGATGGGATGAGAAATATGGGGCAGGAGGAAAACAAAGTTTTGGTTTCTAAGCACTCAGCTAGAAGTTCCAAAATAGACATGAAGAAATGAAGACGCTGGTTAAGTAGGCGGGGATTTTTTTTGGCGTGATGCTCTTCTGCCGCTTTCAATGCTTCCACATGGAAGGGGTTTTTCAGTGGGCCTTTTCCCTTTCTTCCATGCTTCAGGGCATAACCCAAGGTTTCCACCGCTGAAAATTTCGACAAGTTATGACTCAAAACCATTTTCCTCAAGGTTTTTCTGTCTTTGGATGTAAAACTTGATTGCACTGAAGAAAAAACTAAGTATAATTTTTTCCGGTGAAGAACACATTCTTTCAAGTATTTGCACACGTACCTGAAACAAATAGAAGAGCAACATATAATTTCATTTCTTTCCCTCACATATGTCAGAACTTGAGTGTCGTCGGGGTGACGTTGTTCTAATACACGCTGCAGGGAGTAACGCGACATAGTAGGTCGAAGGTTGTTGTGTCAAATAACGATGGTTTAGTCCCCGTTTAACCTTTATAGGAAACCTGTCAGTCTTTCCTTATCGCAATTTCCTGAAATGATTTATTGCTCAAGGACGAAACAAACGTCAGGGTCAGTGCCTGAGCGTTCTGAAAAGAGGGGAAAACATGTGGAAGGGTGGGTTTGGCCCAGGGGCCTTACCCGGAGGATCATCGTTTATTTTTGTTCAGTTTTATTAGGAGGACCAAAAATTAGATACGGGGTAGGCTGTTACCACCTTCAGCTGACCTTTTTCATGGGAGGGAGTTATTTCAGTAATAACTCTCACAACATGACAGCATCCATGGTAATTGTGGCCAATCTCTGTCCTGAATCCTCTTTCATAGAAAATTTTTGAACCTAAAGAGTGTGTAATTTTGTCTGGGTGAAGTAAAGTGGCTTTAATTAAAGCCTTCACCATAGTAGAATCGATGAAAACTGAATTACCAGGCCCTCCCCCCAAAGGTTGATCCCTTAGAAAAAAGGGTTTTTGTCTGTCTGAAATGAATTTCTTTGAACTTCCAGAGGAAATGGAATGTCTAGACATTAAGTGTACCATGGCACCATGTCCCAAAAGAACACCTGAAAAAAAACTTTCCCCATTTTCTGAGATAAGTTTTTTCACAGAGGGTCCACCAGGAACCAATGCAGTGGTTTGGTTGTGCAAAAAGCATTGTTTGAAGTTACAGTTAGGAGGGATGTAAAGATCCCTGTTCAAATTTTCAGGACAGAATTTCCACACAGCCCACACCTTACCTTCTTCTACGCCCCTCCTGATGTCTGAAATAAACACCTCCTGACGCCTTTTGTGACCTACGGTCAAAGACAAAGGCAAAGGACAAAAGTTAGCCATGTCTGCTTGAGAGAAGCTAGTTCTGATAAATGACGAATGGTCTGCGTTAATTACAGAACGGTAACAACAAGACTCGTTTTACAAGCCTCACCCTGAACGTTGACTGAACGTTATCACGTTTTTTATTTGAGTTAAGCTTTTTTACTTTTTTCCTAAACAACACTGACTAAGTGTAAAACATACTATGAATGGAAAAGCACGGTTATCTACGACTCATGGACGTGGTTGTACGTTATCTGAACGACAAGGGAACGTCCCAGCATCGTATCAGGATAGTTACTATAAAGTAGACTTGAGCTGCTCGATCTTCATCAAACCTTTTCTGACGTTTGTCTGCTGTTCGCCGTCCTGCTCCTGCACCTTCCAGCCCTGCCACCCTTTCATCTTCAAGGAGAACAATGCCTGGTCGCATGAAGACGGGACTTAGTGTCAGGAGAGGAGGAGCTAAAAAACTGGCTCCACTAACTTTTACTACTTCTAAACAGACAGTGGAAAAGGCGTCGGGCATCGCCCCTCCTCCTACCTCTCCAGCCTCACCTGATAAACCACCTGCAACTCCTGCTCGGCTTCCAACTGAAGTGCCTGATGCAGGAGAACAGGAAGCCGCTCTTGCAGCTCTTCATGGCGAAATCACTGATTTCCTGGATCGCGTCCGGGATCGCTCTCCTCAGGAAGCTGGCGACGGCGATTTTGACATCAGGGAATACATCAATCCCCCGGCACCTTTGAACTACCAACCCCCCACTGAAACACCTACGTCCGCCTCTTACTCACCCGTGACTCCGGAGGAACCTTCTCCCCAGGTCAGTCCAATTAAGGTTATAGACCTTACAACCTCATCACCGGCAGTTAAACCCATAGAAGTGGTGGACTTAACACAAGGGACACCTTCACCTGCTCACCGCGGGGGGTATTCGCAGGTAGAGGTTATAGATTTAACCGGCCCTTCTCCTCTGTACTCTCTCCCGGTTCCAGTAGAGGAGCTGCTTCTTAAAAGCCCGCCGGAAAAAAGAAACTGTTCCAGTGAGAAAGAAGGGGAGCCTAAGAAAAAAAGACAGAAGCGCGCCTACCACAAGAAAACCCCTGTCTCTACCCCTGCTTCAGATTCCTCAGCGACTTCATCCTATGGTGCCGAGCCAATTGGTTCTGTCCCAGGTGTTCCTTCTCCTAAAGACAAGTCACACAGGCAAAAGTTTGGGGAGGGAACTGCCCCCAGTTCTTCCAGCAAGCTTGTGGGCTTTAGGTCAGTGCCTTTGGTGGTAAAAAAGTGGCCTGCTCGATTTGGTTTCCAAGAAAAGTCACCTGCCCCCAACCAGGTTTTTTATCCGGAAGGGGATAACAACGCCTGCATAGAAATATACAGGGAACCTAGCATCAGGGGAGTATGCTTGAGAACCTACCTGGACAAACCTTACGAGCGGTGCTTGAACCTAGAGGCGCGTGAATTCAGGAACTTAGTGGACCAGATAGAGTGCATCCTAGGAAAGTACAAGGAGTTACACCGCCTAGCTGCCCTTGGAGAGAGGAAGGTGGATAATCTTTTGTTGTCCTTGAACCAAGACTGCACCGACCCCAGTGGAGGCCGGGCTATGGTCCTGGTAAACTTGTACAAGGGAACTCCTAAAGTTCACATAGGAACAACCAGCTACGTGGAGGAAATGAATGCCTCGGTGTCTTCCAGCTTCAGAATGCCCCCCTCAGCCACACACTGCGGACACACTGTGTCCCCCTTCATTCTGGAGGACATAAAATCACGAGTTGGGCCCTTCCTAGACGAAACGACCGATTTTTACTCTGGGTAAGTGGTCAACTTTGTATAGTGTCTGGTCAACAGCTCCTTGTTAAGTGCTTTTACATTATGATGTATATCAGCTAATTTGTAGTTAGATTTAGATGTACTCCGTTATTAGTCAACATAGCCCAGCGTAGGTTTAAGTTCCATATGTACTCCATGTATACTTAGGTTAGGTTTTTAGTTATAAGTTTGTATATAGAACATAAAGTGAAACAAGAAAAAGAAACCTTAAAAAAAAAATGCCGCCCAAAAAGGTAAAACAACTTTACACCGTCAACTGTCCAATGTGTAACACCCCTAGACCTCCACGTTTGGTAACTGTAGAAAACAGTGGAAAAACTTTATGTAACTCAGATTCTTGTAGAAGAGAAACTTTTTCCGACAGCTTAGAACTTCCAAAAGAAATAGAAAAAAATTCTTTGCATAAAAGCAGTTACCGTGACAACTTCAAGTCCATAGCTTCAGGTTTGGCTGTGCTTGGTAAGCTTCAGTCCATTTTCAACGTCAGAATGACAAGTTTCAACAAAGACTTGGGAGCCAAACAGGTAATAGAGGCGCTTACCTCTATTCATAGAAATCAAGTTATGGCTTACAAAGTGGCTGTCTCTTTTGGAAGGTTGTTGTCTTCCTCTAAGGAGGAAGAAGAAGAAGAGAAAGTCATGTACTTTCATGCTTCTGCCAACAACTCGTCTTTGTTCTATGACAGTGAAAGTCATAGAGACCCTTACATTTTTATAAGGGACGACAAAGACTTTGCAGAGTGTTTAGATTTAATAGAAAACAACATTAAAGAAGACACTCAAAGACCCTCTACTAAATGGAGTGTAATAGGCACCGTGAACGCCAACATCACACTAATAAGGGCTACGGGAGGAGAATATCTTTTAGGTAAAATGAAAACTGTTCCACCAGGTTTAAGACAAAGAGGAATGCAACACTTTCACAGAGACCCTAAAACCAAAAGGGCTTACAAGGACAACTTGTGTTTCTTTAGATGTCTGTCTTTCTTCCTGTATGAATCTTTAGAAAAAACTCAAGAGCTTTTCCTTGAAGCCTATCCAGGGGTGAACAAGGAGACTTTTGAGGGCGTTAACATAAGAGATTTAGACAGGTTAGAAAAAATGTTTGAAGTTAACATAAGAATCTTTTACCTTCCCTCTTTTGGTAAAAGAAAGGGTCGACCTAAAATTATAAGGTCAAACATGTGTTCATCCAAGAAAATCATGAACTTGAACTTACACAGAAACCATGTAAGTTTAATAACTAACATGGGACTGTATGGTAAAATGTACCCCTGTGAAAAGTGTCATAAAGTTTTCACTCGTAGCTTCCTTTTGAAACAACACAATGGGGTGAAAAAAGATTGCACCAAAGTCAGCTTCAGGTACAAAGGTGGAGCATACAATCCATCCAAAACAGTTTTTCAAGTTTTAGAGGAACTGGGAATAGTTTGTTCACCTGAGAAAAAAATATACCCCTATAAAATTGTTTTTGACTTTGAAAGCTATTTCGTCCAACCTGAAAATTCGTCCCCAGAAAATGCTAACACTGTGATAGAAAAAACTCACATACCCCTTTCTGCCAGTGTAGCTTCTGATTTTCCTGGGCATACAGAACCAGTGTGTTTTGTGAGAAATTCCAACAGGGACGACGATCCTTTGGTTAAAAATGTGTTGGAACACATAAACAACTTGGGGCAGTTCATAGGAGAACAGGTGAAAGAGAATTTTAGAGATGTTTTAGACGAACTAGACTCTCTAGAAGAAAAACAAAAGGAACTAGAACATAAAGCTAGCAAAGTTTTTCCAGCAAAGAACAAAAAAAATCCCCAAAAAAAAATCTCCCATGTTCTTGAAGTGAAGGAAAAACTTCTTACCTACATAGAAAGAGTCCCTGTTCTAGGTTTCAACTCTGGAAAGTATGACATTAATTTGATAAAAAAGGAATTTCATTCTTTTTTTATAGACACAGACAAAACAGAAATGAAAACCATAAAAAAATGCAACAAGTACATAGCAGTGTACACAGACCATCTTCTTTTCCTTGACATGTTTAACTATTTGGCACCAGGTTATTCCTACGCAAACTACCTGAAAGCCTTTCTAAAAGGGAAAGCTGAAAAAGGTTTTTTTCCCTACGAGTGGATGGACAACATAAGAAAACTGAACAACAAAGCTCTTCCTCCACGCCACTGCTTCTACAGTTCTTTGTCGGGTGGTGGAATAAGCAAAGAAGATTATCTTAAATGTAAGAAGGTCTGGAAAGAAAACAAAATGAAAACTATGAAGGACTACTTAATATATTACAACAACCTGGATGTTAAACCCTTTGTTTTAGCCATAAACGAGCACACAAAATTTTTTATAGATCGTGGGGTAGACATGTTCAAAGACGGTTTAACTTTGCCAGGTTTAACCTTGAAGTTTCTTTTCAACAACACTGCACCTAATGCCACTCCTTACATTCTTTTTGGTGAGAAAGAAAAGGATGTTCACTCCTTGCTCAGACGCAACTTAGTAGGGGGTCCCTCTATTATTTTTCACAGACATCACAAAAGTGGAGAAACAAGAATAAGACAAAAAAAATACGGGTCACAAAGCAAAGTATGCAGACACATAGTAGGGGTAGATGCTAACAGCTTGTACCTCAAGTGCATGGGTGAAGAGCACTGCACAGGTTATTATGTGGTGCGCAGGAAAGAAAACGATTTTCAAGCTGTTTGCAGTCAACAAATTAGCTACTCAGCCACAGAATGGTTGCGATACAAAACTGTGACAGACAAAGTCAAGATATTACACCAATACAACTACGGGGAAGTAGTATTGGGTTCAAGGAAAATAAAAGTGGACGGATATGATCCAGCTTCAAAAAAAGTATACCAGTTTCACGGGTGCTACTGGCATGGTCACATATGTCACCTTACTAAATCAGTTTTGAGAGACCCCAAGGCATGGTTAGAAGAAAAAAACCAAAATACCATTTTGACTACCCTATATCTTCAATCGTTAGGTTACCAAGTAGAGGAAAAGTATGAGTGTATGTGGTTGAAAGAAAAAACTGAAAACTTGTGCAGAGAAACAAAAAGTGAATGGGAAATTAAAAGACCGTTGTGCCAAGGCAGAAAAAGTCAGGATGAAATACTGAGAGGGGTTTCTAAAGGAACAACTTTTGGACTTATCCAGGTAGACATAGAAACACCTGAACACTTGAAAGAAAAATTCAGTGAAATGACACCTATTTTCAAAAACTGTTTAGTAGGAAAAAAAGACGTAGGTGAACATATGAAACGTTACCTGGAAGCAGCAGGTAAGCTAAAACAACCGCAACGCCAACTTATAGGCAGCTACCACGCAGAGGGAATTTTGTTGGGAACTCCTCTCTTGAAGTGGTACCTGGAAAAAGGTTTGGTAGTTACGACAGTACACCTTCTCGTAGAATACACTCCAGAACAAACTTTTTTACCCTTCATGGACGAAGTAACCAAAGCTAGGAGAAAGGGCGACGAAAATATAGACTGTAAGATTTTGTCAGATCTGTACAAACTTTTGGGAAATGGTTCATACGGAAAAACCATATGCAACAAACAAAACTTTGTTCAAACAAAGTATCTTCACCCCTCTAAGGCAAGACGTTTGGCCATGCACTGGTCAGTGCAAGATGTGCAAGACATAAGTGACAACACGGTAGAACTGTCCTGTTTGCCCACCTCCATCACCTACGATCTCCCAGTTCAAATAGGGTTCATGGTATACCAATATGCCAAACTTAAAATGTTGGCTTTCTATTACGACTTTCTCCTTGAATACATAGACGAGAAAGATTTTGAAATGTGTGAAATGGACACTGACAGTTTTTACTTTGCTTTAAGTGCAGAGAAAATAGAAGACGTAATTATTCCTGAAAAACGTGAAGCTTTCTTCAGAGAACGTCACAAATGGTTGCCCTCTGAATCATGTGACAACAGTCACCACAGAGAGACCTATGTTCAGACCAAAGTATTGGGTGAGCTGTGGCTGCCTCAACCATGTTGTAAGAGCCGTCTGGCGTTTGACAAGAGAACCCCCGGGTTATTCAAAGTGGAGTGGGAAGGTGACGAAATGACTGCCTTGAACTCCAAATGTTACATAGGCACAGGAGTAAATGTGCCCGTTAAAATGAGTTGCAAAGGTGTAATTCAAAAACAAAACCCCCTGACCACTGACAAGTACAAAGAAGTACTGGACAGTGAAAATGTTGTCACGGTAGTCAACAAAGGATTTAAAGTAGTAAACCACAGCGTTACGACTTACTCTCAAAGGAAACAAGGTCTAACCTATCAGTACATAAAGAGACAAGTATGTGAAGACGGTGTAAGCACCCTACCCCTTTCTATATAAAAAAATGGTTTCTTTTTCTAGTTTCACTTCCAGTTGTACATTTCGTTGAAAGAAAAAAAAAGTTTTAAACAAATTGTTCAAATGAACAAATTTCCTTCATAGAAAACAGTGTTAAAATGGAAAATGTTCATTTGAAAAATTGTTCAAACGAACATTTGTTCAAATGAACATTTTTCCCCATAGAAAACAGTGTTAAAATAAAAAATGTTCATTTGAACAATTGTTCAAACGAACATTTGTTCAAATAAACATTTTTCCCCATAGAAAACAGTGTTAAAATGGAAAATGTTCATTTGAACAATTGTTCAAACGGACATTTGTTCAAATGAACATTTTTTCCCATAGAAAACAGTGTTAAACTGGAAAATGTTCATTTGAACAATTGTTCAAACGAACATTTGTTCAAATGAACATTTTTTTCCATAGAAAACAGTGTTAAACTGGAAAATATTTTTTGTTCAAATGAACATTTTTCAAATAAAAAAAATGTGTACTGTATCATGAAAAAAAAACTAATAAAAAAGTAAGAAAAGTGAACTGTATCACCCAAAAATAAAAAAAACTTTTCACAAAAGTGAACGCTGTACATGTTCACGACAAAAAAATAAAAAATCCGGCGCTGAAGAAATTAAGTTGGAACAGAAAAAAAGTGGTACCAGATTTCTTAACTCATAGCGTCACGTTCACCAGACTATTAGTATCTGGTTAGATTTAAGCAACCATTTTAAAATGGAAAGTTTAGAAGCTATGCTTGTGGAGCAAACCACAGAAACTCCACCTTATGACTATTACATGCGTCCAGTTTTACAAAGTGTTGCTTCATATAATCAAGCTTCTTCTATAACACCTGACAATGATATAAGTTCTGTAGCATGTGGATGTTCAGAGAATTTCTTTTGGGAAATAATACCTGCAGAAAACATTGGTTATTTTAGAGGAGCTGAACCAGACACTGTTGACCACTGTATAACTAGTGTTAAAATGTACAAATATTTCTCTTCAGCTTTTTGGGACGCCTACAGAAACTGCATGTACTATTGTCGAGTGAAAAAAGTTAACTTGATAATGCATGATTGGTGTATAGGAGTATATCAATTGCACACTGAACCTGGCTGCCCAAGACACTACACAAGGTACACTTTAGGAAGTGTAAGAAAGTTTGCTCTTACTCTCCAAGAGTTAGAATGTAATCCCATAGTAGGAGTGTTTTGTCAGTGTAATTGTAAACTGGAAGTATCTGCTATTGCTAAAACTATTTGTTTCACATGTCTGCAGGTCTCTCTGGAACTTCATGCCTTAAGTATACCTGGAGTGAAAAATCATTTCTCCTTTGAGGTAAACTTTAAGGATGGTTTTTTATCTGGTCTTTTACCTGGACCCAAAAACAGTCAAACTTACTTCCTGGCCCAGGCTTTGTTCGAGCATGCTATATCTAACATAGCCAAACTTAACAGTTATTGTTTCCACAACACATGGAAAACAAGTCTTACTGGCCAAAGCTGGTATCAAGCAAGTAAATTCACACACAACAAATGTTTTTGTAGTATATGTGCACGCCCCGGAAATGGAAAATCTGTCTTCATCTGTAAATATTGTGTCTAATAAAAAATATAATCTGTTATGTGAAATAAATGAGTTGTGTTTTATTTTAATGCATGAGTCATAAGTATTGCGTAAATCCATAAAAGTATTGCATCAGAACATTGTGTAAATTCTTACAAGCATTGCGCAATGCACCCTCATACGTAGGTCATACGTTTTTGCAAGTAGGTTAGTAGGTCACTTCCGGTTTGCAAGTAGGTCAGCTCTAGGTATTGCGCAATTCTTTTAATTTATGTAACTAGGTCAGGTCACTAGGTCAAATGAAATCCAGCTCTCTGATTGGTCGAAAAAACTAGGTCATGACCTTATGACGTCACTTCCTGTCAAATCCAGCCCTCTGATTGGCTGAAACTAGGTCACTTCCGGTCTACCAGTAGGTCATGACCTAGTTAGTAGCTAATCCATTGCGCTCAGTTTGCATGTATATACTACTTCTATACTAGCACCAGTTATCTAGGTCACCCTGGGAGGTGCCAGCCCTTTGATACTGGTCACATGACCAGTTTGATAGTCACATGACTCATAATGAAGATGAGCGCCCCCTACCCCCCCCCCTTTCGACCTAATTGACAGCTGCGCCCATTAGATGGCTGGAGCTGGTTCCGGCAGACGTCTGTAGGGGATGGATGATGACAGGCAGGTACGAGCTGATGATGTCTCCTTGGTGACAAGTCTAGGATAGGCCCAGACATAATGCTTTGTCTAATAGATGATAATACTTATTACTTTCCTGGTAGAATGGCGTTTGTGCTTCTATACATTTTGGTATATTCTTCTGTTTAGTTTTCCCCCTTCTCTATTGCATTATTGCCTTTCTTATATATCCATGTGAGGGCAAAAATATCACAATAGTGTAGTAATGTACACTAAAAGGTATACTAAACTGTAAACACCAAGAGTGCCACAAGAAGGACCGTTGTGGTGGCAGGGCTCTTGGACACCAAAGCACACACTGCTTAGTGCTAAGGATTCCGTTCACCCATCTCTAATTTAGAAAGAGTGAGATGAACTCATGAAGCATGGGGCTGGCGCGAACAGGCACGTTAACACCATCACATCGCTCCTGCAATTTTTTCTTCCAGACTCTTTCCAATTGGGCTCTATTGGTGATAGTCTTTGTGAAATTTTAGATGGCATGCCTGTTGCTATAAATGGTGGACCTGATGGCCCACGTTCCCACTTGCTGCAGCCTGCAGTCTACTCTATATAAAGTGAACCATTGCTGTATAAGGTGATTAAATATACCATGTGATGGGGCAATGTCATGTCACGCTGTCCTCAGCACTAAGTACCAGGGTAAGTCACACTGTGTGATAGTCTATCAGTACAGAGGCGTAGGAAGCAAATCTTCATTGGGGGGGGGGGCCCGGCGAGGGCACCATTGCGACCACCTTGAATTGTCGGCTGATGCATGATGGCGTCTATATAATGCGTATATAGAATTCATATAGAAAAGTAATTTTTGGTAAATTTTGGATCTGACTTTAGGCTCAGATCCCCATTTTCCCTATGACATCACCATAATAATCTAATTTGAGATGTAAAGTTTAGGCTTCTTTTCCATTGTGTTTATGAGTTCTTGGAAAATATTGGGGGGGCCCAGACATACTCAGGCCCCACCTCCTCCATGATTGGGGGGGGGGGCCCAGGCCCCCCTGGCCCCCCCTTTTCCTACGCCCCTGCAGTAGGATGGATACGTTTAGACCTAAAAGAGGTGAGTATTAAAGCTGATCTGCTCATAAGGATTGGACAGAGTAGGTCCATATTGGTTTCATTCCCGCCCCCTTTTTCTTTTATTGTCACAATGACTTCTAACTTGCAATAGCGACTGGTAGATGAATAAATCGACTAAAAATCACCCAAAAATATTTCAACTTTCGGCTGAGTTGAGTTTTTTTAGATCCTATCAGAGAACTATTGTGAAAGTGTTGAGTAATCTAGTTTTCTACCCCATGCCTACGATCTTAGCTGCCAAAATTACGTTAAACAACCATTACTCGCTCACTCACTAAATTCTCACCTGTACCCCTACACCACTCATCAAGCCAATAATTAGTTCTGGAACATGTCCTGAGCTGATCAAACAGGGATCGGGATCACTTATACAGCACATTGTTTTACTGTACCTCCAGCTGTGCCTTCACAGCTCTCTGTCTGCCTAATAATTAGTTCTGGTACAATTCCTAGCCTAATCTGCCCCAGATGCACTCCCCTGTTTCAAACTGGGTCACCTGGTGTGTAATTAATGCCTTTATGGGCAGTTAATGCAGGAGTGCATGATGCCCACAGGTCGGCATGATGCACCAATCAATGAAGCAGTGGTACCAGCACTCTCCTGGAGCATCATGCCGACCCTATGAGGGTGCATCAACCTCGTAGGTTCAACATGATGCATGAATGTAGCCCTGGTGAGTTATGCGCTAGGGCTGCATTCATGCATCATCATAACCAATGGTTGTGGTGCATTACTGGATTAGCGGCCCTTAAAGGGTTAATTAAAACCCACTCACTCAATATGTACTAATTGTATCACAGGATCCACCCCCAATATGTAGCTATAGAGATGAGAGGATCCCTGATGAAGCTGAGTTACATCAAAGCTTACATCAGGAATGGGGTAGAGGGGCTCTATAAATGAGCTGCTGACACTCATCCAGTAGCAGAGAGGCTGCTGGACGAGAGGCTACTGTAAATCCTCGTGTATAAGACATACCTGGGGTTTGGTCTGTGTATAAGCTGCGGCTATACATAGTGCCTTATGGGAGATGTACCTCTAGGCCTCTCTCCTATAACTCAGGGTGCACCTTATAGGGGGGCCGCACCTGATGTGCGAGGCACTACGCTAGCAACACCACAGTACTGGCCATTGTACCCTTGTAATGGTTGTCACATTTAGGTGTAGACAAAGTATAGTACAGTAAGTAGTATATGACAATGACGGTCCAGCTCGGGGCAACAACACCACTTGTTTGGGGGCCAAATACATACCTAGCTTTTTACAGTTTCACTTCAATACAGTCTCAACATGTGATGAATCTGTGGGTCGTGGCCCCTATCAGAGGGAAATCTCGGCGACATGCCCGACTCCCCACTGTGCCGTGAGTCACCACCCTGGCCGCCTGTCACCCCCCCCCCCCCCATCCCATCTCACATGGCCCCGATCACTTCACACTTGACGGAGTACAGTGACAGATAAAGCCATTAGTTAAAAGGGTTTGGTTTTTTTTTTCTAATTTAAAAAAAAATATGACACAACAAAAAGTAAGGGAAATCACAGAAGAAAAAGTCAGAAAATGAGGTTAGGACAGGAAATAGAACAAGGACAGTCTTTTTTCTTTCTTTTTTTTTTTGCCCTGTTTTTGTTGTTGTTTTGCCCTATTTTTGTTTTTGTTGATGTTTTTCTTTCCTTTTTTCACTTTCCATATACTGATGTTTAGGAAGTGGGGTGTCTCTGGGGGGGTAAGAGGGATTTTCTTACACTAAATCTGGACGACACATGTCAAATAGCGGTTGACATTTACCTACACCTTCAACAGTAAACAGATTATGATCTATATATTCCAGCACAACTTGCACAATTATGTTGTTTTGTTGTTGTGTTTTTTTTATCTAGCGCTAAATATGCTTCACACTTGACACTAAGTAAGTAGTTTTCTTATTTTTTATCTGACATGTTGACTTAAATACAGTACTGTGTGAGTTCCTCTTTAACCCCTACCACCCTAAAGTCAACTTTTGCCTCAACATGTCAGTGTCTAAATGTGTACTAGTTATCATAACCACGGCACTTTTTTCACCCTGCCATTCAGAGACCCCTTCTTCCTTCCTCACCCACCCCCCTCCTATCCCCCACATATAAGATCTCAAAAAAATTATGAGTTGCAGGTAACCCAACCCTACCTAAACTAACAACACAGGGATAATACTAGCTTTCTCAGTCAATTTTGAAAAGGATACATTATATCGAAAGACTATTTTGTCCATTAAGCTCCATGAGTCATCACACCGAGTTTCGAGACATTGAACCATCAAAAATATATCAGATATATAAAAAAAGTCTTACCCACCCTACCTAATCCTATTCAGTATGGTGCCTGAGACATGACAATTTTTTAAGAGGCCAACCCTCCCTTGGCCTGGCCTAAATCTGAGTATGTCCCGTTATACCATGTGAGACAGGGTCCCACTTCCATGTGGTTTTCTGGTCGGTGGTTTTCTATGGTTCCATCAGCAGGGTATAAGGGGGGACACTCAGGGGTGGGCTGTGTCATCTTAAAATGTGTGTGTGTGTGGGGGGGGGGGTATAAAAGCAGCCCTTGTATTGAAAGGGAAACTACATGTACTAAACCATGTCTCTTGTCAAACCTGCAGTGTACAAAAATACAAAAGTGACTTGACCCAAGTCTGATGCTCCGGCCTGACAAGGGGAGGTCCCCCTCCTCCCACCGGCCGTTGATGGACCGAAAAAGTTCCACCCTAGCCATCCTGATCATGGAAACGATGAGCAACATGCGAGATTTTTGCAGCTTGTAAATTGCAGATAATTATCGAGGTTTTTATCGAGAATAAACATTTAATGGGGCGATTGATGTATTTGTGTTCCCATTAATGATTGGACATTTTGTTTTTATTCAAATCAAGTTCATATTTGTATCTTTTCTTTTTTCGATCTCAAAATTTTCTCCCACAAATTAGACATTGTGTTATCAGAGTGATGTGAACGTCCAGGAGGTCATGTCAATGGAACTACCGTAATCTCCCGCGTATAAGGCGCAGCCCGCGTATAAGGCTCACCTAGAGTTTTGGAAAATTCTCAAAAAAATGAAAAATTCATAAGTTTGGTTCTACTTAATGAATTTTCAAAATTCAAAAACCTATGGGTAGCTTGGGCCACCTTGGGCCCCATTTTGTCCTATTTTGACCAAGGGGGCATGTAAGATATCAAAAGAAAGGTCTTGGTGTCCCCCTTGTGGATCCAATGAGAACTAAAAACCCCCGTATAAGACGCGCCTTATACGCGGGAGATTACGGTACATACGTGGATCATTTAGAGTTCACGTTCCGTGGATCCTTAGCTGTAGATAAGGCGTACGTCCTGTATCGGCGATAACAGGGGGTGAGAGATAAAGGCGTTATCAGCGACACACAGCAGTCCAATTACCCCCAGGTCCGGTGTGAGACAGGGGGGATCATGGTTATACTACCCACCCCCTCCCACCCCAATCTCACCTAAGGTGCCCCATCCTACACCCTCCGTCAATCACTGCAGGCACAGCCTCCCCCCCTCCCCCTCTATCTGTTTGAGCTGTCAGATGGTTAATCAAGGTATGAGGACATATCGTAAAACCCTGCATGTAAGCCGCACCCTAGGTGACTGCAGACTACCTAAGGTGACACATCCTACACTCTATAAGGCAATCACTGCCCACACGTGTAGGTCCTGCACGCCCCCGTCTGTCTGAACTGTCAAATCCTGACTGGGAAATCACAAGAGTGCGACGATGTGGACCATGGAGCGATAGGGCCCAAAACACTGGACGTTGTGGCCAAATTTCAGGACGGTACGGCATAAAATAGACGAAGTATACGATTCAAATATGGATAATATGATTCAAATATTGAGTTCCACATTTTGTCCAAAAAAGGAGCGATATCTATTTATCACCGTTTCTTTTACATGGACATTTGAGATAGCACTCCACCCACAACAAATGTTAGAAAATCTTCTAAATTTCTCTGGGATATTAACCTTTCTTTGGGATCAGAATATTTGGGAAGTCATAAGAAAAGAATGCAGGGAACCTGTCTTCTCCGAGTTCCTAGTACTCTCAAGAAGTTTAGATACCGCAGGGGATATTCAGTTTACAAAACCCTCAATTCAATCTATCCGCTGTAATTGTGCCAGGAAATCAGGTCACAATTTCCAATATTATTTCCATGAAGTATGACAGCTACTAAAACCCACAGAAAGTCTGTTGTGACTTGACATGTTTGTGATGCCTGAGGGGGCGACATGTAAGTAGGCTATAATTGAGGAGATCCTGCACTTGACCTACTTGGTGTAAAGTGGGGCAGTTCAGCCACATGCTGCTGAAAGGGTGAAAAGAGGCCTGTCTCTGGAGTTTCTCCTGGTGGTGGAAGGCCTGAGACCTAGTGGTAATCCTTTAAGCCTAGTGCATTGATATATCACACCAGTAAAACCTGAGTAAAACCACGTGTAAAATCCACTTCAGAGGCCTACTGCAGTTTGTTATCTCCCTAAATTTCAAAGTGAAACTTAAAGACGTGGACGAAAGGGTGCGGCTAATAGACAGTGTAAACTAATACAATATAGGATACTAGTATAGTACCGGGGTACTAAACTCGAATTTGTTGTTATAAGTCCAAAGTGGCCTTTTCAATTGTTGGGGTGCATTTTGAACACAGGTGCGGCTTATACGCGATTATTTACAGTAATACATATCTGCATATGTACCATACTCACTATGGCTGCATTCATGCATCATGAGGACATTTTGTAAGTTTAATAGATCCATCTCGCACCCGCAGCTTGAAGCAGTAATGTATCACAGTGCCATTAAAGGGTTACAGAGTCGGCGGTAAAAAGTCGGGTGTTGATGACGGGGTAGGAGGTAACAACATGGTGCCGTGTCTGCATGCCATGTGGCATGTACACCACAAAGTAATTCTGCCATAATTTACGATATAATATCTCTAATGGGAGTAGTATTTTCTTAAAAACAAAACAAGTAGTGTAGGTAACTCTGCTGCGTTCAATTCATAATAACAGATGTAAGTATAATGTGCCTACAGTCAGCTTTCACTATTTTGTAAACACGCGACGTTATGACGTCACCGAGACGCAGGTGACGGACGGCCAGACGACATTTCCTTCCTGTGTGGCTGGTTGCCGCCGGGTGTGCCCATTGTCAAGTCTTCGCCCGGAAACCAGCAGCACAAAGGGTAGTGGGACTGTTAGCCTGCAGTCTGATCCAGTCTAGTACCTTAGGGATCAGGTCGTTGATTGCGACTGGTGGGAGAGGTGGGGGTCAAGGAGTTGCTCAGGATTTGGTAGGGTGGGGGCGTTGATTCGCTAATGGGGCTTGGGAGGGGGAAGGGGGAGGGTGGGGGATTTTAATCCCCGGAGGCAAAGTTTTAACAGAGCATGGAAGCAATGAGAACCCTTCTACCACCACCCCCTTTCCATCTTGTCTACCCCTATTATATCTCCCTCAGATCATCCATTCTGCCTAATCATCCAGCCACACAGCCCTTCTATCCACCTGACCCTTTTCCCACCTACCCCCCCCCCCCAATAACCTAAACCCTTTGATGGCTGGATAAAGCTTCCAGGTTCATGTTCCAATGCTGCCCCCATGTAGTCCTTGTGAGCTACTCCCTAGTATTGCATTGGTGCATCTTGATTTAAAGCCAGTAGAGAAACTAACATATATTTGGAGGTATGTGAACGTTCAACAATTATGTCACTATTAATTAGGCATTTTTCAGGACCTACCCACCCCCTTGTCACTGTTTTTGTATGGAACATATAGAGGAAACCTAAGACCCCTCACCCCAGCAGTGACGTAATTGTTAAACGTTCCCTATCGTGTGGCTTATTAACCCGTCCAGGCCCTTCAATCCAGGAGCCCCTCATCTCTGTTGGTCATCTGGCAATGAATGGGTGCATCATGACCACCCTCTCTTGAGTCCGGCTAGTTTGGGGTGTGCATCGGTTCTGAAGCGTCCATATGAAGTAACATTGGCGAGTTACTCGCCAGGGCTGCATTGTCCATACATCAAATAGAGACAAATGACCAAAGTATGGCCCTACAGGGACTAAAGGAGGTCCCTAGACAGCGTCCACCAATCACCATCTACCAGGACCACTAATGACCCACTAACAGTTTGGTCAAATCCCCCCCCCCCCGCTTCCCATTATTATTTCCCTTCCATCATATTCCGCTGGTTACGAGCAGCTCACACGCTATCCGCTCCTACGTCTCAGGCATTATTCACGAGCTGGTTCCCGAGCTCCTCATACTTAATTACTACGGCCACACCTCGAGTGGTGCAGCCAACACCATGAATATGGACAGCCCCACAGAGTATCATAATGAAAGGTGAAGGCTACTCCTGATCCCATATATATCCCATGGAGCTATATCTACCAGAAAACCCCGCATACAACATAACAGAGATTATTTCATGTGAAAAACAACTCTCCATAGAGATAGCATTGCTGAGCCGATCGCCACCCCCCCCCCCACTCCCCCCAGTGGCGAAACATGTCTCGATCCACAGTGCTAGTCACGTGATTTATTTTGATGCTAAATTATATGCACTTTTATATCAAATTAACAAGAAATAAATACAGAACTAAACTCCCATGGCAACATTGGGGCTGTCTCACCCTCGGGCTTTGCCCTCAGGGGTGAGTGAGTGAGTACCGTAATCTCCCGCGTAGAAGACGCGCTGCGCGTATAAGACGCACCCCAAACTCAGCACATGCATTTTCGCGTATAAGATGCACATTTTAAGAATGGAATTTGCAAGATTAGTACATTTCTATAGTAAAATTACCCCTCGTATAAGACGCACCCCCAATTTCAGTACATCCTATAAGACTGCCCAGCATTTTGTTTGGTGTAGAGGACGCGTCTTATACGCGGGAGATTACGGTAATAGGTGTTTAATGCCATTTCGACAGCTAAGGTCATATTCATGGCAAAAACGACATTACACAATTTCACTGAGGAATATGTCGGTGGCCGCCAATATGTGCACCACACACATCTGAGGGGATAAGAAAGAGGAGATGTAGGAAAGCCTAGCCCTCAGGGGAGACAGCCCCCCTCGGGGTGGATCGACCACAATGTACACCATGGTCGTTTAGTTCTGGGCATTTCTGTCTGATGAGGGTGCGGCTTACAAGCGGAGTTCCACTACTTTTAATAGTTAGGGCGGGAGCGGCTTATACCGAAGCGCTGTTTATATGCAAGGTTCTATGGTATAATTGTCTTCTAGAGAGAGACCTGAGCAGCTCAGGGGAGCAGCTCTGACACATCCTGGGAATATCCACTGAAGGGGACTGTCAGCAACTGGCAGCTGCATGTATATAGGAGCCATAAGCCTAGCCTGAGCCCCAGCACTAACCATTCAACCCTTTAGAGGCGGCTTTTAAAGTGTTAAAGCATACCTTCCAGTTGAGTTGCTCTCTGAAGCTGAACACTAATAATGTAGCTTGGCACGGCTTATTGAAATACAATTTTTAGAGAAACCCTGATTAATTAAAGTGTCAGTATATTCTGCACACACAACCCTACTTGGCGTTTTCCTTCACATACCTGATAACCCACCTCCCCATCCCCCACTATCCATGGAACCAATTTGTTCTCCAATCATCTGAAGGACCATCTAGCATGAATGGTTGTCTACTGTCAATAGTAATCTAACTCACTGTTCAATGTACATTTACGAGGGTATATCTGCGATTGGACAGTGGACCTACGACAGTGCTTATAATCACTAATATATTCTTGTACTTAACTGTGGGTACCATGGAATTATTACAGCCCATTATTAGACAAAACCCTGTGTGTAAGCCGCTACATAGAGACCAGTTCAGCATGTAGCATCACCCTGAACTTCGAGTAGGCCTTATAGGCGGGGTTTTTTCACTCTTGAACACTACTAAAGTGACGATTTTCAAGTTTCTTCAGGTGCACTCATGTGCAGGGGACATATTCCTACATTGCATGCTCAGGGTATGGCATATATGAGGCATAAAAAGGTTATCAAATTATTCCATGAGAAATGTATGCATGTCTTTTAGTTGTCCCACAAATCCCCAGTCTATCACAGACCGTAGCAGGTCTACGCATCTCTCAGGTGCACCATAAATGATCTATCTCCATGAGATGGCTTCATGACACACGGTGGATGCCAATCTCCTTTGCGTCGTCACTGGAACTATAAGGACTGCATCGGACGTTCGAGGGCCCCCCAGATTGGTTGGATGCTGCATCTGTTGGCAACCCGACACACTAATGCTGTTAGAGGGAAAGGCATTAATAACTGATCTCACATCGTCTTGCCGGACCTCTGGGAGTGTATTATAAACCCTGTAGGGTTGGCATGATGCACGAATGAATGCATCCCTGGCGAGAAGAATAATCATGTATCATGCATACCCTTCAGGTGTCCAGGGCATGATGCATGAATGCAGCCCTGGTGAGTCCACTCGCCAGGGCTGCATTCATGCATCATGCTGACAAACGCAGTGGCGTTGTTACACGGGATCACAGCCATGAGTTTATTTGATAGTCTAATTCTTATTATTTTGGACCAAAAGTGTTATCAAAATTATAATAGGGGATGCATCCCCTCCCTTTGGGCTGCGCCCACTCATTTTCAAACCCTGCATCTACCACTGCTAAAAAGGGCATACATCACCCAGAGAGTGTTATCTGCCGCCTGCCTCATCCCTGTCACAGCCATCTCTCCACGTAAAATGATGAAATTGTTTCTCTGAATGAATTCGTCATTTCTATCTATCCCCTTTCTAGATAATTAAAATGTGTCTATTGTGTCAGTCTTCTAATCCCTGTGACAGGTGGCAGTCAGCTCCAGGCCTTTTATCTAATTTAAATTCTAAAAGATTAGACTGATCCCTGCTATTGTAGCACATCGCATAATGTGCGCCTCATGTGGACTATAGGGTAAATACTATTAGTTGAAGGAAAAGACACAGGTTGCACATTGGGCTTGATTTTGAGCATTTTAGCATCATGCCAACCCTCCACGAGTGCCATGATGCGTTCATATAGCCCTGATGGTTGGCACGATGCATTAATGCAATATTGGCCTTTAAATGGTTAATGGACCAGTAGTAGAATGTCATCAGGATATTGACTATGTACACTTGCAATAAGCTCGATGAGAAAAGGGAATCTGTTACATTATTAGTCAACCGATTGTAGCCTCTGTTGTTTTTACCTGGACATGAAAGAATTGGAGTAATCGACTTAAGTGCATGGAAATAAATTATATCTTTTTGAACGTAAATGGAGTACCCGGTATTATAATATTGGTTGATTAATTATGAAGGGAAATAACTGTTCACTCTGGATGATGACACAATTACTTGAGTATAGATTATGTGGAATATACATTGTGGCAACCTCTACCTCTAACTACATGTACACATTAAACCATAGTCTTTCCAACCTCAGGTACATATTGAAATGTAACGAAGCATAATTAATAGGCATAATCATAAAAATTCCAAGAGGAAATTGGATTCTCTGATGGCACAGACTGCAGGTGTGTCAAACTAACACTGTCTTTTACCAATGCATGAAACACCACTATCTACAAGGCCATGCCGAGGACATGGGGAGAGATCCCTGTGGACACACTGACCCTGTTACTACCAACCCCTACCAACATGAAGGCTGTGAAGGAGGTGGGGATGGAGACATGTAGCACGCTGCACCCTGGATGGATGGCAGGGCTGGATCCAAAAAGCATGGTCGGGGGGGGGGGCATAGCCAGGGAAATTTAGTTGGTGAGGTAGTTCCAAATTCTCCCTAGTTAAGAGTCATACCATGGCCCATTTTAAGGTTTGAGGGGTGGAGAAGGGAGCTCCTGGACCCGCTACTGATTGGTCGTACATGTGCATGGGGCAGGCAGCTTGCATGTAGTATCGGTCAGTTGTGTCCAGCATCGACCACCAATCCATCAGCAGCCTCCTCCTCCACTACCCATGTTGACCTCACACTCCTCCCTCATGTTCCAAAAGGACCCAGTGTCTTAACCCTTCAGAGGCCACTGAGGCAGCAGTGCATCATGCCCATTGGTCGCCAATGAAGTGCTGGCGAGTCTGCTCACCAGCACTTCATCCGAGCATCATGCCGACCCTCCGGCAGTGTATCGACCCCCGTAGGTTCGGCCTGATGCATAAATGTAGCCCTGGCGAGTAACTCGCCAGGGCTACATTCATGCATCATGCCAACCAATGGGCATGATACATTAAGGCACTATATTGGCCTTTGAATAGTTAGGGGGCTGTCACTAGGGGAAGGGGTGATTCAATAGGTGAATCCACAAAGTGGGGTTGGAGGGGGCCGATGGAGGGGGGGGGGGGGTCCTCATCACCATAAAGTAGTACATGCTCTATCCGTCGTACATCAACACGGATTCATAAAACCCAGCTTATGCTGCTTCCTCCCAGCTGGCCGATGAGGTGAGGCAAAAAAAAGAAGCTGTGTTGGTTGCATGTTTCATGGTCTAGAATATACGGTGGGTATGGGTCTAGTCTCTTTTTTTCTCTTCCTTTTACGTCGGCCACAAATTTACTCAAAGCTACGTGGGAGTAACTTGCAAGCCTTTCCGACGACTGGCGTACAACTAAATTGACTAAAGATCACTAATGAATATGCTGATATGATTGTCAAAAAAAACCTGCTCACTTCATCCCTGTTTTTGACGGCTAGGCTGACTAACTTGAAACGCCTTTCATTATTTTTCGGCCTGAGTCTTGGGGCTATATCAATGGTGGTGGACCAGGAAGGATGGAATTAGAGCTTGGAGGAAGGATGACATTAAGGATGACGATGATGATGCTGCTATGGGGTACAAGTATGTTTAAGATGAAGATAAATCCATGCCATGACTTGCAGGGACTTAACCATTTGAGGGCTACTGATGCATTAATGCATCATGCCCACTGGTCGTCATGGTTGCATCATGTCCACTGGTCGTCATGATGGAGCATCATGTTGACTCTACAGAGTTGATACATATACTGCCGGAGGGTCGACATGATGCACCAATGAAGTGCTGGAGAGACTGCTCGCCAGCATTTCATTGGTGCATCATAACGACTAATGGGCATGATGCATTTATGCATAAGCGGCCCTTAAAGAGTTAAGGATCACACTTGCTGTCCCAACATATATATCCTGGACGGGCTCAGGGGAGCAGCTCCGGGGCCATATTTGAGCAGCTCAGGAAAGCCACATTCACCCTTTGAGACCTCCGCTAATGCATAAGTGCATCATGGCCATTGGTCGGCATGATGCATTAATGCAGTCTGCTCGCCAATTCTTCACTGCATGGGGAATCATGCCGTCCTTCGGGGAATGTATTTACCAAGTAGCACCAGAATGACGCATGAATGCAGCCCTGGTGAGTTACTCACCAGGGCTGCATTCATGCGTCATGACGACCAACGGGCATAGCGCAATATGCACTGACCCATTATCAACCCTTAAAGGGTTATGGGATACGACGTTGTTGAATCTCGACAAGAATCTGAGGGTGGGAGAACCAATATGTCATTCAGGAGCCAGGGGCGCAGGGACTTGGGTGGGGGAGGAGGGGGAGAGAGGGAGTAGGGAGGGAGTGGACTGCTGCCTCCCCTGCACCCCTGGGGCTCGATACCCCTAAATTCGACATGGTGACATTGTTTTATTGTTGTTGTTTGTTTTCTTAAATTCGGCATGTGACATGGCCTTAGTGACAGGAGAGAAAAAATATGTAAAAGTTGATTTCTTTAAATTCGACATGGTAGAGATGACAGATTTTAGTGACATGTGACACTCGTGAGCGTTTCCTAAAATCGACTCTGAAATAGGGACCCCCCCCCCCTCTCACTCCTCCCTCCAGGCCCCCGTCCCCTGTCAGACTGGCATGTCAATGGTACATGTATCGTAAAAACCTCACTTCCTGTCAGTGCCGTGGATATGAACATGAAATACTACCAATAGCTGCTGCAGCTATAAAAGTGGTGCAGAGTGATGTAGTCAGTGTCCATTATAACACAGCAGCACTGAATGCATGCAGTCTGCAGATCGAGAGCTGCTCAAGCCATAAACATCTCCATGTTTTACCATGTACCCCAATCTGCCATCAAAAGATAAGCAGGCCCAGCATGATACATTTATAATTATGCCTCTCCCTCCCCCCCCCCCAAAAAAAAAAGTACATAATATTCACTAGTCGACTTGCTAAATGACTAAATATCTTTATCGAAAACTCACACTGTGCAACATTGATGCCCAAAAGGGCACTCTTTTAAGTACGTATCTGGTTTCCTTGTTCCCTTTAGGCGTTTCAAGCTTCAACTAGAATATTCAACTGCCAATAATCGAATACTATACTCTCTAAATTATTCGAGTTCTCAACCCCTAGTACTTGTCGTTCAGCCACAAACTACTCACGTGTTTCGGTTCGACTCACTGCCACATAAACATTACGTACCTGAAATGATAAATACAACATTATTAAACATAATTTACATACAATCAAAATTTCACACAGGTTATATGGTGATATATATTTTTTTTGTTTACACCCAGTGACTTGTGCAAGTCTATCTGTACATCAGCTAATCAGTATGCCTTGTAGAGCACCTAGTGTTGTGTTGTATACATGTCTCACAGAGTGGTGGTGTCACGGTTCACTGCACATCCTCACATCACCAAGGTAGAGATGCACACATCTCACGTCCGACCTGCCCCATACACAATACCACATGTAGGTTACCTTTCTGTACATGTAGAGGAACCCTATTAGGGCCACATATGGGATTTCTGTGAGCTCTTGGCTTTGTGATTTAGCCCATAATTAACCTATCCCACTACTCCATACTAGAATACCCTAGATCTAATGTGAGAGGTGGGGTTTTGGATTTTTGTGCATTTCATTACAGGGTCCGGTATTATACTTCCGCTGGCATGGTCGCGCAGTACCCCCCCCCCCCCATAGAGAATGGCCCTTATCCTACAGTTATGAAAGTGACTGAGCAATAAAATCTCTTAAATTATCAATTTGGACCTCTTCGATATAGGTTTTAGATGAATGTATATGTATCTATTGAACTTAAAAATCTCTGACATCAGGGGATAACCCTGAATACCCCGGGACTACTTACATCCCTGATCCTATAGGCCCCTATCCATTTCCCACCATAAAGTATCAATATCGTCTGGGTGAGTAACTCGCCTAGGCTGCATACATGCAGGGTCTCAATGAATGTGATTCGGGCGAGCTACTCACAACTGCACACCAAATGCACAACAGACATGGAGAAGGGACAGAAAAAAAGCGGAATAAAGACCTTCTGGCCCTTTTCAAGATGGGAAAGGAAAGACTTTATGAGCGAAAGAGGAACATGGACTTGGAAAAACCCTGTAACCTTCAAAGGGTTAGGTATAGCTCCACCATGTTGACGACATACACCCCCCCCCCCCTTTCAGTACACAGAGTCTAAGGTTGACTAACAGTGACCTATTGCCCCTATTACAGAACATGTTCTGGGTCTAGGGGCACTGGGCAAAACCCTCCATCACCAAATACATAGGGCATTTTCAAAAGTCTAATGGTTGGACTTAAATATTCTGGGCTCATGAACTTTTCTGGGCTCATAAACATGATCCTGACATGGGTAACCTGTCCTTATGGGTAACCTGATCAAGGACAATTTGTTTTAGATGATAAAGGACAGCAGTAATATGTTACATACGTATCTGAGACAGTCAAAGAGTCCTCCTCACTTTTAAAGTTTAAATCTAAAAGCTACATTTTATCACAGAGAATGGCCAAGTTTTCATTTGGCATGTATATGATATCCATGTAGCATAAAACATCCTTTACAGGTGTGCTTGGACTGCTACTGTTGGGTTTCATTCTCCATCCAAAGTGGACTAAAACAAAATGTCTAACAAAATGTCTTTGTATTCTTCACACAGTGAGGGACGTGGGGATGCTGGGACCTTTAACACAAACCCTTGGCTATAGTAAAAAGAATCTAACTTAAAGTACCTGTACGTTTGGACCTACCTAAAATACATGTATTTCATCATGCTGGGCTTTATACTACATTTATTTAAAGATCAATATTCAGGATTTTAAGTACATTTTGCATTCCTTCAAAATGTCCCTTGCTATATGCCACGTCCCATGTCTAAGTTGTAGAACTGGATTAGGAATCGTACACAAAGACCAATACCTCAATCAATATGGCAAGTATTGGAGAGAAAAAAAAAAGGGCCCTAGGGTAGAAGGTGATTTCTACAATGGGTACTAGAGCCTAGAGGCCTGTATTAGAATATAGCCTAAGATTGAGTAGACTTGTGGACTGGCTGGCAGCCTGAGATTCAGACAGGGTTATAAATCTGCACCCTATGTAAATTGGTGCTTTGGGGTGGTACGTGTGTGAAGGCTGTGTCTCTGTGACCGGCTTTATTCCAACTTAAACCCTTTACAGGCAACTAATGTTTTACTGCATCATGCCTATTGGTGCATCATGATCATGCATGCGTGAGTGTATCAACCCCATAGGGTCGACAAGATGCGTGATGCATTAATGCACTATTTGCCTCTTCAAGACGAAAAGAAAGGGCTTGCAAACCCCGCTATTTTTTCTTTGAAAAACGCAGTAGGAGGATGTGAATACAGGGGGGGGGGGTTGAGGGGTGTCCCCCCAGGGGCCCAAGAAATTTTGTCAATCTAAAGGCCAAATATATGTATTTCGGTGGTTTTTGAAGGTGTCTGTTATCCTCAGTTTAGAATTTTACTAACCCCCCCCCCCATATAAAGGTTAGAATAAAATAAGATCTCATTGGATCTGGATGAATCACAAGAATGACCCTGGTAGATCTTTAAAAAAAACTGAGAAAACTGAGGAGTTTGCAGGTGTGAATTTGGTGCATCATGTCAATCCATCGCTATGCTGCATTATATGAACACTACAATACAGCCCTGGCGATTAACTCACCAGTGCCTCCATTGTGCACCATGTTCACCTATATAGGGCCACCGTAATATACTCCAAAAGACCTGACATGATGCACCAACACAGCCCTGGTGATTGACTCACCAGTGTCTCCATTGTGCACCATGTTCACCTATATAGGGCCACCGTAATATACTCCAAAAGACCTGACATGATGCACCAATGCAGCCCTGGTGATTAACTCACCAGTGCCTCCATTGTGCACCATGTTCACCTATATAGGGCCACCGTAATATACTCCAAAAAGACCTGACATGATGCACCAATGCAGTGCTGGTGAGTCTAATTGCCAGCACTGTATTAGTGCATCATGACGACCAAGTACCATGATCTTAGGTGCACCATGCGGCCATTGTAGTGCTAACCACAGCAGAGACTCATTGCGCCTATTCACAAGTTGTAAAGAAGGGTAAAACGGTACTACAGGAAGGCCCCGGGAGCTGCCCCCTTTCTCACGTTATGAGCAGCTCACCAACCCTGCAGTCCCCTACTCTGAAAAGCTCGGTCAAAGAGAACCCTGCCCAGTTCTCACACAAGTATTGGTATACTGAAGTACACATGCAGTAGAGTCTAGAATAGACCATATAAGACAAAGAAGAGCACTGCTGTTGTTTCAGATCGGTGAGCATCACCGAGCAGAACCTCTTATTGCTCCTTCTGGACATAAATAGTGTGTGTCCTCGGAACTAGTAAATAGTTCTGTGGCTTGTCTTTATACATATTCAGAGGTGTCAGTTGGGTGTTGGTCCAACCTCTGAAAATTTTAGGACCCTCGAACACTTAACAAGTGGAAGGATTGCTCAACATATGAAACTGCACTAAAGTCTCAATTTAAGGAGCCTCTGAACCTCTGAATATAGATGAACATCTCAAGGTCTTACATCTCTGCCTATTAGTAAGAGCAGTACCAGAAAATGAATTTTACTTTATACGCGTGTCACATCAGACCTCTTTCACCAATACAACACTGTGATCTGACGCATGCATTGGTCACTGCTGTTTACTCGGCCTTCACAAAAAGTTCAATTTGACTAAGATCAATATCATAGTTAGGGAGAATAGAGCATGCACAAGGAGACTGTAACTGCATTTAGACAGAGCTTCAGCTGAATATGTTAAAAACAGAAGAAATCGTAATTTCACCAAAATTCCACTTATTTTCTTCCAATAAGACGACCAGATGAAGTCTACCCCTGGGTCATACAGAGATCAAAGACCAAGTGTACAAAGGAGCAGCAGTAGGGGGACGGTACTGTTCATTTGTTCTGCCCCATTGCCGTGCTGGGTGGGGGAGTGGTGAGGCCTAAAAATTAATTGCTTGTTTCAGGTCACCCGACCTTACCTAGCAAAACATGCGGCTGACCCTTGACTGTTTTCTTCATTTTTGAAGAAATTTTTGGCTTTTGGGTGAGTTTATAAATAGTCAATTTACCATCCACCTTGACTCATCTAAAAACCACCATGACTTATCGCAAGTCATTGTACTCGTTAAAAAAAAAGCAATTTTTCTTTTATATCTGACCTACCCTATCTCTTTATTATCTTTTTTTTCAGTATGTTTCGTGAAACACAACTCCTTTTTTAGAAGGGAGGGGTAGTGAGGTGGAGAATAACCCCTGTGGGTGCGGCCGTCTGGTCTGTGACTGGGCATATAGACAGAAGGGTGCCAGGTGCTGCACCGTGGGGTGCACAGTGTCATTATACACCCTCCCAATGTATGCATGTATGCAGCTCCACATGTCATTTATACACCAGGTTCGCACCTACTGTATGCACGTTCATACCTATGACAGGTGGCCGTGTGTGACTGTCAATTTTGTCAGTTTACTCTAAAATTCATTTAAATGGACGCTTTTGACTAAACCCTAAAAAGTGTCAAACTTAAAAGCGCCCCTGCACTCTGAAACTGTTTCTCAGGCCTCTGCTGATTACATTACTTAGGTCATAGTGGAGGAAATGCTAGGGTAATTTCAGTTTTAGCTGATTTTTGTGTAATCCAAGTAATGTAGTAACTCCGGGTCTTGTCCCAAAAAGTATCCAGTAGTAGATATGATTCTGTAATAACTTTTTTTTTTAAAGTAAATAAGCAAATGTCAACGATCAGTGAATAAGGCCTATAAGGCCTCGTTGAATACGGGACAGCTACACCTTGGGGAATACGATGCTAAATTATTCACTGTGAGTTGACATTTGCATTTATTATATGGCCCACGGGTTTAAATTGCTTTTAAATAAGGGATTTCAACAATATTTACTTATTTTGAAGACGCTGAGTCGTCTCGGTTTGTTTTGATCCGCCATGACAGCTTGTTCGATGGAAGTAGGTCACGTGATACGGAGCTAGCCGCTGCTTTTAGTTTCGATATAAATGTTCCTTGCGCAGACATATATCTTCTATTTTTAACATGGCGTTTATACCTAAATATACCTTAAACAATTCATAACATATTATTTAACTAGTTCAATCATTGTTTTACCGTAAAACTTCTAATAACCATACCTAAATACGAAACTAGTTAGCTCTGTATAAATTTCAAAATGGCGCTGCCGAATATGCGAGGATCGTATTCCACCCCCCCCATTGAATACGGAGTAAGTAGTACTAATCTATAGTGTCATCGATATTAGCCATATAATAAAATAGTGTATTAACCAGAGATGTCACTCCCTGGCCGACAAAAACCAGGAAACCTGGACTTTGGACCCATTTTCCCAGGAATTTAACATAATTTGATACAAAAATCTTGGAATCATATCCAGGAATTCTTGGTAAATCAGGAAAACTTCTGAAAAGCGGCGTTTCTGATTAACAGCATAGAATTTGGAAAAGTGTTCACTAGTTACTCTCGTACCTTCTGCACTGTGCAGGTGCAGCATATAGGACAGCTCTGAACTATTTCCAAGAATTGAAGCTTCTTGCTATTTCCCCCTGTGGAGTGGGGACCTTCATGTGAGGGCATGGAGGAGCAGAATAACTTCATTGGGAGTCCACGAAGGAGGAATTCTCCTTCCATTCTACCTGTGGGCATACCAGATTCGTAAAAGGCGACAAACTCGGGGTTTCTTGTGTCTTGGCATGAGCATGCGGGCAGCTGGTGTCCATATGTGCAGGCCAGGGCCTACATGCTTGTCCTTTGTCATGGGATTCCTCCTCAGTGAACAATGTCTGAGTGATCAAAGGATGTGGTTTGTCTGGCCCTGCCTATGGGACCAGGCAAATAAAAGAACACTTGCTATCCTTCGAAAAGAGTAAGGGAATGAATCCCTGGTAACGGTTTTCCCCTTCAACCTTCCTCATAAATGTGGTCATTCATCTCATAGATTCGGTCATTCATAGATTCGATCACTGATGTGTCCGGCAAGCAGCATATAAATAGCTGTCTAGCTGTCGGGACAAGCAGCTTTGAAACACCTGTCCAAACAGAAACAATAGGACTTAATGTCCGCAAACCATAGAAACTCTGCTAACTTTTAAGCACTATTACCGTAATCACCCGCGTAGAAGACGTGTTGCGCGTATAGGACGCACCGTCTTCTTGGGAGAAGCATTTTCGCGCATAAGACGCACCTCTTAGGGGTGATTTTTGTCAATCCAGTACTGTTCTATAGTAAAATTACCCCTCGTATAAGACGCACCCCCAACTTGAAGAAATCCTATAAGACGCACAATGCAATTGTTTGGCATAGAGGATGCGTCTTATACACGGGAGATTACGGTAGTGGAGGTTAAATCAACCAAACCAAACCAAACTCATACTGCGGCTTATAGACGTGTTTTTGACATCATAGTACAGGACAGCACTTAATCAGTAATGTACATGTTCCAGGTGCTGCCTATACAAAAGGTTTTCCCGTTACCATATACAAAGAGCAACATCCATGGTACTTCTTTCGAAAATATTTCATTTGTAGGAAATTTGGCTTTGGTCATTCCATGCAAATCCTTCTAAATAGCTATTCAAGTATAAACCCCTTCGACTGCACTCTAGCCCAGGTTCCACCAATGTGTCATGGAACATGATCGTGGACAGACTATAGTATCTGCTGGTAGCAATCACACTAAAGCCTTTTTTCTATTGCTCTTTATAGTTTTTCAGTGCCTGGAAAACCAGGGGACATTTATAACAGTTTTAATGTCTCCACTCATGATGGGACGGTTTAATAACATGAAAACCCCATCTCACATTCAGATATGGGGGCCTGGTGGAATACAAATGGAGAATATTTACCATGTTGATCCTACCAAATATTTATAACCAGACGCTGCTTGGTTCAATATGCAGAACAATACTCACTGACCTGGGGGGGGGGGTGAGGGAGCTACTGGTCCTTTTAAGGCCACTGTTTAAAGCATCAATACTTTAAGGCGAGCTGATACATTAATGCATCATGCCCACTGGTCATCATGATGCATGAATGAAGCCTGGCAAGTTACTCACCAGGGCTATATGCCAACCCTACGGGGTTGATACACAAACTCCCAGAGGTTCACCATGATGTTCCAATGAAGTGCTGGCGAGTAGTGTTGGCGGCACTTCGTGGGTGCATCATGACGACCAATAGACATGATGCAGTCATGAATTTGCGGGGCTAGGCAGGCATCTTCCATATTTGGTCCATATGAATAAGGAAGAGGGACTGAAGTCTATTGATCATGCAGAAGGCGACAGGAGGTTAGTCCCCTGGTCATCCCCACCAAAAGAAAAAAAGAAACCCGAGAAAAAAGGTATGGTGGGATGTGTCTTAAACCCAAAAATTGTCGAGACCCTACAGAGGATTTTTATAATCTGTAATGCATATACTGTATATAGGCCTGAGCTGTTCTGTCATAAAGTCAATGCCTACAATTTCAGATCGAAGCCCCCCCCCCCTCCCCTCCTAGAATATTTAAACCTGCTCCTGCAGTGTGTGGCAGAGGTGAGCTTGGTGTAAGAGCATCATTTATTGGTGTCTGTTTGAGAGCGGCAATAAGGTTGGGTAGGTGCTGGTCTGGCCATGTGTGCTGATGGGTGGGGTGGGGCAGGTAAAATTAATGGTATCAGCCCCTGGCCGCCTGACATGGTGATAGTCTATGATGACTTTGGCCAAAATTGGAGAGAAATAATATCAAAATTGCAGACTAAGCAGTAGACCCTAAAAGTAATAGCTATTCATATTTTTGTACACTTTTTCATTGTGGTAATTGCTGTTTCGGAGTGATGCATCACTCAATGTGGGTAATAGCAAATGACACATTTACCGTTGTATTCCCAACTCTGTTTGCAGTTGTTTTTTTTTTAACAAACTTTAAGTGACTCAAAGCAAGAATACTTAGACAAAATTGATAACTTCTGTCGAAAATTTGCTCAAACTGCTAAGAACCAACCTGCTACTAAGGCTGGAATATCTGGAGGGCACCATGGAAGCAGGGGGTTGCAGTGGCAGGGGGCTGGGTATTGGCCTGGTCGGGAAGCATCCAGATGTTGGCATTATTTGAACAATTAATGCCCCTCACAACAAGAGTGGACGTGGCCACGCGCCCCTAATGGGAGTATAGATGAGGGCTGGCGAGGGTGAGAGGTAGGGGAGGAGGGCAGGATAGGGGCAGCTGGGTCCCCCGGGATCCCGGCCCAGGATCCACCATATTGACTCAGTGAGCGCATCACACAATGCGCTCTTTAAACAATTTGAGGTCTGCATGACACTGTCTGGACCGACCATTTCTCCCTGTTCCACTTACATATTGATATTGGTCTCTATTGCGGGGGGGGCGGCTTCAAAGATGCCACCCGTTGATCACCAAAATTTCGGAAATTGCTCTATTTTGTCAATTTCCAATAGGAATTCAATTACAACCAGGTCTCTAAATTCAAATGGGGGGGGGGGGGGATATTCAACCTCAATCCTTTGAAATTGGGACCAGGTGCCCTATGGCTCACTTTCCTACGCCCCTGCTACAGGGTTCTTGCCCGGGTGCTTGGTTATACATCGTCGTGATACATGCAGTACTAGCGACTAGGCCCGGGCGAGTAGGTCTCCTATGCTGGAACATGAAACAGAATAACACCAACTCTTTAAAATGCGTATCGACCTCCTAAGGGTTATCATAATGCACGAATGCAGCCCTGGTGAGCAGCTCCCCTGAGCTGTACATGTATCATACGACCATAGGACATTAAAGTGCTATGTGACCTTTGTAGGGTTAAAGCCTGTACAATTGACGCACTCCTGATACTACCTGATACACACCATGGAGCAGGGCTGTAATGTAGTGTGTACTTGTAACATACAATACATGCATGTGAGTGGACAGATGGCACAAGCTACAACCTGTACGTGTGCCCCGGCTGGAGCCTGGGCTGGGTGGGGTGGAGCACTAAGTATGTTCACAGGTACCCACTGCGGTAGCTGTGGACTCATTTTCAAGACATGATATGAATGATAAGCAAGAAGAGACCCTACATATTTCGTGCCTCCCTCGCAGAGATATTATTATTGACATCCCAAAATCGTTAATTAATGTCAGACGTCAGATGGGCTTTTAAAATAGTATTGCCTTCTTTCTCTTTTTTTTTTTTTTTTTTTTGGGGGGGGGGGGCTAGTAAATGGCTTAAAATAGGGTTGAACATTTACAGTTGGTACCTACTTTCAAAGAGCCAGTACCCCCCCCCATCCAGCACAGGTTGTGTGATTTAGCACCCATGCACCAAGGAACAATAGTGAGGAGGTGGGCGGGATGACAGGCTAGGTCTGTTTATATAGAAGAGGAAGGCGGCTTACAATTCTAATTGTTTCAGGCTGCTGTCAATGGCAAGGTGCGTGCTGAGTAGACAGAAAAGATTAATTATTGAAAGATGGGACCCAACAGCTGTGGCTGAATGAATCAGGATTGGTAAAGATTTGTGGTTTAGTTAGGGTTGCTATGTTTTTATAAGGAGCAGTGGTGGCTGTAGACGGGGCGCATACCCCCTCCTATTTGCCAGTGCTTAAGAGTTCAATTGCACATTTGCACCCTAGAATTTGCTCAAAAATAGGGGGTGCACCCCCTCCTTTTGGGCCGCGCCCCCTCCTTTTTCAAATCCTGAATCTGCCACTGAAAAAGACAGCTGCATTTGACCCTCTTTTCCTCACGTAGTTAGGTTGTTAGTATTATTATTTGGGTACAGAAATAACTGCCTTTTATGAGATGGTTTCAATATTGCTTCTGACCAGAGGTCACACTTCCAGTGAAGATGCGTCTAGCGGATTCTCAAGAAGTTGTCCACAATGTTACAGAAAAGTAAAAAATGGAGTGGATGCAGCGGTTTGAAACTACCCTGAACTTCCACATATAACTTAAAAGTCGCAGTTCATATATAAAACAGGTCATTGTGTGGCTTATAGGTGATGCCAGAGTAAAGGTCCAATTCATATGCTACACAATATATCGTATCACCGCGCTTATGCGCCATGTTTTTAAAAAGCGCCAGTCTCAAATAAGCAATAGAGAAATACATAGGGTCAAGCGATAAGATAGAAATTAGAACATAAGAGACCCTTTGAAACCTAACTTTTCATTTCCCTATTAGAGTGTAATATCTGAGTGATGACCCTACTTCATAAACCGATGCAAAATGTTGGTCAAATGTGTGAGAGGGACCATCTACTTGTAGGGTCAGGTGAGGTTCAGTGGTGTTTGGAGGAGAGGCAGAGAGGTAGGAGGGTGATGGAGCTGTTATTGCTGATCAGGGAGGACCTAGGTCAACACAAGTAGTACCGTAAAGCCGCGCGTATATGCCGCACCTTAAAGACCATTTCTTATAGCTTATAGAATCATCCTAAACTCAGAGTGTGGCTTATAAGAGGGTTTAGCATATATGGAAGCCAAATCCAAAACCATCACTTTCGGGCCCCAGGTGTGGCTTATATATGTATAAGTTTACAAAGTCAGGGTGCGGCTTGTTTAAAGGTGCGGCTTATAGTTATACGAGAGGTTTTAAGGTATAGGACAGCTGATGTGCTGTTTACTCATCCTCCCAATGTGTCCATTCACTGACGAACCACATTCATATCCGGATTAAACCTACCCTCCAGCCCCCCCCCCCCCAGCTACTGGGATAACACCTTAAGTTTAACCCTTAACGGCCGCTAATGCAGGAGTGCATCACACCCACTAACCTGCTAGCTTCATTGGGGCATCATGCCGACCCTCTGGGAGTGTATCAACCTTATAAGTGTAAGGTCGGCATGATCACCAGGACTGCATTCATGCATCATGACGACCAATGGGTATCATGTATTAACGGTCCTTAAAGGGTTGTTCATCTAACTTCAAGTTTAAATAAAACCCTCCCCATTGGTAAGCTGGCCTGACCCGGGGTATAATGGTTGGACGTTGGATGAAATTTAATTTATTTTGGAAGGAAACTGATGAAAATATTATTTTAGAGGCGCTTCCCAGTAAAACCACAAAAAGAAAATATGCGAGTTATTCATAATTTTCATTTGTAACCACGTATATATTCACTACTGCTAACTATAGAACGGTGCATAGCACAGGGGTGTAAAATATCATAGCCTTGGTGTAAAACTTAGTTTCGGAACGTGATGCTGTTATTCCTTGGTCTAATACTATATTTAGTTAGGGATTCTTTGAAATGGCTATTCAGTTTAAAACCTATACTTGGAGTAGGTTATATTACCCTACTACATAGACCACTGCAGCCTAGTACTTCTTAACATACCTTGCACCTTTTGTCACATTTCTTATGGACCACGTGAGTGCCAGGTACCGTAAAACCCCGTGTATAATCCGCATCCACATATATGCAGCACAACCAACGAGGCAATAGGGCTATAAGCTAAAAATTGGGGCCTGAAAACTGTCAGTTTAGTACTGTGCTAGAGAAAAAAAAAGAGAAAAATAACCTGTAAAACATGCCCGGGGGGGGTACGTCCTAGGAACATGCTACCATAGTGGCCCCCATAAGCACCCAGGCACTCATACATTTCTATCCAACTCTACTCCCGGCGCTCATACGAGGTACAGTTTTTAGTGCTTAACGTTAATTTCAATACTCCTGTACTCCCAGCACTTATTCCGAGAACGGCGCTTATTTGAAAACCCGGTACTTAAACGGCAAATTACGGTATAAACTGCAGCAGGCCTCTGTAACAGTCTGTAAGTAGCGGCTTATACGCTGGGTTTACAGTATTTATATACCAGCCTAGGGAGTACGTTTATCGCCCTGTTACATCGTCTACTGTCGTCTTACCTTCTTAACCCTTTAAGGGCCGCTGATGCAGGAGTGCATCATGCCCATTGGTCGTCATGATGCACCAATGCAGTGCTGACGAGACTGCTCGCCAGCACTTCATTGGAGCATCATGCCGACCCTTCGGGTGTATAAAAACCGTAGGGTTGGAATGATGCCTTAATGCAATGCGAGTAACTCACCAGGGACATATTGACAACCAATGGACATGATGCATGGCGGCCTTTTAAGGTTTAACACACCTAGCACCTTTTGTGACATTTCACATTGAGCACAGAACCACCTACCAGTGTCCGAGTACCAACCCTGGGGCAGGGAGGCGTCTGCCGCCGACTGCCAGCTGGAGATACCCAGAGGGAGAGCTTTAATCCTGGATTAAACCTTAATGCCTTCCCCATCCAATCTCTAACACCTCCCAACCCTTAGAGGGGCGCATTGCAGTGCCTTAATGATATTGCATTAATGTGCCTCCTGCTTGTCACAACAGATGGCATTCACTGATTACCAAAAAACTGTATTGGCGTTGTGCAGTTAAACATAGAAGGCTCAGGGAACAGTCTACCTACACAGGGGGCCCATGGAGTGAGAAGCAGGGGGAGGACGCACTCTAACTTGAGGAGAATGCTTTATAAGCCGCATCTGAGGCATGAAAAGATCCCCACTCCTTACTATAGTTTATATCGTATTCAAAACCCTGCCTATAAGCTGTGCACACCCTGAGTTAGGGAACATCCTATAAACCACACCAAGGGTCTGAAATGGTCTATGAGCCGCGGCATTTAGGCGGGCTTTTATGGTAAGTTTGAAACAATAGAGAGTTTAAGATCAGCACCTGTACGGCAACGTGTACTTCTAGAATGATAGGAAATGGTAGGCTAGACGTTGCCGTACACGTTACAAGTAGGCAAATCTTAAACTCTCTATTGTCAGCAAGAAACGCTGAATACATTTAGCCCTTCAACAAGACTCACCAGGGCTGCATTCATGGTTAATGCTTCCCTCACCCTTTCCCTCCCATCCACTGACAGGACCCATACACAGCCGTCCAGTACCATTGACCACCCCATGCCTTCAAAACACGACCTCTGGGTCCGCCATCACCACATCCTCGTGAATTTATTATGAGCGTTGTCGTACTAGAGAGAGTCCATGTGGACGTCTTTATTAACGACAGCAACCAGGATCATCAGGCCGAAAGAATAAAATGTTTGTTTCAGATAATCTGACCCTCTCTACTAAAACAGGTCCGAGCCTAGTTTTGGAGAGAAAAAAATCATACATTTTGTTCCTTTTTTTTGTCCTACCTCTTAGTGGCATTGATGAAAAAAAATAAAGAAGAGAAAATTTTGACAGGTTTTACTGGGGGAAAAACTGTTTATACCTCAGTCCCACCCATCCCCTCCAGCTTGCATCCACATCCAGGGTATCTACCCCACCCCCACGCTATGGTCAGTTTAGCTTCACGCTACATTTGTGCTATTTACATGATTACATATTTATCTCTCATTTCATTTCCATCTCCATAGGCAGGCACCTCATTTCTTCATGGTGAGGGTAATCTGCATTTAACGTGCTGATGTGCCAAATACATTTAAGAAATCAATGATGGAAATGACCCGGCACCTAAAAAAAAGCAAAAAGGAAACAGAGGCCCTTTGCAGCTTATAAGCATCTGCCAATGTCAAAGTGCGCCTTATATGTGGAGTCGCCTTATTCAGGCCCGTAGCCAGAGGGGGGGGGGCTCAGGGGGCTCCAGCCCCCCCCCCCCTGGAGCAAAATTATGCAGTTTCACCCTCCCACATTTTTTTGTTGTTTTTTTTTACCACGACACATGATCTGAAAGGAGCAAAAATATTTCGATATGGGTGGGTGGAATTCCATAGAAAATGTCTTGGTTTAGCGTACTCTTTTGAGTAGTACTGCTCAGCGTGACTCAAAGTTTGACTGTCAAAGGGTGGAACTTGGACCTGAAAAGGCAGAACTCATCATGGGCATGAAAGGGCAGAACTTATCACGGGCGAGTGGAACTAACAGGGGCTCAGACCTGAAAGGGCAGAAATCCCTGAATTTACTAAAAGTCATGGAGACTTTCACCCCTGGTTTTAGTAACTCACGTGTATCGGATCGACTCACTGCCACATAAATGGTACGTACCTGCAATGACAAAGTAAAATATTGTTAGAAATGATTTGTACAGAGTTAAAAACTGGCATAATATAAATCAAATATCATACTGGCATAAAATAGATCAAATATCATACTGGACGTTCTAATACTTCAACCTGTTCACTTCTCTCCCTGCAATCCCTACAGAATACTGCCTGAGACTACAGTTGACTAATTGTGGCATCCTACAATCATGACGCCTTTACACAGTGGGCCCATGTAGTCCGCTCCCCATTTATATCCCCCCCCCCAATCCTCCAGGGTGTATTCTAACAGATAGCCACCCATATCATGACGCTACATCACCCCCCCCCCCCACCATGACCAGCGGTCATTGCCGTAATACTCTGCGTAAAAGCCGCAGCTTTACCTTTCAGACCCCCGGTGCGGCTTATAGGCTTCACAAAAGGTCTTGATATGATACAAAGCCCCGGGAGTCGATGACTGCAGGCTGTCCGCTACCATAACCGCGGGACGCATTCAAATATAGCCAAGCCGAGTCGGCTGCCAAGGTGTGATACGCTGTGGTCTAGTGGTTAGCGCATTGTGCTCAGCCGTCAAAGGTAGGCAGGTCGAGTCCCGGTCCGGGCGCATCTTTTTTTCGCCATGTGCCCGCTGCCAGCCGGGCGCCGAGGTGTGTGTACCGATCGTGTACAAACACTATTTTTCACTGTGTGCCAGTGCCATAACTGCGAGACGCATTCAAAGCAAGCCAATCCGAGACTGTCGCTTTCCGCTGCCGGGCGACGAGGTGTGTGCACTGATTGTGTACAAACACTATTTTTCACTGTGTGCCGCTGCCATAACAGCGACACGCATTCAAAGCAAGCCAAGCCGAGACGGGCGCTGTCGCTGTCCGCTGCCGGGCACCGAGGTGTATGTACCTGTACACACTATGGCTGGCCTCGAGTCCCGTGGAGGGGGAACAATTTTTGTTTTCAACTTGAATTTATTGATATTCTATTGATTGTCTATTGGTATCGTGGAATAAAATAAATAGTCAATGGATAATTCATGACTTGTGTGTTAGCAAAGGATAATTACACTCGGGCTACGCCCTCGTGTAATTATCCTTTGCTAACACACTCCTCATGAAATATCCATTGATTACTTGTTCACTAACCTGTCTTAAAAGGTCCGGCTAGTAGGTTATTCTTACTTCACGACGCATATTATCTTTATACAAGAAGTAGGGAGGTCAAACCTTCACCTGTATCACTGTACAAGCCCCTTATCGCTGTATGCAGCATGGATAACTCATCTTCTTATCAGTTGATTGCATTTTAGACCTACAGTAGGGCAGCGCTACATTGTGTTTCACTGATTACCTTTGTACCTTGTAGATTTAACCTATAAGGTAGAGTTGTTAAATCTCTGATTATTTTATGATAATTATGATATATTGTCAGAAAATAGTAGTCATAAAGACTCCCACCCCTGCTCCATCACCCCTACCTTGATCGAGCTACCTGTTGTCATGAAATAACATGGAGAGGACTGTAGCCAGACTTCCTATAAGGCATGTGGCTTGATTTCGACCAGCTTTAATGTAAATACACCCGGCTATAAGGTGCCCCCTGACTAAAGGTAGATTATACAAGGCACTGCTAGGCTTAGCTTTGCTTATAAGCTGTGCCTTATCTTTGAGCTACTTCCCCAGTAACTTCCCCTATTTGGTAAACCTTATATACATGTACTAGTGTACGGTTTCTCTTTAGCTGAGCCAGGTATCAATTCCCACGTTAATGGAGATGTATCTAGCCAAAACATTCACTAAATGCCCTAAGCTTGGTGAACGAGCCGACTGCAGAAACAGTATATATGTCTGACTCACGGTCAAAGGTGGGGGCCCGAGTATAGATTGGGGCCTTTGGGCCATATAAAGATCCTTGTACACTCTCCAAGCACCACTAACGAGCCTCCTGCAGACAAAGCCAATGTCAGGTTACTAAAGGTCGGGATGGAGAGTGTAAGACCTGGCCTCCATGTTCATGAGCATAGATCACTGGGTGTTGATCCCAGGGGCTGGAGTCCTATGTGCCACCTGCGTTAGGTCTTCATTACCACCTATGGTGGTAACAACGCCTAACACCTGGAGGTATGGAGGTTGGGGGGGGGGGGGCTTCGCACACTCTTTGATGGTATCATAGGCCGAGGTAATGACTACGAAACTACAGTCTCCCGGGTACAGTCCCCTTGTTGTAACTTTTGACAGCACCCTAATCACCTACAAGGGGAGGGGCTGACTTTTTGATGTTAGGTACCAACTGTCAAACTACAGTCCCACCTTTCTTTTATCTTTTTTGTTTGCCAATTGACAGCCCGCTACATGGTTTTTACAACCCCATCTAAGTAAAAAATAAGGAGAGTCCCCTCTTTCGGGTATTAACAACTTACGTTGACAGCCCCTCCCCCTCCTCCTATTTCTGCCTCTGAAACATCGACCACACTTTGTGGGTGGTAGCAGTCAGTGCATATTTCGGTGCTGAGTACCCCCCCCCCCGGGAGAACCTATTACCCCCTCCCCTTATTACCCTGATCTCTAGGAGAAAGGGGACCATGCATGCAAAGAGAGTGGAGGGATAGGTTCATCATGAGATAATGGGACTTTATTGGTGTGTAAGTGGAAAATGTGTGGATGATATACAATATGGGCCATCCATTGAGCCTTTTTGATGTATCTCGTCTTAATCCGCCCCAGAGGTGTGGATATTTGTCATAGCCAGGATGAAAGTGCTAGAGAGATTAAGAAGACTTCAAATGGATCACACGTCTTTGAAAGCGGAAGAGATCAACACACTTCAAATCCAGGAGGAAGAATGTCCAGACTTTGATACCTGGCTCTCTCTATATATTTTCTTTTTATCCTTTTAGCACCGGTGTTCCCTGATGGCCATTCCACTTCCTGGCTACAGACTGTAAGCGGGACTGGAGCTGGTTCTTGGCGACAGGCACTGATAAGAGCTGATCGGATGGAACCAGCATGTCCCTGGAAGTTGTGTTACCCAGGGACAAGGTACCCATCATGATAGGTCTTATCAGTTGGGTTTACCTCAACCAGCGAAATTCAAAATGGTGGACACACAGGACGTCCATACTAGGCTGCAGGACACTAATTATTTTCTCACTGTTGGCTTATATAGCATATGGGCGAAAATAATATATTTGTGCGAATTTCTTGGCTTAGCCACTGTTATTTTCATGTAGGGACACATTTTTCCCATTAATTTAGGGCCATGAGATGTGGTACAATGTAATTAACTTTTCTGCTATCGGCCGTAGAGTGCGGACATACCCAAATTTGGGGGTTTTGCAGTGAATGATTACAATAAATTCTGTAATTGAAAAGAGTGCACCCCCCTCAACTTACCCTCAAATATCAGCCTAAATAACACTCAAATCGATTAATATACATCCTAAGGATTAATTTGATGCCTGGTTCGCCTACCCACTGTCAGATTTTAGACCCATTATCATTGTACAACACCCTTCAGTGCGGAGCTACAAAGTGTCTCCTGCTGCCACCTCCCGCCAATTGGTGTTCTGCAACCAAAGCCCTATAGCCCAGCCGTACAACCCACAGTATAACCTCGCGTAAAAGCCCACCCCTGAATTTGGTAAAGGCTGTAAGTATGTGCCACCTAGGAACTTGAATCCTCTTTAGTACAGTCGGCCCTTGCTTTCTTAGATTTTGAAAATGCAAGAAAAATTGACGGAGGAAGCAAATCATCCTAGGATTCAAGACCAAATATAATAGAAAATATAGAGGGAGTTGTAGATCATGTGTCTGAGGTAATGAGAGATTTGAGGAATTAAAGGGTCGAGGAAGCAAGAGCTTCGAAACCCGCATATAAGCCGCACTCTGAGTTCACTAAGTTCATAAGCCGACATGGACCACTGAAATAGTCTGTCAGCCAAAGCGGCTTATAAGCAGGATTTTACGGTAGCCAGTCACTCTATTGGCTACCAGAGCCTGTATATTAGACATCATAGAGTAGACATAGACTGTGCTACTGTGGGCTATTGTAGAGCCAGGAGATAAGCCTGCTGCTGCAAAGGTCAAGTAAAACAAACTGATAACAGACAGACTGACGTGATAGGTTGAGGAGGTCTGAGTACTGTGTATATAGATCATTACACCTGCTATAGACAAGGATATACTCACTCACCAATCTATTTATACTGCTAGTGATGAAAGTGAGTGTGCACAAAAATCCCCGAGAAATTCAAATAGAACACCTTTTTCATAGAGAATCTACATATACTGGTCGTTGGTCTGATCTATATATCTCATCTATAATAGGCAGTGTTGCCGAAAACTTTTAACTAACGCAGGCCAAGGTGGCCTGCGTCTTGGCATCTTACGGAGGCCATTTTGCTCTCACGCAGGCCATATAAACATGAGTGGACACTAGACTTGCATCAGGGGAGTGCCTGATTTTTATTCATTAGATCTACTGGACTTTTCTAACTAATACCCCTGTGGAGTGCAACACTACTTATAGGAATATTCCAGGAACCAGTGGACACTTTCAGTTTGAATCAGTGCACCCTCTTGGAGTCAGGTTTACTCACTTTGTGTGTAGCGCGTGACAAGGCTGAGATCGTTGGCATTCTAGCCTTGGATTACAGAGGTCACCATGTATGCCTACAGCAAGCCGAGAAGGAAAAGGAGATCAACGAGAAAAAAGAGTGTAAATGGAAGCCAAGATCCCCATTCTCTGCAAAGGGATGAAGCAAGATTTGAAGAAAACCTTGATGAGGCTGAAAAAGAAGAAAATGAAGAGGTTGTTAGGGCTGCAGCGTCCCTGGTTACTAACCACAATGACACCGGGGTGAGGTCCGCCATTTTAACTGGAGCAGGGAATTCTGGGAATTTGCCTCTCTCCGCTATGGTAAGGAATGTCCGAATCTCAAGTGACAGTGAAGCTGAAACATCTCTCAGCCCACCCCAAAAGAAGGTAAGACGAAGCTCATGTCCTAATCTGTTCAGTGCAAATGATGTACAGACCCTGCAACGTGAAATACCGCTGATATCTAGTGAAAATAATAGTAGCTTGCACTCCTTTCTTGAGACAACTACCATGACACATAACGCCGTGGAAAACAGGGACGTGATTTCACACGAGTTTTCCCATGAGGCCATGGGCCAGGTGCCCACGGAAACTGCCGAGGGCAGTCCGGAAATTGCCGAGTCGTTGTTTACGGCGGTGAAAACAAGCATGGGCTGTTGTAGTTTCGTAGATGATGTGTCCGACCAGATTGGAAATGATTCTCCTGTTCCCCTTAATGAGAATATAAATAACACTCCGACTTCAGTGGGCAGCATATGTTTCAGTGACTCAGGGAACAGTTCTACCAGTTTCTTGGGTTTTGAACAAGAAGAAAATGATGCGCTAATTGATGACGTCACGAATGAAAGGGAGGCGGCGGGTTATGGCAAGCCGTTTCACCACGTAGCAACATCTTCCCCCAAAAATAATCTACAAACCTTAGAACAGAATGTGTTTCCCTCTACGCATGAGGTGAATTCGGGGGGGCCTTCACCTCAACTAACAACACACAATGATACAGATACCACCTCAATGGCGGATTTAGCATCCAAATTAGATAATCTCCAAACAGATCTGAGGAAGGTAGTAGCGAATGCTGCTTTTGATCAGTCTAAAAAGCTAGATATCCTGCATGATAAAATCACCCTGCAGCTTACCCCCATTAGTAGGGATGTAAAGCTCCTGCAAAATCAAGCAAGGGAAAATAAAGAAAAGCTTGTGGAACTAGACAAACTTGCAAATAAAACAAAAGATAGGGTGGTGACCCTTGAAGAAGGAACCTCAAACATTGAAAATAAAGTGGAAAAAGTCGAAGGTCTAGCTAAAGGAACATCTAGTAGAGTACAAAAACTCTCTTCAACATTGGCTACAGTTTCAGTCAACTTTGATAAAAGGATAAGAGAAATTTCACAAGATAATGCAATCTACTCTAACATGCATAAAGCTGAGCAGCATAAAAATAAAGAAGGCTTAGTGAGGGTTACAAAAGACATGGCAGGCCTAAAAGACACAGTAGGTCAGCTTAAAAAAGATCAAAAAGAACTCCAGCAAAGTACCCTTGGTCTCAGGGGTATTCTTGAGCATCAAGTAGAACTCATTGATCAGTTAGAAAGTGATAATGCTGCACTGAAAGCCACAGGACACACTTCCCAGAGCCCCCCAGGGGTTCTCCTCAGTGAAATAGCAGAACTAAAATCAAGACTTGAAGAGCAGAGTGGGTCTATAAAAGCCTTGCAGCTGGACAACTCTAATCTGGAGAAAAGGTTGGGCGCTCTACCCTCTGGAATAGTTGCGCAGGAAACCACTAACAAAGTTAGCGCTGGTGATTACAAAGATGCCTTCAAGTCCATCAACACAGTAATTTTTAAGAAGCCTGTCATGGACCGGAATGTAGTTATCTATGGGCTGAGGGAAGGCCCAGGGGAAAATCTCTTCAGAAGGATTCTGGGTCTCTCTATGCAAATGGGCAATCCTATCTCCCCTATGGATATTCTGGAAGTTACAAGGCTTAAAAAGAAGGACGCCATAAATCCAATAGCACCAGTCTTAGTCTCTCTGAGTAATTATTCAGCTCGCCGTAGGCTTCTGGAAGGTGGATCCAGGTGTAGTAAACTTTCGGATCTAAAGCAGATTAAAATTCATCCGGATGAACCCAAAGAAACACGAGAGAAAAAGAAAATGGTAAGAGAGATTGCAGCCTATAATGCTGAGCTGGGCCTCCCCGCCCCCTCCTGCGAGGATAAGATAAAGCTTCAGGGTACGATCTATACCCTTGACAACTTACAGGATATTCCTGATTTGCTACTTCCACCTAAATACAAAAAAAATCCCAATGCCAGAACCGAGCTTGATAACATCATGGGATTAACGGAAGACCCCCCCAGGTTGACTACCCCTATACGAGTAAGACTACAAAATTTGTCAGTCCAAACTACCCGAGAAAAATCTGACGGAAATGGCTTGCCATATGAAAGGCCCTCAGAGGTGGTGGATTTGCTGCGAGAGCAAGACTCGTGTGCCTTACAACAAGGATCCACCCAGGGCTTGTATGGTAGTACAGAGCCTGCATTCCGAGCTGCCCACACCACAACAAATGCTGCAGCTAAAACAAAGGTAAATCCCACTTTGACGATGAAAAAGCAGGATAAAATGGGAAAGAATAGTGAGGGAATGGATGACGTGGGTACCGGCTCTGAGCAACAAAAACAGCAACATCAACAATTACAGCAACAACCCCCCAAGGTTTATGTGAGGGAAACAAGTAAACTTGTGCTATACTCTGGCAAAAAAGCTGTCTTCAGTAATTTCTACCAGCATACCTTCACTTTTAAGTCTAACTCTGGAGAGATCAGAGACTTTGTCAATGTTGAGCAGGCTTACGTGTTCTACAAGGCGAGATTTGCAAACAACAAAAAAATGGAAGCCAGTGTTATGGGGAAATCCTGCCCAGTTGACATAAAGAATCTAAGCCATGAAATACAAATTCCGCATAAGAGCATGAATGAGTGGCTATTATATAGAGAAGAGCTCATGTACAATCTATTACTTGCCAAATTCACATCCTCCCAAGAAATGACAGATCAACTCCTCCAGACCTATCCTAAGGACATGGTTGAAGCCACCTATGATAAAGTGTGGGGTGGGGAGGCTTGCATTACCTCAGTTAAATATGATGCATACACTTTTACAGGTCGTAATCTGCATGGAAACATTCTGATGCAAGTCCGGAGGACGCTCCTAGATGCCAAAGATGATGCTTCCAGCCCCAGTACGGTGACATCTCCACAAGACTGGTTCGACATTACAGATGAGGAGGAAGTATACAAACTCCCTACCACCCCTGAAGGTCCAACAATCTCAAGCAATCAGAGTTCAGGCGGCGCAGCTATACAGAGCAGTCCTCCATGGAGATCTCAGTTTCAAGCCAGATCTAAAAGTCTAAGCAGCTCTCAGGCAGGGAGGGCAGCCCCAGCATACATGAGTAGCAGAACACAACAGTCGCACAGAGGGGGTAAAGACACATTCCCATCAAATTTTGGGACCTTCTATAACACCACTTTTTCAAACTCCTGGAGTACTCAAGAAGAGGCCACCAGGAGCTTCAGGTCAGAGGATCAGGGACCCAATAGCAGGAGTGACAGTCAAAACTGGAGAAGAGAACCATCCTCTCTCCATAGTGGGAATAGGCAGAGATCTGCATACCGTAAACCCCCTTCCTTTGAACAGCAGAGGAATTTTAATAACAGTCAGGCTCGTCGAAATCTAACCCCGCTGAAGGGGTACAATAGGAGATGGTAATGGCTTCCCATATGATTAAAGAAGAAGATCTGCTATGTTACCTGTTGACAGATTCCAGAACATCCAAGGAAATGCTTAAACACATAAGAAGTAGGTTAAGCTTCAGGGTGAATGAACTTCACTGCCCAAATGCACATATTTTGGACTTTTTTGCGCCTTTAGTTAAAAAAATCAAAGAAGGAGAGAAAATCAGTATCATTCTGATTACTGCAGGAATATACGACCTAATAGAAGAGGAGGAGGGGGTGGTTCTGTTCAGGAACCCTGAAGAACACATTGTCAGGAGGTTGATGAAGGACATTGAAACGTTGATACTGGGCATAGCAAAAGCGAACCATGAACATGGAAATAGTATCGATATAAAATTCATAATCTCCACAATCTATTCAGCTGATCTGCGAAGAACAGCACTTGCCCCTAGATTTTTTGGTGACCAAGAGCATCTGCAGATGATACTGAAGAAAGTCAACATCGAAATTACTAGGCGCAATCAAGTTCTAAGCAATGTTACACCTCACATTGATGGACTGGTCAAAGCAAATCAATCTGGTCTTGGCTGGTCCAAATACAAATATGAAAAACTTAAAGATGGTATTAACCCAGGGAGAGATTTGGAATGGCAGGTGGGGTGCAAATACATTCGGGCACTCAAAGATTTGGTTGAGCTGGAGGGTCTGTCAACTGTGTATAAGTGGAGCGTAGTGCAACCTGACTGTGACTGCCATAGGTGCAAGCAGCAAGCTCTAGATGAGGAGCATTCTGGTAAGGAGGAAATAGACTTGGATAGCAATACAACAAGTCTTGAGGTTCAAACCGCATCTGACCTAGACAACTGCATTGCGTATGAAACAGGAAGTGATTTCTCCTCGGAGGAAGGAGACTACCCAACAAACCAAGATCCCACCCCTAAACTTGAAAAGGATTCTCATCGAAGTTCAACCCCTACTTCAGAAGAAGAGCCCTTGACTGATTGTGTTACGGCCTCAAGAGATTTGTCTGATGATGAAGAGTTTTTGCCACATAGTACAGTTGAACTGAGTAACATGGAACAAAGACAGGCGGTAAAATGGAAGCCGGATATAATAAAATACTCACCGGATGAGTTTTTGCAGCCTCAAGATTTAAATACCTCAGAAGATGGGCAGGGCTTTGGGCATGAACAATGTGTTAAAGCTGCCCTCCTTTATATGCACTACGGCGAGGGATATGAAAACATGATGCAACAGGACAATGCGTCAAAGAAAAGGCGTATTGATCTCTAACAGCCTATATTTTTATAGTCTCGAGGAGGCTCGTCCACAGGTATCAAGTATGGTATAGAATTCAATCAGCCATCTGCACCTCGAGGAGGTGTGGGTTGGCTGTCTTTTCTAATTCTCTTTCTTACAAACTGGTAGTTGAATGATAAACTTTGACCTCTTGTTCCCAGACAGTTTTTACTGGCTTAATGTTGCAGATTTTGTGCTGCAAAATATGTAGATACCTAAGCAAAGTTACATGTTACCTGGATGTGTAATTTAGAATCAACTTATTCTGCTATTGTATGGCTGTTTAATTACTATGCACTGAATTATATAGCGGATGGTGCATGTTAAGAAATGTTGATTATCTGGCATTTAAATGAGCACATGAGCTCTCTGCAACGTTGAACTTTAGCATGTTTGGGATCTTTGCACGTCCCTAATCTTTCTCCCCCCCCTTTTTTTTTTCTTTTTTTTTTTTAATAATAAGCTAAAAAAGTATTTCTTTATTTCCTTTTCTTCTTTCTAAATCATTAAGCACTCCCACTGGAGTATACTACCTTCCCAAGCATGCTACGAACATGCACTCTAGGCCTAAGAGAGGACAGCAAAACTGCCTCTGAAAAAGGTTTCACATCGGGCTTCAGCACTTATTTACTGAGTCAGATGATCACCTCTCATCATTATTTTTTGTCACGCTGCTATCTTTCCTCGTTCCTCTATAAACTTTACCCTAGCGGGTTGGTTGTATCAATCTTGGGCCCTTCCCCCTTTGCTGATAATGGATAATAAGGATCTTTATAGTGTACATAAAGGAATTGCCATATGCCATCTGAATGCTAGGAGTTTGAATGACAAGGAGCTAATTGTTAAAAAAGCCCTGGATCATTTTGATATTGTGACAATATCAGAAACATGGTATCATGAGGGCTATGATGAAAGCTTGGTGGATTGGGAAGGGAAGTCCTATTTTAGATTGGATAGGCATGGGAGGGCAGGAGGCTTGATCTGCTATATAAGTGAAAAGTATTTTCCTTACGCAACTATTGAGGAGACACTCTCAAGAGTAAATAAGCATGTGGAAAGCTTAGTTATTGATATTGACAAGCCTAACAATAAGGCAATGAGAATCGCTACAGTTTACAGGCCACATAAGGGAAAGCTAGAGCGCTTTGTAAAACATTTGAGAAAAATTCATCATAGGAAAAGGGAAAACTGGATCTTGGGAGACTTCAATGTCAATTTTAAAGACCAGAAAGCAGCCAAAACACGGAAATTAAAGGATCTATGCAGAGACATCAATCTTCAGTGGTTGATTAAGGAAGTCACAAGACCAAAAACAATAGGGATAGGGGGCACAACAATAGACAATATTCTGACAGACTCAAGATTTGTTTCCAAATCAGGGGTCATGCCTGATCTAATATCTGACCATCACCCAGTTTATGCTGTGAGGAAAAAGAAAAAGGAGACTTTCGTGAGAGTAAAGGTGACTAGACGAGTCTATAAAAATTACGACCCTGAAGATTTCAAGGACTTTTTGCTCCATCAGTCATGGGAAGACTTTTTTCAGTCAGAAAACATTGATGAGAAACTCAGCAGCATAATGACTACAGCCAGGGAGTACCTGGATTTAAAGTGCCCCTTGAAAACCTTCACGGTAAAAGAGAATCACTCACAGTGGATGGATCCTGACTGCCTGAGGCTTATTAATAGAAGAAACCTCCACATGAGAAGATTTCGAAGAAGCAAGAACATAGTTGACCTTAAACATGCAAAGTTGTTGAGGACTAGAATAAATAAGAGTGTTAAAAAGGCTCGAGGAGCCTTAATAATGGAGAAGCTTCGCAGGTACAAGAAAGACCCAAAGAAATTCTGGCGGGAACTAAATAGGCTCATAAAACCACCCAAGGGAAAAGTATCCATTCGACTTAAAGATGACAACACAAACCAGAATGTTGAAGATGTCCCTGGTTATATAAATAATTTTTATGGTACAATAGGAAAGGTACTCTTTGAAAAGCAGAATTTACCAGTCCCGATCTATGACGCACCCACTAAGGATTATGATGGGCCATGTGAGGCACCTGTGGGCTTCTCTTCAGAACAGGTACTTAAAGCACTGGATGAATTGGACTCAAAGAAGCCATCGGGGGTACATGACATGACATCGCAGGTGCTTAAAGATTTAATGCAAGGGACCATTAACCAATTCACTCATATGTTCAATTTCTCGTATGCAACTGGATCTTATCCACAAGAGTGGCTCATAGCCACAATTACCCCAATCCCTAAAGGAGGTCTAAAACAAAGAGTAACTAACTATAGGCCGATTTCGATATTACCCTTTCCTAGCAAGGTCTTGGAGAAACTAATGCAGACGGAGATCTTCTCACAGTGGAATGGAGTATCTGCCCCTTCTAGTAATCAATATGGTTTCCTTCCAGAAAGAAGCACAGCTGAGGCGGTATATGATCTAGTGCAAGATCTTTATACAGCCCTGGATGGAAGAAAAGTGGTAGCTACAGCTTTTGTGGATATAAAAAAGGCCTTTGATTGTGTTAATCATAAGATATTGCTTAACCTCTTGAAACAAGCAAAAATAAATAAATATGTATTGAATTGGCTGGAAGCATATTTAAATGGTAGGAAACATAAAACCTTTGCTAATGGTACGCTTTCCACACCGATAGAAATACAGTATGGTGTCCCCCAAGGGTCAGTGATTGGGCCCACTCTATTCATATACTATGTGAATCAGATAGCAGACCTGAACATAAAATCAAAGGTAAAAATGTATGCTGATGATCTGGTAATTTACTCTCCGCATACTGACCCTAGGAAAGCGTTAGCTCAACTTCAAGAGGACTTGGCCATCATTGAGGGTAGCTGTAAGGAACTGGGTCTCACTATAAATGAAAATAAGTCAAGGTTCATGTGGTGCGCCACCTCCAAGAAAATTAAAAAGTGCCCTTCAGAGTCGCCGACGCTACTGGGTCATTCCCTTCAAGTTGTGGACTCTTATAACTACTTAGGTGCCATAATAGATCAACATCTGAGCTTTAAAAGTCAAGCAAAGAAATCCCTGAACAAGGTCAACCTTTTAAATTTCAAGCTATGGAAGATTAGGCATCTGCTTACATTTCACTCGGCCCTGATGCTTTTCAAACAAACAATATTGCCACATTTTGACTACTGCTCCTTCCTAATTGATGGATCAACCCTGGCTATCAGAAAACAGCTGCAAGCAGCCCAGAACAGGCTATTACGATGTGTAATGCGAGTGAGGGTTGGAGAGGTCTCTACTGAAAATCTTCACAGGCTCTGTGAAGTGCCAAAACAAAAGCCTAGAAGGCAAGAGCTTCTGCTCTCTCTTGTATACAGGAAAAGTAAAAAGCATGTCCCGCCTACGAATTACAAACGTACTAGGGGTGATCATAAGAAAAACTTCAAAATGACCAGGCCCCGTTTGTCATTGATGAAAAAGAGTCCGTCATATCGAGGGAAAAAGCTTTGGAACACACTGCCGCTACACATTCAAGAAGCCGAGTCGAAGATGAAGTTCAAGCGTAAGATAAAAGGGTTCTTAAAGACAAACATGAAAGGACAGCGTAAACTCCTCCTGGAGAGTCCCACTTCAAGGAAGCCACCTTGATTTGTAGTAATTGACCGATGGGCTTTTTCCCCTCTTAAACCTGGTGTGATTCTTGCATATGGCAACTGAATTTAGATGATGGAAGAAGATTTCGGCAAGGGCATCTCTTAACTTGACAAGGATTTCATGAGGAATTTCTCTTTTACTTCTAGCAGCTTCACCCTGTACATACTCATCTTTTATACTCATTTAGAATAAGATGTTAACAGTCTGCCATTATGGCAGCAAGAAGAGTTCGTCTAAGCTTGTTCAAAGTGGGGCTACTATGCTGGATCCTCACTGAGCTCAAGTTTTAATTGCATATTGAGGTCTCGAGGAGGCTGCCCTAGAATATCGTATATTTGATCTTTTGTCTCGAGGAGGCGCAAACTAAACAATACTGTGTTTTGAGTAGTATAACAAAAGTGTTATATTGCTATAATGATAAAATGTCACTTAAGTCTCTAGGGCATCCCACTCAAACTTTAACATATGGGAGGTTGATATCTCGAGGAGATACTAAACTTAACTAAATATATATTTGTAAACATTTTCTATCTGCATTGTCAACTGTTAGGATGTCGAACCACAAAATATTGTACTGAAAAGCAAGGCAAGTTTGCCGTGAGTTACAATAAAAAAAAAAAAAAAAAAAATATAAATATGATTTTAGGCATACATATATACCGGTAATTCATTATAACTGAATAGAATTTGGAAAATATCAAAGTTTTAAAAATCTAAACGAAATTGTCCTATCTTTGCTTCTAATAGGCCGATTTGAAATATTCTTTCAGCATTTTAAAGCTGAGATCATGCCAGGACATTCTGGCCTGCGTCCTAAGGCCCTATACGCCGGCCATCAACATTCTACGCAAGCTTTTGCCGGCGTCATTTCGGCAACACTGAATAGGGCGGCGCAACCTGGCTTTGGAAAGGTTCTAAAGGAGCACCAGAGGTCCATACTCGATGTGTATAAAGTCGCACCTTACACACGAAGCATTACAGTATCTTTGGCAGACTATTATCGAGGCCAAACTCAACTAGCACTATAATCGGAGCAGTACTAGCAAGTGGTCTAATTTCCGTTTGAATTTCCTGTGAAACTCGCACAATGCCATGTGTCCGTAGTTGATCGCTGCCCAACTCAGATACTAGTGTTCTGAACCGTAGTGTCATTAGGGTCTCAGATCTGTGACTATGTGTCCGTGACTCATCGTCACTGACACCCCCTACCCAGCTTCTCACTCCACTGCCTCCTTCATACCGTCTGTGCTGATCGATACACATCAAAACCTAGGGCTTAAAACAAGCATTAAAATGTGGAATTCTTCTTTTTCAAATTGTTTAAATTCATCAACAGACCTGGTTCCAACTGCCTCGCTATAATTGTATTGGTGAACACAATAGCACTGCAAGTGGGCAATTTATTGTGCCTGCATTTTTAGGGAGTGGTCATTTATCAAGAATATGGTGTCTCTGGTTGGTTTTGAGGGAGGGGGTTTTTCACCTTCCTAGCAAAATCCCATACATAGACATCTATGGGTAATATCAAGAAGACATTGCTGTTAGGATCGATGGTTATGCCCGTAGGTTTAGATTGAATAACTGTGCAATTTTTGGCGCCTCAGGGTTAAAGGGGGAGGGGGGTCGGGGGTCGACAAAAAAAATCTTTTCGAAATCCACCCCCCCCCCCTTCGTAGTGGTCTTCAAAAAGGCCACTACCTTGGCAGGCAACACATAGAGTGAACGATTCACAAAGAAAAGTTATTACATGTACATACAATGTATTTGGCTAGAATATGTTAATAGTTTGGACCACTGAAGGGCCAGTGTAGGACCACTACAGAGCTCACTACGCCTCCCATTTACATGGTTCACTCTACCCACCAAGCCCTCCAAGTCCATCTATAGAAACTCCACTTTTTGGTCGGCGTGATGCAGGAATATAATCCGCCCAGGCTTCTCCTAAAGCATGATACACTTGGTCAGCATGATGCAAGAATGCAATCGAGGCGAGATTCTACAATGCGGTGATGCTGCATCATGACGGCAAGGCAACATGAAGCGGCAGGCATCATACGACACGTAAACAGTTATACTTAGGCCTTAAAAAAAAAGGGTTTGTTTCCAGTTACCCGACCGACCCTAGCAAAACAGGGCCTATCCTGGAATTTTTTTTTATTATTTTGTGAATTTTTGGCAATTCTTCCCGTGATTTACATACTTTTTCATCAATTTTTCGTGGAGCTTATCTAGGTTCCTCATCTATTGGTATAAAGTTCATAACAGTCATTCATATCTTTTAAATGTGCTTTTACATTTCTTGTGTTTTTCATAATTCTACTGTAAAAATCATAGAATCCAACATGTCTGCCCATACATTTCTATACAAAATAAAAAAAAATAAAAATCCGACCTACCGACCCTAGATATTTGAGGCATGTAACTGGAAACACAACTTTTTTTTTTCATTTGGCCTTATACAAATGTGAAGGGGTGGAGGTGGGCCTGATTCTATTCTACAGTAAGAACCCACAAATAAGCCACAGCTTCAAAACCATTACAGACCCTAGGTGCCGCTTACGGATAGCGCTGAACTTAGTCAGAGCGCGGCTTATGAGTGAGGTTTTTACACTGTAAATACTTAATACCATAATCTCCCGCGTAGAAGACGCGCCGCGCGTATAGGACGCACCCCAAACTCAGCAAAAGCATTTCTGCGTATAAGACGCACCTCTTAGGTACCAATTTTGTAAATTCAGTACATTTCTATAGTAAAATTACTCCTCGTATAAGACACACCCCAAACGTGAGAGAAAGCTATAGGACTCCCCAGCATTTTGTTTGGCGTAGAGGACGCCTCTTATACGCGGGAGTTTACGGTAGTGCTTAAATGGAAAATGTCAAACCCCTGGGTGCGGCTTAGAGCTTTCTGTCCGAATCAGGGTGTGGATGCAGCCTATATGTGGGGTTTACGGTCCCAGCACAAGGCATGGTCTGTGTAGAAAATTGGATAGGAAACCTGGTGTGTGCAGCAGTGTGCTCAGATGACAGCTTGCATTTCCTTCCCTGAGTCACTCTTCTAAACAAACCCACACTTCACACACTAAGTATTTCCCTTTCACACCCAGGGTAACTCATGGGGTTGGCCACCATGGTATCAATTTCATTATTCCCAAAGGGGCCATCTTGTACAGCAACAGCCACAGTGGGATTATAGATGGCATGCTATATGTAACAAGGGGTTTTGCTCTTTAGGCGTATGAAAGGAAATTAACATAACTTCACACAGCCAGTCTTTATTTTTTAGGCCTTATACATATAGATAGATATATGCAGTTTTTTTTGTGTTTTTTTTTCTCTTTTGTGGTTTCTAGCGGGGTTTCTACCAGTTGCTGCTGATACTGAAACACCTGATGAATAGGTGGTCCTAGGAGACAGGAGGTGTTGGGCAAACACGTGGTGCTCAGTCAGCCCAGCCACCAACCACTGCCTAGTATTTATAGGTCATGCATCTATAATCAATCACTGGTTAATGTCTGGGGTGGGTGCTGGTCTGCATGCTGAGTAGGAGGTTTATAGCTCTAAACCCCTCCTACTTGTAACCCAACATCCCATGTAATGTAAAACTCTGCTTATAAGCCGCCCGCGGCTTATAGACTTCCATGTATTTCCATGGCCTTCTGCATCTAATCAAGTCAAGTTTTAAGTTTCAAAGATCTTTTATTCCAGGATATATTTACAGGTTTGCCATTCCGGAGATCACACGCCTGGGAGATTGCTTTGAGTCTTTCTATAGTACCGTAATCTCCTGCGTATAAGACGCGTCCTCTACGCCAAACAAAATGCTGGGGCGTCATATAGCATTCTCCCAAGAAGGGGGTGCGTCTTATACAGGGGGTAATTTTACTATAGAACAGTACTGGATTTACAAAATTGAGCCCTAAGAGGTGCGTCTTATACACGAAAATGCTTCTCCCAAGAAGGGGGGCGTCCTATACGCGCAACGCATCTTCTACGTGGGAGATTACGGTACTCAGGGTGTGGACTACTGGCTCATACTTAAAACGCATATGCCGCACCTGGGACTTAAAAATTCAGATGTTATGGCACTTATCGAGACACAGAAGTTTGTTTTGTTTTTTCACAATCTCGCGGATCAAATTCATGTCGCACAGGCGCGAAAATTTACAGCCAGCCTAAAAAAAAAAAATTCTCCCCCAAAAAAATTTTCCCTACCTACCTACGCTAATCTTTTTCAACCCCGTTACCTGAACACAACAATTTTTTGGGCCCTATAGTTCGATAGCATTCCCGTGAATGGGCAGAACTAGACCACCACAGTTAGAATCAAAGGCCATTTTTATTTATTATCCCCTTTTCTAGCATTTACCAGTGGGCTAAACATGGTATTTCTGTGGCATTTACATGACAACACATGCCCATGACCTTTTACACAAGCTACTTTTTACATGTGGTCATGGCATTTGGGATGTAAATAAGATAACCACTACTTCATGGGTCATCTCCTCGATCGGTGGACAACCCCAAAATTACCCCCCCCCCCCCATCTCCTCCCATCAATTACCATTACCGTAAAATCCCTGTGTATAAGCCGCGGATCATGGACGACTTCAGAGCCTGCTGACTTGAGATATGTTTCAAGCTGAGCGTGCGGCGTACACATGGTTTTCTCCCTATAGAACAGTGCTAAAAATGCTGAAAATTTGGAGTAACAGTACTAGTAAATGACATGAAAAATTTGTATTCTTTTTTTCTTTTTTTTTATTGCAAATTAGCGGCAACTAGAGGGTTAATAAGTCTTTGTTATCAGTGACCAGACGCCTGCTTAGCGGCCCCTAAATGGTTAAGAGCTAGACTTGTTATCAGTGACCAGACACCTGACCAGGAGAGTACACAATGTGAGAACGTGACCCTATTACCACAGCATCCACGTGCCTCACCCTGACCTGGGCCAACCTTTTACTGTTAGCCTCCAACTACAACACACCCCATCCCATGCACTGCAGCCTCAGCCCCCCCCCCCCCCTACAGATTCTGCCCATCACCCTCACTGAACCCCTGGTGGTACCAGGAGTCAGAGCCTTGAGTCAAAGCCAGGTGGTGGCAGGAAGCTCTCTAGCATTCTTGGCACTACTACGGTAGTGCTAAATCTGAGGTTACTGAATGGGTTCTCTGCATTGCACTGTACTCTACGAATATGTATGTTCCCTCGACCTCCTAGCCTAGGGTTTCCTAGTAAAGTTTATTAATATGGGTAATATTGGAGTAGGGTTTCCAGTATCCTTAAGCCGTCCAAACTGCCTGTCTAGTAGCTCAGTCGGTAGGGAGAAGGCTGGTGGGTCTGGCCTATGTACAAATGTATACTAGACAGTTAAAGTGTTGTCAAATCTTTCAAAATCACGGTCAGCTTTTGCCGGCATAGAATCTTAATGGCCGGTGTAGGGCCTTGGGATGATCCCGGGGGGGGGGGCACTCCCTATATGATCCATAGTAACCATGTGCGTACAAAAAGTAGAGGGAAAGGGGTACTTTTTAAGGGTTTAAGGCGGGTCCAACCGGATCCGTTAAAAGGGGTACTTTTTTGGGCATTTTGGGCTAAAAGGGGTAGGTTTTTAGGCCCAAAAGCTAAACCAATTTTTCAAAATTTTCAGTGAAAAGGGGGGTATATTTTGGGCAGTTTTGATAAATGGTATTACATCAAAAGGGGTACATTTTTTGCAAATAAAGGGTAGTCCTGCCAAAAGGGGTATGATTTCTTTCAATTATTTGAGGGAAACCCGCCCATGGGGGGGGGGGTGATTTAATGAAATTTTGCCCCTCTAATAGGGGTAACCCTCTCATGGTGATGTACGCACATGGTTTCCATAAATTTAAGAGTGCCCCCGGGTGATGATCATGATCTTAGCTTTCTGATGGTGAAAGAATTTTTCAAATCGACCCACTAGAAGCAAAGATAGGATAATTTTAGTGAATTTGCTTTATATCCAAACATTTCCTGATTTCTTTTTAATTGCAATGAAGTGTATATATATATATATATATATATATATATATATATATATATATATATATATATATATATATATATATATATATATATATATATATATGGGTATAACATAAATGTTCATATGGCATATGAACATTGATGTTGGCCTGCGTCAGATGGAAATGGCCTGCGTCAGATGGAAATGGTCTGCGTCAAGAAAAAGTTTTCGGCAACGCTGTATTGGTCAATCTCTGAAAATTGAATGGGTTGTGGGGGGGGGGGGCGAGGCTATTTCATTTCCAATGTACGTCTTATAGGTTCATCCTCCACTCCCGATACTCGTCTTATTTGCCTGGTTTTAAAATTTAAAGACATTACTAAACTAGCAGCTCAGAATTCCAGGTGCGGCTACCAACCTTTTCCAAAAGTCAAGGCATGTGTCTCTTTCATATGTGAATGTGTCTTATACAAGGGAGGTTTACATAACAGTAAAGCCATCGTCCAGGTATTTCATGTATTTATTGCTGCCTCCAGCATCATCTATAACCCCTACACGTTAACAGTAACCTCACACCACCACAACCACTCTAATAAAAACATTAATTAACGTCTTCTTTTTTACCACAAGTTTCAGTCCTCCTTCATTCTCCTCCTCTTTTTAATCTACTGTACTTGATTTTTCTTCAAAATGAATAGCCTTACACATGCAAGCCTTCTGTGTGACTTTGGGGTTTCTCAGTTCTCTTTCTTTCCTTGTAGAATTTATTTTATTTTTATCTTGAAGCCTTGATCCTATTCTCTTAATTTGGACCGCATTTCCACACAATAAAAGCAGGGAATTATTCCTTTATCTCATTGTTCTGCCGCTGGTAGCCGTTTACAGGCTGACACTGCGTTAATGCATCATGCCCAATGGCCTTCATGATGCACCAATGTAGCACTGGCGAGTTATTGACCAGAGGTATATCCATGCATCAAGTGGCCCCTTCTGTGTTGATGCATTCCTGGAGGGTCGGCATGATGCTTCAATGAAGTGCTAGCGAGCCAGTACTTCATTGGTGCATCATGCCAACCAATGGGCATGATTGATTAATGAATTGGCGGCCTTCAAAGTGCTATTAGAGGCGGAATAAATTTACCCACAAGTTCTTGTAACTTGTGCCGTATCTTGTGTCATTTTTAGACGTTTAATGACATGTAGGAAACATAACTCAGAGACTACAGAGATCTTTGTTAACCATTTGTGGGCTGCACGATGCCTCAAACTCAATTCATATCCATTCGTTTGCATCATGATACACCTATGCAGTAGCCCTGGCGAGTATCTCACCGGTGCATTATAACGACCTCCAAGACTGCTGAAAATGGTCCCTGGATTTGACTCCACTATAGTGCGGCAACAGATTCTGCCCCCCCCCCCCCACACACACACACCAGCAATATTTCCAGACCACTCTCCTTGGATCCGCTCCTCATTATTCCCTGTAGGGTTGGCATAATGCCTGAATGCAGTCATGGCGAGTTACTCACCAGGGCTGCATTCATGCATCGGCCTAATCCTGGATTAGGTCGCTATGTAAAAGATGGAATGATAAAAAAGTAAAAGGAATTTGTATTTTTATACATAATATGAAAATAACAAAAGTGATTTATGTCCTCTCTTAAGAATTATAGAAGGACATATTTTTTCTCTTTTCATTTCACCCTACTGAGAAGGCGCCAGAAAATGGAAAATTACGGTGCCTGGCCAATTATGGGGACTTTCTTTTTTGGGCCTTATATTTTACAATAACAGCGACTTCAAAAAGCGACATATTTTTCTGGCAATCTATTGCTGCAATCTAAATGTTGACATAAAACGATCAATGGTGTATGCTGGGGTATTCTGTATGTAAACACGCCGCAAATGTAAACAAATAAATGAGTTTCGCACCATGAGTTTTAGGCCGAGTTTTATACAGCGACTTATTTCTCTCGTATTTCTTTCAAATAACCAAAATAATAATTCATTTTTGCAAAAACAGCGACTTCATAAAGCGACATATTTATAGGTAGAAGTAAATGTTGACATATATATAAATAAATAACTACGTTTTTATCGCGGTTTGTTATACAGCGACTTATTCTTGGAAACTATTTTTAGTGCGGATATTGCAATTTGAACAAAATAATTTTGTTTTCTTTCCCCCAAAAAATACCAAGCCCCATTTTTTTTCATCCCCCCCCCGGGGAAACCCTTCCCTTGGAACAATTTAACCTTCTTTTGGAATAAATGGGCAGTTCAGTTGGATTGTGAAATGCCGTAATGTCTATGACGATGTATGTGACACAGCGACTTATATGAGCGACCTAAAGCGGGAGTATATATGCCACGATAAGGGCCATTACAAAAAGGTACTTGAGTGGTTGTTTTGGGGTAATTATAGCCGGCCTATGAGAGCGACCTATATGAGCGACCTATACCGGGAGTATATATACCATTCCTATAACCAAAACAAACTTGTTGTTCAAGGGGTTGGGAACCCCCAAGAAGTGGGCCTCTTGTAGGGGAGAAATATATAGAAAAAATGGGGCTAGGTATTTTTTTGGGGAAGCATAGAATTTTAGTTTGGTCAGAAAAGGTCGCTTTATGAAGTCGCTGATAGGCGGCGCCTTAATCAAAGGCAGGTGTCCCAACAGGATTTTATTTTGTTCATTCAGATATGCGGTTTCAGGAAGTCTCGGGTTAGAAAACAAAGTTACATTGGTCAGAAGAGGTCGCTTGATTTCTGATGTATTTTATTAATTAGGCAACCTTGGCCCGCAACCTTATTTGAAATTGGGGGTGTCAAGTCTTTCTTTCATCTAGATACCACTTTCAGGTAGTTCATTTGATGGTTCGATTAGGGGACTAGACTTAAATCCTTTATAAAAAAATTACTGGCCAATTACTGTTCTTTTGGTATTCTAATAAACCTACACTCCTCTATATGATAGGGTCCCTATATTTTCCCGGTTAAAAAATAGAAGTGGAAAGCTCGCTCAGGTTGTTGTTCACAGTGAAAGACTGGCCGACTGCCCATGCTTTTCACTGGCCAATTAAGACAACAATGGAGGACAAAGAACGCCCGGCAGCCCACTTGTCAATGAGCAGATGGCGCCGAGCAGATTATCCCCGCCTGCCCCCTGTCTACGTCCCGCCCAGCAGTCTTTGTAGGTCATCCATAGATAACAACCACTAATCCAGCAGCGCCGCCTGGCGAGAGAACAGTGGAGGCCGTGGCATATAGGGCGGCAGGCGGCAGATGAGGACATTAGTTATCTCAATCAATGTGGCAATTAGGGGACCCCAATCAGTGTCCTCTACTGCTTAGGTGATTCATTTCACGGCATTTAACCTGCCTGGCGGTTCGCCGGCCGTCGCGTTATAGACTCATTGGGGCCGACATGTTTACAGTCACAGTCAGGGGGGGGGGGGTAGAGGTGGGTATGTTTATGGGGTGTGTTCTCGTTGAAGTGAGGATGAGTTAAAGGGTTAAAGATCTGTTTAAAGGGTTAAACATATGTTTGGGGTTTTCTTTTTCTTTAAAAGGGGCATCCAATAGGTAAACAGACACTTTGGGGCCGAGATCTTTACAGTTAGAGAGGGGGGGGGGAGATGTCTTTGGGGCGTGTCCTCTTTGAAGAAAGGAGGAGTTTAAGGGTTAAACGTCTCTTCATAGGGTTAAACAGATGTTTGGGGTTTTCTTTTTTTTAATAAGGGGCATCAAATAGGTGAAATACGGGAGTTTTTCTTTATACCTCCACATGGTGCTTGGATCCATGGACATATAGAAAAGTGTTTATGTTGAAAAGCAGGAGATTGACGTCTATATACATCTGCCGGCCGAAATATTCCTCAATTTTCCTTTAATGGAAATATTTTCTAGATGGCTTCAGCTTCTCCCATTCCTCCTCCTCCCCCTCCTCCTGGCCGTGACGGCAATACCACCAAAAAAAAGGGAATTTCAACTCCTAAAAAGGATAAATATTACCGTCTTTGGATGGACATACAAGATCTCATTGGGGATGGCAGTAAATGGCCTAAAAACATACGCCGTTTGTTCTGGACGAAAAATCTCCACAGTTGGGATAGGCTTCAGGTGTGTGCTTTTTCTTACATTAATGGTCTGCCTATGGAGATGTTACTTGAATGGGCAGACCTGGTTGGAATGGCATGTGTCGGGTCTAAAGGCTACAAAAACATTGCCGAATGGTTTCGTCTGGTGGAAGTGGAAAACCGGAATTACAAATTTTGGCAGTATAACGTGTCGCAGGGAAATTTCCAGTACTTGGATGGAACGATACGATACTACTGAGGTAAGAATTTTTTATATCCTTTCTTGTTTTTCTTTTTCTATATGACGGCCTACATATCCCCCAAAAAATGCCTTAAAATTTTACCTAAATGTTTTTTTTAAAGGGGAGAGAATGGGGGAGGAGGGGTATATATATAAATGAACATCAGACATGCCTTCCTTTCTTTATGTAAGACGAATGGCGTGAAAAACATATCACCTTTCATTTCGCGCAGAGGTTCATTTTGGCCAGGTGAGTGTCACGCTTCATTGATTTCTGATTGATGTCATGTTTACTGCACAAGAAATGATTGACATGTAGAAGTTGAAGGATTCAGATGAAAGCGTCTTCTCTATTGGTCATTGAATAGAGGCGGCAAAATAAAGACAGATGATTGGTCTATGTATATGTATGGCAGTTATGGGAGTGAAGGGTTTAAGTCAGGTTTCATGAGACTGGCGCCACCTTTCTCTTTGTTCACTGTCCATGCGGTCTTCAGTCTAGAATGTGATCGCTTGAGCTTCAATTAAGAAAAATGGCAAACATTTTCAAAGTCAAAACTGTGAGTGGAAATGAGAGGAAGTTAGATGTTTCTGGAGGCGGCAGGTTTTCCAGCTTCGTCCAAATAGGTGGTCTAATAAGTACTTCACAGTCTTCTGAATTTGGTGACAAGGTTCAACGATTGGATAGAATCAAGCCATGTTCAAATGGGTTGGACAAGGATTCCCATGGACGTGGATCCTCGCTACAAGAGGGTGGAGAAGTTTCAGAAAAGGAACCTTATAACCTTGAAGGAGAACATGATACCCCTATTTCGTCACAGGAGAGCAATCCCGAAGCTCCCACTTGTCCTTATCCTTCCGCCCCCCCTCGTAAGAGATATGTGGATTACACATCCACCTATATGAACAGGCTGGACCCAAAAAACGCTCTTTCCTTCAAAGTCGAAGACTTGGAGAACGCATACAACCTCTATGCACTCCTTTCTTTGAAACCTGTGGATTTCAGGGATTGGTTGATGGAAAATAACTTTCTAATTCCTACCAAAACTATCAAGTGTCCTAAGTGTGGAGCTATAAGCCGCCTACAAAAAAGAGGGAAGGACTGGGACACTTGGGTTTACAAGTGCAGTGCCCCCCATGAGTCATGTAGGAGAACCTATTCAGCCTTTAAGTTCTCCCATATGCACTTACAAGACCAGTTTCATTTCTTTTGCAAGTTTGGGGAAGAAAATCCACTCAAAAGAATATGCTCTTATACTGGCGCTGCATACAAGAGCACCGGAGTAGCCAAAGCCAAGTACTGCAGGAGAATTTGCTCTGCTTGGATGACGCAGAATTTAAAGTCTACCGTCTTGGAAGGGGCCATTGAAATAGATGAGTCTGTGTTTGGCAGGAGAATTAAACATAATAGAGGAGATGGCCGTGGGACAATAGACATATGGATAGTCGGTATGGTGGAAAGGAAAACAGATAGAATGCTACTCTTTCCTGTTGATGATAGGTCCAAAGCTACCCTGGAGCCTCTCATTAAGCGCTATGTGAAAAAGGGGTCAACAATATACACCGACGGTTGGAGCGGCTACTCAGGCCTTAATGACCTCGGCTTCAATCATTTCGTAGTTAACCACGTGCACGGCTTTGCAGCGTGGTATCATAACCCCGCCACCGGCAAGGTCGTGCATGCCCACACGAATCGAATAGAAGGCGCATGGGCCCATGCCAAGGTCAGAAATTTTTTTTTTTTTGTCTTCTAATTTTAAGAAGAAGGCCCCAAAAAGAAAGAGAAAAATAATTTTATTAGTTTTATGTTATGTAATTTTTTTTTTTTACTATGAGACTTTTTAGTCAATGATTGTCATTCTGTGTAGGATAATAGAGTCCCTGCCCTTAAAAGAAAATTTGAGTTACCATGGTTTTTAATTTGTTTTACAAAGTGGCACGCTCAAAATAGGATGCCAAATCAATGTCCTAGTCACAGTGTACCGCAAATTACAGTGGCCATTACAGTTTGGATTCTGAATATGAGAAGTTGAAATGAAGAAAGAGATTATTAGAGAATGGAAGCCTGGTGTCCCGTTCTCTTGGCTATTGCTATTTGGAAATTGCCAATTGCCTATTGGATCAACGAAGGACGGACGGTGCGTCATGCTGTTGCCTATTGCTATTTGCCAATTAGCTCAACTAATGAGGTTATTAGGACATTGAAGACTGGTGTCCCATGATCATGAAAATTGACCTTTGACTATTTCCAATTTTCAATTGGCTCAAACAATGAATAGGCCAATGAATCCACATTTCAGCAGTATGGAAATCAGATGACCCATTCTCTTGCAAATTGCTTTTTCCCAATTAACTCAAACAAAGACATAAAAAGGATATGGAAGGCCAGTGCGCCATTCTCTAACCAATTGCTATTTGCATATATGAAAAGTTATGGCGCAAAAGTCATTTTCTTGAAAAACTTTCTGTCTGCACTCCTTATACTCACTGAAAACCATTCGCCAAACAGTTTACCTTTCAACGCTTACTGTGATAAACATTTATAAAGTGTAAATACATATTAATTATATCAACTTTTGGGTGGGGGGGAAAATACAGAGTAAGTGTTCGGCCAAGTGTTCATGAAAAAATGTCTGAAAAATAGTTAGAAGAAAGTGTAAATAAATGTTTTTATGTTGTAAAGACAATTTTCTAATGCATAGGCGTGGTGTTGGTGCAGACTGTCAGTTACTTCTCCTGTTGCCTCTATAGTAAGAGATATTAAATTGCCTATTTAATATTTAATATACTTGTCTCTTTATTTCCAGGCTCACTTCAAGAAGATAAACGGCACCTCTACTTCGAATTTTGAGGGTCACCTGTCAGAAATTTGTTGGCGCTCTAGTGTACGCGGCCGCAGCCACCAAACAGCATTTCTGGAGCTGATCAAGGAATTCCACCCCCTTGACAGAGAACCTGCTTTGGATATTCCAGTCCCTCTGTTCCCCTCGTGGAAGAAACTGAGTGGTTACCTCCCTGTAAGTTGTACTTTTTTAATCTACTTTTAACCTCGTTTGAATTACCATGCTCAAATAGTTTCGACCACTCTACACCCTCAAATTGTAGTTGGAGGTGCAATAAATGACTCCATACAAGAGACTACATAGTGTACTGTCGGGGCCAGCTGAAGTAGATTCCCCAGAATAGCACCTGCTATTTAATCCAATACTGGTTCACAACCAACCTCTAGGGAAACACAGCACCAAGTCGTATTGGCCACTATTGGCTACATAGTGACCAATCATACCTCATTCATGGTTTAGAATGGACTACTGTGTTCAAATGAGCGTACAGCTGGAGTAAGAACAGTGGCCTCAACAGTAATCTGGTATATATCAGCAGTGAATTTAAACTGGTAGTCTTCCTTCGAAATGGGGCAGGGGTAGGAGGCCTTGAATAGGGGCCTGTTGGGCCGAGTTTTAGGTGTCTTTGTTGTTTTATAAGAAAGCCATGGTGGCAAAGTTTAGTATATGAGAGGCGTCACAACTTTATAAGGACTATTACTCTTAGGCCAGAATACCTGCCTGCTGACAGGCAGGATCCAAGATTTATACAAGTCTACAGGGCGCCGTCTACAGAGGCAAAAACACATGGCTAGTCTGAACTAAGTACTCACTGTCTCTTACTGGAAATTGTCCCTCCTTATGACAAACATGTAGCTTTCATGTACATCATCTTATATTGAGTGAAACAAGAGATATATACAATAAAACTGACATTTTCATCTTGGGCTAAGATATTACTACCTCAATGGCTTCCATTGTAAACATGCTGGGGGTGCTATCTGGTGTTAACTTTCTCTTTTAAACATAGGGCTAATCGATCAAGAATACTTCAGTCTTTTCGGATTTAAGATGTCCCACAATCACTTGAGGATTTCTTTTGTGCCGTTTAGACTTCTATGCCATAAAGAGGTTTCTCCCTTGTTCCATAACAGACAACCTCTACTCTATTTAAATAGAATTTCCCGTTAAGTTACATATACGACTTCCCCATCTGGCCAATGTTTAAGTAAAAAATGCCATAAAGAGTTTTGTCCCTTGTTCCATAAGAGACAAAATATGCTCTATTTAATTAGAATTTCCCCCTCAGTTACATGTACTACTCTCCAATGTGGCCAATGTTTAAGTCAAAAATTGTACAATGACATTCAGGATATGGGCCCAGGGTTAGACAGTCGGGTTTCAAGCTGATTTTGGTGTAGGGGAACTGTAATGGAACAAGGGGTATTACAGAGATTCAAAATCTCTTTTTTATATGGCATCCATATATACCCCATAGTTTTGTCCCTTGTTCCATAACAGACAACCTCTGCTCTATTTAATAAGAATTTCCCCCTCAGTTACATGTACTACTCTCCAATGTGGCCAATGTTTAAGTCAAAAATTGTACAATGACATTCAGGATATGGGCCCAGGGTTAGACAGTCGGGTTTCAAGCTGATTTTGGTGTAGGGGAACTGTAATGGAACAAGGGGTATTACAGAGATTCAAAATTGTTATATGGCATCCATATAAACCCCATATCAAAAAAGTCAAATTTTTTTTTTTTTTTTTTTTTTAAAGAATTCTATTATTAAGATTAATATAAATATTACTACTTTTCATCTACTGTTTTTTTCAGACTCAACAGGAAGAGTATGTAAAGATGGGTAGCCTCGAGGATGAAATGGGTAACATATGGCGGTACGACGTCGATGGTACCATAGTAGCCCCTCTTCCTGAACATCTACAAGGCACCAAACCAATCTCATCTCGGCCAACGTGTATGGAGACTTCCGCTGGAAGTTCAACCGATACTGCACCGGAAAGTGTTGAACCTGTCTCTGCTTCAACGACAGATTTTTCACATTCTGACAGTGACAGGGGGAGGCAACTCTCTAGGGGACGGGGTGCAGGCCGTGGACGCTCAAGAGGAAGAAAATCGGCTAAATCAACCCGAACCAGAAGGGGTAAGACTCTAAGTGACTATCCTTTGGACAGTGAAGGTGAGCCCATCCTACCTGGAAAGCCGTGCTCTTCTTCCCCCCCGCCCTTGAAGAAAGCAAAGAAAAAAGTTACTTTTCATCCAGATGTGACAATTGCTGGTTTGTTTCCTATCCCCCCCTTGTCCCCTCTGTTGTCTCCTACGTCTCCTGAAGCCGATCACAAAGAAAAGTCAGAGGATCATAGGCCGGATCATGCTAGAGGTAGGTACTCAACTAGTTACCTATTCTGAGATAGGATTAGTTCAATGTAAACTTAACGTTTTTCACACAAAATAATGTAGCTGTTATACAACGTGGCCTTACACTTCAACCTCCTCTGATATGCAAGAATGAAGATATGGCAAGACACACTTTACGGCCCACTTTACTACTGATTTCTTAATAGAGAACTTTGACAGTAAATACTTTGTTCAAAAACAGAAAATATTATCCAATTTTACCATAACCCGCTGAGATAAAACCGTCCTACATATATTTAGTAGTTTCAAAACGAACTATCCTAAAATAAGGGCTACAGGGATGGATTTCTGAATTATAAGATCCTCTAATGCTAATCTGCCATAGGGCTCCAACAGATGAGATGTCTAATCTTCGAATAAAATCACAAGTATGAGATGTATTCTGAAAATTCCTTCTCTGATAAGTAAAGTACACTCACTCTTGTTATTACATAAGAATAGTGAGCAGGAATAGTCCATAGCAGAGGAGCCACAAACAAAAATAGATTTCAAGGCCTCCCTATCAATTACACCGTGGCGACTTTGAACCATACACTAGTCTACTCATCCCACAAGTAATGCTCACTAGTCGCCGCAACATAAAGTTCATTCACTGTTATAACCAATTTGAATAAGAAAACAAGCCAACTGGATGTCATGTTTTCATATTTTTATTTAACCTTTACTCTAAAATGTACTCTCTCTTGGATACTAAGTCTACTCTTTGAAAAGTAGTTTCAACCTTTCCTATCCTTATAAATAATCAAGAAAAAATAGAATTCATTTCACATTTTTCTTATTAAAATGAAGAAAAACTTCTCTTAGATAACATGTCATAACAACGTCTATTATTTTTGGGGTATGAAACCACAATCTAACGTACTAAGGCCACTATCTTACAATATGAAAATTATACACAATGTCTTAGGAAAACCAATAATTAGGTGCGAGTAAAAGTCAAATATAGTTTGCTTATTTATGATTATATTATCGGCGCCATTTTAACTAATGAGGCCAGTACAATTCTTGATACAATTATTTTACCTCGATAGGCACTAATAAAGAACAAGAACTGCTTAAGTATGGTGAAGGGGGGTCACTCTGTTATTTCAAAGATATGTGGTGACAAAAACTTGTTTTAATATCTATATGTCTTATCTAACCAAATACTACCTATACTGTTTCATAACAATTGAAATTACACAAGACATATGTTGGAAAAAAAACAAGACTTTCTGACCTTTTCCATTCGGCTGACCACAAAAATTGGACATAACTTGGATGTCATCTTTCAATCACTCTTCATAAGTTGGGTTTATATCCAATGACAGCTTCCTTATACCTCAAGAAGCTGGTAGGATTTCCTTCAATTGTGCTTTATATAACTCGACATTAGTTAATTATTCTTCATATAACTGCTACTTGGTGTAGGCTCCATAAATGGCTGAGAATAAATGACTTCTCAGCCATCCTGTTTTCTGAGTAGTTACTCGGAGCCCTAAGGTATTCCCAATTCACTCCCAGATTCCCCTGGGTTGACTGGAGAATATACGAGGGGCTCGAAAGGGGTCAGTACATCTGTAGTTCTTGTAATTAAAGGAGCTGGTGGGCCAGCTGGTGTAACACAGGTGGTGGGAAACGGCCGAAACTGCATTGTTTTCTTTAATCCTTCATGGAGATACACTGTCTGTTGTCTGTGGTAAGCAGCTGCTGCCTGTAATAAGAAGATGAAAAATTTAATTGAAATCTCCTCTTAAACATGTTTAATTACAATAGACTATGAGACTCTTCATTTATTACATCTCATTCATTGAATTATTTCACTCTACTTCGTTCACATTTTTTTCATTTCAAAAAAAAAAAATTGGAACAAAATAATATGGCTAGAGAACAACCCACCTCGTACTCCATGGCTCTGGATTGATGTCTTTTTATGCTATCCAAAATCGCTGCCTGAATATTTAGATTTGGGTTGTAGTTTTCTTTTATTCCATGAGGCATGTCTGCCCCTATGTGCTGGCTGACTACTGGACCCATCACTGGCTTCACCTTGAACAAATAAAAAAAAATTTCAAATTTAATTCTTCATTTGGATATACTTTGAGAGGCTCCCTGTTGACGTGCTACATATACTCAATTTCATTTAAATGTTGCCATTAATGCATTAATCTGTTTAAAATACACTTTGAACACAACTCCCCCCCCCAAATAAAAAAAAGAAGTCTTAAAACAATTGACATGAAAACTGTTTCCTCAAAAAATATAATACGAAAACTACATACTCCCATTTCCACATGAAAATATTTGAAGAACTAAAGAAAGGCCACAATTGTTTATACTTACATCTTTGAATAGGTCGGGAGAAGAGGAAGGAGGAAGATATTGAGGATAATTAGGATATGTAGACAGCTTCACAGAAGAGTCTATGTGTGCTTCTTTTTGAGCTGGGTATGAAGCCTCATGACACGCCAAATGAAAGTCTTTGATTCTAGGATTTCGTGCTATTTCTTTGTCCAGCTTCAATGAGGAGACGGGGAGATCTCCAAAAAGTTTAGGGGGGGGGCCTAATAAAGACACCTTCCCTTCTTCGCTTTCAGACTTAGGCCAATATCCTTGGTGAAAGTAGTTAGTGGAAGAAGGGGGCCGATGAATGGACTGAGGTGTTTGCTGTACCTTTTCCTCTGGAACGGCAGCCAGACAATGGTCCAATTCCAGATGGAGGTAGTCCTGAACGAAGAATTTTAAATTTCCCGGTAGTTCTTGTAGGGGTTGGAGGAGGAAGAAGGGGTTCCTTGAATGTAGATGGTTTGTACACCCAGACGTCTCTGCCGGCCATTTTTCTGAACTTGACTATTGAATTATGAGTCAAAACAAGACAGATATAGTGCTTGTATGTAGCGGCCTAGATGCCTAACAAAGATTAAACTTTCAACTGAACGTCTACTCTGGAAGTGTCGTCTGCTCTTACTAACTGTTTGTGCCTGAAGTCGCCACACTGTCGGTGAAATGTGAGCGGGCGTTCGAAATCTAATTGCTGCTTAAATTGGTTGACAACAACTGTATTAGGCCGCGTCACAACGCCCTCTACTGTCTGATTTCAATTTCCCGCCTCGCGCCTCAAAGAAGGCACTTCTTGTGGGTCCCTTCTTGTGGCATAGTTTGCATGTATAAAATGCAGTTGACTTATTCCATGCTTCTAAACTTTCATTCATAAAGAAATAGTGGCTTAAACAAAATTAAAAGCAGCCAACATCTTGGCCGTTAGAGGAAAATGGGGCCTAAAGAAAAAAATCTGGTGAAAATAGATTTAAAAACAAAGGGAGCTGGGATTGAAAAATAGCTAAATGGGTACGAGAAAAAAATTGGTGAAGGGGGGAAGACCTAACAGTTTTATGCTGGCAGCGCCCACTGCCGTCTCAGGCCTCATTTTTATTCCAGAATACAATCTGTGCCTGTAAAAGAGGAATAGAAAAATAATATCATATATGACTTTGTCCAGAGACAAAACATTTTTTTCATTGCTTTGAGTCTAAACATTCTTCAGTCTTTTCATTATGACAAAAAGATGAATTTCACATTATTGACTGAATAAGTATGCTTGTTATAGTGACGACTTTGTGAGACGTCATTTAAAATGAAATAGAAAATTCTCATTCTCCATAAAGGAAACCTTATTTAAAGGGCCATCAAAAAAATACGTTTTCTGTTAGGGTTAAATGGGGGGTTGATTTTTCAGTGTGCATTACAACTGGTTTTTTCCGTTTTACCTACATAGGTAGATGAAAAATTCTTTTTCTTTTACAGTTGATTTACAGTCCTACAAACAGAACAACATCGACAAACAGCCAACCGACATACCTGAAACACCAGGACCTGTACGTGCTGTGAGAGGGCTTGCCTCTTTCAATGGGCCTTCAATGTCTCTCTCACTGAAAAAAGGAACTCAAAAAGGAGGAGATCTTTCAATTTCATCAGATAAAGTCCCTGGACAAATCGAGGAAGAAAAAACACAAGGTCCCCTTATGACCACCGTAAATCTCTTCAGGCGAACCAGTCTAACAATGCCCTCAGGCTATTCAAATTCTACAGACTATTCTATTAGAGGTACTAAAGGCGATGGAGACATAGTCTGCACCAAAGCCATTGTCCATTCAGGAGGACCCGGTTCCATATCAGAACCCATTACTTTGGCTGATTCTACAGACTGCACCGACAAAGAAGAGGAGAAAGATGTTCTTCATCTAGAGAGGACACTTGAAACAGAAAAAGCACAACCAGGCCACAAACCTCGGCAGAAGTATAAACTGAAAATGAATAAATTAAGTTTGTCCAAGAGGAGGCAGACCCTCAAAGAGAAAATGAAAAATAAAATATTCTTCTCTTCCAGCGACTCTGAAAATGATGTAAAAAAACAGGACAAAAAACTTTCTCTAAATGTCTTTCACTCTTCAAATAGAGCGAAAATTACAGAAAGTGGTGCTACCAATGAAATCAACAACATAACTGAACTTCAAAAATCCTCTGACACCCTCTTCTCTTCAGAGTCTGTCGAAGTGTCCCAAAAAAAACCTGAATGTACACAAGAAACATCTTCATCTTCATGTGGCAGAAAAACTCAAGAGACTTCAGAAAATATTATGAGCCCATCTTCTAAAGACGTTGATATTGTACTTAACGGACAAAATTCATCTGAAGGAATTGTTGCTTCCCAAAGTCGAAATAACGAAGACAATTCCGGTTTATTTCCTGATCAAAGTGAAGTGGCCCAAGGAAATGACGTACAAAGTCTCGAAAAATCACCAACAACAAAAACAAAGTACAGTTTCAAAAAATTAGCTTCCAGTACCTCAACAAAAATCGCAGAAGCCTGTATCTCATCTCGGTCCACCTTGGAGGAAAATTCAAATAGTGCAGAACTTACCTCAAGTTTCCAAGAATTCAAAAATAAGGCCGAATTCTTATTCAAGACTCAAATAAATCCCCCTTCTTCCCCTCCTCCTGGATGGGGGGCTTCTCTGCCTTCTGGACCTCTTCCTCTCAGTCCAGGTAAGGGATTCATATACACTTTTAAATATTGCTAATTTTTTGAACTACTTTATATGCCAGCTTATAAGTCGTCATAAAGCGCCAGTATGAGATCCCATATGAAAACAGGTCACCATATGGATTTGACTTTTGATTTAGGAGTTATGTCAAATGTTCCTTCACTTTGGGCAATAGGACTGGGGTGTTTCTCCTAGCCACAGGATATGGATAAAGATTTTTTGACTCACTTTGCCATGGAATTTAAACAGTGGCGCCGAAATTAATTGTATAAAAAAATAACTTCAACCGTAAATACCGTTCTCTCAACTGTATAAGGCGCGTCTAATTAAGGGGGTTTATTTCTCTTTCGATCCATAAGCGGGACACCAATAACTTTCTTTTTATATCTTACGTGCACCATTTGTCAGAATGGGAGAAAAAGTGCAAAAGGAGGGTCCAAGCTACAAATAGGTTTTTGAATTTAAAACATTCTTTCAGTAGAACTAAAGTTATAATTTCTTCTTTTCTTGGAGAATTTTCCAAAATCTCTATGTGCTACTAACACCCGGGATGCGCCTTATACGCGGGAGACAACTGTGAAAGCGAAATTAATTCTATGTTTGTCTTTCTGTGCAGCACAAAGTAAACACTGTATCTCTTTTTAGGCCTCTATTCCTATATAAAAAAGTATTATACTATTTTGGCCCACTATTTTCTTTGCACAACTGTGATTTCTTTCGAAAAAGCTCAATTCCGACTTCTAACCATAACCTCAAACCACAATCTTTGCCGCCCAATCTTTATGTCGAACCGAATAAGAAACCCGCTTTGCGAATCGCAAATGCCACGCCCCTTTCAATGGTTCACATTTTTCCCGCACGTCGGCGCCTTCTCGCAAAAACGGCCTGGCCATGGGCGTCGGGGATGTTTGACGTGTTCCGCGCTCTCATTTCATATGCGGAAAAGAATTTGAAGTTTGCCTTCATATTTTGCTAAGTCAAATAAATTTAACTTTAAAAAGCGCGTTGAAGAGACCTAAAAAAGCCCTACAGTATGAAAGTGAAAGCTTCTTCTCAGGAAAGATTGTAGACATCGGTCAAAAATCAAAACACGTTACCATAGCAACCATTTAGTAGGGTGCACGTCAAAGTCTAACCGAGCCACTTTGAGATCGAGGGAACCAGCGTCATTTGTGGACTAAGCCTATGTGGAGTCAGACGTGCGTATCTGAGGTTCTGCTTTCGGGGACAATACATGAAAAATCTGTTCAAAGGTAAGTTTGAAATTGCCCTTAACTAAGTCGTTTTGGTATTAATGTCATGTCTAGGTTAACGAGGACGACAGGGAAGATAGGTCAACGTAAGATATGTCTTTGTGTCAAGTTTTGTGGTCATTTTTTGACGATCATTTACCCCTGCGTGACTTAGAGAAAACACCAAAATTTTCCCGCCAGTCGCCTTTCGGTTCTTGGAAGCAGCCGGTAAGATAGACCGGAGACGTTCTCAACTCAGTCGGGCGAAACTGAGGTGGGGGGGTGTTTGGGTGAAAGTCTGATCTAATCTGTCACAAATCAAACATACCTATTTCTTATATGAGACAGGGGGGGCGTAGTTTCAAAAGGACGAATATGGGCGGTGTGCGCTTGTCATGAAAGGGGGTGGGGGGCCTATGGGGGGAGGGGGTTAAAAAACAAACCATCATAGAACGTACAAAAACCTCGATGACATAGACTATTTTCTTTCTTCAACCCCCCCCCCCCCCAAAAAAAAACAAAACTAAAACCTATGGCGCCAAAACTAATCCTTTCATAATATAGACTTTGACAGCCTACTGAAAAATTGTTAGGCCATGGGAAGTCAGGTGACAGTTTACCGTACAAGCCATTTTGAAAATCGATGAGGCCTTTTTTCATTATTCATTATTCTTTATGTATCTACCAGTATCTTGACTGAGTTTAGTCTGTGTCACGGGTGGGCCGTTCACTTCTACCTACGGGAGGTGGGCCTCCCTAGCCTACTTAAAAGGGTCTATATCTCCTCTTTCCTTTCCCCTCAGGTTTAATGTGGTGCACATATGCGCGGGCACTTACACTCTGTTAAATAATCAACCTGTGAAGCACGGGATAGCCACTTAGTCCCTCTAAAGTGCTGTAAAACACAAGTCAATCAATCAATACCTACGGGAGGGGAACGGGAGTAGAGTAGAGATACAAAAGTGGCAACTATTCTCTGGGATTTTCTAGGTTGTAGTTGTCACCATCTTTTCACCGTTCCTTTATTCTGATACCAAATATGCCCACCTTTCGTCATTCCTGTCATATCCAATATTCATTTTGAGAATTTCTAAAAAAAAATTTTTCTTATAATGAACATTGAAAGTTTCTAATTCTGCCAATTTTAAAGGATGAGGGCCGTGGACGGTAAACTGCAATGTAAGTTACATTGGCCTTACTGTCCGTATGCAGTAGAATAATTGAAAATAAAAAAAAAAAGGCGCCAAAAAAAATATAGGAATTCTTAATATTATGCCTCATAATGAGAAACTTCCTATATGTCTGATTGACTTGTGTTTTGGCTTAATACATATACAATTACTGACCCTCCCACCCTCCACAGCATTTTCTGGATAGCCCATAGAAAAATTTCCCCCCCCCCCTCCAACCCCTAGTCCAAATTATAGTCAAACAGTATTAATCATATGGAGCAACTGGTAGCCCCCCTAGCACCTATACTAAAGAGTCTGTCGTGCCCATTTATTCTCGGGAGAACTAACTTGCCGAAATCTCAACCCCAAAATTACCCCTTTCCCAAAAAAAAAATTAAGAATAAACGTAGACAGATTACTAGGCTTGGGGGAGTATGCCATTGTAAAACCTAGATTGATTGGCAGATTTGTTAATTAAATACTTTTTAAAGATTCCATGATAGAGTCTGATCCTTGTCTTTTTAACACTTTAAAGGCGGCTGATGCATGCCCCTTGGTTGGCATCAGGCTTCCCTAGCCCACTCAAAAGGGTCTATATCTCCTCTTTCCTTTCCCCTCAGGATGTGTGTGGTGCACATATGCGCGGGCACTGACACATTTCTCTGTTTAATTATCAACTTGTGAAGCACGGGATAGCCACTCAGTGCCGCTAAAGTGCTGTAAAACACGAATGAATCAATCTAAACCTTGGTTGGCATGATGCACCAGTAAAGTTCCGGCAAGACTGCTAGCCATCACTTCATTGGAGCATCATGGCCACAATACGCGGTTGATAAATACTCCTGGAGGGTAGGCTTGCTGCTCCAATAGGCATGATGCATTTACCATGCTTGAGAAAAATTTCATTGGAACGACAGAGGCTGATGGAACAATGATAGTGCTCAAAAGACTTTACCCCCGTGCATATTATGAGACTCTAACTAACCATTTCTTAGAATTTAGGTAGGAATTTGAAGAGATTTCGGCGCCGAGATTTCGATACGATTTGGGACAATGAAGTTTAAAATTTTAATAAGGGGGCTTTTTGTTCTATAACTCTTGTTCTAACAGGAATGTTTACAAAATTCTTTCAGGTTTTGAAAGCCCTATATCATTGTAAGGGGTATGTGCCACATGGCGCCCAAATGTACATAATTGGTATGGCGCGGGAATGGCAATATCTCTGATAATACGGGTGGTTTTAGTTCTAATTGGATCGACAAGGCGGACACAAAGACATTTCTTTTTTCATCTTACATACCCAATTTGTCGAAATAGTACATTAAGGGGGACAGGAGGGTCAGGGGTGGACTAAACTAAAAATATTTTTTTTTAATTATGAAAATTCTTTCAGTAGAATCAAAGTTATGAATTTTCAATTTTTTACATAAATTTATGGAACTGTTTTTGCGGCTTGTAATTGGGTTCTGCCTTATACGCGGGACATTACGGTTCACTACCGTTGCTATATTCGTCCAGAAATCAGGCAATTCTTTCTTTTGTCAAAATGAAGGAAAATGAATTGATATTCTATTCAGGAAAATGAATTGATATTCTATTCAGAAAACTTTTTTTGGCATTTTATTTTTTATTTTCTTTTTTTTTTATTATCATGTTGAAATGTTTTTTAGTGAAGTTTGATGGGAAGTTTGATTTCTCCAAATGCACAAGGTGGAGGAAAAAAAATTGATCTTGTAGATGACTAGGCAGAATAGTCTGTTGTATTATGTGATTCAATTCAAGAGTAAACTTAAACATATCAAACACATTCATACTTTATATTTCTATTTCTTTTCCCGTTTCAGGTTGCCGACAGCAATTCTCCTATAGTACCCGTTTCTTTCAGTCGCCATGGCAGAGAAGAAGCCAGAGAGCACAGTGTTCTGCATAAAATGTGGAGAAAGATTCAATTCTATCAGAGAGTGCCATCGGCATTTCCGTGAACACCATAGTGACAACGACAACACCAGGCATTGTCCTGTTTGCCGTCGCTACTTCTCATATCCCAGTGAGTATTTACTTCTTAAATTATTATTCTCTATGGATTCTGAACATTATAATTATAAGGGTGTGAAATCTCCGCGGAAATGCGAAAGTCCGAGGTTTTGATGCTCACAGGGATTTTCCCTGAGATCGGTGCAAATCCATTAGGAAAATGATTTAACCATTTAAAGGGGGGGGGTCTTTTGAATTTTCTCATATGTATAGATATATTGTCGTCCGAAATCAGAAATTTAAATATCCCATGGATAGTTCTTAGATTCTCGGTATGAGAGAGTATGGAAAGTATAAAATTGAGTATTTAAATGACTTTCATCTAGAAAAAAAAAGTGAACTTGAAATCATTCCGACATAGCTTCAGATGAACTGTATTTCAGGATTAAACCCCAATGAAAAATGACGAGGGTTATTTTTTTTTTAGGTTTGCCCCATATTTATACTTATACAAAGAGTGGTCTGCTATTCCTGTAGATGTATTATCAATCATATTATCATTGCATGATAGAAAAAGAAAATCACTTTAAAATTATACGTCCAGGATCCATAGACATGTTATTTTTTTTGAAAAATTATAAAATATTATTTTCTGAAAAAGACTGGCGGGAAATCCAAAAACCAATCTATTTATTTCGTGTGGCATAATATTTGAATTAGGTTCTTTAACATAATACAATTTGAAGTTGGCATTCTTATACCTCGTAAAACATAGAACAAAATAATTTCTGTCCTAGAAATTACTAAGCAATTTAATTCACTTTCTGGGATGCTTTTGTGTAGTACCATATGTCACAAAATAATTTATCTCATGCTAACTTATTTCTGTCTTAGTTTTTACAGGGAAATTAGGCCTCAAATTATTTTATAATGAAATGTGCAATAATTTACAATGTAGCCAAGGTTTTTTTTAAGAGAATATGTTTGACTTATCATCAAATGCTAAAAAATAATAAATAATTTTTTTTTCGACGTTGTAATCAATATGAATAATATTTTTCATTTAACAGAATACATCAAAGCCCATGTTGAGACGTGGCATCCTGAGTACGAGTGGTTTCCAGGAAACAGAGTGGCCAACAGAGTTCGCCCGATAGGCCAGGGAGGAAACCAGAACGAAGCCGCTGAAGTTCCTGCCATCCCTGAACGTCAGCCAGAACAACAGGAAAATCCACAGGTGCCGACCCAAAATCAGGAGCTTCAGGCGAATTTCGAGAGAGAGAACCTGAATCCTAACGGCAACCCAGAAGAGCAACATGTTCAACATCAAGATGATGGACGAGAGGGAGCCAATGGTCAAGCAGCAGTAAGTGAACATGAACCTGATAGAGATGCTGCATTAGAAAGGGACAACCAACTGGCCGACAAAGATGACAAAGAGGCGATCGTCATAGAGGATGACAGTGAGGATCAAGCCACCAATGGGAACGGGGACGTCGGGACAGCCAATCCTACTGAGAGGTGTCGTTCTCCCTCTCCTCTTAATGTAAGTTTATTTTATGTGAAATTAGTTTGTCTAATAAGATAAAATCTTAAAAAATTACTCTTGTATCATTTATTACAGTTTTATTTCTCTTTGTAACTTCTCAAAGAAATTGGTCACAATTATGTCAATAGCCCCAATCCACTAACCCACATAAAAATTCACTCTTCTCGAATTTTCATGCAAAGCAATTATATACATTTAATATACGAGAAGAGGTTGGTTCATGGTTGTAAAAAAAAACATTATTTCAGACTAGATAAAAAGAAGGGTTATGTGAATGGCTTTACATAGAGACAAAATTTATCAAGGTGCATTATGTATACAGTAGACTTTAGACAATTTCTTATGATATATTATGTAATAAGAAAATACAGCCTCAAAGTGATGAAGAACTTCTTTTTGTGGCAGTCGTAAAATATAGATAAATCAATAGTTATAACCCAACTGGAAAAAAAAATTAAAAATCAGAATAAATTTCTGCTTTATTTTTCGGCAATAAATTTGAAAATCAGAGACATTTTCTTCAAAGTAAATCAGAATAACCTTTTCAGAAAGTACTTTGCATGTGGCCTTGGAAAGGCCAGAGCACAAAGTTTAGGATGAAAATGATGATAACATTGTATCGTCTATTAATGTCAGATGATCTGTACATGTTGGCCCTTTAGAATTTATTTTTGATGCAGGCAATGAACTGATATAGAATGGGGCCGATAGTATTTTTAGAATAAATCTATGAACCTACTGCAGTTCATTTTACTGGCCATTTTACTTTCCTTGTTTTACAGCCCTCGGAGATGTCTAGACAGGCTCTGGTCTTCTACCACTACCAGAGAATTGCTTATCATAAACAGGTCCTCAAAGAGATTGCCAAGGAGACACTGAAAGACAGTGGACACAAAAAGGGTGATGGCCAGGATGGCAAGCCAAAGAAAGACGGATTATAATAATTCCGGACAGTCTTTATCTTACTATTATTTGGCCCTCTTATGAGCATATTGATTTATTCTTTGGTGAACTACAATTGTGATGCCTAAAGGTATAAAAAAGGTATAAAAACTATTTTATTCAATATATTATAGTTAACAAAAGACAAGGCTATTTCTTTAAGCCATTCTTTTGCTTGGCCTGAAATAAAAATGTGAGTAGGCCTTATCTTTAAATAAACCTTTGGGGGGGGGGGAAGTTTGGGCTTTTGGATTTATGTTGACAGAAAAATCAGTTGACTCGTTGGATTTTCAATAAATATAAATTAAGATTAACGACCCTTCTTCCATAGATACAAGTAAACGGACAGGAAATAAATGATGTCCTATAGGTTGTATAACATAGAAAATTTATCTCATTTTTTGTTTAATGAAGTAGATATGGTATTGTTCTCATGAAAGTTGACCTGATGTCGTACCAAAAAAAAAAGAGAAAAGCTATTGCACAAGGACAGGAAGAATACTTCAGAAACGGGTCATAAAAAAGTATGTTCTTCTGTAGTTTATTGGGGCAGTTTATTCCAGTATGTGATAAGCCCTTCTGTATTTCACTGTGATGGAGTCTGAATATGACTGTGATTGAGAGTACTATATAATTATTTTCGAAAAATAAGCATAATTCTGAGGTATCTATTTGATTCTACAAAGTTAATCTGTGATTGATGTATCGAGAGTTTGAATCTGTTTGTGAAATGAGAGTACAACATAATTATTGTGGAAAAACAGCCGAAAAAAAAATGTAATTCTGTTGTTTCTATGTGATCTAACAAAGTTCATCTGTGATTCATGTATGAAGAGTATGAATCTGGGTGTGATTGAGAGTAGTAGAAAAATATTTTGGAAAAAAAAGTATAATTCTGTTGATTCTATGTTATAACACAAACTAAACCTGTGATTGATGTATCGAGAGTATTAATCTAGCTGTGATTGAGAGAAGTACATAATTATTTTTAAAACAAAAAGTATAATTCTCTACTGTTTGTTTTATCATATAAAGTAAACCTGTTATTGGTGTTTTAAAGTTTATTATTCAGTATTGTAAAGAAAATCTATGGCACGTGACATTATAATAAGTCATTCCGTGGGGAGAAGAAATCGACAAACAGCACGAAAAAGTTAGGTAAATTGTGCCTGCCTTAATTGTTTTGATGTATAATGATATGTGATTAGACAACAGCAGAAGTATTTTTTCAGCTCTGTAGGAAAAGAAGTGCCTTCTAATACGTAGTGAAATAAAAAAAAAATTGTTCATCTTCGTTAAAAATCAATAATGTTTCATTGTCATTTACTACTTAGATAAAGGTTAAAGACTGATCTTTCAACAATTGTCAGCTCCTTGAGGAATTCATCGGTAATGTCCATGGACCAGGGGAAAATGTTAAGCAAGAAATGACACGATAGAAAGAAATACATAAGTCTTGATCTTTCTTTGAACCACTTTTGGGTCATAATGTGGGCTAATGTGTGTCCCTTGTGCTTACCAAGTATGAAAAAGTTATTTGACTTAACGGGTTGAGACAGGAAAAGCGAAAATCTATGGCCTAATTTATTAACAATGACACATAAAGGCATAAGTTTGAAATATTTATGTTTATTTTCATACAAAGATCTACATGAAGACATCTGTTTATGGATTCAAATTAATTTTTCAAAATGTCGATGGGACTAGTGTTATCTCCCTTGTATTTCTGGAACAGGATGAGTAAGACATAATATTACTTTCGGTGTGAAGAGGACGGGATTTTTTTTTTTTTTTGGATTTTAAAAAATCATTTATAACAAAAATACTCTTACATTTTAGCCTGAATTCTTCTTCTTTTTTTTTTTCCCTAAATCCATATATTTTAGTAATGTTCAACGTATCAGAAAATTATAATAACGCACGACTTTATCTAAATATTTTCGCCCCAAAATTTTGCATCCGCTGATTTCTAAAATTTTTTTTAAAAAAAAAAGAATACGATCAGTATGTAAATGAAGAGGCTAAATCGCTTTGCACCTATTACAACCATTCGAAGTGAAAACAAGAAGACAAATTATAACCATCGAAAAAATGTTTCCATTAATTTTATGTTTTAGTTTAAATGGATATATTTTCATCTATATTGATATATCTTTTTCACTTTCTAAAGTCATGTTCTCCAGTCAATACGTCTCCAGCGGCCGATGTGTCCATGGGCTAAGTGTAGAGGGGCTAGGTTCCCAGGGGGGCCAGCACAACAGTGGCTGAAAATCCTGAAAAGAAAAAAAATCTACTATATATTCAAAGTTAAAGTACAATTTCAACCAAAAAAAAAAATCATTTAGAATTATAAAGTAAATAAATAACAGTTTTTCTTTTTTTCTTTTAGAATGAACAACTTTCTTCTCAGAAATAAGCCATGGCTTAGATATGGGACGTCCAGTATTAAATCTTTATCACACTAAAACCAATAAACGTTTGTCAAATATTTCTTTACATGACGCTGTTTTGAAACATACAACAAGGCTCGTTTTCTAAATATTTTTTATTGTGGCCCATTCTGAGGTGTTCGTTTTCTTGTTTTTAATAGACAATTTGGATAAAAATAAATAATTGAACGTTTTTTTTTTTGGTTTTACATAATACACTGAGAATTTTATTGTGTTTTGATATTGTTATCATATTTTAAAAAAAAAAATAAATTTATACCTGACTGCTGTGGATGTTGACTTCTGAGGATAGCATTTTCTTTCTTTAAAAAAAAACAGGTTTCAGTGTCAGCTCCGAAGAGGAGGATGAAAGAGGAATCAAGATGGGAGATGTAATGAAGTCGGTTGGTCTAGAGTGGCCTTCAGACGACACAACGTCACAATTCAGAGACGGGGTGGATCTAAAATATGATATACAAGATGGGAAGTCATGTCAAAGTAGCCTTTCTAACTTGGTCCCGGATACACCAGATGATCCTTCAGAGGGCGCTCCACTCAACTCTAAGAAGGCAGTAACAGATGAAGAGATCGTTTTAATCCCAGAAACTCAAGAAAATTTAAGATGTTCGTCTTTGGTATTGACTGACGACAGTGGATCTAGTTTAGGTCATTGAATAGATTCACGAGATGATTCCAACAAAGAAGACGGAGACGAGGGAGACTTTTACTGTATAAATTCTCCAAATCTAGTCAATTCCAGTGATGAGCTTACCATTCTGGCACACAAGAACAAAGGTAAAGACAAAGACTTAAATCATGAATTGGAAGCTGGAGACACCAAATGTTTGGCAAGCCATACTATGAAAGTGAGCAAAGAACATGTGAATGAACCTGTGGCAGACCTAGAAAGATTGGAGAATGAAGTTTATGAGGATCTAAAAGATCTTTTTTCAGGGACAGATACATCATCCAATGAAAGAAAAGAAGATGTAAGAAGTGAACCAGATTCACCAAGTATAACCTCTTCTTCAATTATAGAAGAAAACCGTACATATCTTGTCCTGTATGAGAACAATGTGACAGAGGTAATTATAGACCATATTATATGAAACGTCATACTTTATTTCGCCCTATTTCCGTGGCCAGATAACCTGGGGCCATTAGAGAAGGGGGCCAGGCGCCGGGGGCCATTGGTACAAGGGGTCAAACTAGAGAAGTATATGCCATACTGGTGTAAGTACTTTCACAAATAACGGTCTCTCTTTGTAAGTAATTAGTGAATATTTGAAGACAGCTTTTTAGTGTGAATTAAGGCTTTTGAGAGAGGGTTTTACCGTACCTACACTTTTACTTCAGTTCTTCAATGCACAAAGCCGAATGTTTTCCAACCAGTTGCAGAAACTAATTTTTAGAATGGTTTGACTGAGACTTATTGCTTATTACAGTAGGATTCAGAAAGATACCATGGCCAAGAACAAACAAAAGTGGTCTCTTGTATCTGGACGAGTCTCAGAGAGTGAAATCAAGTACCGTAATCTCGAGCGTATAAGACGCAGTGCGCATATAAGACGCACCTAGATTTTTTGATAATTCCCTAAAAAATGAAAAATTCATACATTTTCTGTAGAATGAACTGGATGTGAGCTGTCTTTTAAAAAAAATGATTTTCTCTATACACTTATACATGTCTCACCTAATTTTCTAGACTAATAAAGACAGTAAATATTAGGTGATATTAACATATGGGTATGGCTTACTTCATGGGGTGCCATTTATGGAAACCTGTGTTTGACATTAAGCAGCCGCCGATGAAGAGTTTATACGACCTTCGTGAAGAGGCCCAAAAAGATTGACTTTATGATATTTTCAATGTAGAGGGCATTTTTGGTTTTGTCTCAGCCTTTGTGTATTATAAAGAACTCATGATAATGGACAACCACAGTCTACAAACAAAAGTCACACTTTATCTACTACAGACAACTAAGTTCACCCTCCTTTTTTTAACAGAAAGTTATTCATAGACCTAAGGCAGTAGAAGAAGCTAGCAGGGCCCGAGAAAAGCGGAGAGAGGAATTGGTTCCTATAGAGAGAGGAAGAAACCCTCAAACGACATGCCCACAAATCGCAGTGGTTGATTTGTCCAAATCCCCTTCTGCAGAGAACAATGATGTGCAAGTAGTTGATTTACGGTCTCCCTCTAAAAACGACGACGATGACTTTGAGGAAATCTCATTGTCAGCTTGGGTGAGTTTAAGGTTCAGTGTAGGTGGATAAAGTCCTGTATTAAAGTGGGCCTTTTTTTTTTTTTTTTTTGGTGGGGGGGTTTAAATGTCATTTCAATGTGGCAATAAGATGAAAAAAATTTAAAATCTTTTGTTAAAGAAAAATCGTCATAAAAATGAATGGTGTTTTCCACCAATTTTATTTTTACAGAAAGCCACCGCTTTTACCCACTTTAATGTAATCTTTATGGACTTTTTCTGGACTATTTCTTATATAGAATAAGAGCTGTAACCCAGGGGCCTCTGAAAATACAGGAGAAGAAGCAAAGAGTACTTCCAAATGTCAACAAGAAATTTATAAGGTAAATTGGGCAATAACTTCTTCTTATACATGTGAATCATCTGTTACATGAAATGAAGTTGCCATTTAACCCACTGTCACTCTTCAATGGCCTTTTGACTTGGGAACAAAGTTAACTGCCCCGTACTTTAAACTCTAAATGGCGAGTATCACATCTGAATCATGAAAGTGTCTTCAATAACATAAAAATCAAAGAGTTTTAACAATGTATTAACACTAAGATGGTAAACTTTAAACCTGATATTAAATCCCAGGGAGAATAATGGTGTTATACTCTAACATAAGAATGTCCATTATGTTTCTTAATGTTCTAGGGTGCCAAATCACCTCCCAATTTAAAGCACCACACGCGTAACCCATTCTCTACGACATATAGAAGAAAGACGAACAAGAAATCAGAGGGAAGAGAAGGAAATGACCCACAAGAGAACTCTACAGATCGTTGTCCGAAGAAAAAGCGTGGATCTGCCAAGAGGGACCCAAATAAGGTACATGGAAAGTGCCCCTCAGGATTTAAACCTCTGCGGATGAAGAAAAAGATTCAGAAGCCTTCAGCTAAACACTTAAACAGAAGAGAAACAAGAAGCGAGATGAAAGATGTGATGAGAATGATAAGCCAAATGGAGAAGAAGGATAACACACAAGATGAAGAGACAGAGGCCGAGACAGACCTGTCTGGACAGCTGTCTTTCAGAGACACCCCCCACTCTTCAAAGACTCACGCCATACCTCGAGCAAAGCCGAAGAAAATAATTAATGAAGAGTTATCAGTACGACAGACTCTAGCTACAAAATCAAAAAGGAATATCTCCACCAAATTTATAGAGGCTAAGAGAAAAAAAAAAAAAAATCCACCACCAAAATCAATGAAAAGATCGACTAATTCCTCAGAAGAAGCTATCTCACCGAGAAAGAGACGGCCCAATGCCAAAACCCCCACCAAGACAAAGGGAACTTCTGTCAAAGAAACAGAAAAAACTGAGACACAAGATTTCATGTCCATCCTACAAATGAGCCATCATTCCATAGACCCCAATGTTGAAGACTCAAACTAAATGTCCTCTTGTTTTTTATGTAAAGAGGCCTGTCTATAGATAAATGTATATGGGCCTGTTTATGAATACTGTGTTCTTAAGACAATCTTTAATTATTTTGTTGACTAAAGGTGGCTCAACCGCTCAATAAAGGGTTAGGAGTACAGGCTGTTCTGTGGATGCTCTATCAAAAGAACACATGATAGTATAACATGAATATCGTGTCGAAGTTAACATGGAAATAATTCTTTTCAATATATGAAAAAATTGGAGAAAAAACGTTTCATTTGTTGGTTGTTTAATAGGCCGTTTACTTACGATAAATATTCTTTACTTTAATTCGCTTGCCTTTTATGTCAGGGTATAATGTACCATCATGAAAAATGTGTTAAGGCCAGCATTATAATAAAGAAAGAAATGAGGCACAGATAGCATATCTTTCTACAAGTTGATTTGGGCCGTTGATTTCTCAACAGTTATATAAGGATGGCGCCATTAGTATTAGGCTTTAATGTACACTATATCATAGATTCTTTATCAGTAATTGAAAATATGAAAATGGACAAGCAGACAAAGGTTTCATATACTTGCATTTTCATCGTGTAATTTTGTTTTAAGACCCCCCCCCAAAAAAATATATGAAGAAACCCTATGTTAGATTTGCCTAAGATTTTTTGGCATACTGTTCATTGAATGAGCCTCATAGATTTCCCTGTCTTTTATAAATGACAAAGAAAGAAATTCTTTTCTTGTATGGTTGGCGTATTGTTTAAATGCAAACAAATAAATTTTTTGTTCAAAGTCACTTCTTTTATTATATTTCTTTTATTTAAAAAAAAATATTCATATGAGAAATGTAATTTAGCACTGTAATTGGCCAATTAATGTAAAAAAAAAAAGAAAGAAAATTGAAAGAAAATAATAGCCGAGAAGAAAAAAAGAAGGCGTGTTTGGCAGATTTGTTTACAGTCTTTTGAAAACATTGCTCTTGGAAAGTTATCAGGGGGCCCTTTTTTGGCCCCTTTATAAGAGGGATTTATCCTGCGCCAAATGTGATGCCATGAAAAATTGAAATGAAGAAATCAATTCTTTAGGTCATTCTTCAATCCGTTCTATTAAAAATGTATGCAAATTATTGGCCTTTATTTGGAATTTTAGGACTTGGATTGGATTGTTATTCCAATATGTCCAATGGGCCCGTTCAATAGCCGGCGGCTAAACAAAATTTTGATTGCCATTGTGAGCAGTATAGAAGACACGGCCGGAATGCATGACATTCAGGCGCCGACATTCATTGGAATTTTAGGATTTTGAAGCCAGTTTGATTTGATTCTTATTCCAATATGTCCAATTGGCCCGCCCTATTGCCTTAACAATCCAAATCAAAAAATTGTGATAAGTATAGAAGGCCACGGGGGCCAGACACGGCCGGAATGCACATACATATACATATAAAGGCACGCCCCCATATGATCCACAACATAAATACTAGCAAACATAGGCTCTGTAATTGATGTTCCATTTGTTTGATACAGGATTCGCTTTTTACTTTTACTGTGCGAAATGTAAGGTTTTGTGGTCTTAGAGCGACATGAACAATACCTCAGCGACCCATTCATAGAGAAGGCCCATGCATCATGACGACCAAAGGCTATTAAACCACTGAGCTAGCGTTAAAGGTTCAGCTGAGAGGAGCGTGCCTATAATAAAGATGTCGTAGGTACATGTTGTCAGACAGGGGCCTGCATCATTATGGGAGGTACTAAAAGTACTACCGGTCTGTGGAAACACGATAACGGTACAAGATTCATGATACCTGTCTAACAGCCTCCCCCCTCCCCCCATCTCATTGATTTTATACACACAACCAGAGGGTAATGGATGATGAAGTAAATCTTTATAATATGGCAGGTTAGGGGTTCACCAGAGACACCCTCTATCGTCAGCCTGAGGACGCTGACACCATGAATGGCAATACATGTGTACGTAGCATATGGGCTTCAAGATGGCCTAGAGAAGGTCCTGGTGCGATATACACTGATAAGAGGTGATAAGATGGGAACCACCTTGACCCTGGACGTGAGTGTTATGCAGGGACCAGTTATCATGACATGTCACATCAGTGTGTTTCCACTTTGAGCAGACAGAGCGAGATTTACAATTGTAAAGCCACTTGACCATGGTTCTAATCTTCTATGGGGTTCATATAGAAAAGTATTCTTTGGTGGCTCTTTTCTACTTTATTCTGGCCCAGATCCCCATTAAGAAGGCAAAAATGAAAATGGTACCACGTCATACGAAAAGCGCGAAAACTTTCACAGTGAGAATACATTCTTATACATACATATGAATGCAATGTTTTAAGTTTTCTCCCAGTTCTCTTTCCCAAACTCTGCGGACACTTGCCCCCACCCCACCAACCCCTCTCCCCCTCCTTGGCATTGCCAATCTCCTCAGTGACATGCAGAGTAACAAGCCTCGACCTCCCCATAACCCTGCATAAAGTACCCAATAACGGCCTCCCTCCTACTCCACCCCTCCTTCAACCCCCCCCCCCCCCACTCACCTGTCAACCCCTGGGTGGAGCACTGACCCCTGCCCAGGTCACAGTATTGGTCATCTATTGACCCCTACCCCCCCCCCTACCATGCGGTAGGCCCGGGGCGGTAGGCCCTTATCCATTGCGGTCGACATGATACATATATATGCACACTCGCCAGGGCTATATTCATGCATCGTGCACAAAGGCGTAGGGATCAAATTTTCTTGGGGATGGGATTGAAGGGTCTTGGTTAGGGTAGGCAATGCTCTTTCATATAGACTTATATATAAGGGACCCTCCCATTAAATTGGGGAGGGGGCAGCTACCCTGACCCAATTCCCACTGAAAGTGATGCCGACCCTACATGGTTGAGAAGGGTCGGCATGATGCACAACTGCACATTGCCTTGAAGCATCAAATTTTTTTTTCATTTTGTAAAATCTTTTTAACTGTGACAAAGACTCCCAACAGGCAACAGTAACTCACGGACGAGTCACAGCGACTCAGTGACAACTAAATTGACTGGAAACTTGCCTAAAATCTATAATTTCTTCAAAAATGGAGAGAAAAATTTAGGGTCGGCCCTGTTTTACAAGGTAGGGTAGGGTTACCTGATACAAACAATTTTTCTTGCCCAAACCACGTATTGCACAGGAATCTGAGGCCTACTGAGCCTCATGGAGCCTCTGCCTTATAGGTGGGGTAAAAGTACATTAGAGTAGTAATGATTTATTTAAATCAGTAATGATTTATTAAAAATCAGTAATGATTTATTTAAAATAAGTAACGATTTCTCTAAAATCAGTAATGATTTATTTAAAATCAAGCCCCAGGTGCACCTTATAACATTTCCATCAATTCGGGGTGCGCCTTATAAGTTACCAATACTTTTCATTTTTGTAGCACTACGGTAGGAAATAGTTGTACCAAAAATAGAACTGAACAAGGGGAGCTAGATACCCTTAAAGCATTAAAACTTCAAAAGTTGTGCAATTTAGAACAGTTACATCATTTGTAAACGTTCCTATTCGATTGGTTAAGTACCTAATGCATTAGACGCCATCCTCGATCTGTGGAAGGAGTAGTATGAGGTATAATGATACTGACATACTGAAATACTGAAAAACGACCTCAGGACCCACTTTGTGTCACCAGACGCGGCCATACGCTATGTGGCACTATAGTCCATGGGAGATCTATCGAGACCGATCTATCAGGGTTATGGATGAGAGCCTAATTTGGTCAGATTTTTTTTTTTTTTTTTTTTTGGTACAGGTTTCATGACGATCGGGTCACGGTGGCTCAAGGACGAGTCACGCTGACTCAGGGATAAGATTTACTAATTTACCGAAATATATATAATTTCTTTAAATATTGAAGGGTAATAATCTAGAATTGCCATGGCTCTGTTTTGCTTGGTAGGGTCGGGTTACCTGAAGCAAACTTGTTTTTGGTTTTTTTTTTCTTGGTCAGATAAAAGCTATATGTTACCGACTTCTTTAAACCAAGGTCATGTGAATATGACGTACCATTCCAGTATTTTGTTTGGAAAACAGAAGCACTATTAAACCACAAGTCCCCTATTATAAATGCATGTTGACTTGACCCATGAAGCCATTTCAAATAGTGTATTATGTACAACATATGGCATTGACAGCAGCCCTTGTACAGTCACAACTCAGGCAATAATTATAGTACCATAATGTCTCGCATATAAGGCGCGGCTCACAAGCGAGGATGGACCACTACTGGGCCGTATAGTAGACTTATAATGATCAGCTGAAGCTGGGGGTGTTTCGCACAGACGAGGATTTTACACAAAAACCCAAGATGCGCCTTATACACAAGGTGCACCTTATACGCAAGGTAAGCCTTATATGCAAGGTGTGCCTTATAGGTGAGGTGCACCTTGTAATGTGAGGTGCACCTTATATGCTTATATGCAAGGTGCACCTTATACGCGGGATATTACAGTATTATGAGTGGGTGAAGTATGTAGTGTATATAGGCTCTTATAGTACTATGTTTACTGCAGTGCTAATAAATCAAGGACAGATAAACATCAAGGACACACAGATAAACATCAAGGACACACAGTAAATGTATATTTATGGTCCTATTACATGGCTATGGTGTAAACCTGACAGCCACTGGTATATAGAGGGTTTTATATATGTCTATGTTTTACACTGCATGGGACACAATTACTCCATGTCCACTCATCATGATTTAGCAAAGTATAGGACCTCCAGGAGTGTATCCATGGTGCACCCTTTAAGTGATGTAACAACCCTTTGAGGAGTATATCAGCCCTTCTAGGAGTACAGCAACCCTTCTAGGAGTACAGCAACCCTTTCAGGAGTGCACCAACCCTTTCAGGAGTGCACCAACCCTTTTAGGAGTATACCAACCCTTTTAGGAGTGTACCAACCCTTTTAGGAGTGTACCAACCCTTTTAGGAGTACATCAACCCTTTTAGGAGTGCACCAACCCTTTTAGGAGTGTACCAACCCTTTTAGGAGTGTACCAACCCTTTTAGGAGTGTACCAACCTTTTTAGGAATGTATCGACCCTTTTAGGAGTGTATTGACCCTTTTAGGAGTGTATCGACCCTTTTAGGAGTGTACCAACCCTTTTAGGAGTGTATCGACCTTTTTAGGAGTGTATCGACCCTTTTAGGAGTGTATTGACCCTTTTAGGAGTGTATCGACCCCTTTAGGAGTGTATCGACCCTTTTAGGAGTGTATTGACCCTTTTAGGAGTGTACCGACCCTTTTAGGAGTGTACCGACCCTTTTAGGAGTGTACCGACCCTTTTAGGAGTGTACCGACCCTTCTAGGAGTGTATTGACCCTTTTAGGAGTGTACCGACCCTTTTAGGAGTGTATTGACCCTTTTAGGAGTGTATCGACCCTTTTAGGAGTGTATCGACCCTTTTAGGAGTGTACCGAACCTTTTAGGAGTGCACCAACCCTTTTAGGAGTGTACCAACCCTTCTGGAGTGTACCAACCCTTTTAGGAGTGTACCAACCCTTTTAGGAGTGTACCAACCCTTTTAGGAGTGCACCAACCCTTTTAGGAGGGTACCAACCCTTTTAGGAGTGTACCAACCCTTTTAGGAGTGTACCAACCCTTTTAGGAGTACATCAACCCTTTTAGGAGTACATCAACCCTTTTAGGAGTGTACCAACCCTTTTAGGAGTGTACCAACCCTTTTAGGAGTGTACCAACCCTTTTAGGAGTGCACCAACCCTTTTAGGAGTGCACCAACCCTTTTAGGAGTGTACCAACCCTTTTAGGAGTGTACCAACCCTTTTAGGAGTGTACCAACCCTTTTAGGAGTGTACCAACCTTTTTAGGAATGTATCGACCCTTTTAGGAGTGTATTGACCCTTTTAGGAGTGTATCGACCCTTTTAGGAGTGTACCAACCCTTTTAGGAGTGTATCGACCTTTTTAGGAGTGTATCGACCCTTTTAGGAGTGTATTGACCCTTTTAGGAGTGTATCGACCCCTTTAGGAGTGTATCGACCCTTTTAGGAGTGTATTGACCCTTTTAGGAGTGTACCGACCCTTTTAGGAGTGTACCGACCCTTTTAGGAGTGTACCGACCCTTTTAGGAGTGTACCGACCCTTCTAGGAGTGTATTGACCCTTTTAGGAGTGTACCGACCCTTTTAGGAGTGTATTGACCCTTTTAGGAGTGTATCGACCCTTTTAGGAGTGTATTGACCCTTTTAGGAGTGTACCAACCCTTTTAGGAGTGCACCAACCCTTTTAGGAGTGTACCAACCCTTTTAGGAGTGTACCAACCCTTCTGGAGTGTACCAACCCTTTTAGGAGTGTACCAACCCTTTTAGGAGTGTACCAACCCTTTTAGGAGTGCACCAACCCTTTTAGGAGGGTACCAACCCTTTTAGGAGTGTACCAACCCTTTTAGGAGTGTACCAACCCTTTTCTGAGAGTATTGACCCTTTTAGGAGTGTATCAACCCTTTTAGGAGTGTATCAACCCTTTTAGGAGTGTATTGACCCTTTTAGGAGTGTATTGACCCTTTTAGGAGTGCACCAACCCTTTTAGGAGGGTACCAACCCTTTTAGGAGTGTACCGACCCTTTTAGGAGTGTACCAACCCTTTTCTGAGAGTATCGACCCTTTTAGGAGTGTATCAACCCTTTTAGGAGTGTATCGACCCTTTTAGGAGTGTATTGACCCTTCTAGGAGTGTATCAACCCTTTTAGGAGTGTATCAACCCTCAAGGAGTGTAACTTTGAGTGAGACTCAATTGCCAGCACTAAATTTGTGCATCACAACAACTGAAAAGCATATCACCACAGAACTAAACATATTCTCTTCAAAGTGCTATGGGGTTAAATACAAATAGATGCTTATCAGATAAATGTTTGTTATGTTCCTAAGCACCACACACTACAACTATATGCTATTAACAGACATATAAACATGATGGTGCCACTATTAGACGCCTTCCAGTAAACCATTACCTTAAAACCCTGCGTATAAGCAGTGGCTTACAGATCATTTCAGACCCTTGGTGCGGCTTATGACATTTCCCTAAACTCTGGGTGTGGCTAATACAAGGAGTTTTGATACTATAGAAAAGACGATTAATATTTTCAAGTCCTAGGTGCAGCTTATACCGACCTACCTGGTTTGATTATCAGCCAATGAAACAATCCCAACTACCGTAATCCTCTACGCCAAACAAAATGCTGGGGAGTCTTATAGCTTTCTCTCAAGTTGGGGGTGCGTCTTATACGAGGGGTAATTTTTCTATAGAAATGTACTAATCTTACAAATTTCAGCATTAAAATGTGCGTCTTATACGCGAAAATGCATGTGCTAAGTTTGGGGTGCGTCTTATACACGCAGCGCGTCTTCTACGCGGGAGATTACGGTATTCTCTGCGGCCCCCTCGGTGAGTAGTTGGGCAGTTGGTACCCATCTGATAGTTGTTATCAGTGATAACCGCTGCTTATCAGCTTCAGCAATGGCGGCGTCCATAAGACAATCTGCTGCCTCGGTATAGCTAAGCTTTATTCAAAGTTGGGTGTGCAGCTTATATGGGGGTGCAACTTATGTGCAGGGTTTTACGTTACGCCAAATCACGCCAAATGTCAAATGCCCTCATTACACAAACACAGTCATCATCTTGTCAACAGCAGTAACAATCATTAACAATCATTCTAATCGATAATCAATACTCTGATTGTGGTGGTTATGTTGTTATTGTTGTTGATTTTCTGATTTTGTCTGTCAAAGTACTTAGAGCTCTGATTATTAGCGTTCTACTAAATGTACACCATATTGATTTTAGCTCACCTCTGCTAGATGGACCTGCCATTACCTGTCTGTAATATACACTAGATGCGCCTTATACGCAAAGGTATTATGGTATTTATTACAGGGATGTAACTCAGGGTGTATGAAAAATGCTGAAGGTACACATAGAAATTCTGAATAATTCATTGAATCACACTGCAAAATGTCGATCCAAGTAAAGGACTTTGAGTATTTAACTTTAAAGGTCTTTTTGAACTGAATAAAAAAAAAATCTGAAGTCAGACAAATTTCTGAAAACTTACATCCCTGCAGTCTTTATCAAGGCTTCATGCATGCATCATGACGACCAATGGGCATGATGCATTCAAACACTATCCATCCCCTGTACTATACGACCATCAGCACACAGCCCCTTTCAACCCCACCAAGTGCCAACTTATCTGGTTCTCGTCATCTGAGGTAGTGTAGCGGAAAGCCCCAGCCGTCATCTCAATACCCATCTGGCCGCACAGGTAGAAAGGGGAGAGAGGAATACAGAGGGTGGAATTCCCCCCCGGCTATACTCATACTGTGACTACTTAATGTATTTATAACGGTGTATTAACACTTCAACGCCGCTAATACAAGAGTGTGGCATGCCCATTGGTCGGCATGATGCTCCAATGAAGTGCTGGTGAGTCTGCTCGCCAGCACTTCATTGGAGCATCATGCCGACCCTCTGTGAGTGTATCAGATACATGCTAGGGACACAGTAAATGATGCATCGTGGCGCCCTTAGAGGGCTAGTGCATTTATAACGGGACTCAAACTGTCCCTATGGTTACCTATGAGTAATATTGCCATTTGTGTGTATGTGTTTGGAGGGGGAGGGGGTGTAGGAGTAGGGGGAGGGGCGGTTCTGAGTCACATTAGAGAGTATAAAAGACGGTAAAGGTCAGACGGTCACAGAGTGCCACTCTCACTGATCAATTGGCAAATAAAGATAATATTCTCTACTTAATTGCTCATTATTTCTGCATGCTTTATTCATAATCTGTACTGATTATTTCCTAATTGCTCGTTCTTAGCGTCCTTAAAATGGGGGACAATACTTCTTAAGGGTTCAAAGTTAGATGACATTTAATAACTTTTTCCCAATTCGGGTTTTTCAGGATTTCTGTGTTTCCCTTTTTGTCTGAGTCCTAGCAAGGCAGGAAATGCGAAGCCTCTTATCTTTTAGTTCGGACGGACTTTTCTTCTTCCTCCTCCCTTTTTTCATCACTCCATCTAAGTTTACATCCAGTTTGTTTAGTTCACTACCACCCTAGCTCTGGAGGAGCAATGTACAACAGAAGATAACCCTTCAGGGATAACATGACGCCTCTACATTGTCACGATGGACCCCTGTAGTGCTGCAAATCTGCACAGCTAGATCTACCTTGGAACATCGTTTTGATCTATCGGCAGTACATCGGTGAAGTAAGGGGGCATGGTACTGGTCCACAAAAGCAGCCCTGGCGAGTAGACTCCCAAGGGCTGCATTCATGTCCCGCCCCCCGCACTCCCTGTGTAAACTGACACCATCCTCGTTAGATGAATTGAAATATACCCCCTATTCACGGATTTTGGAGAGGGAAAGACACCCTATTTTGAGCAAAATCACAGATTTTTTTTGGGTCTAGAAAGTACCCCCATTTTTAGAAAATGCTGACATCTTGGTACAAGCCCTACCTTTTTTCTTTACAAAAGACTGTCCTCACTGAAAAGTAGATATCACAACTATATCCACACATATATCATCCTTCCATCAGGGAAATACCATCAACACAAGCTGTCTAATTATACCCTATTTGGAAATCTGCAAACTCACAGCAGAAAATAACCCCCTATTTTGATTATCCACAAACCTTTGCTTGAAAAAAAGACCCCTATTTCAAGAAAAACGTGGACCTCTATACACAAAGAAGAACTAGCCTATTTCCGTGTTTTTTCTAACGAGGATGGTGTCATAAAGCAAGGGGACTGCGGGGGCTGGGATTCATGTATCATACAGAGGTATGGGAAATGAATTCTTATATTGGGCGGGGCCAAAGGACCATGTCTGTAAGGGACTGTGGAGTAGCCTATCAAAAATCGAATAGCTATTCACCCATATAAGCCCCCCCCCTTGCCCAATTAAAATGAAACTTGGAAAATCGTATTTGAGCATGATTCATTAAGGCCATATTTGCCACTTGAAGGGTTTATAAACCAAGGAGAGCTGTAAGAACCTGTGTGCTGGATTCCCTCCATCCCTATACACACCATAGAGAGAACAAAGACGCACATTGAGATGTTGGCGATAAGAGAACACTACAGTGTCTGGACCCCTTTTGTCCTTATAAACTAAACCTTTAAGGGCCAATGATGTAGGGGTGCATCATGCCCATTGATCGGTATGATTCACCAATGAAGTGCTAGCGAGTCTATTAGCCAGCACTTCATTGGTGCATCACGCCGACCCTCTAGGAGTGCATCAGTCATGTAGGGCTGGCATGATGCATGAATGTAGCCTTGGCGAGTAACTCACTAGGGCTATATTCATGCATCATGCCGACTAATGGGCATGATGCATTTATGCATTAGTGGCTGGTAAAGGGTAAGTTCAATGTCTATGGTGCCTCACCCTCCTCCTCCACCATTACCACAACCACACAAACAAGACTGAGTACATTCAAACATCATTACCCACACACTACAATGTAGTTTACGTTGAACGTGATTTGCCAGCGAGACAGCCTTCCTAAGAAATCGCAGTGCTTGCAATAACCACCAATGTGTCCCTTGGGGTTTAGTTCCCAGAGGCATAGGAAGCAAATCTTCATTCTGTTGGTGGAGGGGCAGAGGGGACCCCATGGGCCATAGCGACCACCTTGAATTTTTGGTTCAAGCGCCAATTGAGGATCGAGGGCTCTTGCAAGTGTGGTGGCACCTTATGTGCCTACATCTATAGAATTTCTATGAAAGAGTAATTTATATAGTCCCCCATTTTCCCTATCCCATTACAATAATGATCTAATCTGATTGATGCAAGGTTTGGGTTCTTGTGCATATTATAAGGTCCTGGCAGAAAATGGGTCTATTACCGTAAGCCGCACCAACGGATAAGCCGCAACAGGGTATGAAATATTCCCATTACTTACAAATGTACCTAGTAAAGTCTATATATGGAAAAACGCTCATATAAGCCGCATCCTGAATTCAGGATTAACATTATTACCCCCCTGGACCCCATATGCAGCAGATGAGCTTATATGGGAGTGTAACATATCAAAAGAAATGTCTTAATGCCCCCCTTGTGGATCCAGGGAGCACTAAATCCCCTCGTAAACGACGCTCCTTATACGCGAGAGATTACGGTATTAATACACTGCGGCTTATACGCAGGGTTTTACGGCAGGAGGTTTCCTGTCAGTCAATTCAGCCCATCCATAATGAAATCTGTCTCCCATAATTGGGTTTTCAATTAAAGCAGACCTCTGAATAATTTCAATTCATTTTTAGTGGGAGTGACAATTTGACAGTATGACGAATAAGAACCAAAAGGGGGCATGACCTTTTCCCCAATCTTTTCATGTTTATTTCAAGATTAAAAATAAACCCTTCCACTCCTATTAGAATTTGGATTGAAATGGTTCTAAACAGGCGTCGGTTCTTTTATTGTCATTTTTTGGAAGGCTCTAGCCACACGACCACAATCATTATTTGTTCCTACAGAATATTATTTACTATTTTCCACTTTTGTGTTTCCTGTGTGCTATATTTAGAACTACACAAACATGGTTTGAATTCCACTGGCTACATACTCAGAATCCTATTCTGGTAACACTCGATGTTCTATTTAAAACTCCAGACAAATAAAACCAAGAGCTAACAAAACTTTGCTACAACGGAATTTACGTCGTATTTATAAACATTAGGATATCTGGTATATGTTAATAAATGTAAGGGTCTTAAAATACGCCCTCAATGCCGGTGTCATGTTCATTTCCACTAGTATGAAACACAAATGAGTTGCAGGTGAATTTACCAGCGATGCATTTGGAGCAGCATCATCAACTGCCGTGCTACATTATAGCATCTCAGTCGAGTTACTCGCCAGGGATGCATTCATGCATCATAATCCTAACGACCAGGGCATAACAACATATGGGCAGAGTGCATCAATATAATATTCAGTGCATTTAACCCTTCAAGGGCCGCTGATGCATTAATGCATCATGCTCATTGGTTGTCATGATGTATGAATGTGGCGAATAACTTACCAGGGCTACATTAATGCATCATGTAGACCCTACAGGGGTTGATACACAAACTCCTGAAGGGTCGGCATGATGCTCCAATGAAGTGCAGGCCAGCAGTCTTGCCAGCACTTCATTGCTGCATCATGACAACCAATGGGCACGATGCATTAATGTATCAGCGACCCTTAAGGGGTTAAGGTGGAAGGTTCCCATATTTGCTCATCATTATGATGAGATGTCTTCATGCAGTAGACAAATAATATTTAGGACAAACAAAATTCAACGACGTATATTGGCACAGAGGGCTCAGGGTAAATTTTCCCGCGTTTTTTTTTAAAGGCGTCCAAACCGTCTCACTTTTAGACGCTGTTTTTGAAACACATAGGAACAAAGAGAGAAAAGCCCAGCCCGGAGGTAAACCTATAGAGGACTGGATTGGAGAAGATATTTTTATGAAATGATTTTTTTTTCTTTACTTAATTTGGTATGAACTCATGGATGGATTTTTTAATGCCACCACCTACCCGGCGGTATAGACCCAGGGTGGTCCCTGAGCCAATAAGCTGGGCTTCCCTAGCCCACTTAAAGGGGTCTATTTCTCCTCTTTCCTATCCCCTCAGATGTGTGTGCACATACGCGCGGGCACTGACACATTCCTCTGTGAAATTGTGTAATGTAGTTCTCGCCATGAATATGACCTTAGCTGTCGAAATGGCGTTAAACACCTATTACTCACTCACTCACTGAGCCAATAAGCTGTGGCTTATAGACCAGAGGCCTACTACAGCTAATTAGGCCATCTTCCTTAACTAATACAAGGGTGCGGCTTATACAAGGGGTTAATATGGTGAGCCATATTGCACCTATAAAAGCCCCCATATTAAACCCCATAGCCCACACTTACATCAGTCTATACAAAAACTCGTGCGACACAGGCTTTTGCGAGCAAAATCCCTGCCGGGCCTGCGGACATCTCCAGACTGCAGGACCAAATGTCTCGCTGTAATTTGTTTTTGCGACTTGCAAATTAGACCATTTTAAAGGTTTATACAGCCTAGTATAAAAGGCATTACTGTTAAGATTTAAAGAGTTAAATGATTAAATTAAAGAGTAAGTTTGTGTTTTCTTTCTGGACAATAATAATCTTGAGGTGTTCTGTCCTGACAGTATCAATCCGGGCTTGCAGAATAATAAAATCTGCAGGACCGAATGGCCTGCGAGGGGAACAAGTTTTTGTATAGACTGCTTACATGACGCGATACCTCCTCATTCTACCCCCCCCCCCCCACCCAGGACCTAACACCTTACACCTATACGGCACATGGCTATTGTATTATTGACCAATGGGAAGCATCCCTGGCATTTACTGCGGAGACGGGGGCTGAAGGTGTTAGTCATAGTGCAGTCGTGGTCTAATGGCGGCCTCCATAGCCTAATGTGCTAATGCCCTATACAGGTATGACAAATGGCACAGTCCATGGAGCAAACACATGGTGGTGTGTCACTATAACAGTGTTTTCTTATTGTGTGTATTGGCCCACTTGTGGAGGGAGTGTGGAGGTATAATAGCACCATGTTAAATGCACACATACAGGGCCTGTCGGAGTAGTGTGTGCCAGGCATGGCCAAAAAAGGGGCAGTTTCTGGTTACATGTTCAACAAACCCAGGGTAGGTCGGCTGGAATTTCCCCCCCTTTTTTACATATTTTTTTTTCTTCTTTTCTTCTACATTGGCCTCAGAATGCCCCTAATATCAACTCATTTTTCAGGCAGCGAATAGTGAGTTCCCCTTTCTGATTCGCAGTTATATTGACTAAATAGTTAACCCAGACTAAAAAAGAAATGTGGGTGATATTCTTTTGTCGCTTGACCTGCCATACTTGATTTTTTTTTCCCAGCATCTGAACTGAATCACACAACCATATTTTTTCTCTTGGCCTTGTACTGCCCGTATCCTGTGTGTGCCTATAGGACTGATCGGGTGTGCTACACTATCTGCCCTGTACTAATTGACATTCATCTCTACTAGGGGTAGTAAAAGATGATTTAATGAAGGTGACTACGACTCCCATGTGGGCTGCCGTCTCAGGCTATCGCCGATACAAGCAACATGTTACTATATGGTGAACCATTATGGCAAAAAGCATGGAGTAAAATGTAACATCCCTGTCAGCTTTGAAACTTCAGTTTTTTTTTCTCCAAATGGCCTATGTATAAAAAGTTTCCAATATCGGCATCGGATATGCTCCTTTTGGAGTGCAGGTTTGAAGTCCACCCATTGGGCCGATCATACACTGCCTAATGCCTAACTGTTATGGCTTGGTCTGTGGCATGCCCTTGCTAAGCTTTTACTAAGAACATATACTTATGACCAACCATCCTAAAATAATGGGTGTGTTTATGATAAAAAAAAATTGAGATATGACCATATTGATACCCCATAAACCACCCTCCTCGTGGCCTTGGACTGGAGACGTGCTGCTCCGTCTAGAGATACGGCCGGGAGCATGAGCTTTGACCCCAGGCTCGACGTCACTCCTGGAATTAACCCGGCCTCCGCCATTCTCTGGTAGTTTTTAGAAATTAGAGAAATTGCTCTGACCGCAGATTGGGCTGCCGGGGAATGGCCTAGAGCAACCAAGGAGCAGGGAGGGTTATACGTGCACCCCGGGGTATAGCAAGGTAGACCATAGAGAATCACATTATTCTACACCTCTTTGGGTAGACTGCAGGACGTAGGAGGTGAAAGGTGATGCTGAGCGTTGGAGGCGGACTCTGGGATGCCTGCAGGAGGTTTGAAAATTGCTGGTTTAGCACTGGTCTTTAGTGTAAATCAAATCATATAAGCCGCACTCCCAGTTTAGGCAGATACTATAAGCCATATCTGACCTGTAAAATAGCCGCTGGCTTATGTGCGGTTCAAAGGGCCATAATCCGCAGCTTATGTGCGGTTCAAATGGTCTATAAGCCGCAGCTTATATGCGGTTCAAATGGTCTATAAGCCGCTGGCTTATACGCGGTTCAAATGGTCTATAAGCCAGCAGTGGCTTATATGCGACTGAAATGGTCTATAAGCTGCTGGCTTATATGCGGCTGAAATGGTCTATAAGCCGCAGCTTATATGCGGCTGAAATGGTCTATAAGCCGCAGCTTATATGCGGTTCAAATGGTCTATAAGCCGCAGCTTATATGCGGTTCAAATGGTCTATAAGCCGCAGCTTATATGCAGTTCAAATGGTCTATAAGCTGCTGGCTTATATGTGGCTGAAATGGCCTATAAGGTGCTGGCTTATATGCGGCTGAAATGGTCTATAAGCCGCAGCTTATATGCGGCTGAAACGGTCTATAAGCCGCAGCTTATATGCGGTTCAAATGGTCTATAAGCCACAGCTTATATGCGGTTCAAATGGTCTATAAGCCGCAGCTTATATGCAGTTCAAATGGTCTATAAGCTGCTGGCTTATATGTGGCTGAAATGGTCTATAAGGTGCTGGCTTATATGTGGCTGAAATGGTCTATAAGCTGCTGGCTTATATGCGGCTGAAATGGTCTATAAGCCGCAGCTTATATGCGGCTGAAATGGTCTATAAGCTGCTGGCTTATATGCGGCTGAAATGGTCTATAAGCCGCAGCTTATATGCGGCTGAAATGGTCTATAAGCCACAGCTTATATGCGGTTCAAATGGTCTATAAGCCACAGCTTATATGCAGTTCAAATGGTCTATAAGCCGCAGCTTATATGCGGTTCAAATGGTCTATAAGCTGCTGGCTTATATGTGGCTGAAATGGTCTATAAGCTGCTGGCTTATATGCGGCTGAAATGGTCTATAAGCCGCAGCTTATATGCGGTTCAAATGGTCTATAAGCCGCAGCTTATATGCGGCTGAAATGGTCTATAAGCTGCTGGCTTATATGCGGCTGAAATGGTCTATAAGCCGCAGCTTATATGTGGTTCAAATGGTCTATAAGCCGCAGCTTATATGCGGTTCAAATGGTCTATAAGCCTCAGCTTATATGCGGTTCAAATGGTCTATAAGCCGCATATGTGGTGAGGGTTCAGGGATCCATTTTTATTTTAGAATTGAATCTGCACGCTAGACAGTGAGTTCACAGCATACAATTCCTCCAGTTCATTTAACTTACATTAAATTGAGTGATACATGTATTTCATAATTTGGACATCCGTTATGAAACAAATTAACCACTGTTGACATGATGAACAGCATTCCCCATGCGCCTATATAAGCCCCATAGAGATACCGCTGAGTGGCGTCATCTATATTCGGTCTACTGAGTTTCATCATATCATTCCCAAGTCACCGTCTGTCTATGTGTTCTTTGTTTATGTACTACCAGCACTGGTACCGCAAAACTTAGAATATAAGCCTTCCTCCCTTTGACCCCCAGTCATTCAGACAAAATCATGAGCAGGATTTGTACCCATTCAAAACTCTTAAAGACCAATTTCAATTTGACCCCCACCCCAAGCTGCAGGGATGGAAGTGCCCGCATGAGCACAAGTACAAACATAGGGCACAGTGCTAGGAGCACTTATAACTCGGAAAGTCCCATACCTCCTCCATTTTGCCAAATTGTTCTTCTTCGTCTCGCTGTCTGCCATGTTGGATTAGACCAGAAGCGGCCTTGCCAACATATTTTGCGTCAAATTTCTTCGATTTACACAATATTGGACTCTATACCTCCCCCATTTTGTGGTAATCAACCAGTTTTCATACAAAGAAGAGAACACATCGTTCTTATTCGTCTCGCTGTCCGCCATTTTGGATTGAGCCGGAAGTGGTCGTGCCAACATATTTTGCGCGGAATTTTTCGATTTACGCAAAATTGGGGGGGGGGTATAGTCTATTCAAATGGTCCTATATTGCATGAAAGGCATGTTAAACTTACAACAAACCATTAATTTCAAGCTAAAAAGCTTAAAATATGGTTTAAAAACTTTTAAACTTTTGTAAAACCCTGGTCATAGCCGGGGGTAGACTTTGGGAGAAATTTAGAAGCCGTTTTTAGTCAAAAATAGAAAAAAAAATCCGGCTTATGACTGGGGTTTTACGGTAATAGATGTTAAACACCATTTCGACAGCTAAGGTCATATTTATGGCAAGAACTACATTACACTATTTCACACACGGTATAGGTCTTTGGGACCTGAAAATCCCTAAAATTAGGAAAAGCCTATTAGGACTATCATTCAGGAACAGCTTTAATCTTCATTGGCTTAAAATCACCAAAATTGGGAGAGGTTTTACGGTTGTTTGGAGGAGTATGGACATCTCTCCAATCCCGCCCTTTACTGCATTATAGAGCCTGCCTGGCTGCCACCACATTATTCTGATAGATATAGCAGTACACTTGTTTCTGCCTGGTGGCCTGACATAGGTATAATTTGTATGCATAAAGCTGGAGGATAGCCTGCCCCCTTTGTAAGGCAGCTGAGGAGAATGCAGGATTCAGTATTAACCCTTTGAAGGCCGCTGGTGCAGGAGTGCATCTTGCCCATTGGTTGACACGATGTACCAATGAAGTGTTTGCGAGTCTACTCGTCATTGGTGCATCGTGCCAACCCTACGGGGTTGATAGTCATCATGATGCACCAATGAAGTGCTGGCGAAACTGCTCCCCAGCACTTCATTGGTGCATCATGAAGACCAATGGGCATGATGCACTCCTGCATCAGCGGCCTTTAGAGGGTTCAAGGGTTAAGGCTGGGCACCTGTGATGTGGTAGAATCCTGATACAACATGCACCGTGCCCTCTGTGAGGCGTGACCAGCTTATCATGATCTTCTCTCCCTGGCTGAGTTCTAGTACTGGGGCTCCGTTAATAAACATGTAACTTTGTTACTTTGTTTACTTTGTTTAATTTCCCTTCTTTTTTTATCCAGAGGCGTAGGAACCAAATCTTGATTGAGGGGGCCCAGGGCCAAGCCCAGGGGGGCCCTGTAGCACCGATCGTAATTCATCGGATAGAGTGGGCTGACACTTATTCATGGGTACATAAGATATATGTATTAAATATCTTTGATGACTCTTGCCTGTGATTTTAAGCCCAGGCCCCCCTTTTCTATGTATATTGTGCTACCATATTTGTGAAAAATTTGGGGGAAATCTTTGCATTTTATCATGGGTCTTGACAAATATTGGGGGGCCCAGACATATTCAGGCCCCACCTCCTCTGGGATTGGGGGGGGGGCCGCCCCCCCCCTTTCCTACGCCCCTGTTATCCATCTTTTTTTTTTTTTCTTCCCTTCATTTTTTTTCTTTTTTTTGGGGGGGGGGCTGTCGGGTTAGTGTTCTTTTTTTTCTGTCGAGGAAAGATGTGAGTGAATATTCACCCACGGAGTTGCCTCTTGTTTATAAATGGGATTCCAGCGGTGGTGAAGCAGCTGGAAAACTATCGGGAGTGATCGAGCTGTGTAAATTCTAGTACATGTATTAAACACTGGCGCCCTTAGACTCGGGCACCAGTCTCGATAGGGGAGGTTATGACATCTGGTCGGGTGCCCTAGACTATGGCGCACTATGAAGCTGAGCTTTATGCAAATTACTCCCGAGTGAGTGATCCAAAATGTTGATAAAAAAATATTGGCAAATGGTGGTTTAGACCGTTACTATGGTGCATATATACTTCAAGGGACACAATATGGATAGACCCAGTGAGGTGCTGCCCTCCTTATCTATAGTATATGGATCTGTTGGCAGTGTATTGAGAATGGGACCCTGTGTCCACATAGACCCCTCTCTGTACTTCAAAGTAAACATGGCGATATGTTGCTATGGTAATAACTGTGAGCAGCTCGTGTCCACTCAGAGCAGGATTAGATATCGCCTCAAAAGTTCTGTGAAGTTAAGAGTTGGGCAGAAAGGGGGCAAATTAGAGAATGAAATGACCCGTGCCATGGCCGACACTTCATTGAAATTCACAAACATTTTGTGTCAAGTTTTGAATCAACAATTTCTGGGCATTTTTATTATGGATGAGTAATAATTGAATAGACTAAAGTCACTCAAAATAATGTTTCTTTATCTAATTGTTTAGGTTAGGCCCCGTTACCTGAGACCAACAACCTTTTTTACCCAAAAGATAAGGTAGGATGTGGTAGTTGGGGAGAGGATTGGTATGGATGAGGGTGGTGGGTAGGAGGGGGGGGGGTGAGGGTTCTGCTCTGCAGGGATGGTACACTGTTCACCATGCACGTACACGGTAATCCGTCCCCTGGGAGAAAACACGAGTGTCAGCTAACACTCCCATGTGTCTGTGTGTAAAGGGCAGGGGTTAACATGGGAGAACTGCTACATGCATGAGGCCAAGAAAAAAAGGTGTGTTTCCAGTAACCCGTCCGACCCTAGCAAAACAGGGCCGATTTTTTTTTTTTTTTTTTTTTTTTTACATGACCATTGCGGTAGTAACAATACCAATAGACCTACAGAAATGGCAAACAATTTTTTGGAACGATCTCTATCTGCTGATTAAGCCAATACGCCTTTGAATGATAGTAGCATGCAGTTTTTTTTTGTTTTTTTTCTAAAGAGGGACTAAACTTTCTACGTCCCCTCAAGAGGGGTCAATAATTTTTTAAACGCCCCCCCCCCTTAACCCCCCCCCTTGAAAAATAATGACCACTAGCCTAGGGCCCTACCTTATATATTTTCGGACTATTGTGGTCACATATCCTCTCAGATTCGCCTTGAAATTGTGGGTTTTTTTTGCCTGCATTGGACAGGAAGAAGATGCCCCCCCCCCCACAAAAAAAAAAAATATAAAAAAAAAAATCCGACCCACCGTCGGACCCGGTTCATGTTACTGGAAACACACTTTTTTCTTCTTGGCCTGGGGTAACTACATGTACAACACTATGTACTAATGGGTGTAGACCACTAAATTCGGCAGATCGACATGGGACATAGACATTTCTTATAATCGACAGTAGAGATTGAGAATATTGAGCGATAAAGAGAGGGGACATTTTTTTTTAAATCAACAGGGGAATTATGGGGGGCAATTAAACTATTTACCAGTAGCAGTACCAGCATAAGGCCTAGTACAATACCTGTATGTAGGTTCTTCCTTATGTATGTATATACAGTATTATAAAATTTCAAGCCTGAGGTGCGGATTACCGGTTTATCTTTTTCCAAATTTGGGACATGGCCTCATATATATCTCTGTGCGGCTAATTCACGAAGTTTTACAATAACAAAAATGTGTGTCTGTGGGGCAGAGGATGCATGGATCCCCCAACATGCCCTAAATATATACATGATGTAGGGGGGTCGTCATTTCACATTAGGAATGCGTTCTGCACCAGTAACTACACACCTCACGGTGGGGGTGGATTGACATGATGGACCTCCCCAAACTGGATCCTGGATCGTCATCTGACACTTTGACTTCTATCAAACTGATGCATGTTACATCAGTCATTCACCTCATGTCCCAACATGGTCAGTAAAATAAGTGGGTATCTACTCATGGAGAGTTATAATGCAATACATGAATAGTTCCGATCCTCTGAAACTATTTACCCTGTAGGGTAGACTTGCTCAAGTCTGTAAATTTTGATATGAGATAATTGAAATTAAAACAAAATTGGAAATATTTCTAATGAATCCATTTTTAGTGAATTACTGAGTTCAGCAGAGAGGGAAGGGGAGGGGAGGAATGGGGGGGGGGGGTAGTGCAGGGAGGAGAGCTCAGGGACTGTCGCCAGTCTACCTGTAGGGTTATCGTGATGCACGAATGCAACCCTACCGAGTATTCGACTATAGTATAATAACATTACGACCCCGCATGTACCATTTTATTAAGGCATCCAACAAACATTGGGATAGGATAAGAAGTGTTATGGTCCTTACGCAATCCACAGCTTTTGGAATTTTGAAAATCCAATCATGAGAGGGAGAAAATAATTTTTCAAAAACTTCAAGTGCAGCTTAAAGGTTTAGTCAAAGCTGGTGGAGGGGTGCGGCTTATAGCCTATAGGACTCAGTATGTAGGCCGAGTGGAGCCGCCATTTTGAATTTCGCTGGTTGAGGTAAAGCCCACTGATAAAGACATACCACGACCCTGTTAACACCCACTTCCAGTGACATGCTGGTCCCGTCTTATCAGTTCTTATCAATGTGTGTCGCAGGAACCAGCCCCAGACCAGCTAGTGGCCAATAGGTACCGATATCCGCACGGTACTACGGTAATATCAGAAGCGGCACATTGTTTAGACCTGCTCACAGTGTTCAATATTGAGTTGCCACGTTCTGCCCTGGGACAGGAACAAAGAGATGGTTCTATAAAGGGAACACTTTCTTATATTGCTGCCCGGAGTGACAAATGTGCAAGACTCAAACCGGTGTCGGGGCCGCTGGGGAGAACCTCTGAACATCTTTATGGGGTGCCAAGTGCCAACTTTCCATTTCATCTTTTCTTTCGTTATTATTACCGGGTAAAATTCTTTTTAGACTCTGTAAGGCTTTCAAGGACAATTTCACCAGCAGATATGTGCATTGAGAAGGAAGGGTTTATCACCTGCCCAAAATCTATCTTAATGTCTAACTCCTATTCTGGTATTCCAAACTTTCTGGGTTCTTTCTCAATCTCTTTAAACTTTCAAGAGTACATGGGGCTTGAAATGACACCTGGCTATAAGACGGACCCCGATTATGGGATGATTCTATAAGGCGCAGGAAGCTGATTCGCATATAAGACGCGTCTTATACTCAGAGGGGTTACGGTATAAACAGCACTAACGTGACCAAAAACTGATCCCTGGTGCGGCTTATAGGTCTGATGAACTAAGGGTGCCCCTTGTATGAGGAGTGTGCCTTATACGTGAGGTACTATATGGCACTACTGGTGAGTGAGCCCGGGGGGGGGGGCACTGAGCCTCGGTTTGGGTACCAACTGTGGTACTGACCCCACAGAGCGGGGGCTATCGACGTGTCAGCGAGGGAGAAAAAGGGGGGCTGTCAACTGAATTGTATCTTGAGATTAAGGGGCTGTTAATACCTGTTATAACTTGGATGGGAAGGAAGCAGCTTGAATATTCCTTCTAATCACTCAGGGCTGTGAAATTCCTGAATATCTCTGTCTGAGAACCATAGTTTATATGGAAGAGGCCGGTGAAAAGAGGGGCTGTTATCAGACTTCTTGAAAAAGGGGGGCTGTAAAAATTATGCTACATTTTAAGGGGCTGTGAAATGACCAAATATGGGGGGCTGTAGTTTCGCAGTTGGTAATACACATCAAAGACTCAGTGCCACCCCCCCCCCGGGTGAGTGAGTGAGTAACAGATGTTTAACGCCATGTCCACAGCTAAGGTCATATTCATGGCAAGAACTACATTACCATTTCACAGAGGAATGTGTCAGTACCCGTGCATATGCACGGCACACACATCCTGAGGGGATAGAAAAGAGGTGATATAGACCCTTTTAAGTGGGCTAGGGAAACCCGGGCACTACTGGTACTTTCCTAGTTGTGTATAGTGAGATTGACATGTTGTAGTGGGACCCATGATGTGAGAGGGAGGGCGTCCATGGAGGAGTCAGGTTGGGGGGGGGGGGGGGGCGGGTTGCGTGACAGCCAGCGAGAACAATGATGACAACAAAGGGCACAGATCTATGAGGATGACATACGAGCAGGAGTCATAGTGAAGCTGGGGGAGGGGTATAGAACTGAACTCAGAGCTGTTTTTTTTTGCCCTATAGTTCAACGATCCATTGTGCCATATTCCATGGCATCACTGGATGGCAGATAATGGTCTGTTAACCCTTTAAGGCATTCATACCAATTGGTCATGATGCATGCATCCCTGGTGGGGTTGATACACTCCTGGGGGATCGGCATGATGCAGCAATGAAGTGCCGGCTAGCAGGCTCATCGGTGCATCATACCGGCAAATTAGCATGATACATTGACTCCTGACCAGTGATGCCGGCGTAGAATCTTAATGGCGTAGGCCCTAAGCATGCAGGCCAGAATGGCCTGCCATGATCTCAGCTCTCTAATGGTGAAAGAATTTTTAAAATCCGCCAATCAAAACCGAAGATAGGGCCATTACAGTAAAATTGTTTTATATTCAAATATTTTCCAGTTTGTGTATACTGTAATCTCCCGCGTATAAGACGCAGTGCGCGTATAAGACGCACCTAGAGTTTCGGATTATGCCCAAAAGAATGAAATATTCATAACTTTTCTTCAACTGAATGGATTTTCAAAATTTAAAAAGCTATGTGTAGCTCTGGCCTCCCACACACCACTGGAGCTATCTATGTCATAATATGACTTTGAGGGAGTGTAATATATCAAAATAAAGCTCTTGTTGTCCCCCTTGCGGATCCAGGGAGAACTAAAACCTCGCGTATAATTATAAGACACGTCTTATACGCGGGAGATTACGGCAGTATAAACAAACTATTATGAAGTTCTTAAAGGTTCCTTAGTAAACACATAATCGTATGGGAAGGAAATGACACAGGCCAAGACGCAGGCCACTTTGGCCTGCGTCGAGAAAAAGTTTTCAGCAACACTGCCTGACACGATAGGCTACCTGGAGAAATGCGACCTGATATTTTAAAACCCATAAACTCAATGATATACCGGTAAGTTCAATTATTGATAAATGTGAAAATTTCATCAGTAAGATAAACTGTATGCCCTACAAGCAAACACACTAAAACATAGCTAACTGAACACTGTCAGGATTGGGAGAGTAGTAAAAGATTACCGGGTATAAGCTATAAACACGATATACCCGTAACATTGCCATTATCCCCAATCCAATACATAATGATCCAATCATGAACGATCTGCTAAGATCACCTACCTCAAAAAGTAGGCCTTTAAACTCTAAAGGCACTTAGATTTGGTGTTCAATAATGGGCTAGTTTAGGACACGCTGCCCAGTATGTTATATCATGATCGGGCTTTAAGGGAGCAAGTAGAATAGCTTACAGCTAAAGTGAAGTCGTTAACCCTTAAAGGGCCACATGATGTTCCATGCAGCTCCATGCTCCATGTTGTCATCATGGTGTACCAATGCAATGACTAGGGACTAGGGACATGCCACCACTGCATTGGCGCATCATGCTGACCATCTGGCAGTGTATCAATCCCTATATGGTCGACAAGATGCATCAGTGTAGCCCTGGCGAGTTACTCGCCACGGTTGCTTTTATGTCTCTTTCATGCCCCCTCTGTGTGTTTGGTGTACACCAGGTAAAGTAACTGATGTCTAATGGAGTTTTCTCGCTATGAATAAGACCGTATATGTTGAAATGGTTTTTAACAACTATTACTCTCTCACCCCGGGGTCACTGCATGACTCACAGATTAGAGCAGGATGCCACCCTTAAGGTGTTCCAAAATAGCAGGGTATGTAAATAGATATGACTTTGGCAGTGGTGTGACCCCAGTCTCGCTGACAGGTGGGCCTGTCTGTGAGCCGTCCATTCACAACCTGACACAGATAACATCAGCACTAATCCTACACACAGTCCCCTCTGCCGTTACCGTAAACTCCCTCCTATAGGGGTCTATATTGCCAAGTGTAGTGTTGCTGAAAACTTTTTATTAATGCAAGCCAAAATGGCCTGCATTCCTTGGCATCTTACGCGGCGTGGCAGCCGTTTCCTTCTCATGCAGGTCATATGAACATTAATATAGTTTAAGTTTTCCATATGAACCTCACTGCAAATAAAAAGAAATAAGAAAATTTTGGATATGAAAAATATAAAATAGAATGCCCATTTTTTGGCTCCTAGGCCAGTTTGAAAAATTCTTCCATTGATGGATAGCTAGGATGATGGCAGGCCATTCTAGCCCGCAAACAGCAGCCCTACACCGACCATTAAGATTTTTATGCCGCCGGGCTTTGCCAGTGTGTAATATTTCGGCAACGCTGCCCGTGTACAGTATCATTTTGAATTTCAATGGGCCAATAAAAGTGGCAAAACCCACTGATGATATACCTTGTACCTTGCACCTGCATAACACCCACTTGAATCCAGGTCTTTTCAGTGTGCAGTACCAGAGCCAGCTAGCCTGCAGTACCAGAGCCAGCTAGCCTACCGCTTTTGCTTGGATCCTTCATGTTGGCCTATATATGGCCTATAATAGGCTACCGTAATCTCCCGCGTATAAGGCGCGTCTTATACGCCAAACAAAATACTGCTGGGTCTTATACGTGGGAGGTAAATTGCCTTGTGTTTGGGGTGCGCCTTATAGGGGGGGTATTTTTACTATAGAACAGTACTAAATTGACAAAAATCTCCCCTCAGGGGGGCGCCTTATATGTGAAACAGCCCCCCCTGTGAGTTGGGGGGCGCCTTATATGCGAGCTGCGCCTTATACGCGGGAGATTACGGTATATCAAAAGATACCCAGTATGGCTTATACAGGTGTACTAGACCATTTCCAGGGTGCCAAATAAAATTTCCTGTGTTTTCCATTAGCCAGGGTGTATTTTTTTGGTCAGAAAACCCTGATAAACTTAAAAGTGATATTGTGTGGCATATTAAACTGCACAAGAGATGGAGTCTGCGTGATGCTAGTAAACATGCCAAAGTCACCTGTTTCAATAATCATTACAGGTACACATTCACCTATACGACCAAAACCAGATCATGCAATCCACATCCTTTTCCTTGGGCCAAATAGCCATATAAAATGAGTACCGGAAGTCATCTGATATGATTTTGTAGAATTGGAAAGATTTCACATATAATTATATACATTAAAGTTACCGATACTGTGTCGGTACATGGTTTGTGCAGACTGTGGGGCGGGGGGGGGGGTGCTCGAAATTACTGCCCCCAATTAATATGACCTAAACCCTAGGCCCTCGGACTAGGCAGGACTGGGCTGGGCCACTCAAAAAATACTTGTTTCTCATCACCATTTTTTTTTTTTTTTGGCTGTAATGTAGCATTTCATAAGGGTAATGAATAGTGGGTTGATCGTGAACGGGGAGGGGGGGGGTGTAAGAAAAACTGCATTTTAAAGTACCGGGTATGTTATCATTGACATAAATTGATAAAAGTATAATTATTTACTATTATTGATAACCAGCTGCATTCCCTGGACCATAAGCTTTATTTTGGTACCGAATTTAACTACTTTTGCTCATTTTTTAGGTAATTTTTTTTTCTCAGAAAATTCTCTAATTGAATTTTCTGACGAGGGCGGCGATGAGAAACATGTTACTTTTTTTTAAGTGGCCTAATGAGTTATCATGCAAAATCTTTAGTTACAGTATTTACCCTAACCTAGGCTAGGGCAGGCCCTACATTAAATTTATGCTTTGATTTAAGACTTAAGTTAAGACAAGTGTACCAGCACTCACGCAGCAGGGCTTGACGTTGAATCATGATTTATTTTAGGAGTAAAGTTTAGCATTCAAGTTCAACTTTTACGTTTTCGGGTGAGACTAGAACGACTTTGAAAGTATGGTCCGTGTATTGATCCCCATTCAAACGGATCCTAGCACTGCTGACAGTTTACCCTACTTGTCAGTGCTGTTTTAGTGTTGATACCTAGTCAGTAGACTGTACAGTCAGTAGACTGTACAAAACCCAGGGCAAGGCCAGGCGAGGGCAAAAGCCAGAGTGAGCCCCCCGCTCCGAGCCGAGGGAGTGCAGCGCCTCTGACGTCCCTTCTCCCGGCCCGGCGGAGTTAGTGCTTCCCCGGCCGGGGCACCTAAACAAGTTTTACTTTCTTCTTGAGTTTCTCCCCTTCTTGGCTTTAAATAAATGCAAGTTATAACTTGACAAAGGCAGGGATAAACACCTCAGTCTGAGCCTGTACGATTAAGAAACTGTGTAAATATTTACGGGGTAGAAGACTAAACTTGGGCCCGCCCCAGTACCCCTGTCAGTCGCCACGCGCTGATGTTTTGGTTTGTGGATGGGTGCTCCCGCTCGCTGAGTCCCAGTGAGTCAGTGCCTCCACTGTGGACCAAACTTTGATCGTGTGTATCTAAAATTCTGAACACTTAACAAGAGTTTTGAGTTTGCTAGCAGATGCAACTGATATTAAAAAGGGTGCTAACTTACCTGAAGTAGCGGAACTCAGTACTATACATCCAAAAACAGTAAGGCAAAGTAGAGAGTAAGTTTCATCCATCTTTCCGTACTTCCATGACTTTCGCGTCTCTGCTGAGCCAAGTCACGTGGGCAGGAAATACAGGGAGCATAGATTATACTAGATCAAACCCTGGTAAACAAGTGTTCCTTTAAATGTGAATTCTGGGCATATCGCTTACTTCAGTTAGATTGTTATTTATAAATTATGATATTAATACACAAATTGTGTGTCAAGGGGTGTTCTTCAAACCCACAAATCTTTTCTTGTAATAGGTTGCATTTAGATGCAATACATGCTCCCTCTGTAGAGGACTGGTGGAGTTATGGGGAGTCGAATGTTCCAGAAACCAAAGTCCAAAAGGGACCTTTGGTGGAGGGGGCTAGCGTGCGATCTCAGAAAGCCCACGTAGTCACGTGGTACAACTTATCTAGTCACGTGATCTAGCATTAATCTCGATCCAGATAAGTAAGGCCGTACAAACCATGATTACATACTCTAAACTATAATAGAACTAGAAACAATTAAAGGGCTAAGGATACTGTCCCTACGCCGTAGAACTACTTTTGCCAAAACTATTAGTTAATAAAAATTGGATCAAGGCTATTTGCTCTGACAGTGACGCTCGCGAGTCTGCACTACGAGGCCTTTCTGAGAATCACGATTTGCGGGTGGAGGGGGCGGGTGGAAGGAGGGGGGGGGGGCATAAGATTCATTATTCTCGTTGTGTCACATCTGTCCTTGCTTTTCCGAATTTTATACTTTTTTTTTTTTTTTTTGAAGGGACGGGGATCATTTGGCAAAATCAGGTCTTTGATTATTTTTTTTTGTTATGAAACTCATAGGCCTACCGGTAACCGTTTATGTCATGGCTTTCAGTAAAAAAATAAAAAATCATCATGCTCAAATTCTGAGATAATTAGAAATAAAAGAGTCCTGAAATATGCATGGATTTTTGGGTAGCAAGTTAAATGGGTTAAAAGTATTAAGTGAGGTATTATTCGATAAAGGGATGAAGGGTAGGTCATAAAGATACTTTTTTTTTTTACCTTACACTTTGTTCCAATACCTACATGGGCTTTTGAGATGAACCTTATCTTATCATCAGATCCATGGGCCTTTTGCCCCATCGCTTTGGGCCTTTAGTGCCTTTTACCCCAGCCTTTCAACCTACGGGGCAAAATGTCCCTCTTTTTGTCAAGCATTCTATTGGAATATTCCATAAGGCTAGGCTGACAACCTATTTCACAATACGTCCGTGCTTCACAGCACCCGGATTCAGAAGGCGCTGTGTTCACGTGACGTCAGCTGCCGTCGGTCCGTACGGTAGAAATGAGTTTGTTTACATTCCAGTTTGGCATATTACAGATATCCCTACAACATTTACACCTTACCAGGCTACTTCTATGATAATAATCTACAGCCAGATAAGAAATGATTGTTTACTTCCAACAATTAAAGGAGTAACATGTCCTGAAAGTCTGTTACAAATGGCCTTGAGAATTTGACCTTGCTTTTGGGTTGTTTTGATTTGAGCACCTGTAGTCTCAAACCTTTGTGTATAAAATCTACTAAATATTGGTATATGATATACATTATATATCTATTTTTTTTTTCTTGTCCAAACAATATACATGTCCACTCAACAGTAGGAAAAGAAAGCCATCTTTTGAAAAACAGAACAAAACAGGGGGTTTGAGGCTCAAGCCACTTCCAGCCACTTTTGGCGGATCCAAATAACGTGATATCAGTGCCATATAGCGCTAGCGGCCACTAGGCACGGAGAGCGCCAGCGGGTTTCGGTGTAATTTCACAAGTATGATACATTGTTCCATCTCTTGATTGGAGTGAAAAATATGCATTAATTAGGGATTATTCTCTTAGAACTAGCTCAGTTACGTGCTATTAGGGTATTTTGGCTTATCCTATCCTATCACCACTTGGACTTCAATATGAATTATTGAAAATGCTACTTTAGGTGATTTAGGATGTCCAAATCTCAGCAGTAGTTCATGAATATTAACTTTAGCTTCTTTTTTAATGACAAGAATCTAAATGGAGCTTTTATTCCAATTATGATCCTCTTTATTGTGCATGTGGGCCTTTTATCCCAAAGGTTGTGGGCCTTTTACCCCAGCTGTGGGCCTTTTACCCCAGCATCCACTTTTTTCATACATAATTTACTGTAACAATCTATGGAGCAGAGCTGACAATCTTTTGTGAATGAAGAAAATATCATTCCATCCTTTGATTAATGTAAAAAGTATTCTGGAAGCAGCCATGAATTTCTTATAAATGACACATTTGTAAATTAAGGGCGTCTTACCCCACCCTACCGGTATGGAAATTTGGGCCAGCTTCAACTTCCATACCATGGTAGACTGACAGCTTCCTCCGTAATTTTACCATTTTCACTATAGTGTGTGATCAGATTTGCAGAATCTGATTGAAAGGTGGAGTGGTGTGGATTTTTAGGACGGTATTCCTTTTCCCATCCACCTTCCAAAGTATTTTTTTTCCATTTTCATGATAGATGACTCCCCATAAGGAAATTGGTTTTGGTACACCTTTGATTCACCAGAGGGCGCGTCTGCGAAGCACAGGGTACAACTTGTTACGTTGGCTATAGTCCTGGGAGCATACGCCACGCCGCGCCGCGCTGCATAAAGAAGACGCGGTTTTCGTTTGGACACATTGAAGGAACTATCACAAAAGGCAAGATTAAGGGCCGAGTCATTTATTGCCAGGTGGGTGGGGGGGGGGAGGGGGGGTTGTCAAATATGAGGGAGGGGTCATTTTGAAAAAGAGCCTTGGTGGGGTGTCAAAACTCAAATATGGGCAATTTAAATACCCATCGCAAAGCATCATTCCACGCATGTATCTGATTTTTTTTTTTTTTGATTTTTTTTTTTTTGGGGGGGGGAGGGGATCATTTTGCAATATCGGTTATTAGTGGATGGGCTGTGATCATTTTGTCATAGTGGTAACTATCAGCCCCTCCCCAACCCCCGCTAGCAATAAATGACTTGGCCATAAAGGCATTCCATGATCGCCTCTTCATTCCACATAGACCACTGGTCCAAAACACAATAGAAAGCATTAATTAAAATCTCAAACAATCTCAAAATGCTCTTAAAACAATAGTCTACTGGGCACAATCTTCAGTCGACTTTTGTGTAGAAAATGTATAGTCAAAGTTGGCTGAAGGTGCCCAGTGGACTCTTGATCAGGTGGCCAATCCATTGGCTCACAATGTCCTGAGCGTATCATCAGATCAAATGAAAAAGAATCATTCTATAATTTTATCATCATGCATTCTAAGCTGAAGTCAACAGTCTGTGATGAGAAGCTTTATTTAAAAATCAATAGTGTCATTCAGATTGAGTGGCAGTGCAGAGGGAAGGGAAAATATATCAATTTCAGGAATAATATCTGACCTCTCTCATAATATTGACATGCACATTAGTTAATGTTCTCGTTAGTTCCTGGATTAAATGCAATTATATTGGATGTATAGGAAGTCTAACAACACAAATTGCTCAAACGTCATAGGTATAAAGTGGAGAAACGTTGTATTGCCTAGACAGTTGTACCCTTTACTCCATGTTACACCCGGCATAGACTGGATGAAATGTGGCTTAATTGCTATGGTAATCACCCAAAGTACCAGTGGATATAGGTTTATAGTCCAGTATGTCTAGATTAAATTGAGATGTGAGATCTCTTTTAAAAATTCATTCACATAACAAGTACATGCCACTGGTGAAATCTTCTAGTCCATGGTCACCTTTAAGTTTGGTCGCTATACTCTTTAGCTAATGTCATCAGAAAATCTTCATTTTTGGTCCATAGGCAGCTTGAATCATATAGAATTGAATTTTGGAAAAATAAAAGTATTTCATTTATTTTCTCTAAAATGAGAAAAATAGTGAAAATCTTCTTGATTTTACTTGATATCAAACATTAATCACAAAAATCTGAAACTTCACATATAGATGGGGAAAAAATGAAAAAATAACTTTTTATCAATATGGGAATGCATTCTGGGTAGAATTGTGCTGTTTTAGGAGAAAAAAAACTGAGGTGTATTTGGCATAATCTTGTGATGTCTTTGCCCGAAAACAGTACTGAGAGTCATCAGAATTTTTTATACTTTCTCAGAAAATACCTCACATAATTATCTTTCTCATAAAAATAATTTTGACATAGGGTCTCGTGCATAATTTCAGGGTTTCGGACCTTTGAAATAAAAAAATACTCCAAAAATGAACAAAATCTCATATTTGTAGCATTGCAAACTGGGTAAAATGGGAACAATTAAAATGTAAAATGGTTTCTAGCTATACCCTTGGATGTTCTGAGTCGGAAAAAAATCTAGATTTAATCTAGATGTAAATATGCACAAACTTTAAAGTGTCATAAAATGCTCGTTTTGTATTGAAATTTCTCGTGAGTAGTAAAGACGAATATAGATATATGCCTACAAGAAATGGTACAATTCTGACCAATGTAACCCATATGCGCAGAGACCTGTATAGTGGGTTCATTTTCAATAGGTAGCGACCAACCGTAAGCCTTAAATGCATGGACAGAGCTGCACCTATGTCCACAAAATCTCACCATTATGGAACTCGGACATAATGATGTATACCAATTACTCATAATGTATTAGGTTTCTATTCTCTGTCTCTCTAGTTGGTATCATTGCACCAGCTTTATACTGGAATATCTTTTTTGATCATGACAGAATAACATATCGGGCATTCTTTTGTTGTTTCTGATGTGTGATTTGAATTACTGATGGTATTCCTAATGCTTGAGAACCTATCCTTTGATGACGCTGATGTAGTAAATACCAACACAGCAGTCACACAGATCACAGGGTCTTGTACTGTAAAAATCAAACCTGTCTGATATTGAGTTGCAGAGACTCCCCAATGTGAAAGTCTGCATTGTTTACATAACATCAGCTTGATTTAGTAAACAAAAAATCATGATTAGTTAATAAACTATAATGAGTCTACACATTATAGGGATGTCATTGACATCCTATTTTTCTTGATTCCGATTATCGCGATCTTTGGTCTCGATATTCAGATTTTTTCCCAATTTTATGATGTAGTAGAGCCTTGTTTCAATTGGTCTTATTGGGGGGTAGAGGAGTATGGCGGGGTGGGGAAAGTTACACTACCCAAAATTTCATTCCGATATTTGACAAACAAATCAGAAAAAAGTACTCAAAATTGTGGAGCCAAAATTTAAGTTATACACTCTTGTTTTAGGACATGTTTATAGATTTATCATTGAGAACCTACACATACTATAGGGTGCTACTGGTATGTGTCATCCCTCCCCCCATATCATATATATGGCACACTCTTGGGGCATTATGGGTTTTGATGTATAAATCTCTCAGAACAAAACTATTTTTTGTTTAAGAGTTGATTGCCCTAACACATTGGATTCACGGCTAGATTTGCGTGATACAACGAGACAGCTATAACTTAAGCCTAAATTCATTACTATATGAATCTTGGAATACATTCACTAACCTGCCATGGTGACGTCTTTGGGTGTAGACTTCACTGAGTATAATGCACAAGAGCCACTGTGTGCTTGATAAAGAAGTACACCCACCCACCCACTCATACCCAAGGTACGTCATCTCGAGCAAATAGGGTCTCTTCACGCTCGATTATTACACGTCATCTGTGATTTTGGGTGCTTTTTCTGGATATTCCCATTCTGATACCTGTCGATATTGCAGGTCTTAGGAGTGCTGATATCCATGGATATCAGCACCTTACATGTCCTAACATGTCATATGTTACATGTTAAAACCTAAGAAATTTTCATTGCCAGGGTAGGGGTCGAACCTGCAGCCTCCTGATCCCAAATGCAAATCCCTATGCATTGCGCCACAGGGACTGATGAGAAATGCTTGGTTAGAACCAAGTCTCTATAAGTCATTGATATGGTTGTGACCCCCCACAACAACTCTCACATGCGCAAGGTTAGAATAGCATTATAAGTATAGACGACTGCTGGATACGTTCAAACCAAGCCAAGCTGGGCGCCGAGGTGTGTGACCCGGTGGTCTAGTGGGTAGCGCATTGCGCTCAACTGCTATAGGTAGGCGGGACGAGTCCTGGTCCGGGTGAATCTTTTATTTGCCGTGTGTACACACACTATGGCAGGCTTTGAGTCCCAGGGAAGGGGAACGATTTTTGTTTTCAACTCGAATTTATTGATATTCTATTGATTATTTATTGATTTATTATTGATTAATCGTGTAACTGTAACTCATTCCGTGTATCTTCGCCCATGAGTTACGATATCCTACGATACACTGAATTCGGTGCCTGTTAGCCCATTCATTACTCTCTAACTAGACATAGACGGAACCATCGCTAAAAGGAACATATCTAGGGCCCAGTTAGCTGGGTATAACTAGACACTGCTCCATTAGTAAAGTAGGAAGGGGGGCCTCCCATGCACACCAAAGGTAGTTTTCTTCTATTGAACCTTTTTAGAATCCTCAATATGTCTGCTTTCCATATTTTGATGTTCCCATGCAGGATATTGTCCCATGACTGTTTTGTGGTCACCTTGGATTTACAATAAAAATAAAGGGATTATTGTGAGAAATTACAATTACCTCCATATTTTCTGAACTGCGAATGGACAATTATGAAATTTGGACAGGAAACACATATTTTAGTTTTTTTTTAGATGAGTGCTGGAACTAGTGCCCTCGGCAGTAGTGGGGGGTAGCCATACCCATATAATAAGGGGGGGGGGTTGACCGGGATGGACTAAGTAGGCCTGCTGTACTTGATAACCCCCCCAGGTCTCCCCTATGCAAACACTTGTCTATAAAGCGTGAGTTACAGTTACTAATTGTTACTATTTATGGGTCTCTGCGGGCAAACAAACCAATGAACTGAATTGACCTTTGGATGTATGTGAGGTAAGGTGACTATGTTTCCTACTGGTAATTATTTTATATACAAGGGAATGCTATCTTTGGGTGCTCTTCCATATGTGAAGTCAAGAAATTTATCCTCTAATGAGATGTATCAAATGTAAAGGGTCATTGTATATTTATCTAACATGTATTATCCAAAGTACTAAATATTTTGAGAGGTTCCTACTCATGGTACAGCTACCTGACCACGTGTTTGCCCACAGCTAACCACCTTATGGCGTCACAAGGGCCTAGCTATAACTCACGCTATAGTGCAGCTACCTGGTAACATAGCAATGATGCATAGCATAGCAACCTAAAACAATATTACACTCTCCCAGCATATTCTCTTGGAAGTTTAAGTGTAAGCGTGTATTTTTTTTTAACTATACATATGACATTTCAAATAGAAGCAGTTGGTTCATACAATGCAGAAAATCGAAAAGTGACAAATGTTTTACACATGACACAACTATCTAATTAACCAGATTAAAAAAACAACTTGATAATCTGGTTATGCTTGGTAACTATGTCAACAGTTACCAAATATTACTCCTAATACACATTGTAACAAGATATTAGAGGCTGTTAGGAAAAGATTTGAAACTGACTGACCCCAGGGAATCAATTCCCTGTTGGGTTGCCAAAAGATAATTGATCATAGAAGTGGTTTGGTATTGGTTGGGAATTGGTGAGTGCTTCCCACTTGAGAGCCAATCGTGGCTAGTTACTTCCATCCAATTCCCTACCCGCCTATCTACAATGGGAAGCGTTCAAGTGGAACCAATCATGGAACCTTTTCCCCCAACGTTTTGTAATGCAGTCTAATTCAGAGGAAGTCAAATCCATTACAGTATATAGACAAAGGTTCACGAGTAGTGGGTCTTGCTGAGGGTTATATCACGCGGCTCGCCTCGTGAGATAACCCTCAGTAAGACCAACTACCTTTGTATTTATTTCATGTTATGTGAGTCAGAAATAGTCAAAACTTTTTTTCAAATTGCATAAAGATATGGGGTCGGGTTATCTCACAGGGGGTTTGAGATAAGGAGCTGCAATGTTAAGCCTATGGGCTGTCAGTATCTCGGGCATAACAACATGAAATAAAAGGTGAGAGTTGGTCTCTCTGGGTGGAGAATTGGAGGCAACTCATGAACGCGTTAGCTACAGTGAGAATTAAATTTCCAAACTTTTTGCAACAGCTTCCTGATCCTTTCTTTGTATACAAGCCAATGGACAGAATTGCCAATTTGTGCATTTTGACAGGAGTTGAAATAATAGTCATGAACTCCACCTATTTGGGTGATTTTAACAAGTTCAACCTCGAATCGGTGACCTTGACGTGGGCTATTTAATAAAAGGGGGTGTGGATGGGGGGTCCCCCATGTCACATGTCAATTTTAAGAAATGGTTATGTCACATGTCACTTAACTCCCCATGTCCCATGTCACCTCTAAGAACCTCTCATGTCATATGTCGATTTTAAGAAATGGTTATGTCACATGTCACTTAAATCCCCATGTCCCATGTCACCTCTAAGAACCTCTCATGTCACATGTCGATTTTAAGAAATTGCCATGTCACCATGTCAAATTTAGTGGTCCACACCCATATAAAAGGCCATGCTTCTCATACTTATTTGAACAGCTCTTAAATCTGTTTCCTCTCCAAATTCAATAATTGTTCATATCTTTAGTGGTTCAGAATATATGAAGGATATTGTCATTTCCACAATAATGTCTAAATTCTTATTGCTTCTCAAAGGTTCCTCAGGTAGACTACGAATGATCCACTGCTTGTCTACCTGAGGTAATGGCTCAGTCGTCCAACGGCCGCTCTGTTGTAGGGCATGGTTATCACACTCAGTGGCACCACCTGGATTGTTTTTTATGACAGCAGATATCGCCCTCTGTCGTCATCAGGCATCAACACTTGAACCCTGCTACCTATGCTACTGTAGACGTAGTCTTCCTCTTCTATTAAATCATGTACAGATATACCAAAGACCGACGGATAAATGTTGGGGTTAGTAAGACGGAGCAGTCCCACTGCCTCCCATAGGTTTAACGTTGTGACGGGGTTCTCGGCGCGCCAAGGTATCCAGTGTGCCGTGAGGGTGTAGCAGCGCAAGGCTCCCATAGAGCGCAATGTTAAACAACACATTTTGAAAAGTTATTTAAATATACTAATCCTTGGAATATTGGAATAATCTGACCACTGGGTGAAAGGGTAGGACTCAAAGATGCTTATTCTTAGGATTTAATATAATTTCTGTAAACTGTCTTATCGGGGGAAGCTTGGATAGGCCACAAAACTTGTGAATTTTGGGCATTTTCTACCAAATTATGCGAAAACGACCCATGTTCACCCTGTTAAAATAATGATTTTCCCTACTTCCCCAGACTCCATGTTCCAGTATATGACAAAGAAAGACCTAAATATGAATCCTATGTACTTTGATTGTGGATAAATTGTCCAGTTTGGCCACATGGACAGTGGAAAGTGAAGTAAGAAATGTGGTGATATGCACCATGCAAGGATAGCATGGCTGCATGCAGGGCTCAAAATGTCTCAACTCTCTGCTCTGTCTAGTCTTCCCGTGGTTTAATATACAAAATCAATTTCATGAAAATAATTTAGATGACAAAAAAATTCATGTCTTTAACTATCTAACCATGGTAAAATCATTTCACAATTCTGAGGTTTATTAGGTTTAATTAGCTGGTCAAGATGGCACGTTTAACACTGCGCTCTATGGGGGCAGCCGGTGAGGACACCCTGGTGCAAGCTGGCCCGTCTCCTACCAGTAACGCGCTTCCGAGACTCAATCTCTCGTCACCCAATATGGCGGAGTGGGACCTCTTATACTAGATACTACCTCTTTGGATATACAAGATGGGTATCATAGGTATCATAAATAGGCCAGGCCTGTGTGCTATCAATTGTATCTAATTGTAGAACTAAAGCCAGCGATACATAGACGCTACTGAGTTTTAAAGTTGGCTGTGGTGTCGTTTCTATGAATTCCAGAGTGAAATAAGCCCGAAATAGGCACGTTTTCACACATTTAAAATGTTACATTTACATTTAAAAGGCATTTTTCCTTAGCCGCGGACAATCACGACGCATATGTTTAAATCTTTATCAACTGCTTATCAAAAAAAAAATAAATAAATAAAAAATAAAAATAAAATCCTCCCTCGTCACTTTTTTTATTGCTTGGTGATAAGGGAGTCATCATTTTTTAACAAGAGAGGGGTGGTGGGTTTGGGGGGGGGACAAAAAAATGTCAGACCCCTCTAAGGGGGGGGACAAAAAGATTTTTGCGCCTTTTGAGCGAAATAGCCCGCATGCCACTAAAGAATAAAAGGGGGAGACGGAAAAATTTCAGACACCTCGGAGGGGGGGACGGAAGAATTTTCGCCGGGGAGCTGAGTCACTGTTATTTTACAACACAATCCACAGTAATTATAACGTAACAACGATTGTAATCATGCAGCAAGATCATCTAGATCTACAGAAACATGTGCTGTAAATTAACAGGAAAATATGTTGTAAAATTACAGAAAAATGTCTTGTGAAATAACAGTAATATGTAAATGAACAGCAAAATATACTGTAAACTTACAGAAACTTTTGCTGAGTTTGAGTTTGAGTTTAACAATTTTATTGGCACAATAGCATCATACAAAGGAAGCTTTTCAGGATTTGCCAAACAAAAGAAAGAAAATCAAATAATCAAAGAGAAATGAGACATTCGCTGCGATCGGATTACAAGAAAGGTACATGGTAGATGTTTCACATCGCCGACTGGCATTCATTGATGTAATACTGGTCCGTGTAGTATATTGCTTATCATGAGATAAAGTCAAACTGCAGACTCGGTCGCCTTTACATATTGTAGCTACTTATGATATAGCATGATTACGATACCTTTGACATAAATTCCTTTTTGGTACCCATTTTTTGTATATCACCGCTTAATTTATCCCAAAGTATTTTGCCGCGGGATAAAGGACATTTATCATATACCATACATGTTGATCTACTAACTTTAAGTTGGATCTTATCATTGCCTCTTAGTACTCGTGTGGGCACTCTCACATGTTCTCTTTCCTTTGATACATCATACATGATACCTAACAATGATTTGTTACGTCTAACTTGGAGTAGCTGGCATTGAGATCTTACATGTAAGTCATGAACTGAAATGTCCCTGGGATCTTTTATGCCATAGACTAACCTTAAACAATGGTTTTGCATAGTTTGTAGTTTTTTTACATTGGTATTTGGTCCACATTCGTGTATAAAACTGGCATGTTCAATCGAAGGTAGAACCATTTGTTTGTACAGTTTTAAACACAGGTTGCCGTCTAAATATTTCCTTAGCTTTCTTAGTTGGTAACATCTTGTTTGGAAAGTGGCCTTGACCTTGTCCATGTGTTTGGAGAAATTCAATTCCCTATCCACAATGACACCAAGATAGTTGAAATTCTCAACAACTTCAAGTGGTGAACCACCTAAATTAACCGACTGCTGGGCTAAATTAAGTCTATTATATAACAGGCTTGGGGCAGTCCAGAGTAACTTGGTCTTATCAGTATTTACAGTCAGTTTATATATACAACACCAGGAGTATATATTACAAAGATCATGCTGTAGGTCAGCTATTACAGTGGCAGCATTTTCACCTGAGGCATAAACAGCTAAGTCATCTGCATAGAGGCAGTACTTACATTTCTCAATAACATTTGTTATCTGGTTTATATAAATTACAAAAAGCAGGGGCCCCAGCACTGATCCCTGGGGCACACCACAGGATATAGTCAAGTCGGTGGAGACAAACCCATTTGCTGTAGTACATTGAGTCCTACCACATAAGTAGGACCTTAGCCAACCAATACTGTGGGGTGAAAAATTAAGTTTTCTCATTTCCATCAGCAAGAGGGAGTGATCGACCATATCAAAAGCCTTCCTCAGATCGAGGAAGACTACAGCCGAGCACTCCCCCTTGTTATAACTTTCAAATAAGTCATGACTCAGCTGGAAAATCGCATTAGCGGTAGACCTACCGGGCATAAAACCAAACTGTCTCTTACTTATGATATCGTGTTGCAGCAGAAATTCCATTATTTGCGCATGTACAGCTTTCTCCACCATCTTGGCAATTAAATTTAATTGACTAACTGGTCTCCAGTTGGATATATTACATAGATCACCGCTCTTAGGTAGAGGGACTACATTCGCTTGCTTAAATACAGTAATCATCTCCCCATTATTAATTGATTGGTTTATGATATTACGGATTAAAATAGGCTGTAACAGCATGAAGTCACGCAGTACCACAGCTCTGACATCCTTAATACTAGATGATTTGCCTATGTTGATACTTTTTATTAAATTTATACAAGCTGGCAGTGATATTTCTTTCAATTCCATGACACCAAGATCCAGATATTGATGTTGTGCTAGTAGGGTGGTTATGATGTTATGTGCCACATTGGTTGGGTTCACTATCATCGATGCCAATCTGGGACCAACATCAACATAGAACTCATTTACAAATTCACAAACCAAGTGTGTTTCAATAGTTTCACCATTATCATCAACGATGTTCAGGTTTGCTTCCTTCTTAGGGCCTTTCCACATTTGTGATACTTCTTGCCAAAATCTGCGAGGGTCATTCTTGTATTTATCTAATTTACGAAGTACATCAGTCCTTCTATTGATGGTAAGTTCATATTTAATATGTCGATCAAGATCATGAAGTAGTGCCAAATATGGATTTGGTGGAAGACCCCTATATTTCCTGAGTTTTTTTAGAAATTTCTTCTTTCTTATGACAAGTCTATCAATGACTGCTGAATAACCCTTTGGTGGATTTACCTTCACTTTCATTGTTTTTACCAATTGCTGGCAATTGAGGTTCCAGCAACTATTGCTGTCAATTTAAAGAAACTAGAAGTTCAGAATTACAGCAATAGTTTCTGTTAATCTACCACAAATGCATTGTAGGCTACAAAGGACACTGCTATATATCTGCTATCATTGAGGTCAGTCCATGAAGATCATCCCCATAATATCATTCATGTGCACTCCATGCATGTGTTGATACTATAAACCATGCATGACTAAGGAAGACAACAATGTCTCCAATCCCAATGAAGTGGCATTATTGAGGGTGAGAGGAGTAGAGAACCATCTCTCCCAAACCATTTCATGGTCATTCAGTTTTAACACTGAATTGACCTAAAGGCAGGTAGGCCTATGTTAGCTACAACCTCCTGGTCCAGACACTTGTATTTCAGCTCTAGACACAGATATGGTGTCATCTATGCATGTTATTGGTTGTTCCTAGTTTCTTCTCAGATAACCTTGTACACCCTCATTCATGCACAATGTTAGATTGAACCCATTGAGGTCATTATCATATTGCAATTGATTGATAAGCTCTTGTGACAATATTGGATTGAGATGGTTATACTACTACCCTCTAGTGGGAGAACCTACACAGGTAAGGTTACTTAGGTAAACCCTTTGTAGGGTCAAGTATACTACCTGCTATGAGTATGAACTCCCCATAGCGGGGTGACTAGCTGGCCTGGGGCATAGGGTATGTAGAGTAATTATACAGGATCACCTACTGTACATATATGTATATACTGATACAAACCTGTGCCTCTACAATAAGACTCACTGTATTTGAGAATACTGTACTTTCTGCTGTGGGTCTACTAGAAATGTTTCTGTTAAAAAGCACAAACTCCTAACAGGGTAGGTAACTAAAGGTGTTAACTGCCCTTAGTCTCTTACCATCCAGGTAGAGCACATAATTGTCTTCATTCAGTACATGACCTCGTCCAAGTCCTCCTGTACTTGCTGCTGTATCCTTGTCGTATACTTTGATGAGCAAACTTGTACTAGTACTATAAAGCACAAGTGGATAATAAAACGCAGGAAGGGAATTGGGCCTAATACAGACCTAGGGTCGTGTTTTTCCCCATTTCATGGCAATTGATAATAAATATGGAGGGAAATATGGACCTCCATATTTGGGACCATATTTGAAATATATGGGCCGTATTTGGGTCCATATTTGAATATGGGGGGGGGGTCTAGACCCCCTCCATATTCAAATATGGACCCAAATACGACCCATATTTCAAATATGGACCCAAATACGGCCCATATTTCAAATATGGACCCCAATATGGAGGTCCATATTTACCTCCATATTTATTATCAAGTGCCATGAAATGGGAAAAAACACGACCCATCTGGAACACTAATTTACGTTCAGCTCTGCTGATGTCACTCCATTGACTACAGTACATTCACGCCTACTGTCTAGGTAGCTCTTGACCCAATGTACCACATTTTCACCCATTCCTAGCCTCTTTAGTTTCTCAAGCAATGTTAGATGATTTAAGCTATTAAATGCCTTTTGCAGGTCGATGAAACCCAATCCATTGTACTACCCTCTATTTGCCGCATAATAGAACATAGTCATTGATTCCAACACTGCAGCTCCTGTAGCGCGCCCTTTCCTGAAGTCATGCTGCTCATCCATGATGATGCTGTTATAAACCAAGTATGACATAAGGCCTAAAAGAAAGGTTGTGTTTCCAGTCACCCGACCAACCCTAGCAAAACAGGGCCAAATTTTTCTTTTTTTGATTTTGAAGAATTTTGTCTAATCTTTATTTTCGAATCTTTTATAGAATTTTTTCATTACTTTTTGAGGATTTTTACATTTTCTTTTCATTCATTCCTGTATCCTTTTCATATTCTTACGCTCTCTCACAGTTGTCATTTTCCCATCATTATTTTACAATGAAACCAAATAACTTGTTACATCCATTGATATGTGGCCTAACATTTCCTATATAAATGTAAAAAAAAGAAGAAATCCGACCTACTGACCCTACTTTTTAAAGTCATGTTACTTAAAACGAACCTTTATTTTTCTTGGCCTAATCTGATTGTGAACAACTCGCTTTAAGACTTTATCTAGAAATTTTCTAACATGAAAATGCGATTATCACCGACATCCTTTCAATCGTAGTCATATAGAGTGCCATTAGAATGACAATAGAACAAGACGTAATATTAGAAGATAACTTTATTGGGCAGAGGATTAAACATTATATATACATACAAGAATAGGTTATATTTACAAAGTGAACTGTGAACTTAAAGTTCTGCCATCAGAATGAACAATACATTATTGCAATATGGCATATAGAGGGTCATATTATGTACATTTTATGTACACAGCTGCATATAGAGATGATGCCCCATCCCTAACATACACACCATTGATAAGACAGAACTTGTAAAGTACAGGAAGTGTTTGAACAGCTTATATGCCCATATCTTCCCCATGTATGATTGTATGGGGCGATGGATGATGGTATTGGTTAATTAACCCTTTTTTAAGGGTCGCTGATACAGGAGTGCATCATGCCCAGTGGTCGTCATGATGCACCAATGAAGTGCAGGTGAGTGTGCTCCCCAGCACCTCATGCCAACCCTGCGGGGCTGTATTGACCCCATAGGGTCGGCATGATGCATGCATGCAGCCCTAGTGAGTTACTCACCAGGGCTGCATTCATGCATCATGCCGACCAATGGACATGATGCGGCCATTAAGGGACTGATAAAAAGGTTTATATCATAAGATGAGATGGTGTGTGACTAGTGTATGGAGTGGATGATGTGTGTGATGGTTGCTGGACCGATTGTCTTTTTGAAAAACGCGCTCTCCACGACCCCTGGTGGCACCGTGCGGAGGCTTGGTAACGTCAACAGCATTTTACCTGAAACCAAAAAATCAGTTACATATTTACCACAAAGCTCTCTATTTTCTCCTCTGTTGTTACATTAGGCCACTCCAAAAAAAAGGGTTATTTCTCATCACTGCCCTTGTAGTTGGGGAGCCAGTCTGGGATCAGGTCGATTACCTGGTGTTGAAAGCAGCACAATATATAAGACTTGAATCTGGGTAATTTGATGGTGCTGATAACGGATCTGAGGTGCGTATCTTAATATCTAGGTCGGAAAAAGGTCACGATCTGGTATTTAATATAGAACAGACAGAGAGCTTTGTTCCACCCATTAACACCAGAGGTCCTTAGTGCACGATGGATTCCCCATTCATATGTATCCCAAGTTCATTTGGACCCATTGGAATAGTATGGTGAACTTTGACCTTTATTTTGACCTTGTTCCGACCTAGATATCAAGATACGCACCTCAGATCTGTAATCAGCACTATCAAATACCCAGATCCAAGGCTTATATCTTGTGCTGCTTTCAACACCAGGTCTTTTGTATATATCGATATTTGAGCTGGCTGGCTCCCCAGCTATTGTCAGAGGAAAAAAACCTCACACGCCATTTTAAGATTTTTTTCTGATAAAAATGCACGATGAAATTAGGGAAAGGTAGTCAAGTTTGGTATCAGATTAATGTTTATGATCCAAAAATGCAGCAGATTAGCAATGATAACCTTTTCCACGATTTTAAAATGCCAATGATCAATTTACTGTTATAATTTCTTTCCTTGCCTGTGCAGACAGCCACAATGCATAGTTTTCATACCCTTATTTATTGCTTTGCAAAAAAAGGGGGGGGGGGGGGGGGCGGATAAGTCGTCCCTTTTAACTTTTTTCACAGGTCAGTGACGAGGAACAACGTTTTTAGGAGTAACACTCACAAGCACAGTATCCGAGTAAACATGATGGATGCATGGTCGTCTGATGCATGAATGCAGCCCTGGCAAGCTACCAAATAGCCCTGCATTCATGCATTGTGATGACAAATAATTGTAGTGCTCTGATATGTTAGGCAGTTCTTAATCAAGTCAATGGGTTTTATTCATGTGGCAATTGTTATTACTCCAAACTGAGTAATTCTGCACGAGATAGCCTCAAAGCAGGATTCAACTAAACGGAGCTAAGTGGAATCCTGCTCTGAGTCTGAGGCTATGAGTGAGGAAACATATTGTTTTGGGTAATTTGAATGGAACTCTGTATAAATTATTTCTTGCTTCCTAGGTCAAAGAGCCCTCACAAACCACTTTGGTTCAGGTGTTGAGGCTATTTTGATGACATTAACAGTGGGCGATGAAGAATAAGCCCGAACCAGAGCGTTTCATCACGCCTTGACAGGTAATGGTTATGACATGTGAAGGCTTTAATATAGAAAATGTCATTCTCAACATGAAATAGAATTGTAAAGGTTCACTCGAATTGGTCTGAATGTGGGTTATCTCACAAGTAACCGTCGCTCAGACCAATTCGAATGAACCTTTACATTTTTGTATATGATATGTAGGAAATTTCATTTATTTGGCAGGGATTAATGATTTAATGGCAATTCAAGATGCTACAGCCAGCCGTGAATTATGGGGTAGGGTTAATGCATGGGGCTGTGCAATAGAGGTTTCCTTAGTTAAACCTATGGAGTCTCAGTTTTCAACTTGAGATTAATGTACTCATCAAACTGTGCAGGGTTGTGCGGATGTGTCTGACGGACAAAGTGTGTCATACTTACCAAAGCGTGCAGGGTTGTGTGGATGTGTCTGACTGACAAAGTGTGTTGTACTTACCAAAGCATGCAGGGTTGTGAGGATGTGTCTGACTGACATAGTGGGCTGTACTTACCAAAGCGTGCAGGGTTGTGTGGATGTGTCTGACTGACAAAGTGTGTTGTACTTACCAAAGCATGCAGGGTTGTGAGGATGTGTCTGACTGACATAGTGGGCTGTACTTACCAAAGCGTGCAGGGTTGTGAGGATGTGTCTGACTGACATAGTGTGAGGTACTTACCAAAGCGTGCAGGGTGGTGTGGATGTGTCTGACTGACAAAGTGTGTTGTACTTACCAAAGCATGCAGGGTTGTGCGGATGTGTCTGACTGACAAAGTGTGTCGTACTTACCAAAGCGTGCAGGGTTGTGTGGATGTGTCTGACTGATATAGTGTAGTGTATTTACCAAAGCATGCAGGGTTGTGAGGATGTGTCTGACTGACATAGTGTGCTGTACTTTCCAAAGCGTGCAGGGTTGTGTGGATGTGTCTGACTGACATAGTGTGCTGTACTTACCAAAGCATGCAGGGTTGTGAGGATGTGTCTGACTGACATAGTGTGCTGTACTTACCAAAGCGTGCAGGGTTGTGTGGATGTGTCTGACTGACATAGTGTGCTGTACTTTCCAAAGCGTGCAGGGTTGTGTGGATGTGTCTGACTGACATAGTGGGCTGTACTTACCAAAGCATGCAGGGTTGTGTGGATGTGTCTGACTGACATAGTGGGCTGTACTTACCAAAGCATGCAGGGTTGTGTGGATGTGTCTGACGAACATAGTGTGAGGTACTTACCAAAACGTGCAGGGTTGTGTGGATGTGTCTGACTGACATAGTATAGTGTACTTCCCAAAGTGTGCAGGGTTGTGTGGATGTGTCTGACTGACAAAGTGTGCTGTACTAACCAGAGCGTGCAGGGTTGTGAGGATGTGTCTGACTGACATAGTGGGCTGTACTTACCAAAGCGTGCAGGGTTGTGCGGATGTGTCTGACATAGTGGGCTGTACTTACCAAAGCATGCAGGGTTGTGTGGATGTGTCTGACTGACATAGTGGGCTGTACTTACCAAAGCATGCAGGGTTGTGTGGATGTGTCTGACGAACATAGTGTGAGGTACTTACCAAAACGTGCAGGGTTGTGTGGATGTGTCTGACTGACATAGTATAGTGTACTTCCCAAAGTGTGCAGGGTTGTGTGGATGTGTCTGACTGACATAGTGGGCTGTACTTACCAAAGCATGCAGGGTTGTGAGGATGTGTCTGACTGACATAGTATAGTGTACTTACCAAAGCGTGCAGGGTTGTGTGGATGTGTCTGACTAACATAGTGTGAGGTACTTACCAAAGCGTGCAGGGTGGTGTGGATGTGTCTGACTGACATAGTGTGCTGTACTTACCAAAGCGTGCATGGTTGTGAGGATGTGTCTGACTGACATAGTATAGTGTACTTACCAAAGCGTGCAGGGTGGTGAGGATGTGTCTGACTGACATAGTGTGCTGTACTTACCAAAGCGTGCAGGGTTGTGAGGATGTGTCTGACTGACATAGTGTGAGGTACTTACCAAAGCGTGCAGGGTGGTGTGGATGTGTGTGACTGACATAGTGTGCTGTACTTACCAAAGCGTGCAGGGTTGTGAGGATGTGTCTGACTGACATAGTGTGCTGTACTTACCAAAGCGTGCAGGGTGGTGTGGATGTGTCTGACTGACATAGTGTGCTGTACTTACCAAAGCGTGCAGGGTTGTGAGGATGTGTCTGACTGACATAGTGTGCTGTACTTACCAAAGCGTGCAGGGTTGTGAGGATGTGTCTGACTGACATAGTGTGCTGTACTTACCAAAGCGTGCAGGGTGGTGTGGATGTGTCTGACTGACATAGTGTGCTGTACTTACCAAAGCGTGCAGGGTTGTGAGGATGTGTCTGACTGACATAGTGTGCTGTACTTACCAAAGCGTGCAGGGTTGTGTGGATGTGTCTGACTGACATAGTGTGCTAGAGCTAGTTGTGCCTGATCTTGTAACGTGTCCACCTGTGACTTGTTCATCAACTCCCTCCGGGTCTCTACAACAACCAATGTTTACCACTGCATTAATGCATCAAACCAAAAGTGAAGGCTGATACCCCCTGTAAGGAATTTCTCAAGGTGGTACCACTAGACTCCTTCAAATTGTAGTGGGATCCCTCACACTGATGCCATACACATAGTGCATTACCTATTATCAGCCACTCCAGTGTTTCAAATCGTAGTGGATGTGGCAGTCGTAACATCTGGAGAAATGCCCTCTAGAGGGTTGGAGGTGGTGTACTAATAATGTGGCGGTGAATACGCTCTGACACCAGGAGGGTATTTCTCAAGATGATATAACTAGGTACAGCCCCTACGATTTGATACCCTTGAAAATAGAGGGGATGATCGTAGGCAATTCGTTGTGACTGCTCTGCACATTCAGCACTTATGTAGTTATTAGGCCAATTTTTTTTTATTTGTTTCTAGTAATATGACTTGAAAAGGTAGGGGCAGTAGCTCAGATTTTTTTTTAATTTCTTTCTTTACATATCCATTGTTGCCAGGCTCAGGACTAACCTGTTTCTTAGTACGCCCTAAGATTGAATGATAGTCCCTGGATCATGGGGTGTACTAAGAACTTAGTACACTGTTTTATCATCACATTTCTCTAACTTCTTCATCAAAATACACAATTCTAAAGTCACCTAAAGTACATGGGGACTATATTTTATATATGCACTTTTTTACAGAACTAAAATCAGAATATTCTCTGAGAAATGGCTATATGTATAAATTTCCCCTTAGTCCTGGTATAGTAAAATCTATTTGCTAATTTTTTGTTAAATTTGCTAATAAATATGAACCCACAAGATTAAATGCCTACAAAATGACGTTTTCATTTTAGCCAAGTGCTGTTTAATAAGGGAGTAAATGTATCATTTAATGTAAATGTAAGTACAAAATAGTGGAGTGGTTTCACCATCCCACCTTTGACCCCAATAATGTATGCACAGGTAGGTGTCATGGTCCAGTGACCAAGGCTCTGATTGGCCCATACACCTGCAGAGGTGAGTGTTATGGTACAGTGCACACACAAGTGTACTAAGATCCCAGTACATCCTAACACTGTGCATGGTATCAGAATCTTAGTACAGACTAAAATCAGACTCTTGTACTATGATCCTGGTGTTTCCTAACAAGATATCCCCGTCTCCAACCTGGTTGCAAAATAATGATGGAAAAGTTGACAACTGTGAAGAAAATGAAAAGAAAAAAAAGAGGTAATATGGATGAAAAAGATATAAAAATCTTCAAATATAAAAGAAACTTGTCTTAAATTATGACAAAATTCTTCAAAATACCCCCAAAAAAGTTTTTTGTCGTGTTTTGCTAGGGTCGGGCGGGTTACTGGAAACAGAACTTTTTTTTTGGCCTTACATCGGATTTGGTGGGGCAGTTGTACCAGTACAATTATAAGTGACCACTATAAATGAAGGGCTGTATTTCCATTAGAGTCCCCCTATGATTTGAAGGGGTCTTGTCGTACCATCTTGTGAAATTCCTTCTATTGCATTTATGCATCAGTAGATTTGCATCATGATCGTAAAGTAGTGACCAATCTTAGACTGGCCTTCTATTCATTCAATTCTATAATGTTGATTTAAAGATGTATCTTGAATTTGAATAACTGGGAAAACGGGCTTGAACCTCAACCTTAACCTGAATGTGTAGGGAAATTTGCCACATGAATTCAGCAATCTACCTAAACATCTATGCGTGTACACGAGATGAAAATGGCCTTAGGATACTCAATGTAAATGACAAAAACAACATTCAGGGGAATAAGAAAAGGTATTCAAGAGCCTACCTTGATGCAAAAGGACAATGGTTTCTAGAAAGGCCAGTTCAGTGGTATCAGCATTCACAAGCTGACATGCTACAATGACGCTATGGATCTTCTGTAGTTGTTCTCGCTCCTGTAAAACATAATATAGTGGTCACACTTAAAGAGGTTGTAGATACAATAAGGATCCTAAGTCTCCCTTCAGTTACTATTTCACTGTCAGCCCAGCGCACCAGTTTTACAGTGGAGCTTATTATTCGGGACTACAGGGGGAGTTCATGTTAGCACAACCCCAATGACTTGATTAGGGTTCTAGTATAAGTATGTGCTACGGCGGTATGTACTGCCTATTTACAATTCGGGCTGAGAGTGTATTTTCTTCTACATGCTACAATAATGTTATGGATCTTCTGTAGTTGTTCTCGCTCATGTAAAACAGGAGTACCATGCACGGTAAATGCTGATTTATGAATTATAGTATATTATAGTGGGATATGTAAAAGGACATGACCGATTGACATTTTATTAAGGTTCACGAGAACTACACCAAGCTGAGTGTTTCTTCACTAGCCTCGAAGCAGGATTCCACAAGACACTAAAAAGGGAGCTGAATGGAATCCTGATTCGAGGCTATCCAGTGAAGAGACATTCGCCCATGATTCAGTTTAGGGTAATTAACGTGGGTCTGTGTATTCATTTTCTAGGTAAGAAGATCCCTCAAAAATCACTTTGGTAAGGGTTTGAGGCTATTTTGATAACCCTTGTCACGCCATGGTGGGGAATGGTTTTGCCTATGCTTTACTATATGAACTGTCGTTCTCAACATGAAATAATAAATGTACATACTACTGGAGAGTGATGTGCATCTGCTGTATACATCCTCAGTACAAGTACACCCACGTCTATCGGCCAGTAGGCGGCGCTTAGCAGGAACAGCTCTGACCATGTCTCCTCCAGAAGTGACAGCTGGTCACGTGATGTCAGAGACAGGAAGAACTGGTTAAGGCGCATGCGCTTTACGGTGGAGAAGAGGATCTGCGCGGTGACCTCCTGTAGCAGGTGCGCGATGTGGAGGGAGGGGGCAGGCCCCGGCCGCTCCAGGTGGGGGCCTCCAGGGGGGCTACAGGGGTAGGGCAGGGTAGCGGGGGCTGTGGATAAAGAGAAGTGGGTATCAATATTATATGTATATCTTGAGATCTCAACACAAAAGAAAGCTTATTAAAATATGGCCAAAGCTAAAATGTAACCTTTTATTTGAATAATAAAATGTTTCTCATTGATCATGAGCACGTCTTTATAATGGAGGGTTTTGGCCATTACATCATACTAAAATCATAAGAATTTATACTGATAATAATGCATTAACTTTGACTTTGATTTGGGCATGTCAGATGTTTTGATAAATGGCCAAATTTACTGGGGATTTGCCCATTAGACTTACGACGAGGGTCCTCCGTGCCTGCGTCCTTGAGAACTTTGCCTTTGGTGCTGCCCGGTATGACCTTCATAAAAGCGCTGCGTCCACGGGAACCAATGGGCATCTCAGATGGAACAGGGCCTCGGGGTTGTTCTGGCAGACCAATAGGATGCGAGCTTGCGGGCAATAGAGGTGGTATATCATAACGTGGGGTGGTAACCCAGGGGCAGTACGGCAAAATGCCAGGTGGTGGCGGCAGTGGTAGCGGCGACCGCGCGTTCCTTGGAGGAGCCATGTGTAGGACTGACGTCGATGACGTCACTGTCGTCTTGCCGCCGTCATTGATGTGACGCTGGCCTTTGTTTTTACGTGGCCCCCGCTCCTCCTGAACAGCTGCAATTTAAAGAAGGACATTGAGGTCTTAAACCTTTTAAGGGCCGCTGGTGCATTAATGCATGATGCTCATTGGTCGTCATGATGCATGAATGTAGCGCTGGTAAGTGACTCGCCAGGGCTATATTAATGCATCATGCTTATCCTACGGGGTTGATACACTCCCAGAGGTTCGGCATGATGCTCTGTGATGCTCTGATGAAGTGCTGGCGAGTAGTCTCGCCAGCACTTCGTTGGTGCATCATACCGACCTATGGGCCACTCCTGACCGGCCCTCAAAGGGTCGAAGACATACAGGCATTAAGCGACTATCCTACTTGAGTTGCTATTTTTACAAGCAGTTGTTTCACGTACAATAGATATTATCTGAAAGATGGCATGGAAACCTAATTAGATTTCTTACATGTCTTCTACAGTCCATATCCAGTACCCAAACCAGTCCACAAATCAATGCCACTGCGTGATACTGAAATTACAGCTCTCCAAATAATTGGGATCTTTATGTAGCAAATGACATTGTTGTATCACATGACATGATATTTTCTAATGAATGCTGCATAGAACCTACACCAAGCTTGCTCACATTCATATCTCTTTTTTTGTAACATACCACAGAAACAGAATGGTTTACTATAGTATTTCTTTGATTGTTTTTATGTGTTTTGTCTACCTACCGTTCTTGTTCATGTTGACAGAGAAGCACTTTTTGAGGCGGCAGTGTGGACACCAGTTACGGCGTGCCTTGTCTATCACACAGTTTCCTTGTCCTGTAAATGTAAAGTTAAGGTCCGCTGTTACAGGAGTGAATCATGCCCACTGGTCGTCCCAGCGAGTAACTCGCCAGGGTTGCATGCATGCATGATATCGACCCTGCAGGTTGATACACCCCCACAGGGTCGGTATGATGCACTTCTGCATCAGCGGCCCTTAAAGGGTTGATGCCTAGGGTTTATAATAATAGGCACATTGAAGAGGTAATTATGGTATAGGTCTCTACTGTTGAATTCGATTTTTTTTTAACTCGACATAAGACATGATAGGCCATTAGTTGACAGGGAACATGGGGATTTAAGTGACATGTGAGACACGTACACACTCACAAAGGGGAATTTATAAACGTTTGATAGATAAACATACCAACGTTATACAGACTTAGCAGGATTATTTATTAGCCAATGAGATGCTCCCAATGATTCACTGCGGTCCTTTCGGGGGCCGACCGGTACCCATCTGATAGGTCTTATCAGTAGAACTCGCTGGTAACAAGCTGCAGTAATGGCGGCGCCCATGGGGCGACCTGCTAAATCGGAATAGGCAAGGTCTGTGCCTAAAGAGCACAACACAGTGCCTCAATGAATTATTCCCACCCTATGGATTATAATGCACCACTGGTGAGTAACTCGCTAGGGCTACATTCAGGCATCATGCAGACTCGCCAGCACTTTATTGGTGCATCATGACGACAAATGGGCATGAGCACCCCAGCAACCATTAAACGGGTTAACAAATCAGCCTCGTATGCTGTCAATAAAGGGTTAAGTACTTACCTATACAGGTGTAGACCATCTTACGGCGGATGGACCTTTTAAAGAAGCAGCTACAGCCGTCACAACAGTACACTCCGTAATGTTTGCCGAAACTTTTATCTCCACATACTTCACACGCCACCGGCACGGGTAGGGTACGACCTGTAAGAGTATGAGTTACAGTTAGGCCTTTGTTCCCTCACAGGTTGGTTAGCTGCGGGCAAACATTGCCTACCTATGGTCAGATGCATGCACCATGAGAAGGACCCCCTCAAAATAACAATTGGCATAAGATTTTAGAGCTTTTCATAATCTAATAAACATAATAACACCCAAAGATATGATTATCATCAGTATAATTATAGGCTGCAAGGTTATAAGACATTATCAAAAATGCCAGTCTCTAACTCCCATTTGATATACCACTGACAGACGCCAGCCTCTGACTCCCATTTCATATACTACTCACAGATGCCAGTTTCTAACTGCCATCCTATTTACTACTTATACAGATGCCAGTCTCTAACACCCATTCCATATACTACTCACAGATGCCAGTCTCTAACACCCATTCCATATATTACTCACGCACCCCGGTCTCTTACTCCCGTTCCATATACCACTCACGCACCCTAGTCTCTTACTCCCATTCCATATACTACCCACACACCCCAGTCTCTTACTCCCATTCCATATACTACTCACAGATGCCAGTCTCTAACACCCATTCCATATTATACTACGGTACTCACAGATGCCAGTCCGTAATTCCCATTCCATATACTACTCACAGATGCCAGTCTCTAACACCCATTCCATATATTACTCACGCACCCCAGTCTCTACCCAGTAAACACAACTTCATACATGGACGTGCACAGAGGTACATCTACATAGAATTTAGGTGCCAACTACGTAGTTTTGCTTGGTATTGGACGTTCAAACGTTAAGGTTTAACTACGTTCTACAGAGGTAGATATCAAAATATGTTTCTAGGTATTTGCAAAAAGGAAAAATAAAGGAAAAAAAACAACAACCATGTAAAGTTATAAAATGGGTGGTACTGGGTAGTCTTGAACCCTAGATCTCTGACAAGTAAAGCCAACGTGTTACCACTGTTCCACTGGTTCTGATGGAGGTTGTTCTGTTAATTGCCCCTTAGATCGAATAGATCGACTGCAATTGCACCATGTAGGCCTAGTGACAGTATAATGCAGGAACTCACTGCATGTTTTATCTATCAGGTCAGCTTTTTTATTTAAAAGTCATTAATTCCATAAAAGCCTACCACATACCAGACTAATCAAGAGGTCACTTTCCTCAGGAGGTGTGGATAGTTAACACACCTCTCTGAGTGGGTAGTCCCATTGGGAGATTTAGCAACTCCGCCACTCATATGTGTATGTGTCAAACAAATGCCTGATTACATTATATAGCCTACTTAGCTCAGTTGGTAGAGCATTGGACTCTTTATATAAAGGTTGTGAGAACAAACCCTTATGGAACCAGCAATTTTTTTTAGTTCCATACATAAAGTCACGTTTATCTACCTCCAAATACGTCTTTTCTTACTATATGAAAGCATATTTCTACGTCCAACTACATTTTAAAATTATGTACATATATGTTGAAATGAGGTAGAACTACGTCTTTTAGACAGCTACGTTTCTAGAATGTAGTCAAACCTTAACGTTTGAATGTCCATATACCAAGCATGAAAATGTAATTCAGACCAGTTTGGTAGATACCAAACCTAGCTATACCAAAAAGCTACATAGCATTTTGGCATGGTGTTTACTGGGTAACTCCCATTTCATATACTACTCACAGATGCCAGTCTCTAATAGCCATTCCATATACTACTCACAGATGCCAGTCTCTAACACCTTCCATATACTACTCACAGATGCCAGTCTCTAACACCCATTCCATATACTACTCACAGACGCTGCACTGCTTGCAGACGCCATGGTATGATTGTTGTTTCATATACTACTTACGACCGCCATTGTCTGAACCACTTGCTATATCAATATACAATGTAGGTGGTTGAGATATGAACGTCTACGGCAACGCGTCCGTCATAGGTCATGGGTTGACCGCAATAGAGACGAGTGTACTCCACTCCTACACACCCATTTTCCTTTGGGTCCGCTCACCGTCTGATCTTTCAAAATACCCAGCCCTTTTTACCGTGTTTTCTTTAGGAAAACATTGACTTCTCCATTTACGAATGCGTACTCTGAGAATCTTAACTCACATCTTTAGAGGAAAAGGTAGACACTGATGACAATTCCATAGGCCTTTTCTTAAAGAAAAAAACGAAAGAAAACTAAACTAAACAAAAAAAGAATTATGCTAAAGGTATTCATAACAAATTATCAACTGTAGACCAAAGTGTTATATTCATGAAAATATGGATGAAAAATAATGAAAAATACGAAAAGAAGTCTTAAAAATTATCTAAATTCTCAAATGGAAAAATAGATGTAGGGTCGGCCCAGTTTCTCCGGGGTCGGTCAGGTGCCTGGAAATAAACTTCTTTTAGGCCTCCGCCGTTATACACGGGTGCGACACTATAGTTTAGGTGCGAGGCATCCATAAATATTTCAAGGCGCAGATTCAAAAGGTTTTTCTTCATTTCTAAACCACATAAATTTAGTTGTTGAAGTTAGAATGTAGCGACATTTTGTTAGCTCAGGACAGTCCCTGATGGCTTAGAAGGGAGTGGAATGTTTCGTTTCAAAAGTGATAAAAGGAAAAGGATGAACAATAGGGTAGGTTATGTTTCAAAGGATCCCACGGGAAGTCGCAAAAGAGAGATGAATTTTGATGATTTTAAGCTGACTTTTATTCGCATGAAGTTCATGTTATTGACCAAGGCTATGGAATTCAGTAGATCAAACAGCATCACTGATTTCAAATGATAGAAAAATAAATAAACAGGGAAAAATGATTTAAGAGAAAGGTTAGGATGTGTAAGTGGTGGCCCAAGGTGGATGCCTCGGGGAAAGGCGGGGGCGGGAAACTCCCTCCCCATGCATGCCGTTAGTCCTTCCCCCACCCGTGTTCCCTGTCTCTCGGACAGGGCTGCGTCTATACGGTGGCTTGTTGATAGGGAATTCAAAGGTGGAGTAGGATCAGGAAATAGTGCTTCCAATATGTAATGCAAATTTCTAAAATCTTGTAAGTGGGGAGATAAGTCTGATAAGAACCGTTCTGGTTCTTGTGACGTCAATCCCAAGAATTACATCCCGGTTTACATACTAAGGTGGTGATAGAAAATCCACCTCTGAAGTGTGCAGAGCGCCAAATAATTGATAATATAATATAATATATATATATGCATGATTTAACTAAAGACACTGCACATCAGTTATTGAAAATAGAGCCAAGGCAAAAAAGTAACACTGTTGGTTTCTGGTAACATGTCTCCTGTCAGAGGCACCACATTTTGGCCTATGTATTGCAGTGTTATTTTTGGTGATTAAGTCACACATGTCCGTCTTCTTCATCACAAAAGATAAAACATAAAAAGTGGGGTCGGAAAAGTCTGAATCCATGCATACTTAGGCCAAAGAAAATAAAAGGTGTGTTTTCAGTAACATAACTCAAAGAGCTTGGGTCGGTAGGTCGTTTTTTTAAAGTTTTTTTTTTACATTTATATAGGAAATGTTAGGGCACATATCAATGGTTGTATCAAATTCTTTGATTTCATTGTAAAATAATGATGGAAAATGACAACTGTGAGAGAGTGGAAGAACACGAAAAGGAATCAGGAAAAATCCTGATGAAAATGATGGAAAAGTTCTTTAAAATATGAAAAAATGAGAGAAAATTCCTCAAAATCACAAAAAAAAAGTTTCGTTGCCCCTGTTTTGCTAGGGTCGGTCGAGTTACTGGAAACAAACCTTTTTTATTTGACCTTAGACACTAAGACGATTTTTCAAGATATCAGAAATCTGAAATTCATGTGGAAATAACTTGAAAAAAAAATATAAATTTTTCTTCAAAATATGGTCAATCATACTTATCTATATTGTCTTTGGGGAGATAAGTATTTGTAGCCGGCACAGCTGTACTGTATAGCTTTAGTCAGTACAGCTATTCTGCATCACCAGTCACCCCCCCCCCCCCGTCCGTACTTTCTATGCAAACAGACACCATCCTGCTTAACGTGAAGAAAGTAACCTATATATTAAGAAACATTAGGGAGGAATTTCGGGGCCTGAAACTTAGACCTATTTTCAGATGAATGCCGACACTTTAAAAATTTCCACCCCTCTTGAAAAAAAACGACGTAAGCATTTTACAAGATATTTAACAGCTTACTTTTTTCATGCTTCAGAGTTGAATCTACATGTACTGCAAAATGACCATAGACTCGTACACCCTCTTGTGGGTACCCTATGTGCACTTTCCATGACTAAGGTAAAAGAAAATAACACCCCTATTTCTAATTTTGATGAATCCTATCTGTACTGAAAGTAATAAGGCGGAATTAACTGAAAAGCTATAGTTAATAAATTTACTTGAAAAAATGTTTCTACTTACCCATATTGCTTGCTTGTCTCCGTGTACTCCTGAAGTTCTTGATTAATTAATGGTAAAACCGGCTGTTGCCAAACTCCTTCAAATTTGAAAAATCCCCTCGGATAATTCTTCGCAGTAGGAAAGTAGTCGGTATAGTTAAATCATGTCCTTATGTGCTCAGTTTGGGTGCTCCGTGTATATGTGGAGGACCTCCAGGCTAAGGTGTGACCACGCCGGTCCTGAAATGAGGTATATCAGTGCCAAAGTACTCAGTATTGGTATGAGCAGCTCACTGAGCGGCACTGATCTGCTCCCTCCACCAGCAGCCGCCGACTCAGCCCCTCCACACCAGGCCCCGGCCGGCCTTATAGCGGCTGGCGGGAGACGCAGGGCTGCATGCCGGGTTGGGGATCAACAATAGGCGGTGTCCCTGGCAGGACAGGGGCGGGGCCTTATGTTAATGACGTCATTGTTTAAGCTGCCTCCGCAAGGTGGCTCTTCTTGTCAAGGTCGGTCGGTGGCCATTTTTACGCTGATCCCCGTCTGAAAGGGGCCCCAGGGGGACGGAACAAACACAGAGTCGGCCTCATCTTTAACAAAAAATGTCTCCAGTTTTAAAGGACACCGTCATTTAGGCAACACAGGGTCAAAAATGCTTTCACAGAAGCCCCAAGGGTGACGGGGGAATTCGGTAGCATCCTGATATGCAATGGAAGCCTTGTTTTGCAAAGAACAAACAGGTGACTCCATTTTCAATCATTTTTTTTCAGATTTCAACTTGAATTATTTTTGATGACTTTATTAATTCAATGTATGATTCTTGTGGGATAAGTTGGAGACAATGCAAGAGTGATTTAACAATGTCTGTGCCTAACATGCACTGCTGCAATAACGTTTTCAATATTCTTTGTTAAAATAAAGGTAATTATTAATGAGACCATGCATTTGTACTCAATGTTCTGAAGCAGAGGTATACAGAAGTATGCATTATTCTTACAATAACCATACAGTGATTTGATTAATTAACACGGCAATTACTCTGTGTAGAATGTTCTCTTTGGTCGAGGCCAACTTACACTACTCTACTGAGGAATAGAGTATAGAACACTGCTTTGGTGTGGAAATACCTAATAAAAACGATCTCTACAACGCATTAAAATGAAAGAAAGGGAGAAATGACAAATCATGGAAGGAAGGTGAGAAAACAGTGGCGCACTTGTGTCTAATGAAGTGTGTGCGGCCGTCAGTGTGTTAACCCTTTAAGGGGCGATGATGCAGGAGTGTGTCGTGGTCGTCATGATGCAGCAATGAAGTACTGGCAAGTCTGCTCGCCAGCACTTCATTGGAGCATCATGCCAACCATCCAGGAGTGTATCAACCCCGTAGAGTCGACATGATGCATGGATGTACGCCTGGCAGTCTACTCGCCAGGGCTGCATTCATGCATCATGGCGACCAATGGGCATGATGCATGAATGCATCAGCAGCCCTTAAAGGTTTATTAACGGGAGGTGGAAGCAGTCGCCCGACTCAAACCTGCAGCTGTCCACACTACTCACACCGCCCACTCTAAGTCCCCACCCCACCCAACCCAACCAACCAACGGGTAGGGCTAGCGTCTTACTCCTTACCTTTCAGAAAGAGCCACCCCCCTTGCCATATACTGAATCTACCACAACCTGGCGAGACCGACAAAGGCTCTGGCTAATGAGCTCACTTTGGGAAAAGGGACCTTATTTCAGGGGGTATATAAATTATAAGGTACCTTTTCCCACTCCAGGTCATCTATAGGGCCCTATACTTAAAGCAGTATATAGTAGGTACCATTTTATAAGACACTACATGTAGTTGACACCTACAGGAGGAGGCCTCATCAAGCATGTACATTTTACAACATGCAGGCACATATACAAAGTTCCCCATTGTGAAAAAGCTGAGGAATGGGAGTGTGGGCGGCTCCAATGGCCATTATAGAACCAGATAGTTGTAAGCAATGGCAGTAATAGTTTACATTCCGACCGCACATCCAGGGGCATTTCCTATTCCCTTTCCAGGTTGTGGTAGATACAGTTTACACAACACACACACACTTCTAGACCTCAACCTCAGCTTGCCCGTCACCACACCCTTTCCATTATCTTAGATCTACCCAGTCAACCACCGCAATAAGGGCATAGAGAAAAGGATGTGAGTCACTGGGACTCACCCCTAGGAGTCAAGCAAACGCAGAATGACTCCTTAGGATGGTATACGGACAAGGGTGTTTGACAAGATAGGAAGTATAAAAGACCCTCCATGGTTTCTCACGTTGGAAATAGGCTATAAAGACCACTGTACACAGAGAGAATTTTGATACTCACAGTGAGCCTGATGTAAGCCTCAGGCAAATGTCGCCAAAATGAGTATATTTTGATACTCAGGGTGAGCCTGGGGTGTAGGCATACTCCAGCAATACCTGACACTCTACTTTAGATTGTTTATGGCCTAGCTGTACCCTCTCTACTGCCCTACTCTCACAGTGCAGGAGTCTCTTTAGAGACAGGCTCAGGGTCAACTTGAGTAACATAATAGAAGAGAATAGGACATTGCCTGAGTATCTCTATGAAGAGGGTCAGGCAATGCTGGAACCTACCTGAACAGGCTCCAACATTGCAGGAGTCTTTCTTACCAATGGTATCATGCAAACTTTAAAGAAAAATAGAAATTAAGGGCACCATATGACAAAAGCCAATTATTTCATACACACAATGCTTTCAGATAGTCGAATATTCATCTTCTTATGGCAGTCTAAGTAATCCATGAATAGTTTGTGCATTCCTGATTTCAGTTTCCTTATTGCTCCTTGGTGGGATTTGAACTGGGTACTTCCTTATTCTGAGTCCTTTGTTCTCCGTTCTGTGCTAGCGAGGCAGATGTTGAAAGTGGCACTATTAATAAGGTATTTCAACCATAGACCTACTACAGTAGGTCATATGAGGCCCTGTAGCCTAATACGAAACAGACTGGAGTAGAGTATATGGGAAGATGTCACCCACAAGCTACCAGTTAGCAGCCCAGATAGGGGGATCGGAGCATGATGTGGTATTTAGTACTCACTCTATCCAACAGTACCAGCACCAGAAAACTTTTAATGTGGATGGTGGCCTTCAAAACCTGGTCTACTGCGCAGGTTTCTGGGCAGGTGTGCATAGACATGGTATGTAAACAATAGTCTTATGTGTTCTCAACACCACCAGATACCAAAATAAGCAATCTTTACAAAAATTCTCAATGGGACTTGAACTTGCCACCTTCAGATGCAAAGTCCAGTGCCCTATGAAATGAGCTATTGAGGCATCTGGTGTGGTTGGTGCTAGGATATGATATAATCTCTGACATCAGTGTAGGGGCTAGACCCATGCTTTGCTGTAGTATTCAGTTTTATGCCATGGCTAATATCGTCGACACTATAGATTAGTACTACTTACGCCGTATTCAATGGGGGGGGGGTGGAATACGATCCTCGCATATTCAGCGGCGCCATTTTGAATTTATACAGAGCTAATTAGTTTTGTATTTAGGTATGGTTATTAGAAGTTTTACGCAAAAAAAGAATGATTGAACTAGTTAAATAATATGTTATGAATTGTTTAAGGTATAACTAAGAGTTAGCGCCATGTTAAAAAAGAAGATATTGCCCATTTATATCGAAACTAAAAGTAGCGGCTAGCTCTGTATCACGTGACCTACTTCCATCGAACAAGCTGTCATGGCGGATCTAAACAAACCGAGACGACTCAGTGTCTTCAAAATCAGTAAATATTGTTGAAATCCCTTATTTAAAAGCAATTTAAACCCGTGGGCCATGGCATAAATGCAAATGTCAACTCGTTGAATACGGGCAGAAGCACCTCTGGGAATACGAGCCTAAATTATTCACTGATCGTTGACATTTGCTTATAGATTCAGACCGAGTATTGAACCATGTCTGGGTAACATCTCAGAGTTAGGCTGATGATATTACTCAATCCATGTGCACATAGAGAGTTTCAGCTGAGTATGACATGGGAGCGGGTCGTTATTTTGAGAGTGTAGTAGCTACAAAACAACCCACATCAGGCCATAAGATTTGTATTGACAGCAAGTTACACTGTTTTCCAAAAATAAAAGCAATCTACTGCAAAAACCTTGGCGCAGTCCAACAGTGTATACCATGTAACCTCACATAAAGCTTCTCCCAAGCATCAGCCACCCCCCCCCCCCTCTCCAGCAATCCACAACTCCGACCTGATGCCAGTACCAGCAATTACAGCGATCAGTGGATTCTTAAAACCTATAGATTTGATTTGCAAAGTACCCATTACTAATTTTCACACTTCCTCAGTCAGATGATTCTAATATCAATTTCGTGGAAGCTCCCTTCTCAGGTAGGCCTACACACACACACACACACACACACACACACACACACACACACACACACACATATATATATATATATATATATATATATATATATATATATATATATATATATATATATATATATAAATGGCTCTAGGCACCTAAAACCAACATGGCGACTTGGCTTAGTGACATGGGACATGAACCTTTCTTTAAAATACACATGGTGACATAAACTTTTCTTAAAATCGACATGGGGAAATGGTAATTTCTTCTGGAGGATGTATATTTGGGGAGATAAGCCCGGTAAGGGCTGCACTGGTTACTGTGAGATCACTGCTGCGCCCAAGAATGCCCCTCTGAAGTTCCCTTCACCCTCACATAGTGTAAAAGTCTTGCTGTTAAGATAAGACTGGCTGTGACATCCTGTGGTCATGTCAGTCACTGTGTACCCTGGTCATAGGCCCCGCCCCCGCCGTCAGCAAGCCGCGCCCACTTCCGCTGCCGGCGCCGAATCAGTGCCAGCAGGAGGCATGGCGGGAAGGCAGGCTTTAGCTGCAGGACTCAGCAACCAGCGTCCCGGGGAGATGACCATTGTGTGATCGGGGGGGGGGGCGTATAACGTGATCTTTATTTTTAGAACAAAACCATATTGGTTAGGGCAATGCTATACCGACGTTACAGGTCTTCCTTAGGTCCACCATTGCTTGATCTGGTATCTGGAGAGATACGCACTGATAGCAGCCAGCATCAAAGGTACCAGCTCTTATGTAATGCACCCTGGACATTCCGTGGTAAATGAAGAGAATTATTTTATTGGTTAATAATGCATTCTGCACCCTCATAATTTAGGGATATGATTGGTTCCCACTTTTAGCAAAGGTCAGATTTAATACAGCGGAGGTTTGGATCTCATCTCTTTGTGCTGCTGGTTAGTAGAAAAGCATACATGTACCGAGAGAAACCCGTATAAACCTACATCTCACGAGATCAGAGCTAACGTCGCCAAAGTTCTGTCCCCAATATTGGTGGGACTTCCATATTGGAGGACTTCCATACTAGAGGACTTCCATATTGGAGTACGTCCATATCGTAGGGACTTCCATATTGGAGGGAAGTTTCTATGATGTCACAGTGGAGAATGGAGTGCAATTGTTCCACACAGCATCAATGCCGATCCATTCTCTCTTTATTCCTAACCATTTTCATTCTCCCAATTGTGCAGTCTACCTCACAGGTAGTGGTTAATCCAGGATTTGAAAAAAACGAAAGGGCACCGTCCAAAGAAGGGGACGCACCCCTATTTCTGAGCGAATGTTGTGGTCTAAAAGAAGCTAACAAATTCTGATGCACAGGCAAAACTGAGGGGGCGTGCACCCCTGTACTCCCATCTAATTGGTGTCAACGTGTTCCGTATGTGAAGCAAATCTTTTATTCAAGATCTCTTTGCTTTATACCTCAACCCCGGTCCCTCAGCCATAGTGTACCCCCTTTCTACGCCCCTCTATTTTGTAAATAATGAGCCGTCCTCAAAGTTGTCAGAAGTTGGTCCCTGATAGTTTTCTCTGGCGCAATCGAACGGCGCGGTGCAGTGTTTAAACAGATGCCTCACTTGATACACTAATACTCGCCGGATTATGGCCGCGATCAATGACGCCATCTAGCGCCAGCCCCGCCACTCTCTGCTGGTCACGTGACCGAGCAGCTCCTTCCCTAGCGGGGGGTCGGGGGCAGATCCCGCCAAAACAGTTTTCATATTGGTAAGCAGAGAGTGCTTATGCCATTGCATGGAAAGTCTATGGTATTGTATGTGAGAGAGGGCTTATGTCGCTTAACCGTCAGTCGCACTGTGCAATATGCATGGACTCCTGTGCAGTGATGTTGGATGATGGTCATCTATGGATAGTGAAACAGACTACACACAGTGGCAGATTTAGATGGGCGTCGTGGAGGAGCGCGTCCCCCTTCATTTTGCCACTAATTAATAGTTTATTTGCCTCTTTCTACTCAAAGATTTAGTATTGCCATGAAACATCATGCCAGTTCATGGTGAATACGCCTAGGTAGCAAGGATAGATTGGGCCAATGTCGGCTTATATTGGGCCAATGTCAGCTTATATTGGGCCAATGTCGGCTTATATTGGGCCAAGCATGGACAAGCTTGGCCCAATGCTCCATTTCTTATTGGGACATCATCAATATGAACCCTGGGTTAATTATGGGTCTTAAATATGGGCAAGCATTGTAGTACTATTCAGTGTGACAATGCCCCTGTGCAGCGTGACGATGCCCCTGTGCAGCGTGACGATGCCCCTGTGCAGCGTGACGATGCCCCTGTGCAGCGTGACGATGCCCCTGTACGGTGAGTACTGCAATAGGATACGTCCATTTGAAGTGGGGCTATGCCACCATGCACTATGACAATGTCCCTGTACAATATGACAACTTCCCTGTGCAAATTTAACTTTTATCAAAAAGAAATGCATGTATGGACACTATTACCGACTACAATGACAACGAGTAAATTCAGAAGATAAACATTATTCCCCTATAAAACACCCAAAAATAACAAAAAAATAACCTAGATTCAAACTTAAATTATATCTATCCATACACAATGCCCCCACCCTACCCCTGACGCAGATGCATGCATTTGGGTTGACCCCCCCCCCCCCCCCGTAATATGACATGGAATTAATGGATGTCCCTTATAATAAAGATGTACACCTCTCCTCAGTTCCACAGCAAAGCTTCCACCTCAGAGCCCCCGCGCGGGAAATGAGCAAACCACGAGTACAATACCGCCGCTAGTCTCGCGCTTCTCGCGGGATCTCGGCGACAATGAGTAAATTTCAGCGCCGACGCCTTATTTGTTCAGTTGTCGTGTGATGTGGAATTCGACTCAAGGCGGGAACGCTTTCCGGCGTCGGAAGCAAAGCTGTTCAAAGCATTTTAGTCAAGCAAATGAAAGACGCATGACATTTTTATGAATCGGCTGGCCGATCACGGCTGTCATTGACGTGGTACGCGCGTTGGCCATTGACGGCTGGGTGGGTGGTAGGGGAGGTTTTATAACAGCCGTGACGGGGTGGTGTCATAGATTTATCAACGTAGACCACCCCCCCCCCCCCCGCCACCTTAACTAGGGACAGTTTGTAGAAACTACTCGTGCACTAGCACTCCCTAGTATGGTGTTTCAAGTGTCCATTCAGCTTGCGTCGTGAAGTAAATCTTTGCGTATAACACGCGTCTTATAGACCCATTCTGACCCAGATGGAGGGAGGGGAGGTTGGGGAAGGAGTCGCCCAAACCTCCCCATGGCAAAGACTTTAGTCACATTCTCTAGGATGTTAGAGGGACCCAGGGGGCACCTTCCATGGTTTAGGATAGCTGGATTATACAGATGCGGGAGATTTCATTCTCACCAGAATATCCATCGTCCAAAATGGTTTATCACATACCATGCTTAGTTCTCTAATTCATATTACAACATCATACTTGTACTTCTCTTTGTGGTACGGTTATGCAGAGAGTTAGGGCATTGATAAATCACTGCAGGGTGGCAACAAAAGGGACAAGTTATAGGTACATGAAAAGAAAGGACTGGAAATGAGGGCATTTTTAACCAGCTCTTCCTATTACTATAGGAGCAACACCCTCCAGGTGACTTTTCAGACTAATGTGGTGAGTGCATGTTGAATGGTGAAGGAGTGCACAACTTGTTTAGAAAAGAGGGCACATACATCACAGCTCTTTTTACAATAGCAGCAACACCCTCCTGGGGACTGTTGGCAGTGTTGCCAGTCTCTGCCCCCTGGAGGGTGTTGCTCCTGTAGTAAAAGGAAGAGCTGCCTAAAAATGCCCTTGTTTCCAGTCCTTTCTTTTCATGTAGCTATAACTTGTCCATTTTGTTGCTCACAAGTGGTCATTCAAGTATGGTGCTGAAAAAGGGGGATTTGAGTAGGTACCTAGTTGGGAGAAGTCAGTCAGTATAATAAACTATAGAGTGTGTGACATGAGTAGGTACCTGGTAGTGCAGCTCTCTCTATTTTAAACAAGGCAGGTGACTTTTCAGACTAATGTGGTGAGTGCAAGTACTTAGTTGAAGCAGTACACGACTTGTTTAGAAAAGAGGGCACATACTCACAGCTCTTTTTACAATAGGAGCAACATCCTCCAGGAGCATGTTGCTCCTATGGTAAAAAGAGCTGTCAGTAGGTACCCTCTTTTCAAAAGAAGTCATGCTCTGCTTCACCATTCAACTTGCACTCACCACATTAGGCTGAAAAGTCACCTGCCTTGTTTAAAACAGAGAGAGCTGCACTATCAGGTACCTACTCATGTCATACACTGCATAGTATATTATACTGACTGACTTCTCCCAACTAGGTACCTACTCAAATCCCCCTTTTTTTGCACCATACTTGAATGACCACTTGTGAGCAACAAAAGGGACAAGTTATAGCTATATGAAAAGAAAGGTGTGGAAATCAGGGCATTTTTAGCCAGCTCTTCCTTTTACTATAGGAGCAACACCCTCCAGGTTTATGGTGTGAACTCACACTTGTCCACACTGTAGCTTTTAGCTATGTCGTGGTTATTGTGTTGGTACTGTAGTCCACTTTGCCAAAAAATGTGATATCTGAAGGTCAATTAAAAATCTGAAAACCTTTCTGAAGGTAAACCATGCATTTAGTAGCAAGCATTTTTTTAAAGAAAGATGAGCATGAGCAGATGCGTCACCAATGATACAATTATGCCTCATAAACACTGGGCATGATGTACTGTCATCAGTACTCGTTATATGACTTCTCGATCCTGACAAAAATTGCAATTCTATGTTGTATTTTTTTATGAATCATCCTCGTATAGGCACTTCTGTCATTAGTTATACAATTTCAGTAGTTCCTTAACATGGGCCTTATAGTGTTTTAACTTATTGGTCTTCTACCAGTATTAAATTTTCCTCGACCCAGGCTGACACAACAAGAGTAGTTTTTGCTTACTTTGATAAAGACCCTACAGCGGAGGACTCGATAATGTATCACAATGGTAGCCGTGGAACAAAAAGCCTATTGTTAATAAGAAAACAAAACAAAATACCTGCTGCAATGCCGGCTGATGCCTTCTATATGGATATCCTGAACAACAACGTAAGGATACACCTCCACAATATCTGTAATACATTTGTATATAGCTCTAGTGTCAGTCACATTGACATGGTAGATCATGCTCCATGAGGTCATCCTATTATTATTCTACACTCTGAGAAATAATCATTGAATCTACCAAGCATCCTCATAAACTGAACAGTGAACTGCCGTAATTGTGATGCAATAAAGCCATTTAGTTCTTACAGGTTCACTTCATAGATCAGGATGTCATTCAAGTAAACATTGATCATTCATTGATTTCATGGAGGTGTTGGAACATCAGAGGAGATGTGCATATCTTACATATACTATTACCCCAGGATTAGCCTACAAGCATGCTCATCTGTCCCAACACAAGCAAACATGGCTGAACATTTGTCCTTGGAATATGAGTATAATTCTCACTGAATCCAATTCTCTGATTTTGAAAATATCTGGTCATTCAAGCCATTTTGATTGTTTTAACACTTTGTAATAAATAAAATCTACAGGGGTGGCCATAGTTACCTACCTGCCAAAACAACTGAGGGAACCTACAGTGGCAAGACAATTGGTGAATTCATTAAAGCAATTCACAAACTTCCTGCCCAAGCATCAATGGACAAATTCCAGGAGGCTCTCAAAACTGGGGAAATCGTTCAAATAATGCGGCTGGAATTAAACACTGTAAGTTTAAACTTGTATCTGATTTTATTGTTTGTTTGTAGCCCTACTCTTACAGGTGGAGTACTTTAAGCATATTGTTATGTTGAATTAGTTTCAATTAAATATCTTTTATGTTTTTAATTATTGCTAAATCAATTTTCTTTCTTTATCATTAGACTCTATGGACAACCCAGGTTCCCCAGGTGGTGCCAGCATACCAGGATGAAACCGACAAGTGTTACTCGCCCAGTACACATAACCCACTATCCAGTGGTACATGAAGAAACCAGGTTGGAGACTGATGATGATTCTCTTCTCCAGTGGACTTCTAATGCTGCTGTACTGACCACAAGGTAGGGGCAACATTCTTTGTACACACCAGGATGAATCTTTCTTTATAATTCATATTTTCATTTTTTGACTATTGTCATAGTACCAAACCATGAAATAGGTCAGTTATGGTATTGAAATGGTTGTGAATTCACAAGAGAGTGAAATCTCTAAAAGCTCCATCCTGACTCTATTAAAAAGTGAAGCTAAAATATTAACGCAAATGGTTTGATTTATATATTCATATAATAAAACATAGAGAATAAGAAATCCCCATTTGCATGATGACTTCTTTTGGTATGCTTTTTTTGATAAAAAAAAAAAGAGTTCTGAGATCCTCATTAGCACATTTGCCATTATAAGGGAAGGCATCAGGGCGATTTGAGTATTAAAAGTGACCTATGTTATGTGTCAATGTATCTGCATCTATGTAATACTACTGAAATATATACAGGGGAGAGCACATTTTTTCTTATTTAAGGAACACACAATATTGTTATGATGATTATCTAGCTTGTTAATGCAAGAGAAAACCAAAAGAAAAGTATTCAGTATATATATGATGAGGTGTGTAATGTTCTTATCAAACAGCTATCAGATATCATCCAATCCTAAGTTCCAAATTGTTATTTTATAGGCAATAAATAGGTTCATAACGGGCTATAAATACTCCTGTTGTAGCTACGGCAGAATGCCCCTCTGGTCATTGGTTTTATACCTACAGCAGGTAGAATTGTACTTCAAAATAAGAAATATTCTACTGTATAATCCATGTGGCGGGCGGACAGTGTACTACATTTTCTTAATGTTGAAGACAAGACATGTATTATCCATAAATTTAATGATGGAATTTTTTTCCCGCTCATATTGGTTGTTTTATTGCATCTAATGCATCTTTAACGACAAATATCCCGGACATGAGAAGGAACCCAGCAATTCTATTTTGATTTCTGAATTCAGCACCCTTGAATTGACCAAGATGGTTTTATCACAGTTGTTCTTTGGTGGTTCGTCAGTGTAATCGTTTTTGTTGTTGTAATATTCAGTATCAATTCGCTCTCTGAGTTTGCCTGTGAATATATTACTCGAATAATTTATCCACATTCAGCTGATTCTGAAATTGACTCTCTGTTTGTGCTGTATGCTTGGAGAATAAAGATGAAGAAGTTTGGAAATTCAAAACTTCTGCATGTTCATTTAAAATACACAAGTCATTTAAATACCCATGTCACCTTTCACCTCTAAGAACCTATCATGTCCCATGTCGAATTTAAGAAAGTATCTATGTCATGTCTCTATTTTTGCCTCTGTCACTAAGGCCCATGTCACATGTCGATTTTAAGAAATGGCCATGTCACCATGTCGAATCCATTGGTTGAGAGCCCCTTTGTGTATATAATTATCTATCCAATCACAACTTGGTCCATCATCTCTGCCTCTTCATATATTGATCTGAGGATCCACCTGTTCCTTTCTATACATAACTCTATAGTGCCCCATCCCTATACCCTACCCCCACCCACCCCTCGACTCTCCCCACACTTTGGTGGCTGTCTCCGATCTTCTTATTTACAAATAGAATTAAGACATTGCGGCCTGCTGTATAATGATTTGCTAATCCGTGCCGGCTGATTCAAACATGGCTGCGGTGATTAGTTTAACTTTAAGCCTGTAAACGGCTTACCGCCGCCGACATTAAATTCTCATTAAGGCCCTGCCAGAGTCCTCCACTGCGCAGGCGCATTAACTGTCGGCGGCGTCTTTCTCCTGATTCCCGCGCATTGTCTGCGGGCGAGCACCTCAGGGGACGGGGGCGGGGGGGGGGGGTCCACTGCATGAAATTTAAATCCACTTTACTGAAGCCGCCAGGTCTCGCCGCATCGTATTGTTACCCATCCGTCTGCAATCAATGCCATGCCGTAAGCTTGACGCGGGAAAATCTGCGTGGCATTGACGACCATTGACTAACTTAAGGTATAAGCAGAAAGGAGGGGCCGCCTTTGGTGCATGGTGGCAGCCTATTTGTATTAGGCCCTAGATGGTGCTAATAATTGTTTAGGTGCTGGTGGTGAGCAACAGCACACACTCTAACAGTTGAGTCTACCACGGATCTTCATAAAACTGAAGAGATAACCACTGTAATTGTATAGCAATGAAGCAGTGTAGTTTCTACAATGAAGCCCCAGATGGCAACACATAGAGCAAGGGATCTCCATGAAAATATCGATGGATCTCTGGCAACCTTTGCTCAAGGATTTCCACATCACTTCAACGGTATCATTTACAATGCAGCTGGTATGAGAGGGGTGGCAATAGTGAAAATTGTAAAGCAAAAGTTCTTTATTTTTTACATTCATCTACACCACCTTACAGGAGAGATAAGCACTCACTTCACCAGTACTGTGTGACCGCCCCTGTGTTTGAGGTGCTTAGCGTTACCGCCCCACCTCCCATTTTTCAGGCCTCACCGCCTCTGCTCCTGGCAGCTATGTGTCAGTGGGGTTTCTTTTCCAACGTGAGTAGCCCCCCCCCCACCCCGAGCGGGAATGGCTCACTCATATTCATTCTATTTTAGATGGTGTTGTATTGGATTGCATTATAGAATAGTATGTTGGAAGGCAGCACCAGTCGGGCAGCACTGATGGCTTTGTCGTCGATACAAAGTCCTCCCCTAAACTCATTACCGTTTGTAAATCCCGACCAGTGTGAGCATGGGTTTGATACGTAAATGTCCAATGGCAGCCAGCCCGGCAGCTGATCTGCTTTGCAATGGAGATGACGAGTGGGCGAATTAATGAGACAGGTGGGTACTCACAGTGTGAGGGAGCTAATCAGTGAGTCCCACAGTGAGTGCCAACAACATACATCGATACCAGCGGCTCCCCCCCCCCTCCCCAAACCAACTTGGGGCCCTGGATAGGAGGAGGGGGGCTCCCCATGTCATATGTTGATTTCAAGAAGTGGTCATGTAACATGTCACTTAAATCCCCATGTCCCTTGTCACCTCTATACACCTACCATGTCCCATGTCAAATTGCACAAAGCACTCATGTCATGTCACCATTTCCTGTCTCATGTTTTTAAGCTTCATGTCACATGTAGAATTTAAGAAATGGCCCTGTCACCATGTTGAATTTAGTGGTCCAGATCCACCAACTTCTCCTCTCCCCCTCCCTGGAACAACCCCGCCCCTCACCCCGCCCTTCCCCATATATAACAGGAATATCCCATGCATAGATTTATCGCTTTATGTATGGAACAGTCAATGCCACCTAGGAGAATGAGTTTCTCTCCCATCATACATTCTTCTTTTATTTGTACTTTCTTTAAATTTTCTGTCAAGTGACTGATCAAACAATTTAAATCGCTCAAGACCCGTTAACACGGGAGTGCATCATGCCCACAGTTCGTCATGATGCACCAATGAAATGCTGGTGAGTCTACTCTCCAGCACTTCATGGGAGCATCATGCCGTCCCTTTATAAGTGTATTTAAACCGGCATAAATGCAGGCCTTGTGAGTTATTTATTTTTATTGACATATCCTTGTCTAACCCCTTAGGGCAGCCTCCCATCTTTATCATGTTCAGTGCGTGGGCATTGGAAATTTTGCTGGGTCTCCCACATTTGACAGACCCAGCAAAATTCCAGATGCATGTGCAGTCATACATCATATCAACCAAACAGGACTGACAGTCTCACAAAGGGCCGGCGTGATGTCCCAAAGTAGTGAAGGCTGCACTTGTATATCATGGCGACCAAGAAACATAACCCCCAGGCAGCATGCAACTCCTAATGGGTTAAGAGCGTTTTCCTCACCCATAGGTCTACCAGACAAGTGCCCTTAGCTAGTATTTCCCACACCACAGTCGGCGCAGACCTGAAAAAAAAAAGACACCGAATGCTAATCCCCGACCGGAAGTGGCCTCCCTCGTAACCTGCGTGCGTTGAAGGCGGAAGTAGCGGTTGTGGTGGCTGCGCGCGCAGGGTGCGGGTGACCCGGATGTTGACTCCAGCAGCATCTTGTGGGTCGACTCGCTGGTACCTGGGTGTCAGAGGGCGTTAAGGCGGCGGTAGGCGGCGACCAGCGGTAGGCGGGGAAAGGTCAGTGCACCTCTAGGTACTTAGCGCATGTCCCGCCACCGGCCCGCTGCCACTTAAACAGCGCCCCCACCGGCCGCCCTGCGCACTGATCCCCGGCAGGTGGTCCATTATGGCTGCCACTGGATCAATGCCGCACTGCGCCTGCGCGCCGAGGGGAATGGCGGGAAGGGAGCAGCAAGTCAAACAGGCGGTCTCCTGGGCTGACATGGGGTCGGTGGGTGAGAAGCTGCTGCAGAGCTCCCCAGCGGAGAGTGCGTGGCTCACCGCGGAGGCTGCTCCTCCCAGGTTATCTTACATTGTAGATTTGTGGGGTGGGGGATAGAGGCGGTTACCAGGTGAAAATAGTTCATAGTTTACCATGGTGAATGTCTTAATAATTTTATCAGGGGACATTTAGTTTCTCTTCTTGGGTAAATCATGATATCTGTCGTGATAAAATATATAGTATAATAAAACTATTAATACATTTGAATACTACAATTCTTAACTGTGTTATACAATCATGGAAGTAGATATAACTACTATACACTCTCAGCCGGAATTGTAAATCTACTATAAAGACCACTGTACTTGGTACAGGGCAATCCACATAGGGGCAATAGATTTCTATTGACAGTAACTACCACTGTTTTCCAAAAATAAAAGCAGTCCACTGCAAAACCATGGGCGCAGTCTAACAGTGTACTTCCCTTATATAATAAAGAATCAACTTAGTAAATCATGGTATTCAGAAAATCCCCGGGAAAAAATCCACCCATCTGGGAAATCATAGTAGTACTATGAAGTGGCGATTTGGAAGTGGCACTGCATCACATGCATGTAACTTTAGCTGTCCGCAAATGTAACATTCTCATAAGGAATAACAATACAGCCACATGAATACCTCTGCAAATGAAAATAACCAGAAATTCCATTCCCCACATAGTCTTTTGCAGTTATTGTCAAGTATGGGAATTATAATTCTAATGACGTCTATGAAGTGCCTCATACAATTAACAGGTGGAGCCAGCACAATTGGCTATAGGCTACACAAAGTCGGATTTCAACCAAATTTCAAAGACATTTCTCATCTATCCACTGCATCCGCGTCCCCTGTGAGGTTACTGTCTGCTGTTTTCACTTCACCATTGGAAGTTTTGTCAAACTGCGAAGTTGAAGAACAAGAGCCAGCGCTGCCATACGGCGCCTGCGAGGAATTATGAAACACAAAAAATGAAGGCACAAATCCTGAAGACAGGCGCCAACTGAAAGGCTGTCCTAACACACAGCCTTTCTTAACATTTTAATGCCACATAACGCCCCATATACTGCATGCCCCATGGTCAGCATGATGCACCAATGCAGGGCTTGTGAGTCTACTCACCAGCACCCCCATTGGAGCATCATGGCGACCCCTCATGAGTGCATCAATCCCAAAGGCATGATGCATGCATGTAGTGCTGGCGAGTTACTCGCCAATCAATGGGATTGATGCATTAATAGACTATGCAGTAATAAAGAGTTAATCCCTTCACTGACGGAGTAAGCCACTTAACGTGAAACACAGCAATGGTATTTATAAAAGAGCATACTATAAGGTTCTGTTCAAAACAGGCTCCAGCCATCCCACAAAGAAAGTCAAATAACATCATAAAGCACCTAAAATACACCTCAGGATTAACTAAGTTGTCGGATTTCCCTTGTCTCCATGGTGAAAATGACGTTGATGAAGCCAAAAAGGACTTTCCCCTGGAGAATTCTAACTTAAAGTGCATTTTCCAATATCAAAGACTGGAATTTGGTATTTGTCAGAAAGGGAGGTCCGCTGTCATAACAGTTATTAAGCAACAGTCGTAAGAAAATAGGAAACTAGGGGACTACATATATAAAGGTATTCGCCTCTTGCCTTAGCAATGACTAACCTACCCCATGTTGGCTTTTCCATGTAAAACTCGGTTTCTGTATACACATTATTTCATTTTAAAAATAAATTAATTTGTAATTGTATAGACGCAGGTCGTTACAATTTAAACAAATGGCAAACATTTCGTAACATCATAGCAGTCCCATTTAGCACACGCCGTGCAATTTACATCTTAAGCTATACGCGATTTCTGCGTAAAAAGTGCGAGTGTTACGTAAAGGCGATTTATAGTGAATGGCCTGTGCTATAGAAAGCTGCCTGGATGAGGGTCTAGATTGGTCTGATCTGAACAGGCAGCATAATTCGTTAGCTTTACATGCATCTTAGACGCTTACCTATGTGTAGTATTATTTAGAAGTTATATCAATCAATTTTATACTCATTAGCACATTGTAAGGGAGGGCAGCAAGCCTCTCTCATGCAGGCTATGATGTCACAGTAGGCCATAATTATGCACCTGACGAGCTACTTATGAATAAATGCGGCTTATATGTGTAATGTGACAGTGGTTTATTTGATTGATATCACTTAATAGCCCCATTAAGCTACCCCGTAAGATGTAATGATGTTGTTCACTTTACTTTTATAAAAAGGAAATATGATTTTCGAAAGCCTCTGTCATTTAACAATGTACCATTTGGTACATGTCGTGTCTTATGACGTCATAGAATGCACCAGTGAAGCCTGCTTCCTGACCTTACGAAAGCAAATATGCTTACAACTGTGTCAGAATATTTTTATTCATTATGAATACTATGAAATAAAGTCATGTTGGAAATAAGGTTGTCTATACCTGACTCATTATCGCCCCCCTGTGAACAAAGCTGAACTATCCTCTTAACTGTGCAAGTAACTCCACCTGGAAGTCATTTCTCAGACACTAAGTTTTGGGCAGCCCCAAATCGTACTGACCTGGTCAGGAGGGTATCTCAAAGAGATTGGGAAACCAGTTCTCACCGTAAATATTTGATCCTGCAGTTCTCCTACATTTCTCACCCTAAGAACAGACTTCCCTGCTTGACTTCTGCTACAAGTGAACTGCACGGAAATAGGTCGAGTTGCAAAATGAGAGACTGGACCCCTCCTATACCACTCCTATAACTGACTCCCTCTTTACAATACAAGAGGGAATCCACTCCAGAAGGTCAGTGAGTTCAATTTTGGAATTATCACCTCCGACAGGATCAATTCCAAATCTTTTTGAGATACCCTCCTGGGTCGGAAGGGGATTCTTGATTGTATAGGGTCAATCACTACGACTGGTGCAATTATAGAGGGAAAAGGCATGTATCTGAATAGCCAATCTAATACTGGGGTATGTTTCAGAACGACAAACGACTTGGTGTAACGATTGCTCTGTACAATCACTGAATGTATGATAACATAGAAAATCCTCGTACATTTCAGATTCACAACAGTAAATCGTTAAAATCTATCATAGGATGGTCTCTACGATTTTAAATGATATGAATCATAGTGACGATTTGGCTGCATGTCCTTTGAAACAAATTCCAACATAACATAGAATATACATGGACCGAACTTGGATTTGATGAGATTCATTATAAGATTTTCATTTAAAATGGAATGTTTTGAGGCTTGTTACTTACCTTATTTGAACCCTACCACTATACTATTCCTATGAGAACAATACCAACAATTTAGTCTGTATGAAACAGTTGGTTATCGTTTAGAGGGCCTAGTGGCTACGGGAATCTGAAATTGCCGATCGTATGGGCATCTGGCGATCGTTAATCGTTCTGAAACATACCCCAGGATCACTGTGAAATACGTAGTGGGGAAGCTCGGTTTTGGGCACCCCCAAATCGTACCACCCTGACCTGAATCGCAAGGGGATTCATGGGTTGGCAGGATCAATCACTACGATTGCTACATATATAGAAGGGAAATGCATGCACCTGTATAGGCAATTGTAGGTAATACAGGGTCACCAACTCCCCCTTTCTACGATCTGACTGGCTTGTAGGTCGTGTGCAGAACGTAGTGGGGAGGCTCAGATCGTAGTGTTTGAGAAATACCTATAGCTGACACTAAGTTTAGAGCACTATCAAATCGTACCAGCCTGACTGGAATCGGAAGGGGATTCTTGGGTTGACAGGGTCAATCACTAGATTGAGGCAGATATACAGGTAAAGGGTATGCATCTGTATAGGCAATCGTAGGTAATAGAAGGTTACTGACTGCCCTCACTACAAATGGACTGGATCGTAGGGGGTGTTCAATACATAAGGTGAGGCTCCACTACACCATTTTTTGGTACAGTCTCACCTAATTTTATCCCTATAGTGCCTAAGGTATAGGGTGTTGACATTCCTATATTGTAAACATGAGATTTAAAATTGTAAACATGAGATTTCAGGGGTTATTTAATGGGTGATCTCTTTCCTTGTGTGCCATATTTACCAACTAACCTGCACCTGCATAGACTCTGTGATTGGGTGGGAGTTCAATATATAAACATCAACACAGCAAAATATAAATAACAACACAGCAGTCACACAGATCACAGGGTCTTGTACTGTAAAAATCAAACCTGTCTGATATTGAGTTGCAGAGAGTCATCAGTGTGAAAGTCTGCAATAATAACATTAGGTCAACTTGATTTAGTTAACAAAAACATCTTTTGGCAACAAAAATGTGCCTGAGATTGTACACAAAGCCTTCCCCACATAAACAGAAAGCTCTCTCAATCTTCTATTTACACCTTGAAATAATAACAAATACCACTCTATAATCTGTGTTTGTGTCTGCTTTTGTGAGAATAGCTCCGATTTTCAGTATAAATCGCGTAGTGGAGCCTCACCTTATAGGGGGGAGTCTCAGATCGTAGTGTTTGAGAGACGCCTAGCGGTACACCTTTCCTCTCATTGCTACCTATCAGGAAGTCACATCTCAGACACTAAGTTTTGGGCACCCTGAAATCGTACTGACCTCGCCAGGATCAGAAGGGAATTCTTCATTGTACAGGGTCAATCACTACGATTACAGCAGATACAGAGGGAAAAGGCATGCACCTGTATAGGCAATCGTAGGTAATACATGCTCACCCAGGGTCAATCACTACGATTGGACTGGATCGTAGGGGTGTTTGAAATTGGAGGGAGAGGGGTAGGATCATAGTGTTTGAGAAATAGCTAGCAGGTGACACCTGCTAGCCATTTCTCAAACACTGCGATCCTACCCCTCTCCCTCCGATTCCAACCACCCCTACGATCCAGTCCAGTCCGTAGTGATTGACCCTTGGTGATCATGTATTACCTATGATTGCCTATCCAGGTGCATGCCTTTTCCCTCTGTACCTGCTGTAATTGTAGTGATTGACCCTGTACAATGAAGAATTCCCTTCCAATCCTAGCCAGGTCAGTACGATTTCAGGGTGCCCAAAACTTAGTGTCTGAGAAATGACTTCCTGGAAGTCATTTCTCAGATGCTACATTTTGGGTGCTCCCAAATCGTACCAGCCTGGGCTGGATCGGAAGGGGATACTTGGGTATACAGGGTCAACCACTACGACTGGTACAGATATAGAGAGAAAAGCCATGCACCTCTATAGGCAATCATAGGTATTGTAGGGTCACTGTCTACCCCACACTACAATTGGGCTGGTTCGTAGGGGTGGTCCAAATCGGAGGGACAGGGGCAGGATCGTAGCGTTTGAGAAATACCTAGCAGCCCTCTTTGACTTTCCTTACTTCAATCCGTCAACAAATCTCATGTGACTTTCTTTCCCACCTACCCACTCCATTCTTCTTTTCTATAATTTCATCAAACTGTTTAACACTTAGGGGTTTGTAAACATTTCATGATGTTACCAATCAAATAATGTACACATCTCATCATCTAGTCTTCATGAAATAATTGACTTTGATAAATTTTGTCAAACCACTAACTCCCCATTGTTTACTAGGGATCCCGATATTGATTGAACTACACTGCAAAAATGGTGTTTAGATTTTAAACATGTTTAGGTCTAAACACGTTTAGATTTTAAACATGTTTAGGTCTAAACACGTTTAAAACCTAAATATATAGGTCAGTTAGGTGTCTCATCGACTACACATTTAGGAAATGAACACTTTTCTTCTAACTACATAAACATTTACGCTAAACATGTTTAGATGTTTAGAGTTGAGACAGTTGAATAATAGGTGTTTAGATTTAAACATCAATATGTTTAGATACTTCCCAGCAAATCTTACTGAAGTGGAGTCAGGCTGTGTGAGCCTTCACACTGTTCGTCGTATGAACCAAGAATCTCGTCATGTGTCGCTAGGTCTGACTCAGCCTGACGCAGACTGACGCTTGTATGATGACTCATCCTCACGCAGTCTGACGCATGTGTTATGACTCATCCTCATGCAGACTGACACATGTGTGATAACGCAGTATCACACAGACTGACGCAAAGCAAACCCAATTTTGGGTGGGTTGGGGGGGGGGTGATTTCCTTGATTTAGATCTTTTATTTTTCAATTCTTAACATCAATTCAGCTGTTTATCTTGATTCCATTTCCTTGCTGTGTCCTGTTGAACATGCTATCCTCTTCAATGGACGGATTCTGGGCCAGTAGATCTATGATTTCTGGTAATACTCTTGGGAACAGCTGTAAAAGTGAAAATGAATGATTATGAACACAAAACAGCACCAACCAATGTCAAACCAACCCTACCCCCACCCCTGTTGATGAACAATGACCACTTCCTTATTGGCCCAACTTACTACATACCAGAGCATATTAGGAAGCATCCTGAATCTCCCAAGTTTCCATGGAACTTGCTCATGTATAATATCTACTAGTGACTATGAGGTGTTGTCTCTAATACTGAAATTAAACAGCATGGCATTAGAGGTTCAGAAATAGAACTGTGAAGTAGAAGAGTGTGACCACCTACCTTACATCTGTTCTCCCTGGCTGTCTCTGCCTGTCTGTTGTGAACTCAGAATGAGAACAAAGAAAAGGGAGGGAAATTTGAAATGGACCAATCAAAATGCAGCCTTCTGCAGAGTGTGTCACTGTGCGTGAAGGTGTGTCAAGATGAGTGCGAGTTGACAGAGGTTGACGAATGCTCATTCAGTCTGCCATGATCATATTGGATATAGCATCTGCCCTTATTATCACTCAATGCAAAGTATTTTAACCATCATACTAAGTATTTCTATTTATTTGCCCTAATCATATGTGACCTAGCTGATTACTGAACATTAAACCATGATATGCTATTAACCCAGGGCCAACAGATACATAGATACTGTGTAAAATGTAGGTATTTACAACTTAGTGCTATATCCCATAGGCAAAACAAATTGGCCTTTCTGTCCTAATAATGCCCAATATCCCATATTAATGACTATCATTACTTTCCAGATTAATACATATTTCATGTCACATAAGAAAGCTACTTGATCTGTATAACATAACTTATAATTTTGACATTCAAGTAATGGGCCCACTCTGCAAAGTACATGCAGTAAGAATCCATATAGATTCCATATTGTTGGAAATTGGTGAAGATGAGTCAGGCTGAGTGAGAGCTAGCGATTATTGACACATGCTAACAATTGCTCACCAAGTTTTACTTCACATCTTTATTAAAATGAGTGAAGATGTGTGGAGCTGTGTGAGAGTTGACAGGTATTGACACATACTCACTCAGTCTTCCTTCACATCTTTATTGAAGTGAGTGATAGTTTGTCAAGCTGAGTGAGAGTTGACAAGTATTGACACATGCTGACACTTGCTCACCCAGTCTTACCTCACATAATTATTGAAGTGAGTCATGCTTCGTCAAGCTGAGAGAGAATTGACTCAGTATCACGAAATATAACACAGTTCGTTATCACCCAAAAGTACTCACACATGCATCACCCAACTTGACTCAACTTCACGATGATTTGCTGGGTTGGATGTTGAATCCACACCAGGTAGCAGCACTACCTTTGACTGGACTATCTGCACACAGTTATAATCAATTGTTGTGACAAATGTCCCCAAATCCCATGTTTATCATGGTTTCATTTCATAGAATGTCATGTGAATAGAAAGGGCAATAGAAAATTGACTAGATTCACCTCATGCCACCATCATTACCATAAAATAATCAATAAACTCCATGACTGACACCTATTTGATGTTATTCTGGAATAGATAAGGCAATTTCCTTCCTGCCAAGCTGTTGTACTTTCTCAAGTCTCTCATTCTGATGCAGTGTGTAATATATGTACACGTATATAGCTGTGGCTGACTTGGAGACTTTGACAAGTAAATACCTGCTGATGTCCCCCCCCAGTAAATGAGAAAAAAAACACCAAAATATATATCTGTTTTTTAATGCATACATGTCTGCAAACCTTAAATCTCCATCAAATCATTTAAACATCTAAACACAAAAGTTCATAAACACCTAAACACAAAAATTCATATATCTAAACACAAAAGTTTTAACCTAAACACCTACATTTCTAAACACTTGAGCTAAGCACATTGTTTGGCTAAACATGTTTAGGAAATTAATGTGATTACAAAAACGTTGCAAGAATATGTTTAGAATTGTGTTTAGGATCTAAACACCATTTTTGCAGTGTATGAATGGTTCCTTGTGCGAGAATATAAATGCGATCAGTTAACACTCAAAAGCTGTGAAAGATTATTATTCATAAGATGTAAGGAAATAAGTGAAAAAAAGAAGAAAAAAGTCGCAATGCTAATCTTCTTGCTGTTACTAGTTTATTGAATTTAGGACTAGGCCTAAAAAAAGTTGTGTTGCCAGTCACCCGATCGACCCTAGCAAAAAAGGGACAAATCTTTTCTTTCTTTTTGATTTTGAAGAATTTTGTCTCATTTTTTCATATTTTAAAGAAATTTTTCATGACTTTTTAAGGATTTCTACATTTTTTTTCATACATTTCCTGTATCTTTTTCGTATTGTTCCCCTCTCTCACTGTCATTTTCCCGTCATAACTCTACAATGAAATCAAATAATTTGATACATCCATTTCCTATATAAATGGGGGAAAAATGAAAAAAACAAAATCCAACCTACAGACCCTACCCTTTCAAGTCATGTTACTGGAAACAAACCTTCTTTTGCCCTAATAAAGTGATCGGCGATATAAGTTCAATGCCTTTAGTAAAGCAGTATACCTGTTTTGTATGAAAAATGGTGCATGGTCGACTCCATTGATGAACAGAAAATAAAAGTTTACAGTTTGCCCTGCTGATTTTTCCATAAGATTTAGAATATGAATTTACGTTTTTCCTAATGGAATGATATTGTATAAATGATATCATGCAGGTATGGAAGAATCAAGGAAGTTATCATTATTACTGTAATGCCATTGCAAAATAGTTACAAGGACTATATCCTATGCATACTATCAAATCTGCTCAAAATGAAGCCCTTAAAGAGTCTTATAGCATATACTTCAACTTAACGTGTGCCTTGTATACAGGGTCACCTTATATGTGAGGTGTTAAGCTGCAATTGGTGGATGAAACAGCCAATGTGAGGGCCCTATAGACAGGGGCGGGGTGTCCAATGTACATTGTCGATTCTAAGAAATGGTTTAGTGATCTTGTCCTTTGTCGATTTAAAAAAAAAAACTAGTCTTGTGTTCCTTGTCCCTAAGCCAATATCCCTTGTTGATTTTAAGACGTGGCCTTGTCTCCTTGTCGATTTTACCCGTCTGGGGTCCTAATGTTCTACTGGTCCATAACGAAGTATGAGTACCCCTCCCCTGGTGTGTAGAAGTGGTACTAGTATTTTAGGCTCCAGAGTGCCATCTGCAGAAGTAAATGCCAATTATCTCTAGAGCCTACTGCATGAAAACTTTGAGAATATAATTATTAACTATGCACATTTTCTTTTTTGTAAGCTGCCATTATTTATATTTAAGGATTTTTTTTATACATATGGTTGGGGGGGGGGGCGGGGTAATCCATCTGTTTTCAGGCAAAATGACTGGGCGTTACTACTTATTAAAGGGTACAGGCGTGCATGCTCGGAGGGTGGTGATGAGGGGTGTTTTTGAGCATGCCCCTCCACAATGCTAAAGGAAGGACCGTTCCTTTGGCATCCTGCCAAGGACCCGGACTTTTATTTGCAATTGAAAGTTTCAATTGTCTGATAGAAATCTTCTTTCAATTGTGGCTCATCTGTTGTTTCAATATTGCTGAAACAAAATCAAATTAAACAAATTAGAAGTGAATTGACAGCTATATAGGCCCTACTAAGTGGAATATGAACAGGGCCACCCACCCAAGGCGCGCCAAACAGGTAGGCCTATAATATGCGAAAATCAGATAATTTATAATAGCAGCCATTTTATTTTACATGTGTCCTCATAAAAAGCCAATGTTGGCCTTATTTTTCAATTGTGAACCTGGAATATCGAGCCCGATAGACAGTATCTGATATGGCTTTTTATAGGCCTTGTATTCGGCACCAAATTCCATATAAAGGAGGAAATTAATATTATTCCTTATTCTTAAATCATGTACAATTTGCCACAACGATATCATATTGTCTTTTGTCCAGGACCCAATTTACAGCAGAACAGGCACCAGTATATCAAACATCATTTTTAGTAATCATTACTTAAACTTTAACTTTACCTGAATCTTTAAGACGACATGCACTAAATGATCTCAGACAATCCTCCCAAGCATCCTCGGTTGATCCTGGCCCAAACAGTCTGTAGAATGCAGGGAGGGGTGGACCAAATGCAAAGTGCAAAGCAAGATGTGGATCTCTGCTGAAGATCTTCCAAAATGTAGGTCTTATGTTGAACTCATCAGCAATGGCATCCATGAGATCCCAAGAGTTGCTCTGTTTAAATTCATAAAACAATTATTGAGATTATCTTTGCGATGTTAATGTGCCATATTAAGGTAAACACTGTGGATGCACTGTAAAAAATAACTGTTGATTCCACCAGGGATCCTCCTAAAACTGAGCAAGGAACCACTGTAATTGCATTGCAGTAAACCAGTTTAGCTTCTACAGTAAAATGAAGCAGTACCCTACACCCTGTGATACAAGGAATCTCTGAAAAAAATAATGATGGATCTCACTTTGGGACAAGGATTTCACTGTTATTTCGACAACATTTTCTTACAGTGTATAGCCACCGATTCTAAACCATGTTGGAGACCTACTGCATCTTATAGAGTCTTCCTGCACTGAGGGTGTGGCTTATGGTAGGGATATTGTTCAATTTGTTATCAGCTATCATACATGTATTCGTTATCGAGCCAGAAGTCCTATTTACCTCCTACTTAGTCCATAGGTATAAGGTGGACACAGAATTAGACGAGACCATGTGGAGTGCAAATTTGATAATAACTCAATGTAAAATAACCTTACAATGCGCATTGTAACTATTTGGGTCACCCTTATCTATATCCTGAGCATTTTACTTGAGGGTTTATGGGATAAAAAAAAAAGAATTTTTGTACTTTCTTGCAGAAGTTGCATGCTGAGAGAACCACTTCATAATGAAGGTTTTATTTTTATTGAATCCTATTACCTTTACATGGCCTTGTCTTTCATACAACATCCTCTTATTGTTCCAGTAGCGTTTCCTTATATCAGGATGAGGGAGCTGACACTTTCCGGACAGGACATGGGCTGCCCATCTCGCCTGCATCTCCATCACTGGGGGGCTGGCCTGAAGCACAATATCTGCACCCAGGCACCCTATGGTGGGCCCTGGAGTCGCCAGTGGAAAGACTCCTTTGTAGAGAGGGATGTCAGTTCTACTTGGAGCTGAAGGTTTCATGGAATAAGTTTGTATGATATAAACCTATACATTGGTATTTTGTGCTTGGCTTAGCTAAGCAACAGACACAGTTCAACGGATGAGTTCAGTGCAACTCGGCATTATGAGTTCGAATAAGCTTATGATTATGATACAAACTATAAATTGGTATTTTGAGCCAGGCTAATCGACACACTCAGTTCCAGGGATGAATTCAGTGCAACTTAGCATCAATCTTACCATAAAAAACTATAATGTTACCTCTGATCATAGTCACATATTTTCCTGTTATATACTGTTTGATAATTGCATCTATCATAACAGTTTAATGGCATTTCTAGCGTGTCTTTTGGTCTGTAATCCCATAATAAATTTAACATGCACACTGTACCCACAGCTAACTCACAATACACACCTTGCAAAGGTTCACAGTCGATATACTTGAAATCAGGTGAATAACCGGTTGCACAGATGACTGCATCGATTGGTCCTTCTACACTGCCATCGCTAAAGAATGCCTCTCTATCTTTCACCTCCATGAGACCTGGTTTGATTTTGATGTCTCCTTGATGAATTCTTGCTGGGAGCTCATCATTGATCATAATCTTCACACTATCACTGGGGCTTCTCATCTCTTGGGTATTCAGTGTTTTGGCCTGTTTCTGAAATCTATGCTTCAGTACCCACTGAGGAGTTATGGCTGCCTCAAGCCTTGACATCTTAAGATCAGTTGGGATTGAGTCGTAGCATCGAGGAACAACAACTGTTTTTTTATCACCAATTGACAGAAACACCTGTACAGTAAGCAATAGGAATTACATTAGTCCCTGGGCCAAAATGAGCATAGTGGTGTTTGATTACCAAATTATTCTTGCATAGTAAAGCTGACAATGCTTTTTGAGCACTGCATATTTGCATAACCTAAACCACTTTGCTAAACATCTAGGGTGCCCTGCTTAGAATAACTAGGACATAGAGTAGACTAATCTTATGGGAGAGGTATTCAGGATGTGTTGTGAAAGGATAGGAATTGAGTTCTGTCAGAGCTGCTATTCACAAAACGGAACTGAATGACCTTAGCAAATCAATTCTCTGTTGTGTTGCCAAAAGGTAAATAGTCGTAGAAGTGGTTCAGGAGTGGTCCTGAATTGGTGAATACTTCTCAAGTAAGAACCAATTCGTGGCTTGTTCCGTCTTCCAGTTCCCTGGCCTACCTACTAAGGGAAGCATTCAGGTGGAACCAATCATCGATCCAGTTCCCCCAACACAGTCTGATTCAAAGGAAGTCAATTCCATTACAATACTGTAAGGTGGGAAGTGGCTTCTCAGGCTGGAGAATCGCAGGGATCTGTAGGGTGAGTTAACTTCACTGACAATTGATTTCCCAATCATTTCACAACAGCCTCCAGCATAAGCTGTTGGCCTCTCTGTTCGGTGCTACCACCAGCCTGACCTGGTGTGGGATAGCTGCTAAACTGTCAATACTTCTCCAAGCATATTCCTCCTCCTGCTGTATATCTTGTATGATTTTGATCCCATGCAGCTCGGTGACTCTGAAGTCAACCAAAGTGATTGGGTTCCCAATCCAAAAAGCATTGTAAGCTTTTGTATGGAAGATTCATACTCAAAAACCAGGTATAATTTGTTGAGAAAAATGATTTACCATTGATACCATATTGAGAACAGCCGATGATTAATCATCAGGCTAACTTGAACATTGTTACTCATTTTTACAGCATATCCTTTTCTCCATAATTATGAAACTCATGCAATCCTAATTTATAGGGCTTATTATGGAGGCCTAGTGGGTCCCCCATTGCTAGATCCGTCACCTGGCGAGATAAGCACTGATAAGAACCAGCATGATGGGTACCTGGTGTTACATAATGTACCCAAAAACATCTGCAGTGAACACAGGGAATGATCTGATTGGTTAATAATGTATCCCGGGTCAGCCCTATACCATATCAAAACAGACCTTCAGTTTGAGGCAAGAATGAAATGAAATAATCCAAGCACCACGCAACTGAATCTATATTATATTGTTTGAAATAATTCATTTACATGTCTTCTTTTTGCTCTGGTCAAAGATTTTGTATTTAGGCATTTACGTACATTTTCTGCAACATCAGCTGTCATACATGTGGCATCTCCCGCTGAATTCTGGTTACCTATTTAAGCAAAAATAACTTCTGGAGATGCAGTATTCTTTTCTTGAGCTATCAATTTAGTTCAGTGTCAGTGGTACAAAAAACATCCCTTTAAATATAAAAAAGTCATATTCAATATAAGGAAATGATTACATTACATTCACAAAAATTACTTTATAATAAGAAGGAAATGATTACAATACATTCACAAAAATTATTTTAAAATAAGAACACACACACACACACACACACACACACACATATATATATATATATATATATATATATATATATATATATATATATATATATATATATATTCCCATGTTAAACTGTTGAATGTTGTATTCTGATACCAATATGAAGGGAATAGGATATTATCTTACCAATCACCATGACTTTCTTGCCCTTTAGATAACCAAAAGTGCTGATTTCTTGTATGTGCTTCACATCCATTCCTGATGCATATAGACCTGGTATTTCAGGGTACTTTGCCCTTCTGTAGAAACCACTACACACCAGCACAGCATCAAACTCCTTGGTTTGATCATTTCCAGCTTGATCAGAAAAGGTCAATTTCCAGGCACTGTCAAGTGCTCCAGGTATCACTGGGGTAACTTTATGAACCTTGGTGTTCAGTTTCATTCTGCGATGGATGTTAAAATGGTCTGCATAGTTATTGAGGTAGTTGAGGTACTGGTGGGAGGACAGGAATGTCGGATATTGTTTGGGCATGGGAAAGTCAGAGAATCTTGTCATCTCCTTGCTAACATTCATGATCAGGCCTTCATAAACTCTGGGTGGTCGATCACTAAGATTATCCTCGGAGTAGACCCAGGTTCCTCCTGCAAATAAATTCTGCCTAGAATGATATTATCATAAAATACGCAGTGAAAAAACCTATCCACAAAAGAATGGTGATTCAACAGCAACAGCGGATACCTGGGGTTCCCTGTTATTTTAGGCTTCATCATTGTTCCCAAATTCACCCTACATTGAACGAGGATTCTCCACAGCTTTTCAGAAGGGATTCGCCATATTTTTACAGTGATTCACCATTTTCTTTAGAATGTTATTAGGGTTGTTCAGGCAACATCTCAAAGGCCTTTATCTTTGTATCACTCAACAGTACAGATCTGATCAATGATTCACGTGAGGTTTTTGAATTTGATCCGAACTTTCTACATTCAGTATATAATTTTACTGTAGAGAAAAAAAAATATAAGCAAATATAAAATTTATGTAAAATAACCTCACCTATGTAACATACAGGATCTATGTGTCTCACAACTAACTTTGCTAATTCTTTAAGGCACAGCAAACCGTTCCTTGTTTGCAGGGTTTTATGGTAGGTATCATAAGGTTTCAATCTGGACATGTTAATAAATTGGCGAAGCATACAAAGTCAACTACACCATAGTTTTCCAGTTAAGCCTCTACCTTCAAACCCTACGTGTAAGCTGACAATGCGTATAAGACACAGCCAGAGTTGGGGGCTTTAGTATAAGCCACAATTTGCCATTCCTTATCAGAGTGAATAAAACCCTTGTATAATGGTCTTTATCTAACTATCTGGGCCTGGACAGTGTTTTTTTTTCTCATAAGGCCAGTTCCTTATCCAGCCATAATGCACTCTCAGACCTTTTCTTCGTCTTTAAGAAGCTGCTGGTTTCAATCTGGACATGTTAATAAATTGGCGAAGCATACAAAGTCAACTACACCATAGTTTTCCAGTTAAAACCATTTAGGGTTCCACGGGGAATCGATACCCGGCTGCTGTGGCAGGAGGCGAGCTCGCTGTCCACTATACCAAGCCGACCGGTAGTAGAAGTCAATGTCCATTGAGTATTTGAAAAAGTTTTCCGACATACCTGATATTTACACACCTCGTTAGCCTAGAATCCATGGAGCCTGGTGGAGTTATTTACAGGGAAACATCCTTAGATATCCTAGATGAACATTCCATGCCGAATTTTGCCATTTTGTTCAAAATAAATAAGAATCCATTGATTTTCCATAGCAATACGGGTCAGCACCCGCCATTGCGGCTTGCTGACCCGAAAGTAGGTCAGGTACATCCGGGCACCTCCCCGCTTTGTAAACAAGATGCAATGGCCGTGTACCAGGCCGTGTGCATTGGATCGCTATGGAAAATCAATGGATTCTTATTTATTTATAAGAAAATGGATACAAAATGTAGGCGAACACCAACTAGAGATCGTATATTTGCTGGCTTTAGTAGTACAAGAGCTGGCATGCTTGGATTATACCCGAAAAATGTGTGTAAAGGTGGAGGTATGTCGGGCTGCTCGGTCGTGGATTAATATTAACCCATAAACCCACTTGTGCGTTCCCATAACATACATTAAACGCTAAATAAGCCATGGCTTATATGCGGGCTTTTGCAATATATCATTCACACTACATCATGAATATATACCACCGTAAATGGTAGTGTTAACTTACCTATCTGTGCAGCCTTCTCAAAACAGACCACATCGAGACCCTCTTCCAGACAGCTCTTCGTTGCAACCAGACCAGCAATGCCTCCTCCAAGGACGGCCACATTCCTCTTCCTTTCACCTGTCATACAAGAAATTTGCAGAATTGCATTGGAAGAGGGGTATAGTAGTTTGGGATTTGGCTAATAGTGTAGGAGTAGAAGGATCGACATCGACTGTTTGCTTTTTGCTAGGTGATTACTCTATTTAATTATTCAAAATGGCGACTTCCACTGGAAGCTACCATTAATACAGTGATTAGATATTCAAAATGGCGACTTCCACTGGAAGCCGCCATGATATTTATGATAATGAAACGTGGCAATGAAGTTTGATCTAGTAGATTTAACTATAGACTTTGATATGGAATGCGTTGATAAAGGTTGCATAGATAAATCTTAAGGTTAGAACTCTACTGAGGGTGGTATTCTTTACATCTGATCGTAAGAATTGTGAATTTTTACTTGATTGAAAGAGGAGAGTTAAAATGTCTTCATCAAATCAATTGGTTTGTAATAGTGTAGCATTTTTTATGAGGATACTTTGAAGAATTGGGCCACTACCTACGAAGTAATGGATCGTTATGTAGTACAGGATAGATTGGACGAAATCAAGGAGAACAAAGTAAGTTTCATTTAATAAATATATGATAAAATTTATCATATTGATAGATACTATATATATATATATATATATATATATATATATATATATATATATATGAATACTATATATGCGAAGGAACTGTGGATATATAGGGGTATATTTCCCAACCAGATGGACCCTTCACCCACCTGAGACAGGTGGTTCCTTGCCGCCACACCAGGCGGCACAGCACCAGATTTGAACAAAGGGACAAGACATGGACTTTTGGTCATGAGATTTTTTTCCTAAATTTGTTCCTAAATTACCTGAGCTATGGCTGTCAAATGTGCATCATGCGGCCATGAATATCATGGGAACCATAGGTCCTGCCTGGAATGCTCTCACCCGAACCCTCGATGGATTACTGAAGACATTCCTTTTGACAAACCAGATTCATCCATCCGTGACTCCCACGGGGAAGGGGCCAGAACCAATGACCAATCGACCGGGGCAGAGGGCTCTTTGGGCCACCCGGGCCTGTTCAAGTCCATGATACTTGGGTACCTGCTGAGGACGATATTTCGAAATTGGAACGCCGAATCCAAGAGGAGACAATTAGAAAGAAGGAAATCGCGAAATTGTCTAAGCGGAAGGAATTAGAGCTAGAATTGGCGAGCATCAGGGCGGAAAATAATCGAATGCTACAGGAATTAGACCATGGAGTATGGGCTTGGGAAGGAGCCATTACAGCCTTAGACGGGCCATTTCGTCTGTGTGGGACACTGGGCCCCAATAGTGATCATACAGGATCTGGGGCCAACCGCCCAGTGGACGGACTTAATGACACAGACTACTCGGCCAACCAAACCAGACTCTTGGACCCGGGGCGTATTGTCCAAAATCAGAACATTCACTGTGGAGTTCAAAATGGCCGCCCTGGCCTTCCGGTGGGCAACAGCTCAAACAGGAGCAACAGCAACTTTATACCAAGAGTAAGACATAGAGCAACACATGTCTCATAGTAAACACAAGAATCCACCTCTGGGGGATGTGTTTTTAGCTAGTATGGGCCTTCTTAATAGTATGATGGAGCGGGGCCATCCATGTAAAAATTATGGAATGCATGTAAAATTCCTCACAGACAAGAGGGATATCTACAAGGAAGATGCTCTCATTGCCTATGACTACGCCCTGCTTGGACGTGGCGATGTGTTTGGTGAATTCACCTTTTGCTATTTTGATCATAATATGTTTGCACAACATGTGGGTCTGGAAAATCTGGATAAAGGGTATATACCTACCTTCATTGTGTCAGGGATCACATACAAAATCCAAGTGTCCCAACAAAACAAATGATTGAAATGCGGATGCTCCTGGTGAGAGTTTCCCCTGACAGGAGTCTCACATTGACCCAGTAATTCATGAATTACAGGGTGAATGTGTTTTTTTGTCTAACATTACTTGTGCCCCAGACATTCAAGCTACTTGTATTGACAACAGTGTTGTTACGGAGTCTGAATCCAATTGTGACAAAAATGATTGTGTCAATTATGTCTGGAATTCTGCAGGTTCATGTAGTGAATTATTTGGTAATTTTGATAACCTATGTAGTTTAGGTATCACCCCTGTTACTGTCGACCCGCGCACTGACGGAGGTGCTCTGGTGGAGGTGACTCTGGGTGGTGAAACAAATGGGAAAGTTCTGTCAGACTCAGCACAGATAGGGATACTGTAATCAAATTCTCAGTAGATTTAATGTTGATGTTCCTATTTACTGTGTAGATGTAGCCCCTGGCATTGTCGTACCTGTGTTTAAGGAGTGTAGTGAAAAAATCTGTCACTGTATTTATGTGGAATCTGTCGTTACACAAGTTAAACATTGAGCATTTGCATGTAAATTACTGGAATTTGGAGATCTGTCTGAAAGTCTGTTATTGGATCTAGAGTGGTGGTATCAATTTGTTACTTGGTTCAATGGCAAGGACTGTATGATAAAGACTGATACCCCTTCTCATACTGTGTATACAGACTCCTCAAAATACAGATTTGGCGGCCAAATTGAAGATGACTTTATAAAAATGACAAGTGTTGCGGCCATCAAGAAAACCCTCCGCAGAATGAGTCATACTGTGATCATATTAACATTGAAGAAATATGGCCTGTTGTAGTATCGGTGCACTGCTGGGGTAGCGGGTGGAGGAATGGCTTTGTAGCTGTGTATTTGGATAACACACGGTTTCAAGGCATGATCGATTCTGGCAGGAGTACCAGCCCCCATGCTATGCCTTGGCTACGAGAAATGTTCTGGTGCTGTGCTCTATACAACATTCATTTGAGGGCCTTCAGGATCACTTCAGAAGATAACATATTAGCTGATGCCCTCTCTCCTCTTAATAATGCTGATCATGTAATTATTTGTGGCTACACTATTGATGTATTCATCAATTGTTGTTACAGAGCTGGAGGCACTGCGACGCAGTTGGGAGATTCTGAGATCAAATTGCTGGTCTGCAAACACTTATAAGACAAGGAAATCACAGTGGAAGCAATATGAAGACTTCTGTGAAGAGTACAGTTTGTGTTACTTACCAATAAAAACTGTCTGTTTGTATATAACCCATCTTTCTGATCGTGTGTAATATCACACAATTGACTGTGTTGTGGCGTGTGGAGGTGTTGAAGTGAATAATGTGTATGAACAAAGGCAGTAGGGCGATTTAACGGCCTAAATTACCGCATAACTTTTATTAATAACAACAAAACTTAAAAATTGAAAACAAGTCAGGAGAGTTCAATGGCGGTCTGGAACCTTACTCAGCAGTTCTGTAAGTGCACCTGAATGGAGGTGCCACTCAAGGGGTCAAGGTTAGGACAGGTGTGGCCCCCTGGTGAGTGTAGACTGGACTAGTTCCCGCTCTCTAGTTATACCAAACACACCTGGCTGTGTGCTTGTTCATAACTGTGTTGTGGCGTGTGGAGGTGTTGAAGTGAATAATGTGTATGAACAAAGGCAGTAGGGCGATTTAACGGCCTAAATTACCGCCAAGACACACCGCCAGACTGAGGTACGAGACAAAAAACAGTTAATAATGTGACAGAGCTGAAGATACACATTTGTCTTTCCTCAGACGAGTCAACTTGTCACCACACAAATACAGAAGCACTGACAGAGATTTCCAATCTCCATATAGCTTGATGTCGTACAGGGGTAGGCCCAGGCGACTTAAGTAAGTGGCAGATCCACGCCTGAGACCGTGTGTGCCGTAATTTCCATATAATCCTGCAGACTTGGTGAGAGCTTTTAAACGATACAAGAACCAGCTGTAAGATGGAGGGTGTGATTTACCCGGTACTAAAAATAAGGGGCCTGTAGAACGACTCCCAAGATACTTCACTTCAAATACTTCACTGGGCATAATGATGAACGTGACTTGAGTACCGGAATCACAACTTTCCTCTCTGAGAACTGAATTGTCTTAGATGAACTTATAGTCACATCCATACCGTAGTCAGTGAAAATAATGTCAGACGCACTCAATATGTGTGGAGACTGAGTGACATGAGACTTACGTAGCAGGCACCTAAAACACAGTGTGATCATGCACCAAAGCATGAGGTCTGAAGGGTCCTTTAAATTTAGCAGCTTTAGCATCTTCACTAGGGATTCTGGGAACAGAGGTAAAACCTGCTCCGGGGTGTCACCCAGTAGCCTCCTAGCGCCTTGAAGACAGCTCCTCACCAAAAAACAGCCCCTAGCTGTTGTTGAGACACCAAACCAGTCATGCAATGACCATATAGCACTAATGTAGTTCGTAATGGATGAATATTTAAATTGAAATGTCAGGTAGGAAATATATAAGCACACAGTGTTGGCTGTTGCAGGTAAAGGTGTCAGTTCCTGGTCATCACAAAATTTAAGATATTTGCGCCACTGGCTACGTTTTGTTTTCCATGTAGCTTCCGACCATGACGCCAACCTCAGTTCATTCAACCTTCTTTGCAGCATGAATCCTGGAAAGACAGCATGAATAAAAAACGTCACTCAAGCTAGCTGACTTATTAATGAAGGCATTAAAGTTCAAACGAGAAAGGGCATCTGCTAACGTGTTATCTGCCGTAGAGATTCTTGCACAAGTCAGCTTAATATTCAGACAAATACATTGCCAGAAAAGTTCTCTTAACCATATCATACAGTTCAAGTTCTTAGATCTTCCAGTACATAACATTGCTTGTACCTGTGTATTGTCAGTGTAAACACAAACAGATCTGTTTCTAAGAGACTCCGACCAGGCTGATAGTGCTTTGGTAACAGGCCATAATTCTAACACATTAATGTGATCATCCCACAATTCTCCTTCACCTGGGGGTGATGTGCTATGTTCACAGATGTTAGAGACCCCCGTCCAGAAGCCAAATAAAATATTATCCTGTGTGTGTGCACCAAAACCAATCTTACTAGAGTCAGTCCAGACCGGTACTTCAGGAGAGTAATGCTGGAGAAACTTGGCGCTACCATTAAACCAATCAATGAATTTCCTCCACCATATTAAATCATCTTTGTATACTGTGGACAACTTAATTCGTATTTTTCTTTGGGTGGCTTTTAACAAATTAAACAGTCGTCGAGTGAAGGTTTGGCCACCTTTGATAACCGTGGCACAATGGGATAGAAGGCCAGTTAACTGTTCCAATTCTTTCCTGCTGCACCAAGTCTTATCCTGGAGTTTATCCAATAATGACTTGGTCTTATCTAGTTTCTCCTCAGGCAAACGAAGGCACAAGTTTACTAAGTCTATTTCAATGCCTAGAAACTTAGTCACCTGACTAGGGGAGACTACTTTTTCCCAATTAAGTCCAAACCCCATATGTCGGAGCGTGTTAATCAAAACAGTCTGGTGTCTCTGACAATTTTCAAAAGTAGTGCCAGGAATATAGAAGTCGTCTAAATAACAGACTACATTTATGTTAAGACGTTGAAGATAACGTCTAACAAATTCAGACACATTATTGAAAATATAGCAGGCGCTCCGAATACCAAAACACATAACATTTTCAACATAGTATTGAGGTCCTGAACCAGTGTCCCAACAAAAACCACAGTATTTCCTGTTAGAAGGATGTATGCAAATACTGCGGTAGGCATTACTTATGTCTACCACTGCGCCGTAACCGTTAACATTTGAAATAGCTACAGCATCATCTACAGATGAATATTTAAATTTTAAGGCGGTAGAGTTCATATAATCATTGATACTATGATCAGGTCTAGAACAATCAGTGATACACAAAAGGGCCTATCATCCACTTGACTAATTTTACACTGGGCCTGTTCTTCAAGAACTGTAGCTGTCCAGTCGTCTTTGGCTTCATGAATACTGTCGTAATTGTTACACCAATAGCGTAATTTACAGTCGGAATCTAGAATTGGGAAACCACGACAAATACCGGTGATAACAAAGCAATCTTCTTAATAATCTCATCGTGGGCGATCATAGCTGCACACCTACAAGGCTTTAATTGAGTCGGGACTTCATTCAGAAAATATTCACACGAACAAGTGCCACTGAAGCACTCTTCAAACAGAGGTAAATGAGTATCACCGTACACCCAAACACACATAACATGTGAACTAATACTCACAATGTCATGTTTACAAGTGTGACTATTACAATCTTTGACAAAACTCACCGGAATCTCATTTTTGGATAGTGACACATCTTCAGAAATGACAACATCAGTACGATAGCCGCCATATTGGCGGGTCAAGGTCACATCCAGGTCACGCTGACCTGCTAAATCCGAAACTAGAGTCGGAGCAATATTAACAGTACATGAATCAAAAACACAATGGGGTTGACATACATCCTCAACATCAATATTGCTAGAAGCATCAATACCTAAAGTGTAAACAATATCGGCAGGAATATTGGCGAAATCATCGTTCGAGAACACCTCCGAACCGTGACGTCATTTCCATAACAATGGCCGATAGGACCTTCCGGTTTGGCATTTTCGGGCAAGCATGAAGACGATTTATCGTCTAAAACATGATAAACACTCAGAACATCAAAACGATTGCGAGTGGAGATGGAGGGATAGTCAAAACTACACACGCTGGAATCCAACTCATGAGTAGCAGTGATCCTAGGCGGACATTGCAAGCCCGGGAAGGTAGCGTCACTACCCCGACCGTTGTTGGTCCCCACCACTGGCGGTGGGTTTTGACAGGGCGAAGCATGACGATACGTTGTGGCCACTCTTCAAACAATGTGCACAGACATGAGGATATATGCATGATGAGTTGGTACAGCCCTCGGCGTTAAACTTGTTGCAAGATTTACCAGACAGTGTGGATCTGTTACGGTTCCTTTTACGACCAGTTTGAGGACGACTGACAGCAACTGTTGGTTTAGTACTGTCACTTGCCAAACAAAGTGAATTAACATCAGTGTCAATACTGCTGAAGGCTGACATCCCCTTCTTACGTGCCTTCTGGTGGACCTTCTTGTCATACTTAGCCACTGCTGAAGGTTTATAAGTGGTAGACTTCTCCGCCAAGAAAATGCCATGTTTTAACAAACCACTAATGTCCTCACCACGCTCGTACATCTTATTTGTAAGCTTAGCATTGCAGACCCACAATTGTTCAGTAGAGGCTGGTTTATCACGATCTTCTTTGGGGATGAATTTCCTAATATTGAACTTACGTTTGTGGCTGCGATGACTGCTATGATGACGATCAGATGAGTGATGACGTTTCTTGTGCTTATGATGTTTCTTGGAGGTATCTGAAGAAGAACTTGAGGAGTGACGACGACGATGCTTCTTCTTGGGTTTGTGCTTAGACCTAGACCTAGATCTAGATTCGTCATCGCTGGATGAAGATGTCGGAGAATCAGTGCTGACAGAGCTGGAAGTGTCGCTGTCAACACTGTCACTGCTGTCTGTACTTGGAGACCGGCTGTCAACAGCGGCTTTCTCCTTCGCCGTCCGCTTTGCCTCCCGCTTACGCCGCCTACTCTGACGACAGGCTTCCTTCTTCCTAGCTTTACATGCCTTCTTATCTTCTGTTGGCGTCGGCTTAACCCCAGTAGCACCGATATCCACGTCACTGTCAAAAATAATCTCATCAGGAGGATTAACTACCACAGCCTTTAATTTGCTCTTTGAAGGCTTTTGAATTGACTTGGCAGACTTAGTGGTGGTACCGGTACCGGTGCTGTCAATGGCTTGCCGCAACAAAGACTCCATGACCTCAAGTTTAGAGTCTGTCTTGGCAACTCTAACACTCATATCCTCGAATTTTGACATGAAGTCATTCCATTCAATGGAACCATCACTAGAATCTGTGTCGTCTAGTGGGTTCATAGGAACAGACTTCTGTGATTTATGACCCGACCCATGCCTTTGTTTGGCACATGGCGGTGACATATAACCATCAGATTGCCGGTCTTCGTCTTCAGAAACAGGTAAAGAAGGCTCCAGATATTTAGAATTCAACCTTGAACACTTTTTCCCTGTTGGTGGAACATGTTTATCTCCACATGTATTACAAATACGTTTTCTCTTACCATTCCCCATGGTAAAAAAAAAATTGAAAACAAGTCAGGAGAGTTCAATGGCGGTCTGGAACCTTACTCAGCAGTTCTGTAAGTGCACCTGAATGGAGGTGCCACTCAAGGGGTCAAGGTTAGGACAGGTGTGGCCCCCTGGTGAGTGTAGACTGGACTAGTTCCCGCTCTCTAGTTATACCAAACACACCTGGCTGTGTGCTTGTTCATAAAAACTGTCTGTTTGTATATAACCCATCTTTCTGATCGTGTGTCATATCACACAATTGAGAATTACATTCTGGGGCTATGGGCCCTACATGACTTCATGGGTTACTCGCACCCCACAACGGCATGCTTCCTTATCAAATCAACCTTGGATGGTGCGAAACGGTTGCTAGGCTCAGCGTCTAAGCCAGCTGCGCCTCTGACAGCCACTGACTTGTTATGTTTTAAAGATGTCCTTGACTTATCGAAATCTAAAGACAGGAAATTCTGGGCTGCTCTACTCCTTTCCTTCCGCTGCTTGTTGCATGTTGGGCATATCACCAATTCTCCACATTCCCTCCTAGTGAGTGATGTCAAATTCTGAGATGGTGGATTTGATTTATGTATTCGCAGCTCAAAGAGGGTCTAATTCCGTCAATATTACATTTCTGAGTTTGGACTCAAGTCAAATGAGCAGTTATTTTCATGGAGCTATAATGTTTATTTTTACAAACTCAAGGAATCCTGTCGGATTGCCAAACTGGAAGGAGAGTTCTCATCTCACAGTGTTCGTCGAGGTGCTGCTATGTTTCTGGCTGAATTCATGCACCTTCATGACGTTAAAAGTTATGGCAAATGGAGATCTTTGGCTATTCTGATTTATCTGTAAGACTCATACCGCTCAAGACGTGTGAAAGACCTACATGTTGCTCAGGAATTGAGCAGGTATTAATTGGGCAAAGTGTTTTTGTGTGCCGTGTGCCGCCCTTTTGTCAGTGACTTTTGGGCAAAGTGTATTCATTGTAATGTTGTCCATCCCACCAGGGAAATATATGCACTATATACATTTGAAAGGTGAAGCCAGGGAAATCGGGTGAAGATATTAGCGATATGCAATGGACTTCTCTGATAAGTGCTATGAAGACTTGCGTAGATTTTGATTCAGCAAATGCTTGGTGTGAGTATTATTATGTTAATATGATAATAATACTTAAGGTTTACTCTTTTATATTAGGTTTTATGAGTTTCAAACTAATCATTTATATTTCAAAAGTAAGGAAGTTATATGATATTATACATATAGTATAATTATTTATGTTGTAGGAAAAACTGGATCATGATGATGATATAGAAGGGTTAGTGAACTCTTTTTTAAACAAAACTGAATTAGTAGAATGGGCTAAAACGAAAGGGTTAAATTTCCATCCTTTGGTTACCCGTAGGGGTTTGAGCCTAGAAACTAAGGTGAAATGTGGTGCAAAGAATCAGACTTCTATCTTTAGTTCTAGTGGAATGAGCTACAGTGAAGCAGTTCAAATGATTTCAAAGCAAGACATGGTGAAAAAAGAGATGCCTAAGGAAAGACAAGAGGAATGGGTTCAACGTTCTTCAATGAAAATGTACAACTTGTCATTTAAGTCAACATATCACACCTATCATGTAATATGGTTTCACGTATGAGAGCTCTATCGGGTATTTCTCCGGCATCCAGTAAGATCTTCATCATATCACACCTATTATGTAATATGGTTTCACATATGATAGATGTAGTAGGTTTTACGCCAGCATCAAGCAGGATTTTCATTATATCAATTCTATTGTGTAATATGGCTATATGTAGAAGAGGTGTATCAGGTTTTGCCCAAGCATCAAGAAGGATCTTTACTTCCTTAGGGCTGCCTTGGGATACTGCTTTCAGCATATCAGGCTGCTCATTATTCAAGGCAGAGCCACTACTCCATGCCATCCTGTTGTGCCAGAGTTAGTATCCCCAGTGAGCCATCAGTATGAACACTTTATTCTACAAGTGAATCTAAAGAATCTGGTGAAACAGATTTAAGCCAACTTCTTCATAACAAGGATGAGAATTTTTTATTTCTTTTCCACTATTGATTCTTGATGGTCATACTGTAAGTACAAATGTGAAATCTAGATGTTATCACATATTTGAAAACGATAATGCATTCTACAGCTCTCCTGCATGCTAGATACATGGCTTTTAAAAATTCTTTCAGTGCTTTAATAATAACATCATCAGAAAATGCTAAGTCCGGCATGTCGACTGGACATTTATTACCTTTGAATTCAAATTCTACATTATGCACTCTGGCTAGAGATGGACCTATTTCTGTGAAAAATTTATTCATAAAGCCAGAAGTTTCCTCCAAAGAGATTGTATCACCATCCGTGTTAACTAGATTGATACTTTTTGTACTGGTATTGCTGGAAGGTAAAATATCTTTCATAGCAGTCCAAAATCTCTCTCTTTAAATCATTAATCAAATTTTCAGATAATTCTTTATAATAAGATTCCTTAGCATGATTTATTTCGTTATTAACATCATTTCGAATTGTTCTTGCTCTGTGCCAATCAATTATGGATGTAGATGTTCTAGCTGCTTTTAACAATCTATTTTTATCATTGATGCGCTCTAATAAGAGATTAGTATACACTCAACCATAATCAGCTGGTTGTTTTATAATTCCTAACATAGAGAGGTAAGTTATGTGTAAACTGAGAAGGGCACTAGGTCAACCTAGTCACACCCAAAGGAGAATGCTTGCCGTGTACAACTGTGTTATATATAGCCACTAAAGTTCTTGAAGTATAGTGTGTATAGGCAAGGCTGGCATAAAGAAATGATGTCTTATCATAATGAATACCGCCTATACTTGAGTCTCAAATTACGTATGTGTGTTTACTGGGTTATGACAGTGAAAATCCGATTCTGATTATTTTCGCAATAGCCTCCTGGTATGACTGCCCTAACAAACCTTATGTACTGCTACATTAAGTGCTGATTGTGCTGAGAAATGCCTTCCACAACTCGGCTGGTCAGATCATATACATGTCAAAATACTCTGTGTCTATACCTGTATGATTTTCTGTAAAAGGACTAGTATATGTGGGCGGCCAGAGGTAAAAAAATAAAAGTTGGATTTTCGGGACAAAGTTTCCCAGCGGCAAGAGGCAAAAAAAAGAAGTTCCATCTAGCACACCCCCAAAATTACAATTTTTGGGCATTCAAATATACTTTTTGGGGAAGTAAAAATAGGAAAGATTGAGAATCGGCGGATGTCAGCCCATCACCATGGAATTTTTTACATTTTTTTCCCTCTGAATCTGGGCAGCCAATCAATTATAGACAGATTTGATAAATTACAAAGCATAGTTTCCTTTCCTATATGCTAGTCCCTTCTTACTTAATTAAATTGGAAGCTATCGGCTCCCAAATACTTGGTAGGGCTTCTTAGAAGAGTTTGATTAAAGCGGCCTAGTCCAATGGTTGGGGCTCAAAAATCAACCTTCTCAAAGGTGATCCAGGATGTTCATATAAGCCAAACTTCAGTAGTTATTTATGCTTTCATTCTCGATAATCTATTTCAAGAATAATCACATTTCCACCAAATTTGGTACTATTGCGAAGCATGGCATAACTCCACCTATTAGAAATAAACACTATAAGAAAATCGAAAATCGGACGATGCCACCTTAAGATCAAGTTCAAGGTAATTCAATTACACGACATTGGTAATTCAATGTCAAATATAATCTTTTAGCTTTGTGCTTGGCAGCCCCTAGCATCATAACCATAACCACCCAAACAAATGACAAAAAAGTGTCATGTACCATATACAACTGTTCATTGAATTAGGGGGTGTTCATTTTGAACAAGGGGTGGTGTAATTTCACACGGTTGTCAACCCTTTACCTCTCCTCTTGGAGGGATAAAAAAAGACCGGAGATTGAGAAATCATACACTTTCCCAAACTTCCATGGACTGTAAGGGGCAGGTTTTCTTTGATGAAAAGAGCTCAACTTTCGCCATTGCCCCCCTCCACCCCCTTTTCTATAAGATGGCTAAAAAAAGTTCCCAACCCTTCCGGCCAAGGAGCCGAACAAAACCTTGCCGCTCCTAATCTATTATCTCCAACCAATTATGGTAATTCCTTAGGTAAACTGTGGAATGCTGCGCCCTAATTCGTCATTGAGAGGGGACGGTAAAACTGTATTGAATATAACTTCCTTTATGATATTGAAAATTATGACCAAATATTATGACCAGATATATTTCAAATTCTGGTTCACAATGCTGATCCTTCGTCAAAGACAATGTGAATTAAACTCATGAAATGGATGTTATTATGATGAGTTAAAGATATTTCCTCCTGGGACTAAAGAACAAACAGTGGCTACCTGTGATGTCCTGTGTGAGTGAGTGCAAGTGAGCCTGTCCCCAAACAGGTCACAAAGTAGGACACCTCCCCCACACACAGTGACCAGGTGCCTGGAGGGTAAGTAGTATTTACCAGTGTCACTTCCATATATATAATTATAATAGATGCGAACATAGATTATAATAGAGATAATGAAATTATATAATAGATGAGCTTTTGCCAAAGTTTTGAAAGTTTTTACCAAAAGCTCTGCAAAACAAGTAGACATTTTTTTGCATTTTATATTCTTGTGGCACTTTGTAGATATACATTCTTAATAGCAGAGAATGATAATAACAATAATTGTAACTTAATATTAACATATTCTGTTATTCATAAATATGAACAATTATTATTCATGAGAGGTTAAACACAAGCACTTACTTTGTGGATTTTGTACTGTAACAGAGGAAATTTGTCTTCCATATTGTGTCATAGCAGCTGGCCATTTCCTAAAGGCTGCTATGGCCCCTCCTCTCCACACTGACCGGCTCCACATCACACCTTGCACAGATACCATCCTTAAGTTGAATGGGAAATATCTAGGACCAGAATGCAAGGGATACAGCTGGAGGAGCCTGCTTTATAAATATGACTGCATGCAAGGCAGTCTCGGACTTGCCCAGACTGTACTATATACAGTCTGGGAGACTTGTTATAGATCCACTGACATTGCAACAGGTTGAAACAGGTGTTAAAGCTTACCTATATGCTGCATCCTAACCCCAGTAAGCACATGATATGATTCCTGTATGGTTAATTAAGACAGATATATCCATTTAAGTGGAAACTAAATAGTTTTGTTTGGTATGTGAACATTTAGGTATTTAGTAATTACTAGCAACAATATACTTGTAGGATATATACATGAAAAGTATTGATAGAAATGTGCCCTGCTGAAGTCTTGGACTCTGGACCCTCCACATGCCATGCCAACTTGCTACCACTGTACTACAGATTCTGGTTAGACTGGTCTGTTAAAAGGCCATCATGTTATTCTCATTACAGGGCACCTGCACCTACAGCTAAGGGAATATGTCATTCCCTTGGCTGCTAGTAAATTGATTGCCTGGTTAGCTCAGTTGGAAGAGCAGAGGTTTCCAAATGCAAGGGTCTTGAGTTTGATCCCAGGCCGAGCCTACAATTTGCAGTTGCATTGAGCCTGCTGATTCTAGTTGCAACAGGTGCTGTCAGAGGGGAACAAGCTCAATTCATAAATATTCATTAGCACATGAAGAAACACCAATCAGTGAGGCCACTACCTTATGAGAAAATGATCCAGGATCCTGGATTATTTTAGAGGAGGCATTGCAGTGATTCAACAAGAAATCTTCCAGGCCCACTATAGGGCCTGGAAGATCGAGGCTGCATGCAAGGGTGACCAATCATATCAACATGTGAATAAATAAGGCAAGGTGCATATTATTCTTTTTTTGATTTGTGGAAAGTGAGTGAGAGAGAAAGGAGGCATCCCATCTTTGAATAAATCGTCGCCTTTGTAATTGGGCAGGGAGGTGTTCAACCAGACTGGGGGGGGGGGGGGGTAAAAATGGTCAAATTTGGCATGACGTCTTTTATGGATGGCCCCTAAGGCCGTTTTATTCTAATAACTTGGATTATGGATCCGTGTCTGGGATTTTTGGTATTTAAGAAAAAAAAGAAGAAAATTTCCTTTTTTTCTTTACCTCTGGCTGCCCAGATTCAGAGGAAAAAAATGTAAAAAATTCCATGGTGATGGGCTGACATCCGCCGATTCTCGATCTTTCCTATTTTTACTTCCCCTAGAAAGTATATTTGATTGCCAAAAAGTCCCTTTGAATGCCCAAAAATTGTAATTTTGGGGGTGTGCTAGATGGAACTTCTTTTTTTTGCCTCTTGCCGCTGGGAAACTTTGGCCCCAAAATCCAACTTTTATTTTTTTACCTCTGGCCGCCCACATATACTAGTCCTTTTACAGAAAATCATACAGGTATAGACACAGAGTATTTTGACATGTATATGATCTGACCAGCCGAGTTGTGGAAGGCATTTCTCAGCACAATCAGCACTCAGAATTGGATTTTCACTGTCATAACCCAGTAAACACACATACGTAATTTGATACTCAAGTATAGGCGGTATTCATTATGATAAGACATCATTTCTTTATGCCAGCCTTGCCTATACACACTATACTTCAAGAACTCTAGTGGCTATATATAACACAGTTGTACACTCATTCTCCTTTGGGTGTGATTAGGTTGACCTAGTGCCCTTCTCAGTTTACACATAACTTACCTCTCTATGCAAGGAATTATAAAACAACCAGCTGATTATGGTTGAGTGTATACAATGCACTTAACCCGTAGGTGCCCAAGCGCACTTTAAAGCGCGGTTTTGGGCTTAAATGGGGCTTAAATAAATGTATATTGAAGGAAAATATCATCCAGGTACTTCTACTGGTCCAATCTGCAAAGTTAGACCCTCTATAGAACGGCCATGACCTCCCTATCATAATACAACCATCCATTTTTCTCTATCACCATTATACCTAACACAGGGAGTCAAAATTTGAAAATGATTCATTAGAGGGCCACCCTCCAGGGGGCTAAGACCAGACATGACACAATTATTATGCTAGATCATATACATCCAATGTCCCATACTCCCATTAGATTCTAAAATTCCAGTACAGCTGGAGGGCAATCCGGATACGATCAAGGATCCGGACCTTCAGGAGATAGTTCCAGAAGCAGACCCTCTGCCGGTAGAACTGGTTCCAATAATGGAAATCAGTCGTATGGAACAGGAGGAAACACTAATAACAATAGTGGAGATCATGGAATGGAGTAGGGGGTTAACCCTTACTGCATCCATGAATCCGGCTCGTAGAGTAGCTAAGACACCTACTCCCTTTAATGCCAAGAATCCTTGGAAGGAAGAGTATCAAGGCTGCGCAGATGTCTTTAACTGCAATGGATGGGGTAAAGCGGTAGCTCTCCCTTATCTAGTATGCTGGTTAAAGGAAGGCGACGGTAAAGGAGCCGTGGAACAATGGAGAGATTCCCAAATTGTAGGACTCTCAGCCCATATGAAATATGATGAACTCATAGAGATTTCTTCATATTTATATGGAAATATAGTTGGGGAAGATCCTTGGCTGACGTTCACTAAAAGAATGCAGAAACCTAAGGAATCTGCCAAAGTGTTCGGCTTAGAATGTCAACGACTGCTGCATAAAGCCAGACCTCAATGGAGATAAGATGATGAATGCTTCCTAGATGAAATGTTTAAACAATTCATCGAAGGATTGCGGAATCAGGAACACAGGACAGTGGCCTGTGAAGCTTGGAAGAATGATGCCTCTTTGACAGATTTGTTCCAGTCCTTAGATCATTATGATCGTAAGGCCCGGATCTTTGCCGGAAAGGTACCTCAACGGATGTCAGCAATGATAATCCCGGATGGGATACCCGAAACCGATTCATCCGAATCAGGGGAACCTGACGAAGATGAAAACGTTGTGGCCGTTGGCCAAGGGAACCCCCGGTACAACCGGAACTGGGGAAAGAAAACAGGTTACGTCAAGGAGAAAGTGATTACCACCAAACCTCCTGTGATTCAACCGGATACCAAACCGAACACCGGTCCGTCTTTAGCAGAGGACCTGGTTACCAACTTGGTAAAGAAGATCACTCAAAATCTTAGAAGGCCTAGGCCTGATAGGAGTGTAGTGACGTGCTTTCGATGTCAGGAAACTCCCAGCAAATCCTAGTGAACATGAGTCATGCTGGGTGAGGAATGTGTGATTACATTGAGTGATAACGAATAATGTCATTTTGTGTGATACAATGTCAACTCTCACTCAGCTTGACAAACCTTCACTTACTTCAGTAAGACCTGAGAGAGCATGCGTCAACATGTGTCAATACTTGTCAACTCTCACACAGCTTCACATGTCTTCACTCATTTCCATAAAGATATGAGGGGAACTGGGTGAGCAAGTGTCAACATGTGTCAATACTTGTCAACTCTCACACAGCTTCACATGTCTTCACTCATTTCCATAAAGATGTGAGGGGAACTGGGCGAGCAAATGTCAACATGTGTCAATACTTGTCAACTCTCACCCAACTTCACATGTCTTCACTCATTTCCATAAGGATGTGATGGGAACTTGGTGAGCATTCGTCAATACTTGTCAACTCTCAGGCAGCTTCACATGTCTTCACTTACTTCAATAAAGATGTGAGGGGACCAGGGTGAGCACATGTCAACATGTGTCAATACTTGTCAACTCTCACCTAGCATGACATTTCTTCACCAAGCCTTCAACAATAAGAGACTATGGAAACTGTATGGATTCTCATGGCTTGTACTTTGCAGAGTGGGCCTATTGAGTAAATGTCAATATGAGAATTTATGTTTCACAGAGCAAGTTCCTTTCTTACATGGCATGAAATACATATGAATCAGGATCATAATGATAGCCAAGTATATGTGATTTAGTGCATACATTAGACATAATAGCTCATTTGTTTTGTCTATGGGACATAGCACTGAATTGGAATTGCATATGTTTTACATGATATCTAAGTATCTGTTTGTCCTGGTTTGATGGGATATGAAATTTTAATGTCTACTGATCAGCTAGGTCACAGCTGATTAGAGCAAATATACAGGAACTCTTAATAGGCTGGTTAAAAAACTCTGTATTGAGTGATAATAAGGGCAGATACTTTGTCCAACATTAGCATGACAGACTGTGTGAGGAGATGTGAGCATGAGTCAAGATTCGCCAACTCTCACCCACCATGACAGAACTTCACGCACAATGACACATTATGTACTATTCTGTGTTTTGATTGGTCCATTTCAAATTTCCCTCCCATTCCTTTGTTCTCCTCCTGCTTTTAAAACAGTCAGGCAGAGGCAGCCATGGAGAACAGATCTTGTGGTAGGTGGTCACACAGTTCTAGATTGATTTGACTTGAAATCCTATGTGATAAGCATTTATACAGTAATACATTGATATTATCTACAATCCCTGAACATCTATCTTGTTGCTGAATTCAGCTATTTGTCTCAACACCCCAAATTAATGTAGAACTTTCTATGTGAGCAAGGCTCAGGGAAATTCTGGGGGATTCAGGCTACCATATGGGAGTGGTCATTGTTTATCAACTTGGATGTGAGTGGGTGGTCAAAATTAGATTGCTGCTGTTTGTTTTTGACCATTTCTTATCATTTCAACAGGCATTCTCAAGACTGATACAAGGAAAATTCAACTCACACAGCTGACAGAATATCTATCCATTTTCAAGCAAAGTGGGCAACACATGACATGCAGAGGAGAGATATCTTCAATGGGAACCAGCATGAACAGCTGAATTGATGTTAATAAAGTTATGAAATATCAGAAATCCACAACCACCTGCAACCCCCCCCCCCTGCCTATCCCCCACCCACAAATTAGTCTGTGCGTCAATATATGTGATACTGTGTCATGACCCATGTGTCAGTGTGTGTGATAATGTGTGATGACACATGATGTCATCATGTGTCATTGTTGGTGAAGGTTCACGCATGTTGACTCAACTTCACAAATTGGGTTGGGATGTTCACGCATGCGTCACATCTTGTCATGGTCCGTGATCACCCATGCGTCAAGTCCTAAGAGCGCATGGGGTGAGGCGGGCGCAGCATGACAAAAGTTGACACAGATTTGCTGGGCTGGACATTATGCTGCCGAGTGTGAGGCAGATAAGCCAGTTTATAGAAACACTCGTTACCGGAACAATCCGAGTAAGGAGGACTCAGTGAAGAAGGAAAACTGAGTGGGGGTGTCCATGAAGGCAACCGGGTTACCCCCCGAATGAGTGATTGCCATGACTGCCAGCCTATCGCCGCTTGCAGTGCTGGTGAGAATCATCTAGCGATTTCGCCCAGCAGTGAAGCTAAGGGACCTGATCAGTTCCTTACTCATAAGGCTGGGGAGACTGATAGTACACCAGGTGTCAAGAACCGGCAGAAGAACACAGAGGGGAAACCCCATATCAGTCCAGAGGAAGTGGCCAATGAGTTGGCCAGGGTGGGGTGTGCCCAGCTTCCCCCGGGTCATCCTTGTCTGGAATTTTTGAAGGGATGTGGATTTGACCTTGGCGCTAAGACGGAACTTGCCAAGTACGCAAGTTGTCCTACCTACTTGAAAGGTAGGAGGTGGTACGCAGTTGTATCTGTGAGTGGTAGATCTGCTGAGTTTCTTGTCGATACGGGTGCTAGCCACTCCTGTATTGCTAAGAGATTCTCCGGAGTCTGATAAATCTTTTTATGGATATATGACATGTAAAATTGAGTGAAAATAAAATATATTGCAAAGAAGAAAAGAATTTGAGAGACGGAGATGTTATCAGGTGTTGTTGAATAGGTTACAATTTTTCTCGCAAATCCCAACAACCACACGATTCCTACATCCGCTCCTGTACCACCGTCCGCCCAACCTTTAGACGCTCCCCCTCTCCTTGAGCAACACCTCAAGGAGGGAAGCTCGTGGGGGGGGGGGGGTTGGCAGTGGTGGTACAAGAGCGAATGCAGGAATCGTGTGGTTGTTGGGATATGCGAGAAAGAATTGTAACCTATTCAACAACCTCTTGTATTTCAGCATTTTTTCGCGCAATTTTAAAGTGGGGTCGTGCAACACTAGGTCCAAGTCCATTTAGATAAACTGTAGCACCTGGTGTAATGCGGCGTTGGGGTGAAGACCTTGTTCTGCCTGTAGTAATAAGGCATATTGGAGGGTGGGGATACGGCGGTGGCGAAAGAGGAGGGGTTCTTGTTTTCACGCTCATCAGCAGCAAAAACAGCAGCAGTCCCAGCAGCAGCAGTAGCAGCAGCACCAGTAGCAGCAGCACCAGTAGCAGCAGCAGCTGTGGGGACATCAGGTGCTCCTCGTAATTTCTAGAGCGACTTAGGATCTACGAGAGCCAAGCGCTTGTAGTGTTGCTCCTGGGGGTCCATCATCGAGGCAGCTGTGATGGTGAGGTGTCGAATGAGGAGCTGTATATATGGAGAACACTTTTTATAAGGGGTAAGACCATGCCTATCAGAGCCGGAATGAGGAAACTGCCCCTTTGAACCAAGACGTTTCTCTTTCTTTTGATGGTGGTAGCTTTTTTGCTCACCGTCCTCAGTGACCGGAATGTTTCCCTCCAGTAAATTCTGACAGATTTTGCTCAACGTCGTGATCAAATCGTTGCTTACAGAGCCTATTAAATGCTCACAATCATCCGGAGAACACTTTGCCAAGTGTTTAAGGGTGCCGTAATGTCTTCTGAGTTGATGAGTAGCCATTACTTTCTCTTTCTCTTTTTGTCTAGCGGAACGAACACGATCTGATCGTCTATGGTCGTCAGGGAGGAGCGTATTCTCAGGTCGTCCGGTGTTGTCTGCTTGAAGTCCAGAAGCAGGTATGAGTGAGGATGCTTGAGTTCATGGGTAAATATACTGGAGAGAGCCGTCGCCTTAGAGGGAAACACCTGACGAGAAAGAGCGCCTATTTGTCCCATGTCGCATGGGTTCTTAAAAATAATCATGTAGTGAGCGTTCAGACTCATAGTTCGAAATTCGGGTAATTTCTGGAATAGGTTCTGAGTGATATATATGACGCTCATGTTCCAGTGATGGGAATATTTGGTGAAGATGTCAGCTACAACTTGCTGATTGGAACTGCTCATCAGATCATCCAATATCAGTAGAGTGTGTGGTAGAGGGGTAGTCAATTCTTCTTCTCCCGCTATGTCTTCTTTGCTGGGAAGACCTTCTCTGAATTCCACTCCATAGTCTTTTTGCATTTTTTCAAAGAGGGGCTGCCACTCGCCGTAATGGTAAAAGATCTTTTCCACCGGCGGTGTGACCAAATTGTTAACGTCATTCAGAAATCGATTCACCAAGCGTGATTTTCCACAACCAGACGGACCGCTGATAATACAACTGAAAGGTTCTTGTAGTCGGGGATCGAAATCTATCTCGGTGAAGGTTGTGATTTTACCACTCGACATTTTTCAGCGGTCGTTATGGGGTCGTAGTAGTAGTAGAAGTGGTGGTAACTACGGTCGTGGTGACGGTGAAGTGTTTCTCAGTCGAATGCTCAGTGACGAGTCGTTGTCAGGAAAGAGTCGTAGAGAGTTTTATTTTATCTTGTTACGTTTCACGACACCCGATAACATCACGGTCTTCTTATGCAATATATTTTATTTTCACTCAATTTTACACATGTCATATATCCATAAAAAATTTTATCAGATAAAATTATTTATTAAAAAAAATAAATAAATAAAGGGGGGCAATCTTTTTCTCCTCTTTGGGCAAAGCTTGTCACTTTGCCTTATTCTTTAACTATTTGGACAAAGCTTGTTGCTTTGCCTTCCTCTCCTCTTTAACATAACTGTATCCTAAAAGGTATCAGGGGTAACAACACAGTGGTAACAAATACAAACTGGGATGTACCCTTCTTCTTCAATTCGGTCTCATTGTAATAGGCCGGATAACAGGTGACGACTTCGAAACGATTCCAGATCGTGTTAACGTCGGCCACCACACCCACCCACCGAGTGGGAGTGGCGGTTACCCCAAAATAACCAAATGTCCTCGTCGAATCTTTTCATAGCGCTTATTCTCACCATATTTGAACACCCTTTATTTTCATGAAATGCCCAACGAGTGAGTGCACTGAGGGTGGTTATCAAACAGTAATAGAGTAAATTCTTTTCTTTAAAGACAGCTTTCGGCCATACCCCTATTTTTTTTATTTTTTTACTACTTCTTCTTCTGTTTCTACTGCTTTTGCTGTTGCAACTGCTGCTGCTTCTACTGCAGCTGCTACTGCTGCTACTGCTGCTGCTGCTGAAGAAGATCCGCTACTTCTACTACTTCTTCTTCTTCTACTACTACTACTACTACTGCTTTCCCTGGTGCTGCTACTTCTTCTTCTACTACTTCATCTGCTGCTACTGCTTCCGCTATTTCTATCACTTTTGGTACTACTGCTGCTGATACTGGTGTTGCTACTAAATTCCTCACCTTTGCTTTTCATTAAATTATTCATCGCCTTAAAAGAGGCATGAGACTGAATCTCTACGTTCAGATAAGAAAATAGATGGGGTTTCCCTAATCAATCTTTTAAAATCTCGCTCCATCTCAAGTGGAATATTTAAAAAAAGAGTGAAGTAAAATAAAAGCTAAAAAAAAAATAATAAAGAGAGTGATGGACTCAGCTTGAATTTCCTCCTAGAGTGTAGGTGGTAAACATACGACGAGGTGTCTACAGCAACGGTAGTGGTGGTGGTGGTAGCAGCAGCAGCAGCAGCAGTAGTAGAAGCGGTGGTGGTGTCAAAGGAGACAGCGGACGTGTTCTGCCCTTCCAAGAAAAATCAGGGCTCTTTATATAGTTGAGAGAATGATCTAATCCCGTTTTCACCTGGATCCTTTCACCCTGCATCAAGGGGAAAAAATGCTTTTGGGATAAACAGGTGTAACAACTGTGATAATTACCTTAATGCGATTTACATGTATAAGGGGATTATGGTTCATTAGGAGATTAAGGCTTTCAAAGTCTGTATACGAAAACTACAGGGGGTGGTTAACAGTTGGGGAAAATATAATCTTGTAACAGAGAAGTCAAATTGTTTTAATTGGATCACTCACTAGCCAAGGTGTGGGGTGCGCAGCAGCAGCAGCGCGCGTGGCGCCAAAAATGGCGGACACGTGCCCACCTCCCACCTACCTACCTACCTACCTACCGTAGTACCTCGCATATAAGGCGCACCCCCCAACTTGAGGGAATGCTATAAAGTGTATCTGCAAGTGTATTTTTTGGTCATTTTAGTAGTGATTTACAGTAACCCCTACCTATAAGGTACACCCTTAACTTCAGGGGTCGCACCTAGCCTAATACGCGAGGTACTACAGCTCCTACCTACCTATCTATGTATCACAGGAAAATACCCCAGGGTGCGTGTCTGCCACTCTGTCTGTGACTAAAAACCCTCCTGCAGTGAACGGTGGGTGACAAACACATACCCTACCGAGGGAGAATCTCTGTGACTATGGGATCAAGTCTTTTAACTTTTCCCTCTGGGACCAACCACATTTAATGATCTAAGGGATCCATGCCTACAGCAAACGGCAGGTGAAAATCAAAACAGACAGAAGGTCTCTGTGAAAATGGGATTAAATCTCTTTTAAGCCTTTGATCGATTTAAAACCACAGTTGAGAGGCTTATCTCAGAGGGGTACATAAGGGAGAGTGAAATTTTGTTCCCTCGCACTTTCTCTGCCACCTTCATCGTGGAAACAGACTATCAACTCTGAGAAACCAAAAACTACTACAGCATTACCATATTCCCCCACCCATATCGAGATCCTTGCTGATCTGTTCACAGGTGTCGCTAACGTCGAGTTTTATATCGATCCGTACAGATGGTTGGACACTGCTGCTGCTGCTTCTGCTGCTGCTGCTGCTGCCACCACTTGCCACACCTAAACCAATAGACATCGCAGCTCTGGCTAAAGACAGTGAGGCGGGTAACCTCACCGGACATGGAGGTAAATATCTTGGATGCTGCTGCTGTTGCCACTACTAGTGCTGTACAAGACCACACGTTATTACCACCACCACCCCCATTGCCTATGGATATAACTCTTCTGGCTGGAACCTCTAACGTTCAAGGTACTACCTTGCCTACTCATATATTAAAGGAGAATATGTGTACTTGTGAACTGTTTTACACATGGGGAATAGTCAATGCAACAGATGTGCTGTTCTATAAAGCACCGCTGTTAAAACAAAATGTTCATAAAGGACTCATTTCTAATCAGACATTCAATTCATTGAAAGAGTGTTTCAAAGATGTTTTCTGGAGAGGGACCGATGTCTTCGCAGACAGATCGATAGGACTATATCAATTTCACAATCAGAAACCTGTCCTCTCATCAAAAGACGGTATACGTAAGAATCTACCAACGCTTTAATATTTCTTCTCGAGAAAAACTCAGACTTTTTACAGGATATGTGTTGTCATAACTCTGAGAGAATATTCAATACCTTCTGTCAAGAGTGTTTAGATCGTGTGCTCTGTAGAGAGTTTCATTTTGAAAATATACAGAACGCTCTACTGAGAAGCGTCATGTCCACACAAACTGGATGGCATACTTGGTATTATACTTTAGCGAATTTCTATTGTAATTTAGATGAATTGTGGACAGGGGGTATGACTCACACCATTCCTTCATCTCGAAAGAACACTTGCATGAAAACCGTATACAAAGATTACACTATGTACAGTCTGCCCCCCCTCCCAAATGATTGCATATGCCCTACCGATGTTCAGCTGGGGTACAGTGGCAAAAGTCCTACAGACTCCTCCCATCTCCTCCCAAGTGGACAAAAGGCACATTGACTTCTGAGCATGCTCAGACTGTAACTAACAGGTTCTGGTGTAGTAAAAGTATTTAGCTATATAACACTAGGGGGAGACACCTATAGTGAGGTAATAGTTCATAGTGTGACCACTAGGGGACACCACTGTTTAGACAGTCTCTTAGAGTTTGGCATATATATAGGAAACGTTATATTCAACAGTTAAGACCCTTCCCTATGGTGAAACGCACTTTGTGATTTACCACAAGGAGGCAGGGGTGTCCTAACTCCTCCACTTGGGAGGCGTCGGGAGGAGTATTGCCCTGCTACCTCATCAGTAGGGCATGTACCATCATTTTTTTAGGGGGGAACAAAATTTCCTGCAAAACTCCTCCAATTGGGAGGAATTCTTTGGGAAAACTCCTCCAATTGGGAGGAGTTTTGTGGAAATTTTGCCCCCCCCAGAAAAAAGAAGTGGTATGATGTATGCTGAGTCAAGGACACATGATTCTTTAAGAAAACATATCAGCTGAAGGTAGAAGCAAATATCAATGCAAGTGTGATCCAGCTTTTGTGGCCTCTGACTATGGAATAAAATACACAAAATATGATCTAATATGAACAACATCTTTGCTTTCTCTGTTGCCTTTCACTTGACTCTCATCTCTCCTCATGAGAGCTAGAATACCATCATGGATAAGTGTGTACCAACGAAGTATTCTATGATGTATATCCTATCATCAGTATGAGCAGATAGAATTAAACATCCATTAAGATTACCAACTGCCATAGTACTCTGTAAGGTGATCCTATATATATATATATATATATATATATATATATATATATATATATGTATATATATATATATATATATATATATATATATACCACACCCTGACTTTGATTAGATGTTATGGGCACACCTATGACCTGATTCAGACTGGTACAATACTAATATCATATGATTATATGTCAACTCTAAGACCACACCATAACTATTACACGGGATGGACTCGTTTCGCTTAAGTTGTAACTGCACTTGTGTCAGCAGGGTAACAGGTACTTTAATGAGCCCCCTCATGGAAGTACCTTTTACCCTGTTGACCCAAATGCAGATCCAACCTAATTACATTAAGGAGACAATGTGTAAGCCATGTCTATTCCATGGGGATGGGGTTGTGTAAGTGAGAGTACATAATGGAGGTTAGAGAATCAAAATATTGACCATGATCACCTTATGAGATTCTGTAAGACATCAGAATCAAAATATTGTCCATGAACACCTTAATAGATTCTGAAAGACAGCAGGTTGAAATGTAGATGTATAACACTTAACTATACCCACTCACAATCACAGATTCATATACTGTGTGAGTTGATATCGCCATTCAGTCACATTTGCTTTACTGCCCAAATGTCCACTTATGGTACAGAGAATAACAAAATGGAGTATTTCATGTGCTGAGATAACACTGATTCATTTCATTTCCTCAATGGCTGTTTCAAGAATTAAAAACACTCTGTACACCAAATTACACTGGGCCCTTACCAGCTCTCAGTGTGCCATACTTATATGTCACAGTTTGATCTTTGTCATAAATCTTAAAGGTTTGACACACTGGGATACCTACTGTACAGTTAAAGGAAAAGGCAGCCCTCTTTTCATGATGACTCATTTTGGTAGTCTTTACATTGAATAAAAGTTTTGTGTCAAAGTAATCTGCTATCATAAGGACAGGCAGCAGCAGCCTGTGACATCACAGTAAACCAAATGCACCGCAGTGGGGACTGTACAGTACTGTATATAAATACTGTTGATAAGTGTCTTTGGATAGTGCTTGCATATTCCTTTATATTATTAGGACTAAATAACCTGAATGCGTTATCATGAATGATATAAGTGTAGAGGCATTGTATTATAACCATAGTTATGGGTACCGTCTGGCGTGGCGGGTGAGTCCACTCGTTGGATGTTCCTCAGGTTCTGGATAGGTGGCAGCACAGATCCGGGCCTTTGGGGACATCTGACGACGAACACCAAGGTCTGTATATAAAGACCGGGCTCAGCCGCTACGTCAGACGGTACCCATAACTATGGTTATAATACAATGGACCTCTGACCATGTAAGATCTTTGATTAACATTAGCTGCCCCTTCATCATCTTCCGGGTAGCCGTGAAGTGTCTTAAGCAATAAAACATCCGTTGGCATACACTTGAATTACCGCCTTACTCCTTCTTTCCTGATCTGTAAGGCCCGAACCACCGAAATAGTAATACAAACCATTACATAATCTTGATAGAGACTCTACTTATAAGATTACAAACATTTTTTGCAACAGACTCTTTCCTTAAACAATACAGCACATGATGCATTTGGTATCTTGTGAAGTCATGGACTGCATACGATAATCCTGCTGCCTGCCCTTATAATAGCAAATGTACTGGTTAGTATGCCAGAAAATGTTTATTCAACATAAAGACTACCAAAATAAGTCATCATGAACAGAGGGTTGTGTATTGATTTAAAAAAAAATGAAATGCCACAAAATGATGATAGTGATGCTTGTGGAGATGTAGAGGAGCATTAGCTGAAGATAATGGATGATGTCACCAATTAAACAATACTGTTTGATTAAATTGTAACTATTGCAGAGTTCCTTTATATGCTATTTGATAAATATGATGAAAAAATACAGATTTGTTTTTATTTCTTTATATCATGACACACTGTTAAACTAATTTATGTGATTTTAAACTTCAGTAATGGACTTGACATATAGATTTATACCGCGAAATACTTTAGAAGCTGTAGCTTGTATGTGAGTTAAAAAGAGCTTTGAGCTAACACTTACCATATCTATATTGGGTGCAGCTTGTACAAGGTATATTATATATATATATATATATATATATATATATATATATATATATATATATATATATATATGTAATGTAGTACTAATCTGACAGAAATTGCATTGATAAATATCTTCAAGGGTCAATAATATAAGAATATATAGCTATATCATAAACATCATGCACTAACTTGAGAGCAAAAGGATACAATGGCCTTGCTTTACCTTCTCTTACTAATCTATGTCCATTATATGACTAAATAGATGTATGCTAAATGGTTATATAGGAAATGTGGCATACTCACACCTCCTACCTTCATCTAAGTCCTTTTGTATGCTAATAGCCAGTCCGGCTTTTTGTTTGGATGAAGCTGACAAAAGAGAAATTCCCTGTTTTATGTCCTCTGCTTTACAACATCAACCTGTCAGGTAAATAATCCCATATCCCTAACACAGCTACAATAATTTTCTGAACTCATATTGGTATGCTTACTAGGTTTTACACTTTAAACATACTTACACTTTAAGAAAGGTATGTATATGTCCCAATAACATGTATGGCTCTACTCAGAAAAAAAAAAAGTGCCATTTTTGGAAGTATCAACACAAATAAGTTAGGGTTATGAAACTCCCAGGTAGCTATCATTCCTTTTGTGATCTATTATTAAATGATGAAATCATGTTGACCTGTGATGCAGAAAAAATGTTTATAACTTAATCTTAATCATAATGAAATCCTGGGCAAGCAAAATGGTGTCGCTTCTGTTGACCCATGTTCTAAAACCTCAACCACTGGAAATGTACTGTGTTGTAGACTGCCACACTTAATCAACCTTGAATACTCTTGTCTCTAAGTACTAGAGCATGATTATAACATCTACAGTTGCCAAGCATTCTGCTCATAAATGCCACAGAGTATTGGCATCCTCTTCACTTGTGGAGTATGGGGGTATGGGGAAAAACAACCTCAATGGGAGTCCATATAGGGAAAAGAGTCTTCGATAATAACACTTGTCATAGTGTATTTGTAAAAGACAATAACCTTGAGGTATTATGTCTCCAGAGAACACATGGTGTCTGTATTCATGAGTGAACCCAGATGCTGGTTGTTCGTCATGGGATTCCTCATCAATGACCTATGTGAGAGTTCTCAAAGGCCATGTTTTGTCAGACCCTCACTCCGATAATGCATTAGTGCATCAGGCCAACATTCATACATTATGCTGAGCCTAAAGGGTTGGTAAAACCCCAAAGGGTCATCATGATGCATCAATGTATTGCCAGCAAGTGATAACAAAGAGGCATAATGCATTAATGCATGGTGTGTCCTCAAAGGTTAACCTAACTTCCTAATTCTAACTCAGTATCAATATGCTCCTGTCAGTAAACTACCAAAGGCAACTATAAGCACTAAGTTAAAAAATTAATAATATCATCCCAATGTTCCAATTCTAATGATATTTATGCATAGTTTGACTGCCACACATCTTGTCTACATATACATTTACATTTGTCATATATCTATTAGCATTCACCCCTCCCTGATGAAGTGCTGGTGAGTCTGCCAGCACTTCATTGTACATCATGCCAACCCTCCCAGGGTGTATTAGTTCCAGAGGGTTGTCATGATGCATAAATGCAGCCCTAGCAATTCACTCACCAGGGCAGCAACCATGCATCATGAAGACCGATGGGCATGATACATTAATGCATTAGTAGCCCTTAAGGTGTTAACCAAGCACCACACATCTCTAACTCAAATAAAAACAAATATATCCATCTAACCAAACTACCTTGTTGGGCTGTAAAAGTGCACAGGTGCTCATTAATTTCAAGTAAGCTCTACCCCCAGGGCTTTTTCAAGACCAATGCTTATACAAGACTGAGATTGTATAGTGTATTTGGAAATTTCAACACCCCTGTACCCCATGCTTATTCAAGACCTGGCACTTATACATGCCAATACGGTATTCATATTATTATTCTATCATTAATTACATATTTTGAATTAAATATGTGGTAAACACCTTCAATCATATCCGATGACCTATATATCAATATAGACACATGACAGCTAACTTTTATTACATGCCAACACCCCCCCCCCTTCTACAATCACTGAATGCAGGTCAACTGTCACGCCAGCACCCAAACGAGGGAGTCCTACCAGTAGAGTCTGCACCTGCCACCGACCATCTGCCTACTACCCCCCACCCCCTCACCTCTTCTCTTAACCATGCTGAATACACCTATATACCACCAAAAGACATATAAATCAAAATATATTATTATCATTATTCCAACTTTCTTTGCATATTCCTACACAGACATCAACACACTACTTACTACTCCAATTGGCGGGTCTCCAAATAATAGTGCAGTCGTGTGTGTCTACGTCAGTTGTAGTTGCACCAGTGCGGACTTCTCTAGCGTGAGGGTGATAATGATCAGCGTTAGCATCATCATCAGCATAAGCATTAGCATCAGCATTAGCAGTAGCAGCAGCAGGAGAAGCAGCAGCAGCAGCAGCAGCAGCGGGGGTATAAAACATCAAAACATCGATGTCCAGTAAGGAGATGAATGAGACCCACCGTTAACAGTTATCAGCAGCAGTAGCAGCAACCGTAGTAGTAGCAGCAGTGCCAGAAGCAGCACCAGCAGCAGTACCAGCACCAGCAGTAGCACCAGCACCAGCAGCACCAGCAGCACCAGTAGCACCAGTAGCAGCACCAGCAGCACCACCACCACCATCACCACCACCACCACCAGCAGTAACAACACCACCCATTACACCACGTGGGTTGTAAGCAGGAGCAACTGCAGTAGTAGCATATTCAGCAGCAGGAGAAGACAATGAAGTCTTGTTGGTCCTTCTCGTCTTCCTTGAGAGCTGTAGCTTGACCAGAAATACAACTTCTGGAGCATGTTGTGGTAAGCCTCTTCACGACGTCAGCCACGTGTATAATGATGTAAACTGTACCTTCGTACGTCGTGATAAATCTCATTGCTGTAAATTGTGTTTTTCGAGAATTAATACTTATCAATACTTAAAACAGACTACCCACGGTTGTGACCATGATATTGACGATCAGAATGATGTAAAAATTATTCACCTACGATAAAGATAAAGGCCCTTTCTGAGCTGGGAAGTGCAGACTTCTGCCTCCAGAATGAGCTTGGCCACAACCAGCACAAACGGGGGGGGGGGGCTATCTAGCAGGCCTACCGATGACAGGCTTTTCCACCAATAACAGGTAAATTAATTAGCCCCCCCCCTTCCATCCTCAGAGGGGTTGAAAAATGATGTTGCCCCCCCCCGTGCAAGGGTTTAAATAGAAATTTGCCCATCAAAAACATTTTCATCCTTCAAACTTACCTCCACATGGATTGTTAAAAAGTTATCAGTCCCGGATTATCAGTGGTTATTATTTATCAACAAGGGGGGGGGGGTTGAGGGAGGCGTAAAGATTTCAGACCCCTCTTGAGGGGGGGGGAACTAAAAATATTACCCTCTTTTTAGGCAAAAAGCCAGCGTGCTACTATAGATAAAAGAGGGGCGTGGGAGGGGGCGCAAAAAAAAATTGACTACTTTTGAGGGGGTAGCGTAAAAAGTTTCCACGCTTCCGCGTGCAACCCCCCTGTTGATAAATAATGGCCACTCGACAGTGTGACATGGTCTTTTCTTAAAATCGACAAAGGACATGGAGCTTCTAGGAACAAGGACATGGGGCAAAAAAAGATAGTGAAAGGGGACATGGCCTTTTCTTAAAATCTTGATGTGACATGGAGCTTAGTGACAAGGACAGAGGAAAATACAAATTTAGTGACATTTGACATGGGCTTTTCTTAAAATCGACAGCCTTTGTATTTATTTAGCCTGAGATTCTGTGATTTTTTAATGCTTCATTGCCATTTTGGATGCTTTAATGGCCATGAGATACGGGGTAGGGTTATCTCACGGGGGTGTGAGATTCTAAGCTCCTAGGTTAAGCCTATGGGGCATTCCTATGCCACTCCTTCCAACATGAAATAAATAGGCAAAGGTTCACTGTGGGCGGAGTGTGATGCGGCAGCTGAACTGCAAGTGCAATAACCCCCTGAAATTCCTCCAACGAGTGTGCCTTTGCATTTATTTCATGTTTTCTAAAGGAAATACAAGACAATTTCAATAAATTTCACCTTGTAAACCGTAATCTCCCGTATAAGGTGCAGCCCACGTATAAGGCGCACCTAGAGTTTTGGAAAATTCTCAAAAAAATGAAAAATCCATAACTTTGGTTCTACTGAATGAATTTTCAAAATTCAAAGACCTATTTGTAACTTGGGCCCCATGGACCCCCCTGGGCCCCCATATATCCTATCATGGCTAGGGGGCATGCGACATGTTAAAAAGAAAGGTCTTGGAGTCCCCCTTGTGGATGCAATTAGCACTAAAACCCCCCGATAAGACGCGCCTTATACACGGGAGATTACGGTAATTTGTCATTTTGAAGCTATGACTTCATCAAATTTTCACATGACCAGGACGTCTGATATTTTCACGGGTAATACGCAGCTGAACTGTAAAACCTATGAGCCGTCAGTATCTCCCGCATATTAACATGAAATAAAGGGGGGGGGGGTCATTCCATGCGCATATCCATTTTTCTTTGGGGGGGGGGGCTGGGGTCATTTTGCCCGAAGAAGTGGAGAGTTTTTCATTGCTAAATTAAGGGTTAATCTTTTTACGCTGCCCCTCAATAGGTGTCTCCAGTTCTTATGCTCACTCCCCATTCACGAGGGGTCAAATACTTTTGCAGCCCCCAGGGCCTTGTAGATAGATAATGAACACTCCCTTAGAGTGCATGGCCTAACATCGGTTGTCTTAAGGACATAATAATCAATTTACCAAGCAAGATCATGCTCATTGTCTCTCATTGCTATGCAATCATTTTGGCTTTTGAATTTTGAAAATCAACCAAGAAATAAATATTTTAGAGTTAAATCTTGTAGACAAAGTTGTCTCAAAATTGACCTTGGCTCTGCTTTGAGCGAGGAGTACAGGTGTGGTACATGTATATGCATATGAGCTTCAGTGTTAAAGAGATAAGATTTGCTTTGTTGTTGTAGTTAGAATAAATGATTGCAGCCATATTGGCAACCTCTACCTTCATGTGTATAAGATCTTTCTAATAAGTAGTTTTGTATTAAAGTACACTGACAATTTTTTGCTCAATAAATTTTTACTAGCTCAGTTTAAAAAACAAACTGTACACACAATTGTTAGGCACATAAAGTTATCAGTTTCTCTCAACCCAGTATAATTATTATAATTTCATTTCAAGATTATACCAGTATGGCAGTAACACAAACTGCAGAATCCATTCTGGAATAGATTATACCAGTAAGTAATTATATTATTTAGGGATCAACATTGCCTGTAGAAAAGCACCAGACAAGTATCAATGACATCACAAGATAATTATTGTAAATGTAAGGATATTGGATATCATCCCAAAGAAGTTAATTTTCTGCTCCGTGGCGATCAAGGTGTCTTGAAATGGCTTCAAATAAGAATTAATCATAATCACATCAAGCAATACACTGGTAATGTGCTCTTATACATATGCAAAACATCCTGGTACATAGATTATATACATATTAGTACATCATACTTATTACATGGAAGACATCTGGAGGGATTGATTATACTTTAGTGGGTTCAGAGGTATATGCGAGACATATGCTCTGGTTGGTATTAGATAATTATTCCCCCAAGGCTTACATATTACATCTTATTACACGACCTCTGTGATTTTGGGTGCTTTTTCTGGATATTCCCATTCTGATACCTGTCGATATTGCACACCATGATGCATGCATCATGACTTTTGTAAGGTGTGCTGATATCCATGGATATCAGGCACCCAGTGCCTGTTATCCATGGATATCAGGCACACCTTACATGTCATATGTTACATGTTAAAACCCATGAAATTTTCATGGCCAGGGTAGGGGTCGAACCTGCAGTCTCAGATCCCTAATCCAACTCCCTATGCATTGCGCCACAGGGACTGACGAGATACGCTCGGTTCGAACCACGTCTGGATATATACAAAGCCCTGGAAGGAGACGACTGCGGGCTGACCACTACCATAACTGCGGGACGCATTCAAACATAGCCAAGCCGACACGGCCGCTGAAGGAGGAGACGCGGTGGTCTAGCAGTTAGCGCTTTGCGCTTAGCCGTCAGAGGTACATGGATCGAGCCCCGGTCCGGGCATCTTTTTTCGCCGTGTGCACTGTCGCTGTCTGCTGCCGGGCGAGGAGGTGTATTATACACAAACATAACAGTGAGACGCATCTTTTTTCGCCATTTGCGCTGCCGCTGTCCGCTGCTGGGCGACGAGGTGTATGTACACTATTTTTCACCGTGTGTTGCTGCCAAGCCTAGCCGAGATGGGGGCTGTCGCTGTCCGCTGCCGGGCGAGGAGGTGTATGTACTGATCGTGTACACACACTATGGCTGGCTTCGAGTCCCGGGGAAGGATTTTTGTTTTCAACTTGTTTTTATTGATATTCTATTGATTATTTATTGATTTTTTATTGATTAATCGTGTAATAAAGACAGTAATGAATGGCCTAACGGGCACCGAATTCAGTGTATCGTAGGATATCGTAACGAGTGGCCGTATTCAGTGTATCATAGGATATCGTAACGAGTGGCCGTAGGCCACTCTTTACGATATCCTACGATACACTGAATTTGGTGCCCGTTAGCCCATTTATTACTCTCTTAATAGTTGCATCACATCACCATTATCTAACCATCTTCATATACAGTCACTCAACACATCTTGTTTTGTTTGTAGGATGTGGAGTATGCCTTGGACAAGTCTGTGGATGCACATGCAGAAAACAAACAGGTATATGATCGGTTTTTATGATATATCCATGGATGCTAATTACACATGGGTCATACCTTAACATATTTAGATCACATTAAAAGTGTACTTATCACTTTTAATGTGAGTGCATCCTCACACTTATTCAACACTGGTGATCATTAAAAGACCTTATGCAATAACTTAATTAGGAGGCCTAACAATACCTTACATTAGTGTACCAATTATCCACCTGTATATGAACATCTTTGCCCTGTTGCCAGATAAATATTAACATACATACAATGTTACTCATGAAAATCTATACCATTTCCATCTGACAGTTACAAGAGCAGCAACTGCAGGCTGTATTATCAGAGTTACTTGAAGACAAAGCACTCAAGAGTCTTCATTCATACATCCAAAATTGTACCAGAAAGGGTATGTCGCTTACAACTAGTTACAGTTCACTTGAATATGCAATTTACATACTATATAATCATCTTAAATCAATATGTGGAGTAAGCATATCACAACAAGACCTACTTACAGCACCATATGGGAATACAGAAACTGTACACATTGGATGACTGACCTTATGGCATATATCAATCAAGCTTCATTCACAATTGTAAAACTACATACAGGATTGTGATGGATTGTGTGTTGATTCCTAACTCTACATTTGATACAAATTATCTTCTTTCTCTGATGGTTGTGTCTTTATTTCCAGCTCCAGAACTGGTAGAGCAACTTAACTTTGTGTACGACCTTGTTCCAGCGGCGACAACTAAACTAACTCCAGCTGTGAGGGAGGCAGCATTAGTAATGACAGTGGTAACTGGTAGCCCTCAAGTGTCATCCTTTGTTTGTCTTCGGCTGTTTAAACTGATTTCTTCATGGTCTGCAATGACACAAATAGAACCTCCAAGTCTTTCACATTCCCAAGAGGAACTTGATGTGATCACATACATAGCTGGAAGTGTGGTTGCTAAGATAATGAAAGTGAGAAAAAACTACCGAAGACAAGACTATGCTACATTCAAAGAGGTTGTCGCCCTCCTTACCACAGAAGAAGAATGTGAAAACTCTACTATGGTTGACATACTAGATAGAGGCGGCCTTACAAGAGTAAAGCCACAAGTGTCTCATATGTTTGTGAGCATGGAAGACACTTTCCTTACTTTATTCAATCAAAATACATGCCTATCGCGTGATGCATACATTAAAGCCTGCGGTGAACAGGACGACATCCTTTGTGGATTCTTTGAAACTGTGTATGACTCTGATGCTACAGATGAAATCAAGGAGGACGTGATCAATCAAATAATTACATTGTACTTCACCATCCGTGTTCATCAGAGATGTCGGGTCTACATGGATAAAGTACGATACCATCTACATCAGGACAAAAAAGAAAAGGCCCTCCGCAAGAAATTAGACTCATACAATTCAGATTTATAATCTGTGTTTCAGCTATAGTAATTGATTCCTCCTTGATTCCATCTGCTATACCATAGATATTCCTTAAACACAGATATTTACCATAAAGTCCACCTTTTCTCTCATGACATTACCTCAACGGTGGCGCTTCAGTGGACTGAGGTAACAACTGCTTTGCGTTTCTCACCAGCAATGCTGCCCTTGGGTGTAATCATCATAGCAAGCGACCGCTGCATTCTGAGTTTTTGATCCTGGTATCTGTGTAACAGTTGTTATCAAGTTGTTTTACTCTTCAGCAGAGTCATATAAAGTTGCAGAATTTCACTAGGATGTGTTAGACTCAGGTGAAGGGCAGGTTTGAATAGCAAACACTATGAATTTAAAATGTTATACCAAATGCACAAGGTCAGGTTTCAGTATACATGGTGCAGTAATGAAACCACAGTAATCCCACGGAGGGATTACTGTGGTTCAATACACACAACTCACTATCTTCATGAAGGTCATTAAGTTTGTCCAAAAGTCTCTTTGCTTTTTATTCATATCTATGAAATAGTTTTGTCCATACCCAAATGTCCATAGTGTTCGATTCGTTGCACGTCTGGCTAGACCACGATGGCGACCAAAGTGGGCTTCTAGTTCATCTTGGTTGAAGGCCTTACCTAGCACATACTTTACTCCATTGTAGAGGAGGTACTGGGTGGCCTCTATGAAGCCATGCACTGGTAGATATAAATGAATGACAAATTAGCATTGACTTCTTTGAACTACATTTGGGAATATTCATGAGTGACAATGGCTATGCATGTCACATTGTAATGTACCATAAAACCCTAGTCATAAGCCGATTTCTTTTCTTTCTTTTTTTTTATCACAGAATCACCTTTTCAAAAAGCAGCCAGACAAACCAGGCATTATTGGAAGCAGGCATGGTTCTGAACCAACTTTTAATGGATCCTATTAACTCTGCAGCACCAGGTGAGCAGCTGGACAGTGGTGCCAAGGACATGTCCACCTAAGGACACATCACTTGGATTTTACTGGCAGCAAAACAAGTGGGGCACAGGGTTACAGACAGCCCTCTGGGGTTACATGAACAAGTCTCCAGTGGACAGAACAGCTTAAACAATGGAACCCATATAAATCGTGAAATTAGATCAAATTGTGCCTCTAAAGACTCTCAAGCACAAACTAAAGTTTACACATCGCCATATGCAAAATGGATTAGAAAAAAAGTGTTAACTTTTAGCACCTACATAAAAAGATTCTCCCACCACAACGTAAAAATAAATAATCAAAGGTAAACTAGGCGGACAGTGAAACGTTTGACTTATGTTGTCATCGTCTTTGCGTCTGCGCAGAGATAGGCTAAATCCAAAATGGCGGACAAATGTTAGGGAGCATTCATTATTAACAACTGGGGGGTGCCTAAGCACAAGGGGCTCCACTAAACCCAGCTATCAGTAGTTCCAATAATATCCACTAGGTGTCAGGCGTAAAGGCGTCACTAATTTTTTTAACCACAAGGGGGCTCCACTAAACCCAGCTATGAGCAGTTCCAATAATATCCACTAGGTGTCAGGCGTAAGGACGCTGTCGTATCCAAGAAGTTGGCGCATCCCAGAAGTTGGCTGTGCATGAGCAATCCCTGTTTAACCCTATTATCGCTCATGGGCCACAAACATCAATGAAAATAAATAATATTTTGAAAACATAAAAACCATGATTACATCCCTCTTTTCTTATAGAATTTGAAAGGACAACAACCCTAATGATACTGTCCCTACGCCATAGAATTATGAAACGGTTAAAGCTTGAATTCATTATTTTTAAAAATTACGGCAAACTTCTGGGATGCTCGACTTTCAGGATACGACAGCGCCACTAGGTTTTTTTAACCACAAGAGGTCTCCACTCAACCCAGCCATAAGCAGTTCCAATAATATCCACTAGGTGTTGCCATGAGTTGTAGGTGCAAAACATATGGTGCAACCACACCCCATGGCGACTTAGAAATAAACAAGCTACAGCACGCTGCTACAGCAGCAGGCAGTGTTTACCTTGAGCAAGACTCGGTTTGTTTTTGTGTGCGTTTTCTGGAAATAACCAAAGGTAGCTACTGAAATCCGTTTGACCTACTTACGAACCGGAGGTGACCTAGTTTTGAAACTGGAAGTGACCATATATTGGCATGTGACCTACCTTCTCGAGCTCTGATTGGCTGAGCGATAATTTATGCAAATTTATGCTATGACGTCATCAAGTGATGATCACATGATCACAACAAAAAAC